>OU744734.1:42913872-44113872 GCA_916613615.1 Steromphala cineraria | reverse complement strand
CAAAAACTAATTCGTTTTTTTATTTATTTTATTTATTTTTTATTTTTAGCAAACACTACGGCTTGGCATCGTCTTCTCACCCTGCTAATAATGCGCTGTATCTGTTGTTGTTGCACACGGTCCCATTCCTCCATGATTTCCTGTTTGGTACTTGGTTGAACGACAAGGTCCGCACACGGTTCTATTGGATTTAGATTCGGCGTACAAACAGGCCATACCTGTGCTCTAATCTAAATAAATTTCGAGTGACACTGTCACACTTGCATATTTGTTGAAACTGTTGACCTATAATCGTTCAGTAAATGAGGTCAATAAGAGTGTGTCGCCGGATGCATTATTAAAAAACAAATCTTGTTTTTGTTTTTGATAAAAACAATATCATATATAAGATGATTAAATTTTGGCTGTATGCACTTATTGGGGTTTAATGATTAAAGATATTTCCTCATTGTTTAAATATTTTTTTTTTAAATGAAATAGATTACATGTATTACAAACAAGTTTCGAATTAAACAGTTACCTCCTCCTACATGCAGTTTTTCGTTAGTATTGACATCCAGCATGATCTTGCATTATTCGTTGGGGTAGTTTTTGTGCTATGTACAATTAGTATTTGTAATTCACAACTTGAAACTACACGAAACCATTTTAAAATAAAATAATCCTTATTTCAAAATCTGTTTATTCGCTAAGATGATCGACCGACATTTTCCAAATGAAGATGAACTCAATACAGCATCAGTTGCGAAAACGGTGCCGTTGGGCTGCTGACCCTTGAGCGGAAGAGGGCAACTTTTCTGATTGGCCGAGTGATAATGTCAGAGGGATGGCTGGCCTTATCGGCAATGTTACATCAACAGGATGACTTATTGTAAAGCCCGGTTGATCTAAATTTATTTAGATTTCATCCGCTAAAATGCATGAATCTTACATGAAATGACAGGATGCACATGCTTTCCATGTGTGCATGACTGATTAAGAATGATTGTTTGGATCGTCACACATTTCCATTAACATTTTCTTTTGTACAATACAGGTAACCTGTTTTATAAAAATGATAATATGACCTTTAGCAAATTTTAACAGTATATTATAATTTATTTAAAATATGTTAGATATAGATGATTGTTTACCGTAGTGGTTGAATGAAAACAATGAATTAGGACTGTAATAGCTTAGCGTTTTACAGTAAATTGTAAAAATATTTGATCAGTTTTGCGATTCATAACCGTGTTTACGATTTCATTTTGTAATTTTGAATATTCTTAAGTATTAAGAACCATACATGTTTCTAATATTATTGAATAATGACCATGCCTTGTACAGTTAGGCAAAACATAAACCTCACATTTTAATGTTGTGTTGATTCATTTTTCCTCATAAGAAAGCCTATTTCAAATATACAATGTATGAATATGTGATATATCCATGTTTGCATTAATATCATCATCAGTTTGTGTAATGGTATGAGATCAAAATGGAATACTACGAAAATCACGAAGCTACGTGTATCCTTTCAATATTATGCCTGTCTGTCTCTCTGTCTTTCTGTCTTTCTGTCTGTATCCTGTCCTTGCTTATTCGAACCTATTGTTCCAATCCACTGCACAATAAAACGCATTGACACTTTCCCTAGGGTAGAAACGTTGGTGGCGAAACCAAAGGACAAAAGCAGTTCAAGCACGCTTAAAAATTTTGCTTACATAGATAAGAATACAGACTTAAATAGACTTCTGTACAAAGCAATCCCCATGGTACAAAGCATCATAAGGGAAATCAAGAATCTATGTGAAACCAAGGAGATGGTTGAATAGTTCCTTATTAACAACAGCAATAAACACACAATGGCTAATATATAAAGGATGAAAATTGATGTGCTTCAATTGATGTGATGACATTTGATGTGCTTCACTGATTTGGTATTCTCCAAGGAGTTGGTTCTCTGGGAAAGTTCTTTCAACGCTTCATTACATAAATGTTTTATACAACATACCATATGCTATTTTGAATACGAAAATTATATCCTTTTGTAACATAGAATGTGAATTGTTTTTAAAATAAATTATGGTAATAGTAACAGGCGTTTTAAAGATAAATGACATGATGATCATTTAAAAAAAGATTTAACTATCAGTTTTAGTAAAAATCGTTGATAATAATGACATGATACTTTTGTTTAAAGAAACAGTCTAAAACGGTATCCGGTTTCATTCAGTGTTCATAGTTATGTAACTTAACACCATGAAAGAAAATACCAAAACATGGAAAATAAGATTCAGAAACTTACTTTTCATTTACACAAGACACAAGTTTATTGGTGTGAGTTATTAGGTCATGATTATATTACCTTATGTTATGTTAGGCAATGACGTTGTTGAATTGAAAATATTATTTTTTCACAATAAAACTTTCTTAACTTCAATGATATGGTGCATTGATAAATACCCAGATTATTCTGTTCGGCACAGAGAGAAAAATATAAAAAAGGACATATAAGTAAAACATTGGTCTATTTAAAAGCACACTATTTCTAATGTACATATTCTTGTACTTTATGGTCTTGTGTTTTGAGGGATTCGAACACACATCCTCAGATTCAGGCAACATCCCACCCACGTGATCACCCTGCTGAGAGTAATGAACATGTAGTGAAGAGATAGTATTATATTGGTATATTCGTATCACATTCTGTATCATCCCGAGACCCCTGATAATGCATTGGTGACGACTGATACAGGATGTGATATGGAACTACCCATATCATGCTATTTTTATCATATAAACCTACCAGACAAACAATAAAAATAATTATAACATTTACAAACTTTACTTCATAACATTACCTACTGAATACCGGATACCTTGCAGCCATTTTGTATAGTGTCACGTGCAGTTCCTATAATAGGAAGGCACGAGCAGTAAAATTCTAAAAAAGAAAGCATAATTAAAATTTGAAAAAGACCCCAAAATCGGATTCCTTGAAGCTATTTCCGGTAAGTAAAACTACCCATCGTTTTTTAAAGGGAAAGATTAGTTGCCACAAATAAAAAAAATAAAGGTCTTTTAAAAAACGGAGCTGAGGAATTCTGGGAGTTGGAACAAATGAGCGTGGGAAAGCTCTTACAGGTAAGTGTCCAGCGATTGGTCAATTTTACTCTGACGTCACGCCCTAGTAACAGCCATATTTGGAAGTATAGTACAAATGTAACTTTCTCGGCGTTCAGAATATGAGATTGTGGGACGTTTTTAAGATTTCTGAAGATAAAGAAGAACGTTTTAGATTTTTAAGGAACAAGGGACTAATCGGAAACTTGGAGGGAAAAACTTGTGGTAAATGTTTCGTTGGAAAGTTTTATTTGTGCAAAGACAGGAGCTATAGTAAGGACGAATTTTGCTGGAAGTGCTGTAAAAAATCGTGCGGAAAGAAAATTTCCATCCGTCACAATTCATGGTTTGAAAACAGCAAATTGGATTGTGGTAAGATTTTGCTTCTTACGTATTGTTAGGTGTGGACTTTGTTCGACGGAACTTGACATAACATCGTGCAATACATCGGTTGACTGGTACCATTTCTGTCGAGAGGTTTGTGTGTGTATTGTGGACAGGGACAGTGCTAAGATCGGAGGGGTGGGAAGGACTGTTGAAATTGACGAATCAAAATTTGGGAAAAGAAAGTTTAATCGGGGGAAAAGGGTGGAGGGTCAGTGGGTTTTCGGGGGAATTGACCGTGAGACTAAAGAGTGTTTCTTTGCCTGTGTTGACAAGCGTGATTCAGCTACGCTTATTCCCATAATCAAAAACCACATTAAACCGGGCACCACAATCATTAGCGATTGTTGGAACGCATATGACTGTCTAAGCGAGGAGGATTTTGTACATCTCAAGGTTAACCACTCCATTAACTTCAAAGACCCGGAAACAGGAGCTCACACAAACACAATCGAATCTTCTTGGGGAGCCTTGAAACGATCACTTCCCAGATCAGGTACCACAAAAGTACTCTATTCTTCATATTTTGAGGAATTTTGTACACGGCGTAGATACCTCAGCGAAAGGGAGGACAAGTTCATTGCTTTCTTGGAACTTATTGTCAGAATTTACAATCCTCATGACAGGGATAATGAGATTGTGTTTGTGAGACGCCCCCTTGTAGCCCGACAACCTGACACCAACGATAGTGCGGACGATTTCATTTTATAAAGGTAAGAAGGTTTGTTTGTCTAATACTAACGACCGCTAAATATTAGATGTAATGATTATAAATTTCATTCCCTCCCCTACCTTTACGTAGATAAACTAAACCTAAAAGATCGTCGAAAGGGATCAAAGGGTTAAAAAAGATAATCTTATGAAATAGGGAAAGAAGACAGTCTTACGGGAACCTGAGGGCTAAGATACATATAAACAAGATAAAATGCATTACAAAACAGTTCCAAGGGTGAAAGAACACTGCAAAATGTAAGTATACAACGTTAGCAGAGTACTCGGGCAGCTGTAGCGTAATCTGTACCCCGTTGCTAGGGAGGTCAGCTACGCATATATTATGCGCAGTTCTAAAATAAACTCGCGTGCTTTCCAAAATGGCGGATGGTATCCGGTATTCTGTAGTCTTTCCTGAATGGCTGATGTTTTCCATTTCGCTTTAAAACTGACACATACCAATATTCAAAGCTCATGGGCCTACGCCTTTTGAGACTTTTGGTTTCATTTTTCTCTCCGGTTGAATTTTCAAACTCGAAAGTTAGATTGTATCAAGCTGACAAATCCGCAAGTGAGTTCAGCGATTGCTTTCCGATGTCGCCCAAGTTCTAACGTCAGTTATGCAAAGGGAGACAACTCTAAATACTTCGCGTCTTGGATCTATTTCTCGCTTTCGTTGCCTAGGGTTCCAGGTTCAAGTCGCTTGAAGACGGACTGATACAGATTTTTCCCTTGAAGACAGGCTGATGCAGGTTATCTGTCCTACTTATTAACAAGTATGTGATGAATGTTTGAACATACACATGGTACTCCACATACAGCTGTAAAATATTTAATGATGATAGTAATAACAATACTTTATTGTCCTAAGTACATGTACATATTGGAAATTTGTTTTGTGCATTTTGCACCCGGCAGACACTGTGTAGCGCCAGTTAATGCGTTGTTTTGACTTTACAATGCTGAGTGTCAAGCAAGGCAGCAACAACTCCCACCCTTTATCGTCTTTTGGTATGACGGAACCGGGAATCGAACCCTGATCTATCAAAGATATAAAATTATCAAAAAACGTGCTACTGCCCCTTTAAACTCGCCCCTGACCATTTTGACTATGACGCGATAAATATGACTTCATTTTCGTTAGACCTTGGCGACGTCGTGCAATGGTAACGACATTCTAAAAAAGGTTGGCAGCATCAAGGCGTCAAATTAAGAAAAAAATAGCAGTGACAAAAATATGGCATTTTCCTCCATAAAAATCATTTCAATGGATATCTTCACTCTGCAAGATTCTGGTTTTCAGTCAAAATCGATCCTTTGCTTTATTTTCACCGACATCCATTTAGGCAAATTAGATTTCAGGACTTAATTTTTCGAATATCCTTAAATATCCTTGAATCTCTTGTCTGAAATCATGAAGACAGTAGTTTACAGTAAATATTTCGAAATGACTCATTATTAGAAACTCACAGAGGAATGTTTTAAGCTGACTAATCTCAATTCTTGTCTGGATGAACGAATGAAATGATAAGACACTAAACATTTTTAGGCTTATCCGAGGTCGGTGGACGGTATGAGTTTCGAACTGGGTCATTTATCTCTTTTGGAAATGGAATCCATATTGATCACACTGGTGTTTCTATCTCTCGGAGGTATTTCGCCTGTTTTCATTATTTATATCAGGTTTTACTTAAATGAATCATTTACTTATTAATCATATTTCATATTGTATATTTCATTTCATATATATATATATACACTGTATGGTGATCATCAGGGTAACTTGTGCTGCCAATGGTGTAGCGTTAAAAATACTTCACTATCTAAACGTTTGAAGATAAGATTTTAAAATTCAAATAACTTTTGTATATTATACACTTTTACATAATAACACAAAAATGAGTTTTAATAAACAAAGAACCAGAATATATGTAACAATGTAAAAGATCTGAATTTCAGATATGGCTACTGATATCTTTTGTATAATATATTCAGAACATTTTATCCGTAGTTGGTTATTTCCTAGTATTTTTTAACCGGAGCACACAAGGGTTGTTGGTCCTGGGTAACCGAGAAATTTCGCCTATTCACACAGATGCACAGGTGTTGCCCCAGTGTGCAACCAACAGCCTTCTCCCGAGTGACGCAGAACGATTACTAAACGTTCTTGTCAATGCCAGTAGCATACCGTGTGATGACGTCAAGGATGGTTGGTACAGGTTCAGTTCTGGAGAGATAGCGACCTCTTGCGTTCCTCCAAATCACTGTGGGACCACGTCAACCATCTGGATGAAGGATCCAGTACCCAAAGTTGGCGAGACTCGACTCAACGACTTCTGTGTCAACCACCCAACATCCTCCCAACATAGCGCTTGTTGTCTGTTTACAATGAAGATCAACGTCACTAACTGTGATGGTTTCTTGGTGTATCATTTCAGTCAGAATGATATTCTTTGTCCTGCGGGTTATTGCAGAGGTGAGAACTTAATTTTGAATATCTTTAAATTGTATCTTAATTTGCTTGGGATTCATTCAATCATTATAGTACAAAACGTTACTATTTCTTGACAAGATGAAGAAAAATTATTGTCCCATCACATATTGAAAGATGATACTAATTCTATTTGATAAACATATTTGGCAGGGAGTTATGTTACACTTGAGTCTTAAGAAATTATTATTTATCTTGTAAAAAACTTAAGTTTTGATATAATATTGATTCACTAATGTGACCGAAAGTTTGCTGAAAATGTGTTTAATTGAAAAGCATATTGTCGAAGGAAGAAAATCAAAATTTCAAATTGCTTTTTCGAAAACGCCCGGCATGTCACATATCTGTTCTCTTTTTGTACATTGTATGTAGTGTAGATATGATCAACTTTTGATGAAATACTTTTAGATATACATCTTTTGGAATCCAATTCAAAATCATTGTGAGATTACAAAGAAAATATCTCAAAGTTTTGGTAAGCAGCTGTATGGAATTGAGTTAGAAACCTTTAGCTGATAAGAGGCAAATTATGAATGAACAAACAGGGGATTGTGGGAGCACTTGGCAGATATAAAAACAGATAGTGCAAGATGTTTCAAGGTACATATTTGCCAGCATTTGAAAGTTCCTAGTATTCATGTGTTAAAACGTTTGCGTTTCCAAATTAACGTTCTGAACGTTATTTGTGAGTCTCCCTCCTTCACATCTACGCTGTATGAGAAAATATTCCACTGCATTCTAGGTGAAATGAAGACGTGTCCGTTTGGGAAGACATCTCCAACTGGTTTTGAACCATGTACAGGTAAAGTAGATGAGACACATGATAAAAGAAATAGTTAAAATGATTGTTTCAACTGTTTCATTGGATATACCTTTTCTCATACTACTTTCTTAGTCATATTTCTCATTGATGAAAAGAAACTAAATGTCCTTTAAATGCAATCTATATGTGTTAATTTGTAGTGTTTAATGGTTTACTTTTGTGATTACTAAGCTTAAATGGCAGAACAAATGTAAAACCATGATCTTACAAGCATGGCTGTTTCCTTGTCAATAAATAACTACAAAACGCAAGAGTCGGTCTCTTTGAGTGTGCGTACAGTAGAACACGGATATACGGATATAGAGAACACTCGGATATAGCGAACAAATGTTCAAGTCCCGTCCCTATATAATATCATTCAAATTATATGCGTATAGCGAACACCGGATATAGTGAACTAAATTCTTTATATTCGTTATATCCGAGTTCTACTGTATTTTCATCCCAAAAGAACCGTATTGTTCATAAGTGGTGGGGGCTGATGTTCGGCTATATTGTTTTAATTTGATTATGTAAACAAATCATTTACATAAATCATTATTATCATCATCATCAACATCAACATCATCATCATCATCATCATCATCATCATCATCATTATTATTATTATTATTATTATTATTATTATTATTATTATTATTATTATTATTATTATTATTTACAGACGTGAAATACCCCCTACTCTACACTCCCCCGAGCCTCTCTCCCCCGACCCTCATTAACGGAGGTGACGACTTCACCCAGACCTGCTACATCCTCTACAACGGCACTGATGACGCCATCTTCAAGATCAACTGGCTCTTCAATGACGTCCACTACAAAACCGTGACCTTGCAAAAAGGCGTTATGTCTGCCAGCGTTACCTCGGCTGATTGGAAAGGTCACATTGGAGAGACGGTAAAGTTAACGGGACACAGAGAATGTTGTACAGGCCAAATATGTTAAACTTAATGAATTGTGTTGTCCTCTAGAGTTGTTTCTGAAAATTAGATAAAAAGGTTTTCAGGGTTGTGAAAAGATACATGTTAAAGTCATTGTTTGTGGACGGAAAAATAGTGACAAAGACTCACACGTAATCTTGACAATCTATCTACAGTACAGTTGAGAGAAAATTATTGGAAGGTAGTTTTAAATGGGTCATATGAACAATATTTATATATCTACATTGCAGATATGGTACCTAAAAATTGCATCGGCACGAAAAGCTTTTGCCATCCCTTTAAACAGAGCTCACGATACTATGACACAAAGATGATGATCTCACTGTTGAAATAATCTTGGAATCATAAAAGAGTTATTTCGTTTTGTTTGTTAAGCGTTTGGAAATTTATAAAAATTATGACTTTAAGCAAAATATTTAATGTTATCAACATTAATAATCATGTTTTCACTTTCCAAACTCCTCTTTTTTTCAAAGGCGTGTTTGCTTTAAAAATGTGACTAAAGTTGTTTCGAAATTCATAACTTAGTTTATTTGGCTGGTGTAGACAATGTTATTTTAGATATGCCCCTGAAAGTTAAGCCAGATGTTTTGAACATAAAAATAATATAATATAATGATATTTTGGTTCCAATGTAAACCAATGAAAATATGAAACTTACATTTTTCACTTAAAATAAGGGTTTCTATTGAGATACCGAATTCAAAGGAGTTCACTATTTTGTTTTGGTTTTAAATGACGTAAATAATAAAACAAATGTGCTGTAAATACCCTGATGGCATTCTCTCTTTAAGCAACATCAATATGAGATAAAATTGACTTTATATTGTCAATGTTAAGAATAGGAGTTATCAAAAAGTTACCAGTAAAATTATTATTTAAAGTAATCATGATCTAACATTGAAACTAATAGTATTCAGTTCTAAATTGAAGATATTGAAGAGTTGACTTTTTTTAATTGCTGTCTTGAAAATTACAGATATTTTATGATAAAATGTAGACAATTTAGTTTTAAGAAGAGAGCCTGTACAATGCTATGCTGTATTTTAGACGAGAGTAATAATTCATGGAGCGCCTTGAGCATGCATTCCGTGTGGATATGTTCGCTAAGTAAATACCCTAATTATTATCATTAGTATTGCTATTATTTTGTAGCTTACCTGCAGCGTTGTAGCAAGATCAAAGTCAACTGGGGCACACAGTCCACCGAGTGAAAGTGCAGGATACTCCTGGCACGTTACAGTAAGTTAAGATTGTTTTATTTTAAAACAAATAAATGATTCCCTCATAAATCTATAAATATGATTTGCCATATTTCTTGCATCTGGCATCATATCCTAGTGTTGACACTTCAGAAAGGTCGATCTAAATATGCCTTACATTGTTGTCTTATCAGAAGTATGAGAGTGAAAGAGTTAGACTGTAGTGGGCCATATAATGCTTTACCACATCGCTGACTGCATGACTATTCTCATATCCTAGTGTTGACACTTCAAAAAGGTCGATCTAAATATGCCTTACATTTTAGTCTTATCAGAAGTATGTGAGTGAAAGAGTTAGACCGTAGAAGGTGATCTAATGCTCTGCTACATCGCTGACTGCATGACTATTCTCTTTTCGGAAGACTCAACTGTTGATCAAGAAAATGCAAGAGATTTACAGATATATTACGTACATGTCAGGCAAACGAGCTTTATTCTTGTCAACTTGTAATAAAGCGACAAAAATGTTACTTTTCCTCCTCATATGCTTGAAATACATTAATTGTAATCATGTTTTAATGATAGGAAGCAGGATTGTCACCTCGAATTGAGTACAGTACTATTATTTTTAAGCTTGATTTATCCTTAGGTACATGTATTTGCTGCCATCAAAGAAGGCAGCCCTTACACTCTGAAAGTGTGGTCGACTTTACCAATCGTGTGTCCGAACGTTGCCAAGTATCGTTGTAAACTTGAAATAGAAGTGGAAGCTGAATATGGTACGTAAAACAGCTTTCCTATTAGGAAGAATATCAAAAATAATTAAATATGAATTTAATTAAGACAGAATTTTTAGACAGGTAATCTAGGTAAGATATATCAAAAAAAAATTTGTCTCTTTTCAACAGAGATCATAGATTAGACAGCTCAAATAGTTTTATTTGGGAATTTATTTAACATACGAAAATTGTAAATGCTATACTTCCGTCCCAAAATAAGAGAACTCTTATTTTGATATATGGAATGAAGTTAGGGTTTCCTTGTACAGCTGGGCTCTGCACTTAAACACAACCACTTGACCTTGAACTTGCATCAATAGTCTATAAGATTGTGGGCACATTCTTTCTGTCACATTGAAAATGGTACACCAAATCCTAAATCGAATCGAGTTGAAAGACGAAATCCACCAAAGAGAGTATCTTAGTAACAAGGAGCAACCATTGATAGGAATATTCTTAACGTAGGGCAAGAAATTATCATGTGATATTATTCTTCTTTTTAAAGTTTGGGCTCATTACAATTTAGAATCGAGCAACAGTGTATGCAAACAACATCAGCTTTTTCACAACAAAGACTTCTTCAATAAAATATTTTTCCCAGTTTTATTTATCACAACCTTATTTTGATCCAGATAAAAAAATAAAAACTTCATGACCTATACTTAAGTTTCCTTAGGGTTTCCTTGTCATTCCAACTCATTAAACACTTAGGGTTTCATGGTTTAATGGGTCGGGAAACTAAGCTATTTCTCGAAAGTGATATCACCAGCAAGTAACGTACAATGACACGAATCCTTCTTTCTGCATGCCATGGTGGGCTACATTATGTGTTGCTCGTCCTTATATAGCAAGTTATTATGTCTACTTCTACCGAAAATCACACATTAAAAAATTCAACTGTTCGGCTAGGCCCTAGATCTACGACCAATTTGAGAACTATGGGATGTTCTTGGCAAGAGAACTCCAGCCCAAAAGACAGTTCGAACCAATCTTGACGAACATATAAAGGCTCTCCGGCAAGAATAAGGACAGATTTAAAGGGCAACAATTCGCCGCCTTTTGACCATTATGCCTGCAGGAATCGAAAATGTAGATTAAGTTGTATGACCATAGATTGCTGGGCCCACGGGATATGGGCGTGTGACATTATCACTTTGTTATATGAAATTAAAAATTGCAGCGATTTCGATACTTTCTTCTTATTTTTATTGTAGCATTTAAACTTTGTTTTAATGGATGACCGTTGTTTTATGTTGCACTTGACATTACATTTTATATTACATGTTCAATATCATTATCATATTTTTGCTTTTTAAGGTGCCATTTAAGTGAAAATGAAAATGATAAATTAAAAAAAACATTGTTATTTTATTAGTGTATTTTTATTTTCCGTAACAGTTCTTGCCATTATAATAACTATTTTTATTCAATAACTCAGCTATGTTAATTGCATCTTTAAGGTGAAGTGTTCTTGGAAGACGGTTGTTCGGTCTATCTAGACGCAAGTCATTGGGATTTTGTTAAACAACGGACGGAAAAAGACATAAACTTGTCTGCCGCCCTGGACCCCGTTTTGAAAGATAGACAAAACTATAACATAACTTTCAAGATAAAGAATAACAACGTTGGACTTGACGATTATTACAACTACAAGAAAGTGTTTAATGTTCAGGTAAATAAGAATAACGTTTTTCAGAAAATATTCTACAAAGTCAGTTCTAATTTGTGGGGTTAGAAAATTTCCTCGGTGAAAAATGATATATCAGAGAGTTGTATTACGTATAAACTGGACATTTTTTGAAAAGGCGGTTCTTAAAGGGGCAGTAGCACGTTTTTAGGGGGAATATAAGGTGATGTCAGGAAAATGAAAATAAATTGTTCCAATCTTTAGACAATGTATAAAAACTAAATGGAGCAGTAATAAATCAAATATACAATGTAAAGTTAAGCCATGCGATTCCTTTTCTTACACAAAATGAATTAAAGGTGTTCACACAAAAATGGCTGCCAATGGATTTTATGTTAATCCTCATACTTTGTTCTCTGACTACGGATGATTGGTTTGTGTTATGAGATTTATGATACTATCAAAGTAATACATTTAGCATTAACTTATAGTTATCAGTGAAAAATTGAAAATATAAAATTGTCAAAAAACGTGCTACTGCCCCTTTAAAGGATAGTTTACAGTGACAGTAGGACGTTTTTTGAAAGTTTTATGTTTTCAGCTTTTTTACTCATGATTGAACGTTGATGCTAAATGTATTAAATGATAGTGTCAAAGTAAAATACGTTACACAAACCAATCCTCCATAGTCAGAGAACAAATAATAAAGATTTGCATAAAGTCCATTGGCGGATATTTTTGTGCGAACACATTAATCAATTTTGTGTAAGAAAAAGGAATCGCAAGGGTAGACGTTACATTATATATGTGTTTATTACTGCTTCATTTAATTAAATGCATTGTCTTTCAATTGGAACCATTCATTTCTATTTTTCCTGACATCACTTCTATTCCCCCTAAAAACTAAGTCCACTAAGTCTTTCTTCGGTGAAATTTCTTATTCAAGTTACAATAGGTAAGTTTTCCGTTTTAAAAAAACTTTTCTCATTTCATAGCCTACAACCTTTCCACTGTGAAGGAGTTGACAGGCTTTGTATGCAGAACAAATGAGTGTTAGGTTTTAAAAAATATTTGAAGAAAGGCTGTTCTCATTTGGTAGCATAAAACAGTTCCTTTGTGAAAGGATTTTATTTGGAAGCTGGTAGAATAACATTATGGAAGATATTGCTTGACGATTTATTTGTTAACGATTTTATTTATAAAAAGGTAGAATAACGCTTTGAAAGAAATTGTTTGAAAAAGGGTGGTTGCTATTTCATAGCTTAAAACATTTCCTCTGTGAAATTAGTTACTTTTATTAGAACAAGATACATGTAGTATTATGCTTTAACCGAAATATTTTTTTAAAGCTGTTATCATTTGATAGCTTGAAATCTCACCTCTGTTAATTAGATTTTCTATTTAGCACCAAAAGCTTCAATCTGAGCATACGGAAAAACACACAATTGTTAAAAATTAAAGATTAATTCAATAAAAAGTCATTTTTACACTTTACGTAACACCAAAGATTTTACCTGTCTCAGTGTTGCTTAAACTGTTTCCTAATGAAATATTTATATTTTGAATTGGAAAGGTCTCAACAACAGACCAGAATCACCAATTTTGTATGGCTCTTGGGAATGGTCACTTTTATCCTTTGGCTTCGGTACAGTAAGTGATTTCCTTTTTGTTATTGATAGATAGATTCCTTCGATTTTACTTGTATCGTATCGTATATCATATGTTTTATTCCAAACATATGTAGAAGGGCCACTTTGTATTCTTTAACTTCTTCAGATTAGATTTTTGGTGTTACAAGAACATTGATCAGTGTACGTATTGAGATTAGAAATTAAGGTACAGTATTATCATAAGCTGAACTTCAATCAATATTCCCAACTTCACATTTTGTACACATCATCGATTTTTAATATATCTATGTTAATCCATCCATCTTAACGTTTATATGTTTGCTTGCAACTGTAAAGAAGGAAAATTATTTTATTGCATCGATAAAAGTCAAAATTATTGCATTTGGTATTAAATGCTATACAGTAGACAATGTCAGCACAAAACAAAGTGATAAAATGCTTTTAAACACTTTGTAATGTACATTGGGTAACGTTTTTTTAATCTTATTTTTTGTTAATCTAACTACACTCTTAATCATTAACATAATAATCATCATGCTGTAATGTGAATTTGATTCATTCATGGTTATTATTTGTTATTTTCAGTGTTGGTATCCTGGGGCGATACACAGGAGATTTTCTCTTGTTCAAGGGCGAATCTTCTGGAGGCCGGACTGTGGAGGTAAACTATTCCAGTTAAACTAGCCCCAAACTCGTCAGGCTTTTTTGTGCATCACATTCCTGCATGGCTTAACATGACTTACTGATGCCATGCCAATTTTTTAGATCTTTATTCAACGATTTCAAAATAAACGTTCTTTTCAAACAAGTTATCCTTTCAAATTCAATTATGTCACTCAAAATAGTGAGGCGATGATTAAGAGTAAAATGCCCTTTTTAGTAAGGTTGTACATTTTTATGTTATCGTCTCCAATGTTAAAACTCAAAATTTCTTAGCAAATATTCCATATTCAGTAAAATTCCTTAGCAAATATTCCATATTGAGTAAAAATTCCTTAGCAAATATTTCATATTCAGTCAAAATTTCGAAGCAAATATTCCATATTCAGTATATACCCCCGAATGTTTACTTGGTCAACTAAACAGTCCCATCTGATGTAGTTCAAGAGTTATGCAAAAATTATCAACGGTTATTTCAGGATATCAAATCTCCAAGTTTATCCGTAATCTTACGACATCATAATCTTGGTGTGATTTATGTCTACTGTCGAAAAACATGGTAAATTGAAATTAGGTGGAATCCAGTTGCCGGATGGACGGATCTCCCACGATTCCACTTAAAATGGTATCCTGGGATAAGCAAAGAATTTTTGGAAAAGTGGACTTAACATTGGTTAAGTTAGATACTGATTTTAAACAATTTGGCTTTGAATGTGGTAATATTATTGAATTTGAAAGATAAATTGAATTTGATTTAATGTTGACTCCAGCAAAATGTGTTTAAAAAAAATCATCTAAAATAATTTGATGCAGGTATTTAGAATTGATCAAAACATTAGTATGATTCGTTTTTTATCACAAACTTTACAGAAAAAGAATACTTATTTATTTAACATTATATTAATTAACTTATTACTTTTTTAGATTGAAAAATGCTTCAATATAAGAGGATAAACGGAGAATTCTTTTATAATGGCTTAATCTAACTACTAGTAGAGAACCGGGATCAGACTATTCTCAAATGCTTGGGAGCGAGAGAGGTATCCAGTGGTATCCTGCCGGATCCAGGGTAAATTAGGTAGATTCTGGTGAAATCTGGAAGTATTATTCTTCAAAATTTTATTTTGTGCATGTTCATTTTCACAGTCATATTGTTCACGTCTATCTTTTTTACGCCTTTTCTCCAAGCATACAGCTTCTGTCAGTGCGTTTATATGCAACCATATAGGCAATAAAGTATGTTTTTGTTCCTTAAAATGCAGGTCCACCTCCGACTTTGGGGTCCTCATGGCGAATACTCCTCTGTCTGTGCTGTTGCATTCAGATATGACGATACACTGATCAAGGTTGATATGTGTTCTTCTGTAGTCAATATGACTGCCCCTGTCATTACCCAGGGTTACAACAATCCGGGTGATGTGGCAGTGTACCTTTGCAGCTCAAATTATGAAGTAAGTTGACCCAGCCTCAAAAAAGCCCCATGTTTGTGATGAAATTTAGCTATTGAGAGAACAAGTATATCAGTTGAAAAAGCTTTTGTCGAAAGTTTGATATTATATTTACATAATTTAATCAACAATAAAATACTTAATCTAATGTCCAAAGTACATTACTCTCTGCAAAAGTGCGATCGCTTTTAACGAACCTTCTTTCAGTGATATCATCATGTGTTGGATTTACTTCTCAGCTACCGCAATTGTATAAACTTGGGCGGCAACGAGTACCTGATTCGTAGAAAAACAAACCAAACTCTGGTCGTTCGCGACAAAGACGGCTTTCAAAGGTATATTTAGGAAATAGAAATTGTGTGATGGCCACACTTGATTCGCCTTCATGTCGGCTGCCGTTTCGGTCATTTTGGTAAATTGTCTCCTATTTAATACTTTTAGGTACGATTCTCCCTAGGTTGATCTTAAACTTTTGTAAACAGTACAATGAATACAGTGAAAACTATTGAACTTTACTACACTTTTTATATCGGGCTATAAGGTCGACAGTGGACAGAGGGGTAATAATTAAGAATTTAGCTCTAACTAGAATTCGAACTCGTTCATGAAGCGGTCCTCTCACAGCAGCCCATGATTGCCCCAGTTAGCCATATGTTCTCGTACCAGTTTTATGCAGAGTCTGGGACGATACTCGATCATAACCTGCGAATCACAGAGTCGCTGTTAAAGAAATCATGTTGAGAGCATGGCTGATAGCAGTTACTTGACCCTGGATACTGCAGGAGAAGCATTTCCAATCTTTTAACAGTATATAATAATATGTGTGTTTTATAGCGCACTTTCCATCCAATAGCATGATCAAGATGTTACTCACAATTATTAAGGAAATGTACCTTCATAGACAACTGCCAAGTGGTAAGCGCGGCCATGTTGGTCCGTACATCCTGTTAACAGCTGTGTGGACTGAGTGCAAACACGCCAACACGCTAACCACTACACCACTGTGCTTCACTGTCTAATCCTGTGCATTTGATTCGTTTAGCTTACGTTTGGGCATACTGAAAACGGGATTGTTGTCAGACCGTTGTTAAAAAGAAGCCATGACAGAACGAATCAAAAGCTTTTATATTGTATTAGCCGGAATACGGCATTTACCAACTAAACTGAAAGTAAATATAAAACAGGACAGTGGAGGTGAGAGGCAATCACCATATTTTTATCTTTCTCATCTACATCCTTTTTAAAAGCTATTTTAAGCCAAGGAATAAATGTCTTCCGGGTGACTAATCTGTGTTTATGATATGACCACTTAGCATAAATTCGAGCACATTACTGAATATCGTTACCAGATTGTAACCGGAGATGACGTCAGACTGTCAGTGGCCCTGAACGAGGATTATCTAGACGTCAAGCTTCACCTGTCACCAGCCTATACAGGAAATGCCAGTGGTATTTGCACCAACAAGGGATTAGGAAGTCGGTTTTCATATGTGGAAAAGCTCAGATATGAGTAAATTTTTGCAATATTTCTCTATCTTTATTTCTCCTGATATGCATTACTATTACAAACTGTGCAAACTACGACTGGGTCTTTTTTTAAAAGAATCGTTTTAATGTTACCATTTGCTTTAATGTAACCATTTACATTTGATAGATTAAGCCTTTTAAACAACTTTTTCTTTGGAATCAGTGTTTGGTATACAATATGCTATTCATCAGTATGTATAAACAGTACATGCAGTTTTGTTTAGAAACCATGTAGAAGGAATGGTGAAAACAGCAGTTCAGTAAGTACCAAAACGGAAGGTATAACAATATGCCTACTAGCAGAATACCTCTAAATGTCGAATAGACCTTACCCTTAGCTTATAACAAAAATTTGTTAAATACGTATTTTGCCAAATAAGTTAATAAGTAAAGCTGGCGAATCCAGATATGAGTCTGCCAGTGGTTCGAGGGCATCAGGTTGTTAATCCTTTTTAAACATAGTGTTAGCAGTTTTTTTTCTCGCGCGTAGAAGGGCCTTTTCAAAATCAAATATATATAATATTTCGTTTGGATCTTCCAGATTATCGCCATACGACAGTTTCTTTCAAGATGGCGCCATTGCCTTTCTAAGCGGAAAAGGTACTCAACGGAAGTCTGACATTTTTTGCGCATGCGGATCGGAGGTTCATGGCACTTGTAGTCCATTCAGACTAGTGGAAGATCCGGGATCACCAGTATACTATAACCATGCAGGACAAGTGAACTTTATTTACAACTTTTACTCTAATATATACATGTTTATATGTACACAATTCCACAACAAAATAACCACAATGAATGTGATTGTATGATAATTTTAGATGCAATTACAAGAACACAAACTGAGATAAAATTAGTAAACTTACAAATGATATTATTTTTCATCACAATTTTTGTTAAAGATGGAGATACGCCCTGGATGTTCCCGAGTTGTTCCCCATGCTGCTAATCCTGGAGTTGTCCCCCTTGATCTCGACCATTCAGGTGAATGAAAGGGGTAGAATCACGTTCTTTTTGGAAATTGTATTTCTTAAGATTTTCCCAAATGTAATTGATTTGTTTAGCCTAAACTAACGAGCAAAAGAAAACCATTTTCAACAAATTCCCCAAACAATGAAGTGTGTGTCAGGTAAGACGTATTCACCGTTGCATCTGTGTGGATCCCTCTGTCTTTGAAAATACTCATATTTCTTAAAATTGCTTTTTTAGAAATCTTTTAAAATGAAGTTAATAAATTATGAATAAAGAATTTGATTATTAAAAGGATTCAAAAACCTTATTGGCAAGTATTACCGTAGAATGCAAGACAAAAAGAAAACCATTTGAATGTAATATATTGTCTGGAACACTTTAAATCGACGATTTCTAGAGGACATGTTTTTCTCAAAATATGAATAAATACTGTTTTTAACACTCCTATCACTGCGATGTTGGCTTCTGCAAAGATTGTGTTACCATTTTCAGTCTATTTACGACTCCTAAATTGAACTTAATCGTGTTGTTTTTTTAGTTGAGTCTATATTTCTGTTCCTGTTAAGTGTTGGTATACTTACTGAACTGTTTAGTGGCAAAACGTTTCAAAACCGGACATTTTACAATGTTTTAATATGTACCTTATAACTGTATGCTCTCTGTGTTCCTATATATAATGGATAAGACATGATCCGTGGGAACTATCAAGAATAAAGAATGTTTGCCCACGGGAATTTGCTCAAGGGCGGTAGGCCCGCGTGCAAGTCATGAGGGCAAACATCCTTTATTCTGAATAATGTTAATGTTTTAGCCTATTTATAAACCGAAAACTTGTACTGCATGTAGTTACATTGATATGATTAATAACATGAAAGGAAATGCAGTCAGTTGACACCTTGACTTTGACCAAAAATCTTCAACTATATCTTTAAAAAAATGTTAAGGGATAAAACATCATAACATCTTGCTGTGCAGAGCGATTTGGATGATAATAACCTGCACCCGAGGGACATTTTTCGAATAATTCCCTTGTCGTGTTAGTCAGAAGGAAAATAAGATATTTATTACCTACCGAGGTTAATATTTTCCATATGTTGCCCTAGGACAAAATATCACTTTTCATTGTGACGTCACGTTAAAAACAATGCTTTGACGTCACGGTTCACCTATGACGTCACAGTCTAAACGGACCGGCGGCGGCTCGTCCGCCTATGCTGGGAAGTAGTTTTTGAGTATTTTCTTTAATTTTGAGACTACGGTAATAAACAGAATATTATATGAGTGCCCATGACATACTATGTTTACGACACTCGTGTCTAAATATCAGTTAATCCCTCGCTCTCGCTCGGGAAATACTAATATTTAGCCAGTCGTGTCGTAAAAATAGTATGTCATGGACACTCATATAATCTCCTCTATATAAAGACCTCACAGATCGATAGATTCACGCCACTAAGAGTTTATAAGTGATTCTCGCGAATAACAGTTCTGTTCTCTTCTTTTCTGGTATCAATTTCAATCAATTGTATGTATGGACTGTGTTGAATAGTAATTAATGGTGTATGTTTTTGTTTGATTATTTTTTGGTAATGCACAGGTAGTGAAAAATTACATTCAGCATCGCTCCTGGGAAGATGTAACACGGTTTTACAACAGCACTCAAGCCAGTACTGTTCATTACATCAACGTTATCATATGACAACCTTTAAGACTATGTGTGAGCTGGATTTAAGGGTAATTACACTTCTATTCCAGATCAAATCATTAAACTGTCCACTAGCTAACATAAATCTTGCGCAGCAGATCATATGTGGAATTATCATTATCTTACCTTACAGTAACATACTCGTTTTTGATTGGCTGATCATCGAATCGTTTTGTCTTATGTACCCCTCGAGTCTCACTTCTCACGGTGTACAAATTCAATATACCCCGTTGCCATAGCAACAGCTCCTCTCCGAGGTTCGATTAGCTGCTTTCGTGATTATTAACTATAAATTTGTTTTCTCGTCATTCTATGTTTTCTTTCGAAACAAATTCCGCATTACATTACTTACACATGCTATAGAACTTTAAGCAAAAGGTTTTTAAGCATGTTTAGCCGAGTAGTTTTACGTAACACGATTCATAACATTTCAGTCGGGTAGGCTGACGCTTTTTTGTTTACATTAAGGGTCAAGGCCGTCAATACGGTGATGGCTCATCCGTTAACGGCAGTCAAACTAAAATTGATGTATTTTGTTCTGTCATGACGGTAAGATAAATACGTTGTATGCTTCTCCCTCGGGTAATACGGTATGATGTACCATCTTTGCAGAAATGTCAGCCCTCGCCTTGCGGCTTGGGCAACATTTCTACAAAAATGGTACATCAGACCGTATTATCCTCGTGAGAAGCAAACAACTTATAATGTAAACCTTTTTAAACATTGCGATTTATACTGTTTAATTTTTTATTATTTAAGGGATTACTGGTTTTCACTTGCCAATTCGTGCCGTTTTGATCTTTCCTTTCTTACCATGTACAGTATCATATTACCAAGCGGCCAGAACTATTGATTGCACATTTATTCATAATATAGACGTCCAACAACGTTCCACAAGCAATGACCAGTGCTGTTCAAGGTTTTCACTGGTATTGCCAGGAAAAGGAACTTGCATTAAAATTCCGATATAAAAAGGATTCAACTGGAGGTTTGATAGCTCCAGCGGAAGTGACGTCAGAGCTGTGTTCAAGTGTTTGTGGTGTCAGCGGAAGTTGCCATAATGGTATCTGCGCATGCCCCATTGGTCAAACGGGCATGGACTGCTCTGTGAACGAAACTCATCCACCGACATTACTAGGCGTCAAAGGGTATTTAATTATATCTTCTTATATTCTATAAAAATAAATTTGAGGATCACCCCCATATCATATATATTAAAATAACATGTGGACAATATTTTTCAGCAACAGAACACCTGAATTTTGAAAACCAGGATCGTTTTCTACATTTTTGTTTATCATGTTTGTATTTTTCTATCTGTAACAAAGACAAGAGTTACTGCATGTAATACGTTTCCATACTTTTTAATGAATGACATAAGACAGTCCTAACCACTTGGGTTTGAGAGAGAGAACCCTTGGCCTGTGGTGATTCTATTCTCCTCTAAAGGTTATCCTTATATTCTATTTCAGTTTTTACTGTATTCGTTTCTTCCGTTGTTACCTCTATTACAAGTAGACTAATTTCTTTGTAGATATGCAGAACTCAGACTAGTTGCAATAACACAAACGATTGGGAAATGTGGAATTCGAACTAGTTTGCAATTTGCTGAGATGTTTAAGACAAAAATCAGCTCGATACAATATTTGATTCTAACGCATGAACTCATATGTTTTGCAAACTTTTACCACTAATATATTCGCGACATATGGTCCACCTCTAACACAGCGTTTACAGGAAGAATTTACGTCGGCACCCTCTGTGGAGGCGGTTTGGCTGTGGGAATAATTTCGAACACTGTAGAGATATATATGTGACGTCAAAATATTCATTTTACTTCCCCCGAACTTTGCGAAAACGGAAATATAAAAGAAGTGATTTAAAAAAATAAAGTTATGCTATTCAGCTTGAGTCATATGCAACCCCCGATACTGAATGATGGAGACTGTGAAACATTAATACTAAAGATATTTACAAGCTCATTAAATGACATCTTTGTTATCTTGATGTGGCAAAGCAAATTGCATAACTGACTCTAGTCGCACCCACTACTCTATGTATAGCCATGGAAATGCTTGACTACAAACATAGATTAGTTAAACCTCATTACATCTATTTGAGAGTCGATGCCACCATTTTAATCGTTGATTCATTTACCCTGTACACTTCTTTCTACAAAAGTAAAAACGTCATCTTAAATTTGTTACGTTTGTTAAGAAGTTTACATATTTAATGATTTATATAAATTTGATCCTACTTGTTTACATTTGTATTTCAGTGGCAATACTTGCGTGTTTTCTGGCCAGCTTTGTCAACAGCCTATTCTTATCACAAGAAACATCTATCCAAGTCCAAATCTGAGGATTTTGCTAAATGTCACCGATGTGAGTATTTCAATTAAGAAATAGATCGTTGTTAACTTATGCTTTGACACAAAGCTTCTTTTATTCATGTCATCTACTCGCTAAAATCATTTCTGATAACAACAACAGAACTATAAGCATTTGAAAAAAGATTATCTTATGATGTTCTTAGTTTACTGTGGTAACTAAACGTTCAGTTGTTTTGACTGGAACATTATTTTAATCCCTACTGTGCATGTACTGAAAATAAGCTTTTTTGACTGAAGATACTATATTCTCTATTTATATTTACTATGCGTTCATTTGTGTATATGACGAACATTCTTTTGAAAAGTACTGTGTATGTAACCAGAATATCGCTCTCCCATGAACATACGATAGTCCCTCATTGTATGATGTTTCTCTATCCACTCGTTGTTTCAGTAAAAGGATTTTCATCAGTACTGTATATTTCAAACTTATCGCATATGCAAATGGGTTTTTTACTGTGTGCTCTACGCGAGCCCCTCGTTTATAACGTTGATTAATAATACTTCTACTTATTTTGTATAAGCCTTTGCTTGAAATTGTATGTGTCTGTTAAATATCTGATGATGATGTTTTTAAGATCTAGTGTTACTTGAATAATCATTCGAAGTTTCACAAATAATACGTGTTCATATTGCTGAAGTTGTTTTTGACCATCTTGTTTTTTTTCAAAGCCTCTATCACGAAAACCACTCAATGCAGTTCTTAGTCTAGAGCCCATATATGAGAACAAGTACAGTGTCTACCTGCCTATGAGCCTTGCTGTGAGGGATCTCCACTTCGAAGGTAATAAACTTAACAGAATTTGATTCTTTAAAGGGACAGCACCGATTTCCTTATGAGAGAATACGTTCAACCCAAACTCACTCAATCCTTATTAGAAGTCCGACGGATAACAAAATGAAAAGTTTAAGAAAATGGGGGGAAAGTTGTATGTTTTGCGGCAAGAATGAAAAAAATATCAGCATTTGAATGGCAATCTTTATTGAAAATTGAAATTCTTAAAATGAACATACAGGTTTCGCAATTTCACTTCCTATCTCAATTTATGAAAAGATGTTGACACTATAATGGCCGCCAGTATGAAACCTTTTATTATTCTACCAATGCTGTCGTCACTTAATTGGAAATTCTCTTTTACAAAACATCAATACAAAAAGACTTTTAAAAAATACCTTTCGAAGTGTGACCTCTTTTTGTCATAATTTTCATGCAAATGTTTTTTTTTCTTGGTTACAATTTCATTTTTTTTCTTCTTCCAATGTTGTAGTCACTCAATTGGAAATTCCCTTTTACTAAACATCAATACAAGGCATCAAGTCATATTTTAATAACAATACCTTTTGTTTCAAAGTGTGAAATTTTTTGTCATCATTTTCATCGCTCTATCAATGTTTTTTCTTGATTACAATTTTCATTTTTGAATAATATAATGTTTGTCATTGATTGACATTATCTTATTGCTTATACACCTACACTTTATTTTAACATTGTAACTGCGTGCAAAATATCTGGTGTTGCGATGTGGATAGACTTTCTTTTTCAATCATGTTTCCATTTTTATTTGTTGTTTAATGAATTTTGAAAATACAAACCATCTTATGATGATACATCTGGGATAAACTTACTGTGCTTGGAATTTTCATGAAATACATTATTTGGAAAACAACGTGTCTGTAAAGATTAAAACTTCAAGTATAGAAATTGACATTATATTATTTGTTAACAATGCTAACTATGTTTAGGATTTGAAATGACGAAAGGGGTGTTTTGAATCTTTAGTCTTTGAATCATATACACATACTTACTTATACTTATCATTCTTGTTAAACCAACAAGCAGAACCTCAAAGAGACGTTATGTATAATTTTCAAATAACTATCTCTTTCTGCATGCAAATAAGATATAAAATATCATGTAAGATCATCGGATTGTTTTGGCCACAAATAGGTGCTCAATTCACTAAATACATATTTTGTTTACTAGTGACGTAATCTTTCTCATTATCTTATACAATATTTTGAATCTTATTAATCAGGTATATTCTAGTTTAAACTGTCATTTCAAACTAACAGTGTTTATTCGTAAAAAAAAATAAAAAAATCTTGATTTCCCAGACCGAACTGTCCTGCACTTCACAATCCGTGTGACAAATGATGGCAAAACCTACTCGAACCCTCTGCAGTACACCGTGTATGATGACAAGTGTCAGATGTGTGGTGTAGAACATAGCTGCCTACAGAAGGTAAATGTCATAGTCATAGGCATAGTCATAGTCATAGTCATAGTCATGGTCATAGTCATAGTCATAGTCATAGTCATTGTCATAGTCATAGGCATAGGCATAGTCATAGTCATAGTCATAGTCATAATCATTGTCATAGTCATAGTCATTGTCATAGTCATAGGTAAAGCCATAGTTATAGTCATAGTCATAGTCATAGTCATAGTCATAGTCATTGTCATAGTCATAGTCATTGTCATAGTCATAGGTAAAGCCATAGTTATAGTCATAGTCATAGGCATAGGCATAGTCATAGTCATAGGCATAAATTGCCATAAGGTCAACAGTACAACATGTGTAGTATACAAGATGGTATTAACTTACTGTGCCACAGAGTTAATATTTAAAGATGCTGTATCATACTTGCAATATTTTAAAAAGTATTTTTAATGTATACGTTGTATTTTTAGAAAAATTTAGCGACCAACTGTGAGAAAATCGAACTAAAATTCATTAAATAGGAGATAATTTACCAAAAAATACCGAAACGGCAGTCGACATAAGGGCGAATCAAGTGGGGCCATTTCACAACTTCCGGTTTCTAAATGTACGCTTGAAAACCGTCTTTGTCGCGCTCAACTAGATTTTATTTTATTTTTCTCCGAATTAGGTATTCGTTGCTGTCGAAGTTGATACCCATCGAACGCAATTACGGTAGATGAGACACGGTGTAAATCCTACAAGCATAATGATTACGTCACCGAAAGCGGGTTCGTTAAATGACATGCCCTTTCTACGAGGGGTACTGTGCTTTGAGCGTCGAAATAAGTATGTTATTGTTGATTAAACAATCTAAGTATGATATCAAAATTTCGACAACAGATTTTTCTACAAAGTGATGTATTTCATTTCTCAATAGCTAAATTTCATCCTGAACCGCTTGCAAGTATGATACAGCATCTTTAAGTTTGACACAAAGCAGAGACATTGTTTTTAGTTTGAACAACTTATCTAAGAATAGACAAAGCTTATCATTATCAACAGATGATAACAGGTTTATCAATTTGTACAGGTGTGGTGGTGCTGACAATTACCTGGAAGATATTTACACCTTAATTTATCATATCTTGGTCATATCAAAACAACATGGAATTCATTTATCAAACTTAGATTAACAAAAGGAACAGGAGGTAACGGTATATTGATATCTGTAAGAGTTCATTCCGAAACCATGTACATTACTTTCTCAGGTATCTCCGCAAAGTCGCAAAGTCGCAATAATTAATTGATGTTTAGACTGTTCAGTAGTAAGTTGTAAATATGACGAGATTATTACCCGAGAAAAAAAGAACAATGTCCAGATGATAATCGTTGTATACCCAGTGATCATAAACTAGACTTATGCTCAAAATTACATGTTACATAATACATAATACATTTTTGTTACCATTTCTCATTTATCTGGATTAAAAAACTTCAAGGATGCTGAGTTTTATTTATCAAGGCAGAACAAGGGCGATACTCCTTAAAAATAAAAAATAGTTTCATGTTTCTTATTTCGAACTCCATCAAGTATTTATCTACTTAATTTAAGCGTCTTTATTTCACATGTGCAACATACTGAAATATGCACTCGTATATCAAACAGATCATGAAAATGAAAACACAAGATATTATAGTTTGATAGTTGTATATGAAGACAGTGTACTTGACGATACTCAAATAGAATAATTATTAAAGTTTATTATTCATTCATGATTAATTTGATATTTTTACATCTGAGAATTTGGTTTCGTTTTGCCCTATTAGGAAAACTCTTGTCATATTGGGGGAAGATGTTTTGTTCGAGGTGAAGTCAACAGCAACAACATTTCAGAGATTTGTGATCCTGAAAAAGCCCTTCTGCATTGGTCAGGTACTAGTATTCTAGAATATTTTCTAAAACTTAAATCTGACTAAAATTGATGGTGTTCCGAAGAATAAGATTGTAATAATATTGAATCTATCAGGGCCGGAACTGAATCAAACTGAGATATCCATCCGTCACGGTCTAATCGCACCCACCTCTGTCGCATGTTTCTGAAATGCCTTATTAAACGTACAAGTCATTTGTGATATTACATAACATTAAATATATCTATATCTATTTTTTCAGTTTCAACGGCAACTCCTGTTACCACTGTAGATATCCCCCTCGTTGGAAAATAAAATATGAAATTGACACTCTTTCGTTTTCGTTTTTGATCTGTGAATAACTGTCGACGGAAATGAAAATCTACACATATTAGGCGACGCCAGAGCCATTCCGTGATTTATATCGTTGAGTGGGGAAGTATTTCAAATTGAAAGGGTATCCCTTCCTCTCATTTATTCTTTCTAGGAAAACTGCAAATATTAGAATTGAGGTGTTTTTCAGGTCTTGACATATATCGATGTTGACAAATGTTCTACACTGAAAATATTAAGAGAGCATGTCGCATGTAAAATTGTCACTTTTTGTCTATATTTCCCCTGAACCAGCCCTCATGCATGCAGAGTAATGATTGCCAATCTATAGAAATGAGATACATGAGATCTTGAAGTAAAATAACGCTGTCAAAAGTGTCAAATGATCAATAAGTAAGCTAATGTACAAATATTTGCGCGATTTCAATTAACACAAATGAAAAGTTATATAATTGTCTTTGACTGACATAAGACTGACAGCAAATTTTAGATACAAGGTACGAATATGTGACTTTGCCGGAAGTTGAGCTTTTCACTTATGTTGGGATGATAATATTAATGTTGGTAGTAAACTGGTGGAAATTCTTCAGTGAGCTATGATATTAAGATTTACCGCTTAGATTTTGACAGTTACACTATAAAAATATGTGACCAGTTTTGCGATTTATAAATGTGTTAAAGGTGATTTTTACCAAATTGTATATTTCAAAGTTCAAAGATCAGTACATGTCATATCATTGAATTAATCATTTCTTGATTGCATAAAGGCCAAACGTAGGTCTCCAAATTTTAATATTGTGTCGCTAAGATTCATTTCTTTTTAGAAGAAATTAACCTTTGAAAATTTATTTTAAATATACAATGAATAAAAATTTGCGATATCGATGTCTGCACTATAATCACCACCCTTTTTTCAAACGTATGGACACCAAATCTAATACAAGGTAAAGCATGAATCTGTATAAGATAACCTATCGCTGCTTCCTGAAGATTATTGTTCCATTTCACTTCAGTGTACACTTCATTACAACATCAGGTGGTTTTAGTCAAATGGATCCTTTGCTTTATGTTTAACAAAATCCATTAACGCCACCAGATTAGATATCAGTAGGTTGGATACAAAATAAAGAGATATTAATATAAAAAATAGCTTAATTTGTTCTTAATTCTTTTGAAAATATGGCTTGAATAGAATTAAGTTATACAGATACAATGTCACCACAGTTCTTGTTCAAGCCTCTCGTTAGAGTTACCGATGATAAAAACAACACATTTAAACTCTTTTAACTTTTCTTTGGAATATTATTATTTAGTGCATGTTCTTCTATCAAGGCATATTAGTATTGAAATCTATGTCATAATATCATAGGATTTTAAAACCTTGATTACTTGTTCATGTTTGGTTGCAGGCAAATAAAAATATATAAGATTTTCGTGTACATTGTCAGATGGTATTTGAAGTTGGTGAGAATTATGACACCCCCTGATGCACATTCTCTCCCCACAGAGGCAACTCAGTTATACCTGAATTAGCCTCTGTTCCATTACGCCTAGATCCTGGGGTTCCGGCAGATTGCCCTAGCGGCAAAAAGTTTTAACTTGAGATAGCTCCCTTATCTGCAGCCAATGAAAACACCTTTTGGATATCAACGACTTTGGGAATTCTCAACGGTCGGACAGTGACTTTCGAAAGTATCATGCCTTTAGGTTTATTTTTCATTAACAGTGTGAGAGGGGAAATATTTAAAAATCAGATATGGAAAGTGTTTTTCATAAGAAACATACTGTTTTATAATTGTGTAAATTGTTCTTTGTTTTATGATAAATTTTATTTTAATAATTTACCAAATAAAAACTTATGAGAAGGTAAAAAAGCGATGTTTTGTTGAAGGAAGAGTTATCTCCCCTGAATGCCGAATCACCGGGAATAGCCGGGAGTAGCCGACCTTTTGCGAATGACCCCTTTTGAAACGGCGTCGCTGATTGCACAACTAACTTCGATTGCCTCCAATCAGATTTCTACTTTTCTGTCCCGTGTATTAGCCGTAATAGAACAGAGGCTAATTCAGGTACAACTGAGTTGCCTCTGTGGGGAGAGAATGCCTGATGCATGTCTCCTACTATTCCCTGATGTCTATCAAGAACAGTCTCAAATCACTGATAATAAACGCCATAATTGAGCAGTGATTTCAGTGAGCAGATATTTAAATCGTAACATCAGAATAAAACAATATTTTTCCATACGGCATCATATGAACCCTGATATGAATTCCCTCGTAGGTAATAAAAGGGAAAATTATCTCAGCTTTCATTTGCACGTCACTGACAGGGGCTGGCTTTTGTAGCGTGACAGGCAGACAAGTTGGACCCATTAAAGCCATAAAAGACCAAAATACGGAAGATTCAGTGCAACTTCCAAGCAACTGTTGGACTATTCACCTCAGAAATGTTTTTGTATATCAACAGAAACAGCTGAAGTCTTATCAGGAACAGGAATCCGGGTCATGACCAATGAAGCCACAAATGTTACCCAATGATTTCAAGGTAATCTATTTCATTGGACATGGCAAGGTTACAGATGGCGAGCCTTGAGAATGCAGGCCAAAGTTGGAATAACTCAAAGAAGTTTGTGTGCATTATCGTCTCTTGATATCTAGCCATAACTCAATTCTCGGTGTGTTACTTTATTTAATTTCATGAGTGAATACTATCCTAAAATATCTTGTCTGATGTCTTTGATATAGAATTTTGGAGCAAATGTTCCAAAATATTGCAAAATGTCACATTATTACTTTCCATCGTCCAAAATAGACTCACAAAGGACTGGTGTAAGCTGGCATTGTTTGCCTGGTCGAAAAAATTAAAAGATAAGACACCACAATCTTTTAAGGTTTATCCGAGGTCAGTGGGACAGTGTGAGTTCTATCCTTTATCTTTGAATAGTTTTTTTTTCAAAATGGAAACACTATTGTTCACACTGGCGTTTCTATGCCTTGCAGGTATTTGGCCTGCTTTCATTAATTATATCAGTTATTACTTAAACGATTCACTTACTGATTAGATTATAACTTTTTTAGTATATTCATTATCAGTTTGAGGAGAAGAGTTTATGAGTCATGGACATATTTAATGTACACTTAATCAAATACCTATCCTAAAGTTGAAGATAAGTTTTGTGTATTATAAATTTTAACCTAATTGAACAAGACAACAATAAATTGTGTTTTAATTTCCAGTGTTTTCCAACTAAGAGAGAGTCAACAATGGAACATGTGTTACAATATAAAAAATATAATATTTTGGATAAGGCTGTAGATATAAATACATTACGACGCTATCGGTACTTGTTTATTTCCTACAATATACTTATTACTAGTATGTGTTGAACCGGAGAAGCGGAATATTTAGTCTTAAGTATTTTTACAGATGCGCAAGTGTTGCCCCAGTGTACAAGCAACAGCCTTCTCCCAAGTGACGCAGAACGATTACTAAACGTTCTTGTCAATGCCAGTAGCATACCGTGTGATGACGTCAAGGATGGTTGGTATAGGTTCAGTTCCGGAGAGATAGCGACCTCTTGTGTTCCTCCAAATCACTGTGGGACCACGTCAACCATCTGGATGAAAGATCCAGTACCCAAAGTTGGCCAGACTCGACTCAACGACTTCTGTGTCAACCACCCAACATCCTCCCAACATAACGCTTGTTGTCTGTTTACCATGAAGATCAACGTCACCAACTGTGATGGTTTCTTGGTGTATCATTTCTTTCAGAATGATATTCTTTGTCCTGCGGGGTATTGCAGAGGTGAGAATAATTTAACTTCAATTTGAATATCTTAAAAATATAGCATAGTGCACCAAAACATGCGCCTTCCACTCATCATGATTTTGGTAAAATACATCATTGCGAAACCAAGAAAAATCTAATTTTCATGTTTTGCGTTTACCGTTATACATAACTTCAAATCTACAAGGTTTACAAATTAAGAATAATGGAAAATTTCCGGATGGTAAAACCGATAAACAGATAGAGTTGGATGCATGTACAGGTAAGCTAATGCGACACAAGATAGGAGAAATGGTTAAAGGAATTACTTGAGTCTCATTGCAGTATGCTTTCAAGTTACCAGGGCTTACATTTTATAATAGTCGTGGTTTTTCTTATTTATATAAGTCACATTAATAACCCATGTGGTTCCCGTATTATTCGCCTGTGACGTCATAACAGCATTGTTCTTGACGTCACTATAGCCGGCCGTCGCAAGGGAAACGGCCCGTTTCTTGGTTATTTCTAAGATGGTTATATGAATAGTGATAAAGACATTTTACCCTCGGAAGTGTGTCATGACTTTTTCGAAACTTTTTTAAATTTGCAATATTTTCGTAAGGTAAGGTATTTCCGAGGGTAATAATCCTTATACATTATATTTATTGTCACAGACGTGAAATACCCCCTACTCTACACTCCCCCGAGCCTCTCTCCCCCGACCCTCATCAACGGTGGTGACGACTTCACCCAGACCTGCTCCGTCGTCTACAACGGCACTGATGACGCCATATTTGAGGTCACATGGCTTTTTAATGACGTCCACTACAAAACAGTCACCTTGCAAAAAGGCGTTATGTCTACCAGCGTTACCTCGGCTGATTGGAAAGGTCACATTGGAGAGACGGTAAAGTTAAAGAGACACAGAGAATGTTGTTCCCATCCATTTTATGAATCTATTCTAGAGAGAAAAGTACGTTGCTGTTTTTTCTGAAATGTTTTTCATTGTAGTGACAATATAAATTTACATCTGAAAGTCGTGATTTGTCACCGGATCAATAGTGACAAAGACTAAAACGAAATTTCGTCAATATTCATACAGCACACTAACACATTTTTTTGGACGGTAGTGTTGCATTGTTCATAACACTAGTAATTATCTTGTGTGTACATACCGCTACAAATCAAATTGTCAATTGTTTGAAAATTTAAAATCAGAGGCCATTTAATATAATTGAAATCAAGTATACCAGTATGAAAATTTTGTAATTTTACATATACTTATTCATATTTAGCCAGATGAAAAAGGACGAATAGTATTTTAATTCTTATTCTCATGTAAGTCGATTAAAATAAAACCTTAACATATTAAGATGCTTCAATTAAAGAACAGGTTTGAGATACTGTTTTCAAAGGGTTTCGTCTTTTCTCTTTGGTTTTGCATGACGTTTGTGATTAAATCCATGATACCATGATACCAGTATGCCACTCTCTCTTTAAGATATATCAATACTTTATTGTAATGAGTTATCGAAAAGTGTTAACAGTAACAAAAATTATTTAGAAGCAGCTATGATCTAACATTGTAGCTAGAAGTGTAAACTTCTTACTTCTAAATTGCAACTATACGCTGCGAAGTAAATGTAAACTCTTATGAATTACACGTAGCAACATTGTCCAGTCTGATAAAAATCGACCTTGCTCCGAGGAATAAAATATAAAAAATATTGTCTCTATCGGGGCTCGAACCATTCGGGATATCCTCTCCGTCTCGGTCTGAATGCACCCACCTCTATCGCGTGTTGCTATAACCAGTTTAGCGCAGACAAACCCAGTCGTAAGCTATCCAATCACATCCTCGTTTTTAAATAGCGTTTAGCGGCGGTTATGTATAACGAATGGTACACTGGAGTTACCTGCCCCTGATGGATACCGAAGCTTTCACTGCGCTCCTTTCGATTGGCTAGATGAGCTTGTGTCAGAACATGCGGGCAATAGGGGTGCCTTCAGACTGTGAATGAGAGGAAAGCCGGGCTGAGTGAAGTTCGAACCCCGCTAGAGATAATATTTTTACACTTTTTTCCTCGAATCACAGTCGATTTTAATCAGACTGCAACATTGTCAAGACGAAGCCCATTTGGTTTCAAAAAGAGAACCTGTAACACAACTTCATATACTACTACAACTATTCTGTATTTTGTAGCTGACCTGTAGCGTATTGACCCGATCACAGTCAACTGGGGCACACAGTCCACCATATAAAAGTCAAGGATATTCCGGGTATTTCACAGTAAGTAAATAATACAGTCGCCAGAATTGTTCATTTTTAACCAAAACAAATATCTCTATATTGCTGACTGCACCAAAAATTTGGATTTGTTTGTTGACCAATTCTTGATAATCAATAGTAAACGGTCCGACATTTCTCTGTTGTATATTCTCTGGATTGGTCCGGAAGCATCGTAGCAAACGACAATGATGAAAGTGTTTCCTTTTTTAAAGTGATAGCATAAACCATGGATGTTCATAGCACTCACTCTTGTTTTTAAAGGGACAGTAGTACGTTTTTTGGGGGAATATAAGGTGATGTCAGGAAAATGATAATTAATCGTTTCAATTAAAAGACAATGTATATAAACTAAAATGGAGCAGTAATAATTCAAATATATAACGTAAAGTTTAGCCATACGATTTCCTTTTCTTACACAAAATGAATTAAAGGTGTTCACACAAAATAGATGCCAATGGATTGTATGTGAATCTTCATGATTTGTCCCCTGACTATGGACAATTGGCTTGTGTAATGAGATTTTTGACACTATCAAAATAATACATTTAGCATTAACTTACAATAATCAGTGAAAAATTAAAAATATAAAATTATCAAAAAATTTGCTACTGCCCCTTTAAGAAAGAGACCCGACACTAATATTAATCTCCCTTAAAATCGCAATTTTTCTCCAGGTACACTAGTTAACACATACCAAGGAAGGCGACCCTAAAACACTTAAGGTGGCGTCGACTTTACCAATCGTGTGTCCGAACCTTGCCAAGTATCGTTGTAAACTTGAAGTGGAACTGGAAGCTGAACATGGTATGTAAAGCAGCCTTCATGTAAGGAAGAACATTTTGACTCTTTAAAAATGAATTTACTGAACACAAAATCGTTAACGTTAGGCAGGAAATTGATTTTAAATAAACAATCTCTTATTAACACAGATCATAAATTACACAGATTAAATACATTCAATTGATTACTAATCATATTAGAAAAGTTTTATTTGCATTTTAAACATTTCAATCTGTACATACTCGTATATAACAGTTTAATAATTGTCATTTGCTTCCTTCATCAGGTGCCGTTTTACTAGAAGACGGCTGCTCCCTCTATCTAGACGCAAGCCATTGGGATTCTGTCAAACATCGGACGGAAAAAGACATAACCTTGTCTGCCGCCCTGGACCCCGTTTTGAAAGATAGACAACACTATAACATAACTTTCAAGATAAAGCATAACAACGTTGGACTTGACGATTATTACAACTACAAGAAAGTGTTTAATCTTGAGGTAAATTTAATTTTTAATGTTCAGTAATTTTACAAAAACTATTCGACAAATTTGGTTCCATTTTGAGGGGGTACAACTACAAGAAAGAGTATAATATAAAAGGTAATTACAGATGATGTTCATTTATCTGCTTTTCTAGGGCAAATATCATGTAATTGGGAATGTCTTTGAAAAGATGCGTCTCTCATTTGATAGCTAACAAACTCTCCTTTATGAAATTTGTTATTTATTAATAACCAGGTTAAGATTTTAATTAGATATACAACCGTTCATAGACTTACAATTAACACACAAAAGTACAATATATATCACTCTGTGCGTCTCGTTGTCAATAAGTTACTTTTTTCTTTTAAAATTTTCATACTTTGACTTGGAAAGGTCTCGACAACAGACAAGAATCACGAGTTCTGTATGGCTTTGGGGAATGGTCACTTTTATCCTTTGTCATCAACACGGTACGTTTTGCGTAATTCATCAGAACTTTTTAGATCTAAATATCTCCTATCCTTTATTTTTTTTTATCTTATTTACGAAATGGCATGTGTATTTTGGAGAGTCACAAGTGGAAAACAAATAATTAAAAAGTATCGATTGTTTTTTAAAACATTCATTTTTATATATACTAGGCAAAAAAAGAAACGCATAGGTGAACCTTATTTTTCAAATTGATTTTTTTATTAAATAATGTCATGATTATGACCTGAATGTCTAGGGAATATATGTTTATGTCGTAAACATTAAAATGGAATACCTAAACGCAACATCATGTGAATGATCGCCAAAATACAGTGATTTCGATACAAAATCATGACAAGTGCGTGCTGAAAAAGTTGTCAGCATGTTGCACGTGCATCACATGGGGAATTACACTTGCCAGTGGTGAGTATAAAAGGTAGGCAGTCCGACATTGAAACACTTGCAATCAACCCCGGAAACTGAAAGTCAAAATGCAGAGGTTAGATCTTGCAGCCCGGAACAGAGCCATCGGACGTCTAGAGGCCGGAGAGTCCCAGTCAGCGGTTGCCCGACACCTGAATGTTCACCAGAGCACGATTTCCCGACTGTGGCATCGTTTCCAGACATTCAACTCTACAAGAGATCGACCGAGAAGTGGCCGTCCAAGGGCGACAACTCCCGCACAAGACCGCTACATCCGGGTTACCCATCTAAGGCACAGAACAACCAGCGCCGCCTACACAGCAAACAACGTCCCTGGTCTTCGACGGCTATCAGCACAAACCGTCAGAAATCGTCTACGGCAGCACGGAATACGACCCATGAGACCCTACGTTGGACCGTTTTTGAGACGCCATCATCGCCGGGAACGTCTCCGATGGAGTCGACGTCTTCAGATGTGGAACCTTGTCAACTGGAGACGAATATGGTTTAGCGACGAATCCCGGTTCTTGTTGTACCATAGTGATAAAAGAGCTCGAGTTTACAGACGTCGAGGGGAACGTTTCCGACAGAACTGTGTTGTTCAGGTGGATCGATTTGGTGGAGGAGGTATCATGATGTGGGGAGCAATATCAGTGGACGGTAGAACAGACCTGGTGCACGTACAAGGTAATCTAACTGCTGTGCGTTATAGAGATGAGATTCTTCAACGTCACCTTCTTCCCGTCATCAACGTTCAGAGACATCTCTTCCAGCATGACAACGCTAGACCACACACAGCTCATGTCACCAGGCAATTCCTAGCCAACAACAATGTGAATGTGCTGCCATGGCCCTCCAAATCCCCAGATTTAAATCCTATTGAGCATCTTTGGGATAATCTTGATCGACGTGTACGACGGCGACAGCCACAACCGCAGACTCATCAACAACTGTGCCAGGCCTTGCAGGAAGAGTGGAGAAGAATTCCCCAGCGTCAAATCAGGACATTGATAGCGTCCATGCCAAGACGATGCCGATCTGTGATTCATGCCAATGGTGGTCATACCAGATACTGACTTTTGCATTGTGCTGTCACTGACGTTGACGTTTTTCTTGACATTTAACGAGTGGGATACATAGAGGAGACACTCCCTCGTTATTTGTATGAAAATTATACAGATACGACTATGATATTTGCTATTATCACCTCTTGTCAGTAAAGATTTTTTGTAGTAATTTTCTGTTATGCGTTTCTTTTTTTGCCGAGTATATGTTAATTTTAGTTTTTAGGTTACCTAGTTTCTTTAAGAGGCACCGACGCATATTAGCTTTTAGTAAATGTAAATAAAAATGTGATATCTTTTAATTTATGATCCTATATCAGTTGATCCATTAGCTAAGCCAGTATATTTTGATAATAATCGGGAAATAATGCAAAACGCTTTCAGATAACAAATTAATGTTTTAAACATCAACACATCGTTATCACCATCATCATCATCATCGTCATCACCTACACCAACACCTTCATTATCATCATCATCATCTTTATCATAAACATCATCGTCATTATCACCACCACCACCATTATCATCATCATCATCATCATCACTACCACCACCACCATCATCATCATCATCATCATCACTACCACCACCATCATCATCATCATCATCATCATCATCACCACCACCACTATCATCAACATCATCAACGTCGTCGCTACCACAACAATCATCATCATCATAACCACCACCATCATCATCTTTTACATCATCATCATCGTCATCATCACCACCATCACCATTATCATTATCATCATCATCATCATCATCATCACCATCACCATTATCATCATTGTCGTTGTCATCATCACCACCACACCCCCATCAACATCATAATCGTCGTCGCTATCACAACCATCATCATCATTACCACCACTACCATCATCATCAACATCATCATCATCATCATCGTCGTCGTCGTCGTCGTCATCATCACCACCATCAGCATTATCATCATCATCGTCATCATCATCACCACCACAACCACCATCAACAGCATCATCGTCGTTGCTATCACCACCATCAACATCACCACCACCATCATCATCATTATAATCATCACCATCACAACCAGCACAATCATCATCATCATCATCATCATCATCATCATCATCACCAAAATTACCATCACAATCATCATCAACACCACCACCATCATCATCATCATCATCACCATGACAATCGTCATCATCACCACCATCAACAAAATCACCATCACCACCATCATCATTAGTACCATCATCTAATCAATCTTTGTTTGATTTCAGGATCAATATCCTCTGGCGCTACATCGGAGATTACCTTATGTTCAAGGACACTTCTCCAGCGGGCCGGGTTGTGGAGGTACCCTACTCTTGTAAATCTCTGTAAACGCTGGTTTGCATCACCAACCTGAATGACTTTAACTTACTGAAAATTGGCCATTTCAATTCAAGGATTGCAAAATCATTACTTTTCCAACAAGTCGTCCTCTCCAAGTTCAATTATGTAATTCTTGGTAATGACGGGACAATAAACAAGTTTTTTTGTTCACATCAAGTACATTTTTGAGACTCTTCTTCTATTATCTATTTTGACGTTTTTAAAGTGACAAAATTGCTAAACAAGCTGTCTATAAACAGTTACTATGTTTGATTTTTTGTATTGATCAACTACTCTTATTGAACAAATATAAATATATATGATGTCTTTTAAAATTACAAACTGGGGTTTATGTATTGTGTTTCAAGAGATATGCAAATGTTCATCAAATTTTGGGTGATTGAAACCTTAACAACAATCAAATGGCATCATGTCCTTGATGTGTTTAACTTAGACGATAAATATTTGCGTTCGCAAAAGTTTTAGGATTCATTGTTATCAAACATCCGCAAATGAAGTTTTTATTAAAATCGACCTATTTCAAAGAAATAGATGTTTTAATTTATTTACTCTATGGAGAATCGACAGGTCTCCAATAGGTCCTAGTTTTGAGGATATCTCCGTACCCTTAATATTTTGAATATTTTATTCCTCTTTATTCCATTTAAAGCTACCCCTCCTGTCGGTCTGTCTATATTCCAACATATGGGTAATGAAGTGTGTATATGTTCCATATGATTTAGGTCCATGTTCGAACCTGGCGTCCTTATGGTACCGACTCCTCGATCTGTGCCGTTGCGTTCAGATATGATGATACGCTAATCAAGGTGGATATGTGTTCTTCTGACGGGAAATTGACATCACCCGTTGTAACCCAGGGTTACAATAATCCGGATGACGTAGCAGTGTATCTTTGCAGCTCAAATTATGAAGTAAGTTGACACAGTCTCATTAAGGTCGACAAATTACCGAGGAATGAAGCATCAGGGTATTGGCTCTACTGGTGTTCGAACTCGTTCCATTTGGGTTTCCGCTTCACAGCGGTTTTAAAACATCCCCGTTAGTCACATGTTCTGACATTCGTCCCACAGGGAGTTCTTATACCAATTATTAAGTGACGACAAAGCTTAGTCATAAGCATTCTCTCCTCACAGACGCAGATCAAGTTTTGTTGATTTAGCCTTATAATACAACGAGTTTCTTGGATAGAATGGGAGATGCCTGATTGGAGGCAATCAAAGTTAGTTGTGAAATCAGCGAAGCTGTTCTTAAATCATCGTTTTCGCTACTGAATCAAAGCAAAAGCATTGTGATATGAACCACCCTTTTCATGCGAGTAGCGTTGTCATTTGCTTAAGAAATTCAAATGTATGGTGATGCAGTTTTTTTTCCGCTAGGGGAAACTGCCGGAACCCACGGATTTCGACGTTATAGAACAGAGGCTAATCAACATGACTTGATGTGCCTCTGTCGGGAGAGAATGAGTCATAAGAAGACACATCACAAATTTTGGTGTTAATAAAATAAGAGGCAACCATGATGAATGCATGGATCACAGAAGTTACTTGCCTCTAACTTCTAAAACCGAGGGCTTTTCCGGAGCCCTTGTGATTGGCTAGCTGAACTTATGTCAGGGCATACGTCAACCGTTTGTAAACTATGATGGCCGAGAGGGGCCATTTTAATTTCGCGTTAAAGATCAACACGAAATCGCGAAATCGCAGAACTAAACCTCGAAATTGCGAAATTGCGAAATGGCGAAACGAACACAAAGCTAAATTGCGAAACATGTAAACGAAATCGCGAAACATGTAAACGAAATCGCGAAACATGTAAACGAAATCGCGAAACATGTAAACGAAATGGCGAAATTGCGAAAGGTGCGGAAGAGCGAAAGAGCGAAATCGCGAAACATGGTAGAAACAAAAAAACGAAATCGCGAAATGTGAACGAAACGAAACGAAAGTGCGAAAGTGCGACAATGCGAAATTGCGAAACTGGGAACCTGCGAAACTGCGAAACTGCGAAATTGCGAAATTGCAAAATTGCAAAATTGCGAAAGTGCGAAATTGCGAAAGTGCGAAAACGCGAACGTGCGAAAGTGCGGTCAGTGTTCATTGCGCATGTCTATAATGTCTAGAAGTTTGAAAAACTACAAGTCTGTGTGCTATTTGCTAAATCTTTTTTCGGGACGTCTAGTGCTGTTGTCACGTAGCGCATGTGCAAGTTAGTTACACCATTTTAAAGACAGTTTTAAGACCTTTATATCAATACTTTCGGATATAATATAGCATGTCTATCAAAATGATCTTGTGGATTCAGCTACGCTGGTGTACACGTGGCAGGATGCCTCCAGTTGTCCACCTGTTCTCTGTATGACGCAAAATTACGATACCATTTTTAAGCCTGTACATATATCTCTGACAAATCATGCTCAAATTGCCTTGATTAAAACTCTTACCCTGACATTATGGTATGTTCGATGTCACCTTGCTCCTTGCGACCACATATATAGAGATAATCTCACCCAAGTGTCTTCTGATATCAAATATATCAAGACAAGTTGATAAAAGTATCAAATATCCGAGGATTTACTTTTATCAACGAATGTTGATATATTTGATATCAGAAGACACGAGGGTGAGATTCTATTTAACACCCAAAATCATTTTTCATCACATTAACCATTCTCTCCCCACAGAGGCAACTCAGTCATACCTGAATTAGCCTCTGTTCTATTACGCCAAGATCCTGGGGTTCCGGCAGATTGCCCTAGCGGCAAAAAGTTTTAACTTAAAATATCTCCCTTATTTGAAGCCAATGAAAACACCTTTTGGATATCCATGACTTTGGGAATTCTTTACGGTCTTAAAGTTACATGGAAAGTATCATGCCTTTATGATTATTTTTCACCAGTGTGAGAGGGAAAATATTTGAAAATCAGATATGGATAGGAAACTGATTAGATAGAAACTGTTTTGTAATTATGTAAATTATTATTTGTTTTATGATATATTTTATTTTACTAATCAACCAAATAATGACTAATGAGAAGGTAAAAAGCGATGGTTTGTAAAAGAAGAATTACCTCCCATGAATGTTAAATTTCAACGAAAGCTTTGACAAACCACACGGAGATGGCTGAGGTTTTGCGAATGACCACTTTTGAAACGGCGTCGCTGATTGCACAACTAACTTCGATTGCCTCCAATCAGATGTCTACTTTTCTATCCCATGTATTAGCCGTAATAGAACAGAGGCCAATTCAAGTATGACTAAGTTGCCTCTGTGTGGAGAGAATGCACATTAACATGAAAAATGTACATCTTTGAACACTGCATAGCCTTCCAACTCCTAAACCAGTGATGTCATAGCATTGTGACATCATCATGTTAATGACGTCATAGCATTGTGACGTCGTTGTGTTTATGATGTCATAGCATTGTGACGTCATTACTGATGATGTAAAACGTTTGTGATGTCATGTATTTTCTGAGTACAGGGCATTGTTCAAAATCTACTGTCAAAACGATATCTCCTAGGAGATATCACTTGATCTTTCACAAGCGATATCTCCTGTGGAACACAGTTTTGGATGATAAGTTCCGTACCTCCCACCTGTGCATTGTGAATTGAATACCTTGCCCAAAGACTCAAAACTGCATATGGCTCACGTCACGATTTGTGGGTGTCTCCACCAGGATTCGAACCTTGGCCATTGGCGTGAAAGGCAAGCATGCTTGCCGCTTATAATAACATTAAAGGGGCAGTAGCACGCTTTTTGATAATCTTATATTTTAAATTGTTTACTAATAATTGTAAGTCAATGTTTAATGTACTATTTTGACAGTGTCAAAAATCTCATTACACAAGCCAATCATCCATAGTCAGAGGACAAAGTATGAAGATTCACATAAAATCCATTGGCGGCCATTTTTTTGTGAACACCTTTATTCATTTTGTGTAAGAAAAAGGAATCGCCTGGCTAAACTTTACGTTATAAATTTGAATTATTACTGCTCCATTTAGTTTAAATACATTGTCTTTCGATTGGAACCATTAATTATCATTTTCCTGACATCACCTTATATTCCCAGTAAAAACGTGCTACTGCCCCTTTAAAACATCTTCACGTACATCATCTACATTATATCTAAGAAGCTGCTGTAAGTCAACGACTATTTGCCTTCCTGGTGATAAGTCTTCCTTTATCAAATGGTCCTATGCATTAATCTCATGATGTGGATTAACATCCTCACCAGATTGTAACCGGAGATGACGTCAGACTATCAGTGGCCCTGAACGAGGATTATCTAGACGTCAAGCTTCACCTGTCACCCGCCTATACCAGAAAGGCTAGTGGTATGTGCACCAACAAGGGATTTGGAGCTGCGTATACACAGGTGGAAAAGATCAGATATGAGTAAATATTGCTATTTTGACAAAAGTCATACATGTAACTAATAACTCTCACCCATGACACTATTTATGATAGCCTAGAATCCGTTCATCATTGTTTGGCATTAGATTTTATAACTTATAGTGGCGAATCCATTCTCCCCCTTCCAAATAAGTTTTACAATAATCTATTTTTTAGATGAAGCCCCCCCCCCACCTCTCTCTCTCTCTCTCTCTCTCTCTCTCTCTCTCTCTCTCTCTCTCTCTTTCAATAGATGATCCCCTTCCCAACCCCAAATTCTATATAATTAAACTTTTTTTGTGAGGCTGCATTTATAGAAATTAACATTGTATTTATATAAGTATATAGCTAACGTATGTCCTAAAGTGATATATGAAATCGTCAGTTCTTGTTTAGCAATGTTGGAATGAACTATTTTCTTATGAGTATCATCCGTGCATTGGAATTAAAGAAGCCTTATATTTGACTGCATTTTTCGGAATGTTTAGTTAACCTTCAATAACACCATCAATTCTTACATATTTCCTTCATTACATGTTGTTTGGTGTTTCAATATGTCGAGATATCTGATATATAACAAACAGTATTTTGCCTAACATTGTAAAAAGTTCCTTGAAATGCTCATTTGAAATCAAAACATCAAAATTTCCAGATTATCGCCATACAACAGTTTCTTTCAAGATGGCGCAATCCCCTTTTTAAAGGGAAATGGTACTCAACGGAAGTCTCATATTTTCTGCGCATGCGGATCAGGTGTTGAAAGCACTTGTAGTCCTTTCCGATTGGTTGCTGATCCGGGTTCACCAATATACTATAACCATGCAGGACACGTGAGCTCTATTGATTTGTTTGATACTCAAATATATGAAGCAGTGTCAAGACAAAGGGTGTGCTAAATTTATAGAAATTGTAGATAAATTACCACTCGTACATTTTTCTAAGATGCGTTTATTATAAGTGCTGCCAAATACGGATTGGCTTAGGTGGCATTGTCTGCGATGCTTTCCCCGCCTATTGGTTCAACCAATCAGAGCCAGGCAAAATATCCCGATGGCCTCACAACTCTGTTGCTGATTGGCTTGAGGCTAGAGGTCACCTAAGCAACCCCTGTGGTGCCGTACTTAGATAGGTTCTGTTTGATTTCAATGAATCTGACAGTGTTTCCTCAATCTTTAATTGACATAACATAAGGAGAAATTAGAATGAAAGAACTGATCATTATAATCTTGGACTCTTCACGTAGATAAAATATACAAGCTGTGATGTGATTCAATTGCTTCAAATTATAGACCCATTTCTCTCATAAGTTTTGTTGGAAAAGTGTTTGAGAGAGTTGTTTATAAGCATTTGTATAATTATTTTCATTGTAATGATTTACTTTATTAGTACCAAGCTGGTTTTCAGAAAGGTCACTCAACTGTACATCAATTGCTTGAATTGTACAATCAAGTATGCCTATCGTTAGATAATAAGGAAATGTTTTGCATGGTGTTTTGTGATGTTTCGAAAGCTTTTGATCGTGTCTGGCATAGAGGGCTTATGAGTAAATTGGAAATGTATGGTTTAAAAGGCTGTATACTTCAGTGGTTATCAAGTTATATAACCAATCGAAGTCAATCTGTTTTTGTAAATGGAGCATTGTCAAAGCCTGTATACTTGACAGCCGGTGTTCCCCAGGGCTCAGTATTGGGTCCCTTTCTTTTTATTGTATTTATAAATGACATTGCTGATGAACTTAATTGTTTAACAAGGTTATTTGCCGATGATACATCACTTGGCTTTTCATCAATTGACCATAGATCACTTGAGTATACTTTAAACTCGAACCTTGAAAAGCTTAGTTCTTGGGCAAAGCGTTGGCTAGTCAAATATAATCCAAATAAAACAGAAGCTATCATTTTTACTCTTAAGAAAGAAAGTAAAAACATAACACTGTATCTTGACGGGTGCGAAATCAGAAATGTAAATGAACATAAACACTTAGGTGTGACACTTTCAGCCGATGGGAAATGGAATAAACATATTGATAAATTAGTATTGTCGATTTCTAAAATGATAAATTCAATGCGAAAACTCAAATTCATATTAAGCAGGCAAATCTTAGATAAGATTTATATTATGTTTATTAGACCACATTTTGAATATGCTTGTGAAGTTTGGGATGGGTGTAACTCAGAACAGTCATTTCGACTTGAACAATTACAGTTAGAAGCAGCTCGTGTTATTACTGGTCTACCAAAATACACTTCACTGAAACATCTCTATTTTGAAACTGGTTGGGAAAAATTATCAGAACGGAGAGAAAGGAGAAAGTTAACACTTTATCATAAATTACAGTGCGGTAATGCACCATCATATCTTGTAGATTTACTCCCACCGACTGTTGGAGAAACTACTTCTTATGATCTTAGAAATGCAAATAATTTTGTTATTCCATCATATAGATTGAAACATTCATGTATGTCTTTTATTCCTTCAACCACAGTGTTATGGAACGATATCCCATTAGATAAGCGAAATGTAACATCAACAGAAAAGTTCAAATCATATTTGAAGAAGCCAATTGTTTCGACACCATCTTATTTTTCATCAGGTATACGTAGGTTAAATATTTATCATACACGTTTAAGATATCACGTAAGTGAGTTGAAATATAATTTATTTAAAGTTGGCATTAAGGCGGACTCAACATGTGAATGTGGTTATTTATGCGAAAATGTTTTTCACTTTATGTTTGAGTGTCCTTTATATGATGAACACAGATTAAGAATGTTAAATGTATTAAAATCATATGTAAATGAAGATGCCGTAAATTTAGATTTAGTTTTATGTGGCAGTAAAAGCCTTTCAATTTTACAAAATCAGGTCATTTTCAAGGCAGTCCAACAATATATTTTAAACAGCAAGCGCTTCTGTTGACTGCAGCAAGTACATATTTACTTTTGTAAATATCTTTCTACCATTCTGTATTATACTATTTTCCATGTTTTCATGTATGTCACTATATATCTATCATTTTGTAAATACTTGGGAGAAGGTTACCTAAGTTGGATAACTTGTTCCTAATCCCTTTCTTTATTGAATAAAATATGTTTAAATCAAATCAATCAAGCTGTGATGTCCCTTTCTTACCCCATCTTCCGCACGCATCGGGCGAGATATGCATTTACAAGAAATTCATATTCACCCTTGCGACAACTCGAAGGGAAAGCTGTGACAGGAAGTAGCCTGATTATTGAACTATGGTGTAGGCCAATCAAAAGCGAGGATATGTTTGAATTGAGCACACAAAACTGTAATAAAACGATGCGATTTCTAAATAGAAACTGAGAGATACAGCCTTATTCTACGCAGTATTATGGTTACCTATATTCACGCATCGTTTTTATGACTGTTGTCACAACGTATCTAAGGGATTAATTAGAAATTAAATTTCGCTTCGAGTTCGAGATGGACTGACGCAAGGGACGTTACTCTGTTTGTCCTACAGGGGGCGCTGATAGAGTCACAACTTTCCCGTCGAGTTGTCGCAAGGGTGAATATGAATTTCTTGTAAATACATATCTCGCCCGATGCGTTCGGAAGATGTTCTTACCCAAGGTACAACAATTTCGACTAATTTGTTTATGTAGGTACCACGATTTAATATCCAGAAAATGCTTTCGCCAGTGTTTATCAATACACAAATCAATGTCACTGTTTATTGGTAAATGCAATGTCAACGTGTGTTGAACAAAAGGTCTGAAGGTACCTTTGACATCGTACATTTGTAATTGCAAGCACCCAAACTGAGATAAAATTAGTACACTTACAAATGATATTATTACTCATCACAATTTTTGTTAAAGATGGAGATACGCCCTGGATGTTCCCGAGTTGTTCCCCATGCTGCAAATCCTGGAGTTGTCCCCCTTGATCTCGACTTTTCAAGTGAGTGAAAGCAACAGAAGCACATTTAAAAAAAAAATTATTTCTTAAAATTTCCAAAAAGATTATTTTTCTCCAAATTGATTATCGTTATAGCATCAAACATTACCTTGTTTCATGCTATTATATAAAGCCGTAAAAAGGTGGCAGGCTAAATGTTAAGTAACGCATCGGCTTCGGCGTTCATGGTTCACGTACGCGAGGGTTCATTTTACTTGAATACTTCCTTATCAGTCGGTTATTATTACTTGAATATAAACCTCAGGTGTCGTAATCGTGTCATTTTGGAGGTAATTCTTTTCTCGGGTAAACCTGCTTTCAATGTCACATCGCTTCCCAGGGACATTCTAGAATCATGTTTATTTTTATTTTACTTTTTTATATATTTTACATTTTATACAAAACTCATAACTTGTAAACGTTACGAAACAAACATATGGATTTGTAAAATTTGAATTTTTAACAAATTCTGATTTAACGTTTCAAGAGGGATTCGAGCCCACAACCTCTATGTTGTTAAATAGCGCTCTTACCGCCTGAGCTACCGAGGCTTGTTGTCAGCAAATGTTCATTTTTTGTGTCATCACTGACACTGTAATTTTTATATACATAATTTTAAAATATATCAAATTTGATTCTAAAATCGTATGCAAAGTGTATATTTAAAGTCTTTCGCGAAGAGCTGCTGTTAAACAGACAACTTCCAAGGATTGGCTGCGTTTGTGCGATACTTTCAGTGTTATTATATATTTCAATATTTTTACCGAGTTTTTCGTCCTTTCCTTCGCTTTATATGACAGATATTAACCTGTCCCTCAGGTTTTATTGAAATGTAAACATTCGGGGTCGAGGAAACCCTAGGGCCTACGGCCCACGGGTTTCCCCTCACCCCTCATGTTTACATTTCAATAAAACCCTAGGGACAGGTTAATATCCTTTACATATGAGTCCCTTAAAGCTGAAAAACTGTCAATTCCATTCACCCACTAACAGTGACCATGTTTCAACTTGGCATTGTGGTTTTTATTTCTGATCAATACAAACGTTCTAACCCTGCAAATATTTGCGAAAAAATGTGATAAACCTTTCGATACATTTTGTCATTTCAAGGCAACTTGAATTGATTTAGACAAACTTGTTTTATTATGGTTAGTACTAATTACTTATCTCCTTAACTCACGGACCAAACAAAAGTAACCACATGTTCAACAGGTTCTAGAAATTATAGCCCGTGTGTCATAAAGACGTTCTCACAATTAAAACTTGTGTGTGGTACTCTTTGACTCTTGCTTTAGCTTTCAAAAAATTTTCTAGCTGGAATCTTTAGATATGAAGTAGGCGAATTATGAAATGTAGGAATATGGTTATTTAAAGATGTTATGAAAAAATACATTATTGGAAATTATTTCTTACGCAACATTACTGTGAAACTCCATGAAACAATATGTTTAACTCTCCTATCTTGCCTGGAACAGTGTAAACCGACGAGTTAAAAAGATGGTTTGAAAAAGATACGTTGCTGCGAATATGAACAGATGCTGTTTAAACACAGAACTTTATTGGTGATGTGGTGGTGATGTGGGGTTTATCGCCGCTTTCAAGGGTATTTCACTTTTATCGCGGCTGCAAGAATATAAAATACGATATAGTGAAGTCAAGGAGTGGTAAAATACGAATGGAAAAGGGTTACATAATTTCCGCAGAAGCCAATCAAGTAAAGTTCTGGGGGTGAGATAGCGCAGTGGTTAGCGCGTTCGGCTTTGGATCAGGAGGTCCCGCAAGGGGCTCGGCAACTTTGTCTGCAGTAGAGAACTGTTCTACACGCAGTCAGGTCTGGGTGCAATGCTACACTGAATTTAAGTGCAGTACCACCAGTGGTTGCTAGGTCAAGCCGACGCTCGCAGATTTCATGATCACCGCAATACATAGCCACAATACTGTTGCGGGTTTTCTCCCTGTATATTGTTCTTGAGTGTATGTTTCCGTTCGTGTCAATGGGAGAATGTAGGTAACTATGGCCAAAATGAAACAAGACGTTGTTACTTGATGTATAATATGTAGCGAAATGCTGTATGTTTTCTATGTCAATACTTGTACAGTCGAACCTCGTTTATCCGAAAGTTTTGCTCACAAGTGAAAATCGTCCGGAAAGCGAGACGTCCAGATAGCAAGTCGTCCGATTATATGAATCGAAAGGTTTTTGTGTTTGGTATATATATATATATATATATATATATATATATATATATATATATATATATATATATATATATATATATATATATAGTAAAATTTTATTCCGACACTAGGAGATATTCTCAATATTATTTCAATGTCAATAAACTAATAAAAAATCAGTACCTTAGTAGTTGACTTATTTTAAATGCTTTTATAACTGTATATGTTATGGATAAGTTATAATCCACGGGCATTATCAAGAAAAAAGTTTGCCCTCCGCATTTTCAAAACGGGCCCATGGACCATGTTTTATCTTATTCATTAAAACCGCCGACTTGTTACAAGTGTAATTTATAAATGATTCTCGAGGATAACATTTCTGCATCATTGCCATGTCATTATCTATATGGACTATATTCGATAGGAAACTGATGTCCATGTTTTTCGTTGAATTATTCTTTTCTTACATGTATGTACAGGTACTGAAACATTGAAATCAACATCCATACCGGGAAAATGTAACACAGCTTTTCATCAACACTCAAGCCATTTCTGTTCAACGCACCAACGTTCTCATATGGGAACATTTGGGGCTATGTGTGAGACGGATTTAAAGGTGATTACACTTCATTTTCCAAATTGATTTATTTAGGTCTTCATTAGCTGTGCTTTCAACCCGGAAGGTCATATGTGAAGTTAGTTTTCCTTATATTCCTTACTTTTTACAAGTAAAGTTTCTTTACTCAAGGGGTAATCTGCAGTTTTCCTCTGGCGCCTCTTTTTATCTTTCCTTTTTACCATGTTTAAGATACCCAAGTGACTCAAACTATGGATTGTATTATTTACAATTTCCTTTATAATATAGACGTCCAACAACGTACAACAAGCAATGACCAGTGCTGTTCAAGGTTTCAACTGGTATTGCCAGGAAAAGGAACTTGCATTAAAATTCCGATATAAAAAGGATTCAACTGGAAGTTTGATAGCTCCAGCGGAAGTGACGTCACAGATGTGTTCAAGTGTTTGCGGTTTGAATGGAAGTTGCAATAATGGTATCTGCGCATGCCCAATTGGTAAAATGGGCGTGGACTGCTCTGTGAACGAAATTCATCCACCGGAATTACTAGGCGTAAAGGGGTCTGTGTTTGATAGTTTCTAAGATTTTGTCACATTATTCAACAGGCCTTGACTGAAACCTTTAAAACTTTAAGAATTGCTACATATATTTTCAAACTATCACTTGCTGGTTACCTATGATAGGACCACCAACAAATCTCCAATCTGACATGTCCATTTACAATTGAAGAAATCTTTAAATTCAACCACAGAGTAGTTACAGACTTCAAATACCTCATTTGGGAGTTAAAGACTTCAAATACTCATTGCCTTCAATTCAATTGAGGATTTATTTATCTTATATATCTTTTTGTCTTTTCAAATTAAATTGATTAAATTGATGATGCAACTTTGAATGTATTAAGATAACGTTCTAATTTCTAATTTGTGTAAAATCAAAACAAATTTATCTATTCCAGTGGCAATGCGTGTATGTTATCCAGTCTGCTTTGTCAACAGCCTATTCTTATCACAAGAAACATCTACGCTAGTCCAAATCTGAAGATTTTGCTTAATATCACTGATGTGAGTATTTTAATTAAACATAAATCGTTGTTATACTAGTGCTTTTATATAAAACCTCTTTAATTCGTGTTCTTTACGCGTTCAACTTATTTGTGATTAGACCAAATACTTTTGAACAGAACTGCATAAGTTTGACTACGTCAAAGGCAAATATAACGTTTTTAATTTGTGTTTTCTATGCGCTCAACTAATTTTACAGAATGTTAATCATTACTGTGCATGTATCGAAATTTATAATAACAGATGATACCAGGTGATACCAGAATCATTCGTTATGTTTTGTTTGCGTTCCACTCGTTTGTTTCAGGAACTAGTTTTTGAACAGTACTGTATATATATGCTTTTAAAACATATGTTATATACAAATCTGAGGTTCTTACTTTTTGCCCTTTTCGTTTGTAACATTAATTGATAATGCTTCTTCTTGTACTGTATCAGCCTTTGCACCAAAAATGAACTTGAAAAATGAGGTTTCTCATATGGATGATTGTTTATTGTAAATTTATCGGGAATTTTAGTTTAACCAGTACTGGATTTTCCATGGATGAATTTTCTAGTTCTATTTCTTCTTTCATCAGCTTCATGTGTAAGTCGCTAATGCCATTTTATCTTCGTTTTGGTTGTTTTTTATAGCCTCTGTCAAGAAAACCACTAAATGCAGTTCTTAGTCTCGAGCCTGTCTATGATAATAAGTACACTCTCTCCCTGCACATGGGCCTCGCTCTCAGGGACCTCAACGTCGAAGGTAATGAACCCTCCCTTGATTCTCTCTTTAAAGGGGCTGTAGCACAGGGACATTCCGAAAACGATAAATAGAGGATATCTGTCTTTTCTTGACAAATACCATGTTTATCTTATCGAGTGAGGTAGAACGGTTATATTTTCACGAGTGGCGTAGCCACGAGTGAAAATATATAACTTTTCTACCTCACGAGATGAGATAAACATGGTATTTGTCAAGAATTGACGGATATTCTATTTATTATATGATTTTACCATTGTAAATACGTCCGAAAAGTGTCATTTTCACGCCGAGCGGCCGCTAGGAACAGCCCGTCACCACAGTAACACTGTGACGTCATAAGCCAATTCGCCGCGTGAGCCCATTGTTTTATGACGTCAAATTATATCAGTCACCGTTCGCAGTGAAAATATAAGTTATTTTCACTGTAGCTTGATAGACAGTTTATTTCACTGATAAATCCCAGTATTTCACTGCTCGCCATATATTAATGAAAGTTATCAATTGCAATTAGAATGAGGAAAGGAATGTTTTGAATCTACTATGTGTTTAACCCTTATAGTGCCCCAGGACCATATATGTGCCCCTCCCCCAAAACTCCCCATAATGCCGCAGGACCATATATGGTCCCTAGCCATAACCCAATATACCGCCTGGGCTGTTGAAAAAATCCTGCACCGATTCAAGTTGACAGTTATTTTTTAAGAATCTGTATAAACATAGCTTCAATTTGGTAACACAATATTAACAGAGATATCATGCTTTTCACTAAATAATTCTATCGAGACACATATGGTCCCTGGGCATGGCCATTGAGGGTAGTTTTCTACAATGCAAATGAAAAATTATATTAATCAATTGAAGTTCACACCTATTTTTAAATAATCTCCATAACAAAGTCATCAATGTGATACCACTTTTACACTATTTGGCCAGATATTGACAGAGATATTAAGTTTTTAACAAAATACAATGATAAGGACACATATGGTCCATGACCATGGCCGATAGGGGTTAATCCTCTTCAATGCATGGGTAAATATATCTCAACCAATTCTAACTGAAACCCACATTTTCAGAATCACTGTCAAATTAGATTTAATTTGATACCACTTTTGTACTACAAAACCTGATATTAACAGAGAAATTTGGTTTTATAAAAATACCTATTTGGGACACATATGGTCCTTGGGCATGGCCGATGGGGTTAATTTTCTCAAATACTAGTGTAAATAATTCACCAGCATAACAGACAAAATTTAATGAAACAGGAAAAATCCCAAGTATTACCAAAATCTACAGTATCTCTAGTTTTGAAATCACATATTGACAATGGAAAATGCATTCTAATAATTAATGAACCGATTTAATTGATTATTACTTTTGATTTGGTAAAAATGGCCATCATTCCTTGACTAAGGAAAATTACTATGATCCATTACTTGCAACTAGATTTCTTTTTCAAATGTAAATTCTTGACAAAACATACTATATGGGTACTGAAATCGATATCATACACGAATATGGTATTCAATTAGCAATAATATGCAGCAGACCTTTCCAGAAGTATTTGGCAAACCAGCATACGTCACTGCCAGCTCTTGAATGGAAATAAACAAAATGGCCAGTCAAACTGGCAGCGGACAGAGTACATCTGATTCTAATTTGGATATTTTGTTACACCCACGATGTTTCGAGAAATGTAATGACTGATACATATTCTACAGTTGATAAACGATGTACAGGTCATGCGTATCATTTGAATTATCGTAAATCCAAAAATTGCGGGGCCGCATAGTAAAACAGTCCAACACTTCGGGTCACAGACAAATCTGATCGGTACAAAAAAGTTTCAAAACGATTCGCGACCTGACAGCCCATTTACATCGAACAAATAAGTAACGTTACCTGAAAATACCATCGAAAGATAGCATTTTAATTTTTGTTTATGTATGAGTCCATGTTTTCTTGATTTGATGAGTGCAAGATTGCAAAACGTATAATTTTAAAATGTAGTACACGTTGCATTGCGCGGCTGTTTTGTTGACAGAATGGCGGTGACATTGTAGATACCACTTTCGTGAGATCTTATTTCTATTAGCTAATTTTGTACGGACGTCTGTTGGTTTTAGTGAAACGAAAGAGTACATCACATTACCATTTTGATATTTGTGTTTGCCTCGAAATGTGCTGAATATAGAATAAAATTTAACGGATTGCAAAAGTCATTTCCATAGCGTTAATTACTCTTGATAAATATATTTTAACCATGATTTTTTTCCTATGAAAATAACAATCATTATGTCAAAATAGTGTCATTCATATGTCATTGTCATATATTTTTTATTTCAAACTTTGAGGATGATTTTAATCGATTTATTTGAGGAATAAACAAGCCAAAGATCACGAGAGTTTGTTTCAACTTCAAATCGAACCTTCATTCTGGCGCGGAACAATCACCTGTCGTCTGGTGAACAGCACGAGACACGCGAGTCGTGACGTCTTCGCATGTTCTGCCGTCATATCCGGTCTACTTTGCTCGTGACCATTAGCGCTATTTATAGTAAGGGAAATCCCTTGTTGCCGAATTAAAAAAAATATTTTTAAAATCCTTTTTATTACAATGACAGTGACCTTGGCAATAAAAATCTAGATGATGACGGCTGACTCCTGTCATGTCGAGCTTTGGTTTTGCTGTCTTTCTCATTGAATTTGACATTTTCTTATATTTATCAAAGCCATATATAGGCCTATATCTTAATTAATATGATACGCTTACAAAAATACTGAACAGGAATAAAATGAAGTGGCATTCTGGAAATATGTCTGAAAGTTATCAGAAGGAAAGTGATTATACAGTATTCCTTAAATCTTTCAAATGAAAAAACCCCCAGTGATCAGGGCGCATGTTTTCAATTTATAAGGGCCATCGCACATTTCCTATTTTAGGCCTATAATAAATATCAACATGCATGTTTATTGAAAAAAAATACATTAATATAAAAAAAGTCTGTATACATCCTCGATTTGTATTATATTTTATTCTATTTTTTCTATTAATTCAATCCCATTTTAACAATCTATTTTTTTCATTTGAATTATTTCGTCCAACTGATAAAGAGTTTTTATGATATTTTAATTTTAAAATTATGCAAAATTAAGGGGTATCTAGTCTCAATATGATTTTTAAATTGATTAATTTCTTGAAATATATTAAGAACATAGTTTTTTTATTTGTCATTGATTGTGAATTTATTTATGAATGAATCCCTGGATGCAATACAACATCTGATATAATAGAGAATGTGAAACAAATTGTTTGCTTATAAAAGTTTGATTAAAAAACAAAAAATTACTGGTCTATTCACCAATATGATCTCAAAATTGAAACCCATTGTTCGCTGAGCTAGGGGCGTGGCCAGTAACAGACGACGCTGAAGAGCGTCAATGTTGGCTTTCGAAAACCTTGATAGAGATGAAGAACATTATAGATAAAAGTGTTGCTTGATGAATTTTAGGCACCCGAGAAATTTAAAGAGTAAACACTGAAGTACGACAACCTTCCCACCATATTTAATGCGCGAATTTCATCGTGCATAAAGCCGCGAGTGGACGACCCGTCAATCAAGTCGGCCGTTTTCGGGAAGCAGGCCTGTTTTATTTTTAAATATTTTAGTCATTTTCTTCCATGTCAAGTAAAGACATTATATCCAGTTGATCGTATATATAGTTTGCAACCTTCCTTTGTGTTATTCAAGGTAAATTATAGTTAGATTTGTTATTAAATCTAATTTTGATTTTGATGATTTTTTTTAACCAAGCTGGTGTTTCCTTTTTTTGTTTTAACTCGAGAGTATAGTTTGATATACGTCTGGCAGTGACCAAATTTGCTTGATATATTATGGATTTATTGAAGGTTATATTATATATATGTTTACCACAATTTAAACTGTGATTGAGATTGAAAATACATGCTAATGTTAAATCTATGTGGAAAAGGAATTCTGCCAATTACGCAATACCAAAACTGCCGTGATGTGTTCTCGCTATTTTTTCGCGCTTTTGTCTGATCGATCGTTTTGAATTTTCTGTTAGAACATACATGGAAAACTGTTCCAATAGTTTGCTTATGAATTCTAATTTGATAATCTGTACTTTTTCATCGTTTTAGTTTATTGTACAACAATATATATTGAGTTGTTTATGCGCTTGCAAAAATGCGACTCAAATCATGATTCTGTCTGCTTGAAACTGCTTTTGTTTTCGACCTTGTGATAGCAACATAATTTCAGCTCTAATGTTTCCTAAAATTATATCATTTACAAGACCGAATCCATAACTTTCTGTGGATGGAAATTCAGTCATGTGCACCGGCTGTGGAAAAATTGAAAGGACTTTGCGTGCACCGTACATTTACTGCACTTAGTTTGGCTATGACGTCACGGCGAACAATGTTCAACAAATGAAAACAAAAAGATAACTTGTATTATTTCGTGAACAATCGGTCGCATGTAGGAAGTAAACACATCAACGTGATCACTGAAATCCGCTTTCTTGATAAATGACAATTTAATTACTTTGTAGATAACGGCAATTTAATTACAATCGATGAAACAAGGGTATGCTAACGTTCCTCGGCTGAAGATTTGCATGAAAAACGTCTCTGAAGTTTATAATTAGATTAAATTAATTTTTATTGTTGTCACTTATGATTTAAAATTACATTGATTGAATGGAAAACAACTCAGCTTTCTTCACTTAAAATTTCATGAATTTCCGAACATAGATAACGCCTCAGGGACATTTTTTGTCAACGTTGACCAAAATCTCGAGTTTACTCCAAAAGTTAGCGGCACTGCGTGAGCGCATAGCGTCAAAGGCCGGGCACTATAAGGGTTAAAGCATAAATATATAAACATACTAATACCTTTTTACAACCATCAAAATTAAGTCCAGAGACGTTTTATATAACTGTGTATTTCTGCGTTGCAAATAAGATATAATTAATTTTAATTTCACGTTTTTAAAAATTCTTCGTAAGAAATCTTTAAATCTTGATTCCCCAGACCGAACTGTCCTGCACTTCACAATACGTGTGACAAATGATGGCAAAACCTACTCGAACCCTCTGCAGTACACCGTGTATGATGACAAGTGTCAGATGTGTGGTGTAGAACATACCTGCCTACAGAAGGTAAATGTCATAGTCATAGTCATAGTCATAGTCATGGTCATGGTCATAGTTATAGTCATGGGCATAGGCATATTCATAGGCATATTCATAGGCATATTCATAGGCATAGTCATAGTCATAGTCATGGTCATAGTCATTGTCATGGTCATGGTCATGGTCATAGTTATAGTCATAGTCATAGTCATAGTCATAGGCATATTCATAGGCATATTCATAGGCATAGTCATAGTCATAGTCATAGACATAGTCATAGTCATAGTCATGATCATGGTCATGGTCATAGTTATAGTCATGGGCATAGGCATATTCATAGGCATAGACATAGTCATAGGCATATTCATAGGCATAGACATAGGCATAGGCATAGTCATAGTCATAGTCATAGTCATATGCATAGTAATAGTCATAGTCATAGTCATAGTCATAGTCATAGTCATAGACATAGGCATAGTCATAGTCATAGTCATATGCATAGTAATAGGCATAGTCATACTCATAGTCATAGGCATTGCCACAGGCATAGGCATAATCATAGGCATAGGCATAATCATAAGCATAGGCATAATCATAAGCGAAGGCATAGTCGTAGCCATGGGCATAGTCAAAGGGATAGTTATAGGCATAATCATAGGCATAGGTATAACCATAAGCGAAGGCATAGTCGTAGCCATGGGCATAGTCATATACATAGTCATAGGTAAAGCCATAGCCAAAGTCAGAGTCATAGTCATAGGCATAGGCATAGGCATAGTCAAAGTCAGTATGAATAACGCTTTACGCATGCTACATAGCGTGGTCTGAAAGTCTTGTTCTGGGATAGGTAGTTCTACATAAATGGGTTCTTAGTGTCTTTCTGAATGTCTTGTTTCACTGGCCAGTGCCAGTGCGTATTTCGATTGGTAGATTGTTCCATTCAACTGCTGTAGAGTTCTTTTCAAACGAACTCAGGCCGTATCTATCCAGCCACACTCTGGGCACTGTGGGTAACATCTGCTGCTCAGAACGGAGAGAAATGCATGGCTGGTAACACTGTATCTACTCACACAGGTGAGAAGGTGCGGAGTTATTGAGGCACTGTTGAACAATACACAATATTACCTTGATTGTGATCCTGTATCCTGCAATGAAGCTGTCTGATTATAGTTGATGTGCAGTCGAACGTTTCTGACATTGTTATGAATGCTTAAGGTAGCTGTTTAACAGTTTGATTGTAAGTTGTAGATCTGATGAGAACATCACCAGAGAAGTGCCAAAAGACGAATCGTTAAACAGTTAACCCTACTTATAATGTCAAACTGGAAATCCAGAATGGATTTCTTGCCCTTGCACTGATTAAAATGCCAATCTGCATATAGTGCCATTTGCCAATGCGTTTTAGAACAAGGGTCAGTTTTCCGTGACTATAGTAGGTACCTTGAATAGTTGTTAATAGGCATGAAGTACCTTTTACATTCTACTTGCTTCAAATTAACTGACAAAACTTATCATTTCTTTAAGCAATAGTTTTGTAGCCATCATTTTTTCTAAATGTCATACCTGGGTTTAATGCCAACCTGAATGTAATACAATATTTTCTTTTGGACAAATGATGGCATACAACCAGGTATTACTGTATTACTAGAGCGTAAGCGAGGGTTGCATTCAAAATCAAATGCCACTTTTTCAAATCTTAAACACTTTGGTTACCAATACTCATTCAATTGGATTACACAAACAGTTGTTGTATGCTCCTAATAATGAACTCCAACAATTAGTTATCTTCTTAATTCCTTATTTTACACGTGTAACATATTGAAATATGCAATCATACATCAAACAGATAATGCAAGATGAAAACACGAAAGACACTGTACAATTGAAAATGCTCAAATAGCTTAATGTAAATGCAATAAGTGTGTTATTCTAATTTTCTCTTCTTGATATTCTTGACACCTGAAAATTTCTTGTCTTTTCATGTTGCCCTATTAGGAAAACACTTGCCATATCGGAGGGAGATGTTTTGTTCGAGATGAAGTCAACCATAACAACATATCAGAGATTTGTGATCCTGAAAAAGCCCTTCTGCATTGGTCAGGTACTAGTATTCTAGAGAATATTTTCCAAAACTCAAATATCTTTAAACCATTTTCAGCAACCAATTAAACAGGTGTTTCTACATTAGCTGTCTTTCACGATCTCTTTTCCTCGATATTAACGGATCTGTCTACTGGGAATGTGTTTATAAATGATATATTGCCATCTGTACCTACTACCTTAACCCAACTCACTCGGTCACTGTTCATTATCGAACGTCATATATATCAGAGATTTCTGCTTAATGAGAGTATAAACATTTACCTTCAGTGACCTTTCACCTCACTTGAAAAAAATTATCAGACGCCAGCTAAAATATCAATTAATGTCGATGACATTTTAGTCTTGAGTAAAAAGGTCACCTGACCCATATTGACCAAAATGGAGAATACTCAGGTCAGGGCCTCTTTTCACAAAGCCCAAAGGTGACCGTTAGTCCTAAAGGTAGCCTTGGTGCAAATTTTTCAACTTTTGTTTTCATTATTCAAATTCATTGCCTGAGATGGGCTTGAAAGTATTTACACCTATTTGTAACTTCAAAGATTGACCCATTTCCTTGTATTAATGATTCATGATAAGATTCAAGGGCCGGTATTTTGAGAATAAACTATTCCGATGAAAAGTCCCGGGAGTTGTACAGGGAAGAAAATAGATGTATTAACAGATCTTGGTAACAGATTCGTGTGATTTTGCCTTGAATTGACGCATTGCATGTCCGTCTCCGCATTTATAATACAAGTTGCATATCGAAGTTTTTTTTACTTACTCGAGAGTCTAAGTACACTCTCATTATTTTTTAATTAGGTTGAACGTCAATCAAATTCCTTCAAACAAACTTACAAAGTACAGCCATTTCACCTTTATGAAATCGGGATTGTTTAATCTATCATGCAAATTTCGAATGATGAAACAGACTTGATCTTATTACATGATATTGGTACTAGGATACTCAGGTTTGTGAACCAACTTTCGGTTTGCAGCTAGCTGTACGATAGTCGCTTGTTTATGGAATTTTAGAAAATATCAATAACCATGTTTGGTGTTCATAATGTATTTATGTTTAGAAAATTATAAACACATCGCGGGTATGTAATAGCGTTACATGTATTAATTTATCGTTAAAGTCATGTCATATTGCTTATCTATCTAACTTTGGACTATTTCAGTTTCAACAGGATCTCATGCCACCACTGTTAATATTCCCCTCGTTGGAAAATAAAGATGAAATTATTCCTCTTTTCGTGTTGATAACTTTAAATAACTATCAAGTTCACTCAAATTAGGTAACGTCTGGGTAAGTATTTTTAAGGTCAAACCGCCTTCCTTGATGTACATGTATACCGTTTGAGCGGTGAACTGCAGAGGATATTTCATAACAGGCCGTGAACTATGTCATATACGCGAAGGGTACCCCTTAAATTTGTTCTGTCTAGAAAAGCTGCAAATATTTGAATCAATTTAGATAAATTAGCCAATTAAGCCATGGAGAACGACTTAATTCTGTGCTCTGAAATCGTTGAATGTAGGTGTTTATCGGGTCTTGTTTTTTATAGTATGGCAAATTATTTCACTGACAATATAAACAAGTTACCCTCTCGCATGTAAAATGGTTCACTTTCTGTATGAATTAACCACTGGTCACTGGTCTCCTACATACAGAGTGATTATTTTAAATGTATTAAAACGAGAGACACCAAACTGGGCTTTGAATTGACTTTCATGTAGAGTATGATGTTGAAGTGATCTTCTCCTTTTGCATGTTGAGGATTTCACTTTTGGAATAACGAATAGACCTTGATTAAACCTTAATATCCTATTTGACAGTGGACTGGAAGAAGCTCGAGGATTTAACTTTTGGAATAACAAATTAACCTTTAGCTTGCGATATTATTATCCTATTTGTCAGTGCACTATTCGAAGCTCTGTGAACTATTATATTGCACTGCTGGTAAGACATTTTAGGCAAGGATAAGGAGTTTATAGAGCGACTGGAAACCAGTGAAGTTGTTGTTGCAGACGAAGCTTGTGGTCATATTTGGGATGCAGATATTCCTTGCTTTTGTATTTTTCATTTGTCAGTTGAAATTGGTAGATATAATAATGTAAATCACAATGAGAGATTGTGTTTATTTTGTAAATCCAAAGGCATAAATGTTGTAGAAGATGAGTTTCATGTTTTCTTGAAATGTGAACGTTTCTCAGAACTAAGGCTACAATATTTACAGAAATATATGAAGGATCTTGATCCCATTGTAAACTTCATAAATATTTTGAAATCTGACAAAGACCATATTATAAAAGATACATGTAACTTTTTTTTATCATGTACTTAAATATATTAGAAATGTTTCCACTCAACATGTGCACCAGCCTACGAATTAGGCAAATGATTGTATTATAGGCCTGTGACCTCTTACTGAATACATCTGTCTGTATTTTGAATACGTATGCGACTGGTCTGGTCTTTGGAGACAGTGATCAGCAGACAGTTGTAGTAAAGGCGGGAGGTAAATACGATTTTCGCGGCTAATGATACGCCAATGTAACACGATACACGATGACATTATATTTTGCCAATGTCATCGGCATATTCTTTGTGATTTTAATCATGGAGTTAAGCAACATTGACCAGCATTTTATTTAGAAATATTGCATAAACATTGTTATTTTGAACAAAAACAAAACTGAATAAACAGAAAATTTCAAATACATGACTACAATGTCTTTTATATATGGATTACGTAAGGTATTACGCTTTAATTAACTAAACACAATATGAAAAGACAAAAAGATGATAATTTTGATAAGCATTGAGTGTGTGATCCGCATTATTGTGCTTCAGGCATTACACATATAAGATTAACAATAAAAACATCATGAAATTAAGGATTCAGTTCTTTAATCTCGAGGTTCCTAAAGAACAAGAACAAACACTTCAAATATGACACATTTGAGACAGATATTTCGATTTGAAAAAACTATACCGGAAGCGACGATGTACACAAATGCCCTTCACCTTGGCCTAGTTACATACCATTATAAGAGATATACCGGAAGTGACGTTTTCATATATGACCTCTTGACGTCATTAAAAAGGTCTGGGTGTAGTTGTAGGCAATCTGGTTCCGAGGGGTATCGAATTCGACAGACACCCACCATTCATGACATCGAATCTTTCATAGGGTTGACACTTTCCATATAAGACTGTTCTATTACGATAGCAGTAGTAGTATTGGTTGTCGTACGGGTTGTTGTTATAATTGTAGAAATTTCGATCAAGTTTGCCTTTACAACTAGGGATAAGCTGGGTGCAATTTTGACAGATCGGGTAGTTGATGAATCCGCAATGCTCCACGTAGTCACCTGATGAGGAAAACAAATCACAAAATTAACGTGATCAATAATATTAGGACTTTAGGAATCATATCCAACACCTGTTTGACACTTTTGTTTACTATTATAAGACAGATTGCAAATAATTTAGGATTCTAACATTTTATTTTATCGTAAATGGAACTTATTACAAATGCAGCACACATATACTGTTAAACTTTTGGCAACAACGATGCATTTAGAATGTAGTTTAGTATTATGTTTATTAAACATAAATAACGACAGTGTGTTAAAACGAAGATTTTTGCCAGTAGCGTCATGACTTTAAACAATGGTGACGTCAAACAACGAAAATACCTCGGAAATAGATAAGCTTTAAAGGGGCAGTAGCACGTTTTTTGACAATTTTATATTTTAAAATTTTCAGTGATAATTGTAAGTTAATGTTAAATGTATTATTTTGACAGTGTCAAAAATGTCTTTACACAAGTCAATTATCCATAGTCAGAGGACAAAGTATGAAGATTCACATAAAATACATAGGCGGCCATTTTTGTGTGAACACCTTTAATTCATTTTCTGTAAGAAAAAGGAATCGCATGGCTCAACTTTACGTTAAATATCTGAATTATTACTGCTCCGTTTAGTTTAAATACATTGTCTTTCAATTGGAACCATTAATTTTCATTTTCCTGACATCACCTTATATTCTCCTAAAAACGTGCTACTGCCCCTTTAAGCATCATGATTTTTGCCTTACACCATTATAGTTTGCACACGAGGACAAAGGTCAATTTCAAACAAACCTAGTGATTCAAATTCTACAATGAATTAACATTTATCAACCAGTGACGTCTTAATATTATTGTAAATAACGTCATTGACAGTTGTTTCGTGACGTCATTCAAAAACTGCACTTAACTGCGAAGTAGGGTAAGGTTTTCCGAAACAAGGAAAATAGCTTAAGATAATACGGTATCTTATACGAGTAAGCAATGAAAATAAATACTTACATGCATCGTACGGCTCTTTCCGAAGACCACATTCTACAACTGTGTTTTCAGTCCTGAAAATGTTGAGGCAGGCATTGTCGTTCGTGGAGTACAGTTCGGGGTACCTGCACTCTTGAAGAAAGGGGATCCCAAGGATCCCGCTGTACGGCTTAGAACAGTCGTAGTATCGGGAACATGTTGATGAATCGGCAAAACGCGCTGTCGGGAACTTCTGGCACACGCTTTTGACATATGCTGAAAGACATAATACAAATCGTGATTCCTCCTTTGTAAGACAAATCTTGAAACTTTTAGCTGGTCAAAAGTTTGGAGTAGTCGAAATCATGCCTGAGTGCCTCTTAGTTCAGGCTTCATTGCAAAATAACAGCTTATACCGACATATTAGAAATAATGTGACTAATGAATATTTCAAAATGAAATTACATAAAAATAATTCATAGTATATATACATAGCCTACATTGTGTTACATCCTACTGTTACTACCACTGTAACTACTACTGTTACTTATACTGTTACTTTTACTGTTCGTTCTGCTGTTACTGATAGTGTTTCTACTTCCTTTGCTAATACTGTTACTCACCTATTGACATATTCCAACCACAAGTGCGAGTAAATGGGTTGAATAGATCGGAGACACATTTGACGAGTCCGTCAGTCCTGTTGTTCTTGCACATGAAGAAGCTGGAGGTGGGAGGCCTTCCAATATAGGGTTCATTTCCATCTGGTATACCCAGACAGGATGGGAATCTCTCCTCACATGGGCCGCAGTTCGGCTTGTTGATTGGACAGTGCTGATTCTGGGCGTATTGACCTGAGGAGTAGCCGAGATTTGTGAAAAAGGGGGAAGGAGCATAGACGGGGGGAAATAAGATTTTTATCATCCGGTATCTGCATCCCTACGGGCCGCAAGTCGGCTAAATGATCTGAAAGTGCAGCCTCTTTGCATATTAACCTGAGGCGTAGCCGAGACGGGTGAGATAGGGAGAAAGGAGAAGAGACAGAAACAACTTATGAATTCATGAGCCGGTACCTCATTCCTACGGGCCGCAAGTTGGCTAAATGATAGGACAGTTGTGATTCTGGGCGTATTCATATGATGAATAGCTGAGATTGGTGATATAGGGTGGAAGGAGGAGAGACATAAATATAAACCTCATGATTTATTTTCTTCATTCAGTGTCTTCATGTCTAAGGAACTCATTCTGCTTAGTGATTGAACCATGCTGTGTCCGGGCGTATTGACCCGAGGAGTAGCCGAAAGGGGTGAAAAGGGAAGAAGTAGGAACAATGTAGCCATCATGTTTTCTTTATTTACCATCCAGTATTCAAACCTCATTTTACCAAAATTACGATATTGTGAGAAAAAAGGGAAATATTTCCTATCACATACTTTACGATGATGCTCAAAGTACAATAAATACATTTGCAAGTATTTTATGCAATAATAGGGTGAATAATTAAAACATTCTTGATTCACGTATTAAATCATTATTCCGAAATAAATTTATCTCATGTAGAAACGTTAGTGGTATAATTTTTCAGGCATATCATATATCTGTCCTTGTAATGTAGTGTAGAAATGATCAATTTACAAATTAATACAAAACTTTTAACTTTTACGTGAAGATGTTTGTCGAGAAATGGTTATGAAATCAATATTTCTAAAAATCAATTTGAAATGGTTCAACAAACTTCTGTAAACTCAATGATATAGATATTCTTTTTCAGGTACGTATATTAATAGTTGGGAAGTCGAATTTTTCAAATCGCACGAAAAGAACAAAACCGTTTCTTATTTCCTTGCTAAGTTGCCTAGTTTTAATGATCAATTGACATCAATCTAGCATAAGATATTGAAACTAGCATCCTTGAGGGGAAATAACAAAACAAAACAAAATGACCTTGATTTTACGAACAGAAGATGTCATTCTAGCATAGGATGTTGGAAACGGTTTCACTCCAAATTACAAAATAACAAATATGTTTGAAAAATAGCCTAGTTTTAAATATCAATAGACACCAATCTAGATTGAGATGTTGAAACAGGTATCAGTTTAAGTACGAAATATGTTTTGCAAAATGAGCTAGAATAAACGAATAATTAACATCAATCTAGCATAAGATGAATGCAAATGGATTAAAAAATCAACGTACATGGTGCCATGGGTTCGAACCTTAATGAGCTAGAATAAACGAATATGTGTACCAATCTAGCATACGATGGATGCAAATGAATTAAAAAATCAACGTACATGGTGTCATGGGTCCGAACCTTAATGAGCTAGAATAAACGAATATTTGTACCAATCTAGCATAAGATGGATGAAAATGGATTAAAAAATCAACGTACATGGTGCCATGGGTTCGAACCTAATACCGCAGGTGACCAGACTAGGTTCCTTGCACTTCAGTGTGACGCCATCAAACAATCCGGGGTAGCCACATTCGATCAGATTAGCGGTCTTGTTTATACAGTTGATATACTGGGCGCAGTTGAGTGGGTTTGGTCTTCGTGTGGTGATATACTTGTCGCAGTAGAAGTTAACGGCACCTGTAAACGAAGAATCAGATTTAGGAATGGAACAAATTGTGAAAATGTGAAATGTGAAAATGTGAAATGTGAAAATGTGAAATGTGAAAATATGAAATGTGAAATGTGAAAATGTGAAATGTGAAATGTGAATATGTGAATACGTGAAATGTGAAAATGTGAAAATTAAAAGTTCATAAATATTAATCTAATTTGAATTAAATCAGGATAGAAACTATTGTTCATACTTTACCGTGGTGAGAGACGACTGAAAGGGTTTTGATTGAGTTTAAAGTCCACTCCGCGATTTTAACACATATGTTATTGCTTTGAAACAAACGTTCATGGCATAATTAATTATATAAATGTTAAATGTCTCAGATACTCATTCCAAAATGACAATTATATCATAAATTCTTATATTCAATGAAAACAGTCATTTATATTAGTGGAGACCAAATTCATACGTCCAATGATGATGTATACTAGTTATTTATAGGCTATCAAACATTATCAAACCTTAATTGTCAAATTGACTGTTTTCAAAATAACATTTAACTGGTTGACGCACGTCATTGACCGGTTTTCGATCATAAAAATGATCACAATCTTCCTGACGTCAATATACGATTAGCTAAAAAAATGACACTTTCCTTTACCAGATGATACATCTCGATTGAATGACTAATCACTATGTATAAAGTTTGACATATTTGATCCCAGATAACTAATAATTATCAGCGTATGTTATATATATGTATGTGTACTCAGAATATGATGATTGATTGATATCAGATCCTATGATCTTTATGAGCCTGTAGTTGATTTACTAATTAAAACAAAGAATTGTATGTCGACATATATATTGATACTCTCCTGCAGTTATTATTGTAGATTGATTATCTCATTAGTTATTACTTGCTCTGGGCAATTGCAACTGATGTTCTTGTTGCAGGAAGAAAAATCTCTCTTTGAATACTACCTTCTCTTTGTGAGGACAGTTATATTGTTCTTAGTGAGAGTATAGCTCTTGATTACATCTTACTCCTGGAGAGGACAATCCTTCAGTTCTTTTTAAAGGGTAAAATATCTCCCTTTGAATATTACCTTCTCTTTGTGAGGACAGTTATAAAGTTCTTAGTGAAGAGTATTTAGCTCTTGATTACATCTTACTCCTGGGGAGGACAATCCTGCAGTTCTTGTTTAAGCGTAAATTATCTCCTTTTGAAAATTACCTTCCCTTTGTGAGGACAGTTATATAGTTCTTAGTGAGAGTATAGCTCTTGATTACATCTTACTCCTGGAGAGGACAATCCTTCAGTTCTTTTTAAAGGGTAAAATATCTCCCTTTGAATATTACCTTCTCTTTGTGAGGACAGTTATAAAGTTCTTAGTGAAGAGTATTTAGCTCTTGATTACATCTTACTCCTGGAGAGGACAATCCTTCAGTTCTTTTTAAAGGGTAAAATATCTCCCTTTGAATATTACCTTCTCTTTGTGAGGACAGTTATAAAGTTCTTAGTGAAGAGTATTTAGCTCTTGATTACATCTTACTCCTGGAGAGGACAATCATGCAGTTCTTGTTAAAGGGTAAATTATCTCCCTTTGAATATTACCTTCCCCCTTTGCAAGGCCAGTTATAAAGTTCTTAGTGAAGACTTTTTGACTACTTTCTCCTGGAAAGGACAATCCTGCAGTAAATTATCTCCATTGAGTTCTACAAACTCTGAATGAGGTAACCTTGCAGTTTTTATTGCACGACATATCATCGCCCTTAGAAACTACACAATTTTCGTAAGGACAATTCTTCAGTTATTATCGCATGGTAAATGTTCTCTCTTAAATCTTCCACTCCTACAAACCTCAGTTTTAGAACTTATTTCTTACTGGTTTCTTAGGTGTGATAGGGTTAAAGTGTACCTACTCTGAGTAAGGGCCGTTCTGCAGTTCTTGTTGATTGGGTCGAAGTACTGCCTTGCCTCGCAGGTCTGGACTGAAATTAGTCGGTTGTCTCTGCACTGGATAAACTCGCGTTCCAGTTCCTTTCCTGGGTAGTGGTGGAGTCCATTGAGCTTGCCAACACACGAGGGGAGGACGCACGGTGTACCTGTGTATGGCTCCATGTTGGCAATGTATTCACCTGTGAACCATACGTTTTGTTGTAGTCCTGTGGATATCTCAGTTCATTTAAGAATTGATTTCAAAATTTATAAGTTCATGGAGGTAAAAACTTTTAAAACCGCTGTGCAAACTGTGTAAATTTTTGAGACATTGTAAATGCTCTTATCCTGTGAATATCTCACGGTATCTATTGAATTCAGTTTCGCAATTGTTCATTTAATATGGACTGGGTAGTATGATTTGAACCGTAGTCGAACGGCAAAAACAAGGCCTTCTTGAGCCATTTTTACTGTGTATCTTGATTCCTTTACTATGATTTTCTATCTCAGCTAGATATATCGCAATGTTCTTTTTAAAATTCACCATGGTCACTGTTGAAAGTCAGAACAAATACATGAAAAACAGGTCCAAACTTGGCCAATAACGAAACTTACGCTTTAAAACTTGCAACAACTATGACAGTTAACTTAACTGGTTCACACCTTTGATTTTGATTGTGCTACAGGAGTACAAATAAGTTGAATTGTCGCTGACAATTATGAAAAATCAAAGGGGTTATTCAGAGCTTTGAGTGCAAGATCAATTTCCAAAATGACTTTCAAGTTCAACCATTAACTTTTAAGATCTAGAATTTTTTAGTGAGTGGCACAGTGGGTTACGACTTGATGGGTCTATCGTTCTTACATGGATTCTTGAGTTCAGGTCTGACGCCACAGATGACGTTGCCCGGCTCCACACAAGACCTGCTGTCGATAGCAAAGAGCTGCGGGTAGGGGCATTCCTGCAAGTAGCGTCCGAACCTGCCGTAGGTGACTTGGCTGCAGTTGAAGTATTGGGCACAGCTTACAGTGCTGGGGTAGATACCAGTGGGGTTAAGTCGACAATAAGTCTCGGCTTCGGCGGAGGAGGATACTGAAATCAAAGGTTGGATAAACTGACTTCATAAATCAATAAGGGGGCACAGTGTTCAAATCAAGTTTGTCTATGTGATGAGTTTTCTATTGCGATACAGAAAAAGCGTATTGCAATACGTATTGCAATACATTTATTCATGTATTAGCGCCACTGAACATCTATAAGGTGGATATTGGGCGCTTTACAAATGAATTATTATTATTATTATATTGGTACTTCTTTTTAATCAAGAATGGGCATGTTATCTTGTCTTAATATGAGAGATCATCATTGCTCACCTATGAGCCGTTTTTGGGAAGGGATATTTTTTCAATCACTGTTTATGATCTGTATACTTTTTAAAGCTATTTTCTCAACACAACTTCAAACTTTGTAAAGAACTTTCCGTCAATCATATTTTATTTGCAATCTTAGATCGAAATAGCTCGTTTACAAATGTTCGATATATTGAATATTTTCAGAAGTGTGCACCGATTCGTATCACGTTGTTCCTGTATTGCAATATACCGATATATCGATAATACCGCGCTTTCTTAATATATGGACCCGAATCTTATCAATTTTACATGTTATATTTAAGTCTGCATATTTTGCATATTTATATTCTTATCCAAGGTACAAAAACGGAAAGGGAGACCACGGCTGGTGATATTTCAATGAAAATGATAAGCATAGTCATAACAAGAATTCAACTTCGTAGTTTTCAAAAAAACATATAACTTTCTATGAAGCTAGTCAAACTATTCATTCAGGGTTTGATGGTCGAGTGTATACGCCGTTTGTACGACCAGTGCTGGTGTATCAGCCTTATCTAATTCTAACCAAAGAACGACTCTTACGATTAGAGTTTCTTCAGGCTGGCTTCATACTACTCTAGAGTCGTATTTCTGAGTCCTGAATTTTGGGGGCTCAACCTGAACTAACACTGGAGTCACATGAGTCTTTTGAGACTGTTGCACTAACATTAACATTGGCATCGACATTTCAGTCTGACACTGGCTGGATGATGGTTCGAATTCCGCAAGGGACTCTAAATACAGAAATACATACATAAATTTCTACTTTTGCAGATATTTTCCTAAAAATAACAAAGTTTCATTTATTCACTTTCTACATGTATGTCATTCTATTCAAACAACTTACTACCTTATTGTGATTCTAGAGACCAACTGTGAGACATGAAAATATGTAATTTATACTTATACAAACTTACGCATTTTAAGTGGTACGCATTTTCTGCTGCCCATGTCGAACTCATAGGTGTTCGGACAATCACTCATAATGGTTCGCTCCTTGACGCACGTGTAAAACTGAGTTCTAGAGGCGGGTATGGAGCCCTTCAAACCGTCGGTCTGCGCAATACAGGAAGGGTTCAGGGATTCGCATTCCTGACAACTGGTACCCAGGATTCTACAGTACTTTGTAAGAATTGAATAGTACTCGCCTGCAAGGTAGAAAAAGAGATAATGGTGTACTTCGATAAAGATTAAAAACAATGTACATAGAACTGACATCTTTTAAATATATCTTTCGAAATGAAGTTTTCATATGACTTGACCGTATCAAATACCACGCCTACGTTATCCTGCCATTTGTCATCCCTGTCTTTGTGTTCTGTTGCCTAGAGACCCTGTTCTATCAGCTTCCGGTCTGTGATATAGTTAGTTTGGGAAAATGTCACGAAAACGCTGTGTTTTTTTCTATCAATGTTAGTTTTTATTTAAAATAAACTTTATAAATATATCGATAGAATTTTTAAAGATTATCAATGTATAGACTTAACAAAATGCCGTGTTATGAAGTAGCAAGGATTTTCACGCTCGTAGCGTCTATGCATTGCTTCACTTCTCATAGTTGTTTTACCGAGTGTGCGCTCTACTTTATCAAGTTGTCAAATGTGAATTAACACAAATGTTACCTCTGGTAACATGTTTCAACTTTGCCGTGTTATAATTATGTATTTATAACATCCCATATAACAGAGCCACAATATATGTCCTTGACAAAAAGAGGTAATGGTTATTTGTAATGCTTTAACTAAAACAATGATCTATCACAATTTTTTTACTGATAAGATACCAAAGTTTTATTCCAATACCTGAACTGTATATTGCAAAACGATATTAAGGGTTACAGTAATGTCCAAATAACTCTCAATTCCTTGAAAAGATGAAGCCGAGTCCCCAAGGGGCCGAAGCCCATTATTTTCATGGAATGGAAGGTGCAAGGACAATACATGACTTAAATTTCACTCAACTAGATATCATTCAACCACGTTGCGTAAACACTAGTTAGACATTAAATGTCTGTCTGTCATTATAAGGTGCAAAACTTAAAGTAAAATGAAACGGAACATTACCGAAAAATAATGAAGCGAAAGAACAACAGCCTTACGTGTAATTTAATTAGGCCTAGTGAACTTACATCTCAATCTCGGTTCATAACGTTTTCCACACGAGACAAGAGAGTGATCTTGGCATGCACTTGATGGTGGATCGTAGAGATCGGGGTATGTACATTCTCCAATAAATCGACCATAAGGTCCGTTCAGAACCGAGCAGTCGAAATACTGGGCACAATTCTTGGCATGAGGGTAGCGAGCTGTGGCATTCCTGGCACAGAATGGTTCCGCATCCATTGGGGTGGACACTGGAGAAAAGAAGATGGTCAATGGATTTTATAACTTTATAATAATGATGTACAAAATATTTTGTTTTAGTAACATTGTTATCAAGGTATATTCAATTAAATGATAACTTATAACGATACACAATAATTTCACTTTCACAAGTTGTCTTTATAAATTCGTTTGAAAACAAAGATAGACGATTTCACATACTATTTCTATGAAACATAAATTCATTCATACATTGAAGATTACATATCGATTGATCAGTTCATATATTTTCGTTTTTGGGGGGTAAAATTATAAGATTCAACCAATTATTAGTAACGAAATACATTTTCTGACAACCTATCCTTAGCTTTGCACACAAAAAATAAATCATAGTACAAAAAAAATGTCATGTAATGTCGTAACATGGCTTTTCATGAGTGTTTCATATCCCACTCTGCCACATATGTCCTTCCCTATCTCTTCCCTCTCTCATGGATAGCAAAATCCACGTGGTAAATAGCTTTAAAACTATTGTTGACAACACGTTAAAACCCATTTCACTCACTCAATTATTTTTGGACTAAATGGGAGATGGGACCTCATGAGCGTCAACACTATTATATATTCCAAGAAAGCTTTCATTTGCTTTTGCCTAATAAAAACTACCCCTCCATTTATTTTATACAAAAAACAACCCTGCAACAGCCTCCCTTTAATATACTCACAGACTGGGATAGTGGGCTCGGTGGGCGCCTGGCACTGGGCCAGTACGGAGTCAAAGGTCTGACCAGACGGGCATGTTCCTATGGTGGTCCTCTGGTTCTGGCACTCGAAGTACTGGTTGGAGTTGAGGAGCATAACGTCCTTGTACCCATCTGCCTTCCCTCTGCAGGATAACTGGGCGTTCTCGCAGAAAGCACATGACGTCAGATTGTTGCAAAGGGTCTTTGTAAAGGAGATGAACTCGCCTGTTGGTCAATAATGTAAATGAAGATGATGATAAGGAAATAATAGGCCTACTAATAACGACGATGACCACAAGAACAACATCAATTCTTACGGTAGTAATACAACCATGATAATTAGTAAAACCTATATTAATTAACAATGTTGATAAGCAATCATAATTATTTGAAAACTATGTATAAAAAAAGTTTGATTGTCACAAAGAATTACAGAAAGAAAGAGAGACAAGGCATAGCGTTGTTCCAAAAGGGGCCTTTCCTGATTCCACTGACAACTATGTTGAAGCTTTCAGAGCTCCAATTCTAAATCAGTTTAAACCCTAATGAACATTATATATGCACATTCTGGTAAAGAAACACTTACATCGCGTGATGACCTCTTTCCGGATTCCATAAACGACTGTATTGAAGCTATCAGAGCTACAATTCTAAATCAGTTTAAACCCTAATGAACATTTTATATCAACATTCTGGTAAAGAAATACTTACATGGCGTGATGACTTCTTTTCGGATTCCACAGACAACTGTGTCAAAGCTCCACTTCTAAATCAGTTAAAACCCTAATGAACAATTTATATCAACATTCTGGTAAAGAAATACTTACATGGCGTGATGACTTCCTTCCTGATTCCACAAACGACTGTGTTGAAGCTGTCACAGCTTGACGTCACCGTGTTGAAATAATAAGGATAGCTGCACTCCTGCAAGTAGGTCTCGAAGTACTGGGGTGCCTGACCAGGTTGAGGGTGAGAACAGTTCCAGTACATGGCGCAGCTGTCTGGGTGGGCTGCCAACCCGACGGGCTTCGCTGTGCAGTAGGTGACAATCCCGGACCGTGAAACTGTGGAAAGATTGCAGGGTTTAAAATGATCCTAGAGTTTGCTGAAGTGATTTATAAGTTCTACTTATTATTTGTATAACAACACTATCAAAGGCGATTTGTTTTCCCTCGATAATTGGATATCCATTTGTCTCCATGACACATCTATATTACCATCTCGACTCCCTGGGGAACATGCAACATATATACATTGTGTATATTGGGAATTTTTACACACTTTCAAATATGTCAAATATGTCAATATTCAAATGTCCATAGCTGTACACAATTTCGACAAGTACTCATCAATTTTGAAGAAGAGTAGCTGCATGTTCTATTAAACTAATAGGTGCAATTCAATAAACCGAGTAACCACCGAGTAATTATTCAAAGCTGATATAAAGCTTATACTAGTTTACTATTTACGGAGAACTTTTTAATACAGTCAACTTATATATTTTTTACTAATAACCTTCCCATAGCTGCCACATTTAACTCATCTAATACTCAAAATAAGTAACCATTTTTACAGCTGTACATAACATTGATCACTAGAGAACACACCAATGCCGGAAAAGTGCAGTTGTGCAGCTGTATATAATATTCTCTGAATACTCACTCATAGGTGGAGCTGTGAAGCTGTATGTACTATTAACTGAATTCTCACTGATACGGGGTAAGTTAAGCTGTGCAATTGTATATTTACTATTCGCCGAGTACTCACTCATAGGTGCAGCTGTATATTTACTATTCACAAAGTACTCACCAATAGGCGCAGCTGTATATTTACTATTCGCCGAGTACTCACCAATAGGTGCAGCTGTATATTTACTATTCGCCGAGTACTCACCGATAGGTGCAGCTGTATATTTACTATTCGCCGAGTACTCACCGATAGGTGCAGCTGTATATTTACTATTCACAGAGTACTCACCGATAGGTGCAGCTGTATATTTACTATTCACAGAGTACTCACCGATAGGTGCAGCTGTATATTTACTATTCGCCGAGTACTCATCGATAGGTGCAGCTGTATATTTACTGTTCGCCGAGTACTCACTCATAGGTGCAGCTGTATATTTACTATTCACAGAGTACTCACCAATAGGTGCAGCTGTATATTTACTATTCACAGAGTACTCACCAATAGGTGCAGCTGTATATTTACTATTCGCCGAGTACTCACCGATAGGTGCAGCTGTATATTTACTATTCACAGAGTACTCACCGATAGGTGCAGCTGTATATTTACTATTCGCCGAGTACTCACCAATAGGTGCAGCTGTATATTTACTATTCGCCGAGTACTCACCGATAGGTGCAGCTGTATATTTACTATTCACAGAGTACTCACCGATAGGTGCAGCTGTATATTTACTATTCGCCGAGTACTCATCGATAGGTGCAGCTGTATATTCACTATTCACCGAGTACTCACCGATAGGAGCAGCTGTATATTTACTATTCACCGAGTACTCACCGATAGGAGCAGCTGTATATTTACTATTCACCGAGTACTCATCGATAGGTGCAGCTGTATATTTACTATTGATCGAGTACTCACCAATAGGAGCAGCTGTATATTTACTATTGATCGAGTACTCACCGATAGGTGCAGCTGTATATTTACTATTGATCGAGTACTCACCAATAGGAGCAGCTGTATATTTACTATTGATCGAGTACTCACCGATAGGTGCAGCTGCATATTTACTATTCACCGAGTACTCACCGATAGGTGCAGCTGTATATTTACTATTCACCGAGTACTCACCGATAGGAGCAGCTGTATATTTACTATTCATCGAGTACTCACCGATAGGAGCAGCTGTATATTTACTATTGATCGAGTACTCACCAATAGGTGCAGCTGTATATTTACTATTGATCGAGTACTCACCAATAGGAGCAGCTGTATATTTACTATTGATCGAGTACTCACCGATAGGTGCAGCTGTATATTTACTATTCATCGAGTACTCACCAATAGGAGCAGCTGTATATTTACTATTCACCGAGTACTCACCGATAGGAGCAGCTGTATTATTTACTATTCATCGAGTACTCACCAATAGGAGCAGCTGTATATTTACTATTCGCCGAGTACTCACCGATAGGAGCAGCTGTATTATTTACTATTCATCGAGTACTCACCAATAGGAGCAGCTGTATATTTACTATTGATCGAGTACTCACCTATAGGTGCAGCTGTAGTGGTGGTCGCGGGCGTGGTAACTGGAACATTGATGAACTCACATCGCCCAAGCTGGGCATTAAACATCTTGCCAGAAGTACACTGCCCAATGGTGGTACGATTGTTTAGGCAGGTGTAGAACATGGCTCCGTTGATTGGGATTCCTCCGATGTATTGGTCAAGCTTTCCTATGCAAGTCGGGTTCTCAACTTCACAGGTAACACAGGGCCCAGGAGCCGTGCAGTATCTTCGCCTTATCGTTTCGTATTCACCTGGAATTGTTATAAGCTGATGTGAGTATATCATACCTTTTATGGTTTTATAGATTATCATGTATTTTATGTGCGCTTTGATATTAGATAGTTGACATATTTTGGTTAAAAGTATTTCCCTTTCGGGTAATAAAGTATTCTCTATCTGATATGAATTATCTCATATGACTACGTGATTAGTACTTAATAATACTCAGACAGTCTTACAATATGCAAATTGTCCTTAAGAAAAGCTGATCATAAATTGATCATTAATACAAATATCATTTATCAAAAATATAACCGTCTTACCATTGTCATCGTAACATCCTCAATATCAATAAATTAAGATTTTCATATATCCTGTCTTACGAAATGTGTTTTTAAATGAGATTGTAACCGCCATATAGCTTAGATTTAAAAACTTCTTTCAATTTTACGTTTGTTATTCTTAATCTTTATAAATTCCAGAAACTAAAGAGTAGGTCTTACATCTATCCTTTTCTTCAGTCCTCGTTCCACACCTTGCCACACCTGGTTCCGCACACCTGCCGTCATACCCATCAAACATGAACGGGTACCTGCACTCGGCCACAAATGGCCCCAGAGGACCGTTGAAACCCACCTTGCAGTCGTAATACCGGGCACATGAGCCGACCATGGGGTAAACGTTGGTGGAGTATTGTGCACACTCTACAGCAACCTGCCCGAGTTCCACTGCAGTGAGAAGACATCTCTACTTAATACTGAGGAGGTGCAAATATGTGTCTACTATAGCTGCACGCTCATGATTCAGAATAAAATGATAAAGATCAACTGCAATGGAAGACATCTCAACTTAATACCGAGGAGGTGCACATCTGTGTCTACTTGAGCTGATTCAGAATAAAATGATACAGATGAAATGCAATGAGGATCAACTCCCAACTTGATCATGGTGTGGCGTAAAACTTCAAACAGGGGCCGCTGAGGCAGCATGCTTTTGGCTTGGAATATAACATGATGTAGATGAACTGCAATAAGGATATATCCCAACTCAGTACTGGGTAGGCGTAACACTTCAAACACTGTCTACTAGAGCTGCACGCTCATGGTTCAGAATAAAATGATGTAGATGAACTGCAATGAGGATATATCTCAACTTGATAATGGTGTGGCGTAAAACTTCAAACAATGTTTACTAGAGTCCCAAACTCATGGTTCGGAATGAAATGATGTAGATGAACTGCAATGAGAAGTTACATCCCACTTAGCCCTCGTCGTCCATGGCAACCATTCATAAAAGTGTCCTGTTCATTATCGATATCGGGAACTCTTAGGCCAAAGAGTCCTGCCATCTGATGCAAGGACACTTTTGTAAACCTTTCCTACACATGGTTTAAAACAATCAATCAACAACATAGACATAGAATTGAACGGAAAGTATCAATAATCAAATAAAACAAGCTGTAAAATAATCATAATACTTTGCAAAATATCAAAAATCAAATCAAAAATCAAAATATTAAAATCACCTAATAACACTGTAGACTTTAGTTTAGACTAGAAAAAAACGATACTAAGAAATAAGCATTATATGATTTGTGTTGCAGCAAAACTTTCGTTATGTAAGGAAAATAAGTCTAGAAATATCCAAAATAATTTGATAATGATACATAATTAATTTTTTTCATAGATAAGATAATATTTCTTTTGGCTTAACTTGTTATGGGAATGATTAAAGTACCTTTTCATTAGAAATCCAAGAGAAACGTTTCAAAAGTAGAAACCACTGTCAAAATCTAGCTGTCTATGAGGAATCTAATGACACGTCTTCTACCTTCAAAATCGAAACAGAAATGGACAACCTGTGAAACTTTGTCTTGAAACAGGCTCATATTCATGGATTGCACGAAGTCTGCAAGCCAAAAACATTTACTTCGTGCCTTGCGCTTTGACACGCAAGAAGCACGTGCCTCGCGCTTTGACAAGCAAGAAGCACGTGCTCTTACACCATTCATAGTACTACAAACTTCATTCATAAAACAGTGAAGGGGCCCTTGGAAGGCTCCGCCTCGTACTGGCCTCTCGGACAAAGTGTCCCTGCCATTATCCGATGCATACAATTTACTATGCTAGTAACTATTACATGTCACAACTTGATACTGGTGTGGCGTAAAACTTCAAACAGGGCTAGTGGCAAGTTCATGGTTTGGAATAAAATGATGTACAGCTGCATAGCATAAGTTTGTTCACCTGCTTGTGATCTTAGTGCAAATATCATGTAATTTGGGTTTCGTTTTGATGTTCATAGAATAACTCCAGGACCACTTACAGAAGATCATCAACTGTCCATGTGCAAAATAACCATTCCGAACCATAACCATTTCGGGATCGTCTTGTCAGTGGTGCTTAATGTCGAAATTCGGCATTGTTAAATAGACAGATGGGGTCATATTTGTGAAATTCGGATTTTCTTAAATTTCGATTAACATCAACAATGTAAACTTTGTAGGAAAACAATAAGCACAGTTACGTTGCATTAGCGCAAAGGAAGACATATGAATAAGATCTAAAGCTGTTGATCACTTCTGAAAGATTTTGTAGAGCAAAATAGAAATCGGTGTTTTCGAAATTTTGACCCCTGGCCGCTTAAATGACCTGCCAAATTTGTTACAGCTATCTGCTAGGTATGACATACGAATATGTCAATGCAAACTGAATCTTAACTTATGCAGTGCAATTTCATAATTATAGGTTTCGTTTTTACAATGATATGATGTCTCAAAGACGTTACAAATTACATGATATTTGCACTAGAATACGAAGGTAGGTGAACAAACTTAAGATACGCAGCTGTAGATGAACTGCAATGAGAAGATATCCCAACTTGATAGTTATGTGGCGTAAAACAGGGTCTACCAGAGCTGCAAGCTCATGATTTTGAATAAAATGATGTAGATGAACTGCAAAAAATAGAGCCATTGGCTCTGTAGCTCATCAGGCTTCATCATCAATTATGCTGTAGAGTGTGGCCAATGTGATTCCCCCTTTGTAAAGGCCACAGGCGCACCAATCATAAAATTAAGTATAATGGATACAAGATTCAGTTTTCTAGGCCTTATACTTCAGAAGAAGATAAAAATAGATTTGAAGGACGTTCCTGTTGCCTTTATTAGGGGCAAAAGGGTCACCAAAGCTACAATTCATAATCGTCACTAGTCAAGGAGTCTGTACACAAAGTTTCAGCTTTCTAGGCCTTATGGTTCTGGAGAAGAAGATGAAAATAGGTTTTAAGGGTGTGGCCCCTGTGGCCCTTATTAGGGGTCACAGGGTCACCAAAGCTACAATTTATAATCCTCACTAGCCAAGGAGTCTGTACACAAAGTTTCAGCTTTCTAGGCCTTTAAATATGGTTCAGGAGAAGAAGATGAAAATAGGTTTTTAGGTCATGGCATCTGTGGCCCTTATTAGGGGTCACAGGGCAACCAAAGCTACAATTTATAATCCTCACTAGCCAAGGAGTCTGTACACAAAGTTTCAGCTTTCTAGGCCTTATGGTTCTGGAGAAGAAGATGAAAATAGGTTTTAAGGGTGTGGCCCCTGTGGCCCTTATTAGGGGTCACAGGGTCACCAAAGCTACAATTTATAATCCTCACTAGCCAAGGAGTCTGTACACAAAGTTTCAGCTTTCTAGGCCTTATGGTTCTGGAGAAGAAGATGAAAATAGGTTTTTAGGGTGTGGCTCCTGTGGCCCTTATTAGGGGTCACAGGGCCACCAAAGCTACAATTTATAATCCTCACTAGCCAAGGAGTCTGTACACAAAGTTTCAGCTTTCTAAGCCTTATGGTTCTGGAGAAGAAGATGAAAATAGGTTTTTAGGGTGTGGCTCCTGTGGCCCTTATTAGGGGTCACAGGGCCACCAAAGCTACAATTTATATTCCTCACTAGCCAAGGAGTCTGTACACAAAGTTTCAGCTTTCTAGGCCTTATGGTTCTGGAGAAGAAGATGAAAATAGGTTTTAAGGGTGTGGCCCCTGTGGCCCTTATTAGGGGTCACAGGGTCACCAAAGCTACAATTTATAATCCTCACTAGCCAAGGAGTATGTACACAAAGTTTCAGCTTTCTAAGCCTTATGGTTCTGGAGAAGAAGATGAAAATAGGTTTTTAGGGTGTGGCTCCTGTGGCCCTTATTAGGGGTCACAGGGCCACCAAAGCTACAATTTATATTCCTCACTAGCCAAGGAGTCTGTATACAAAGTTTCAGCTTTCTAGGCCTTATGGTTCTGGAGAAGAAGTCGAAATTCCACAAAGTTTACGGACGGATGGACGGACGGACGGACGGCGGGCGGACGGACGCCGGACACCATGCCATGCCATAAGCCCATCGGGCCTTACAGGCCAGATGAGCTAAAAATGCAATCAACTTAAAACTGAAGAGGCGAAAACCTTCAAACAATGTTTACTAAAATGACAAGCTCATGATTCAGAATAGAATGATGTAGATGAACTGCAAAAAATGCAATCAACTTAAAACTGAAGAGGCGAAAACCTTCAAACAATGTTTACTAAAATGACAAGCTCATGATTCAGAATAGAATGATGTAGATGAACTGTAATGGAAGACATCTCATCTTGACACTGATAATGTGAAACACTTCAAACAAAGTGTACTAGAGTGACAAGCTCCTGGTTCGGAATGAAATGATGTACATGAACTGTCCAATAATATCAATTTAATACTGATAGGGCGAAATCAATGTCTACTAGAGTGGCAAGATCTTGCCTCAGAATCTAAGGATGTAGATGAACTTCGGTGAGAAAATACCTCAACTAAATACTGATGAGGTGCAAAACTTCAAACAGGGTCTACTATAGTGACAAGCTCAAGGTTTGAAATCTAAGTTTTGTCAAATTGAGCTGAACTGCAATCTCAACCTAATACTTGAGGGCAGTAAAACTTAAAACGGTATCTTCTTTGAGTAGAAGCGCCTTAGAGTGATTTATTGCTATCTCAAATAGGGTGCTGTATAAATGCTGTATAATATCACTGTCTCCTGGAGTAGTGAGTTCATGGTTCTGAATCGTTGATGCAATGAGACGACATCTAAACTTAATATTGATGAGACGTAAACCTTCAAACAGGTTCTACTAGAGCAGATCTGAAAAATGGCATGTCAGAAGAGTACGACATCCGCCTTTTTTAACTGTTCTATTCCTTTATATCATACAGGGGTTGTTTCTATCTTGCTTATGGAATACAGTAATAATGACACGTCGTTGGTATACATTTGGTATGTCTTGCCACTTTACTCAACGTAATGAAAACGATGAAATACAATCTGGCAAGCCCTATTACAACATTTCAAGTTACTCTCTCATTGAGGTGCCAAAATAGCAAAGATTCTCAATAAAAAGCAGAATTTTCAGCTATTACTGATCCGCTGTTGACAAGAATCGTTCCTGATAAAACAAAACAGTAAATTTCTTGACTATGGAGACATTAATACTGAGGAATATATGGATGACAACTTCTTTGTTCATTGCATGCGACGTTTCCTCTGCTTGAGAACGACACATGAATCTGTGTCGAAACGTCGCATACAATGAACAAAGAAGTTGTCATCCATATATTCCTCAGCATTATTGTCATTCCAACTTCTAAAATGCCACTTAAAGAAGTTATGGAGACATTGCCGAAGCATTTTTGCTAAAAATCCCTTGTGGGGGGACTCAAGGATAATTTGATGACATTGATTATAATCTTAAAGCCAAAAAAAATCGAAAATGGCCTGATTCTTACATGGAACAATGGGGTTCTTTGGATCTGGTCCACATCCCGTAATGGCAGGCAGGTAGATGTTGCCTAAAACGTTGCATTCCTTGATTGCGGTTCTCTCGTTATTGCAGACGTAGTAGCTGGACGGGTCTGTGAATACCTGACCGGTGAAGTTGTTTGGTTTTCCCACACAAGAGGGGTTGTCGAACTCACAGTCTCTACAAGGCCTCCCCGCCTCGCAGTATGGATACCTGTCCAGAACGCTCAGGTAGCTACCTAGAACAGAAAATAAACAGGTAACATATCAGGGTTTTAGTATAGGTGTGAAAATATACAGTTGAAATATGAGGGCATTGGTCTAGGTGTGAAAATATACAGATGAAATATGAGGGCATTGGTCTAGATGTGAAAATATACAGGTGAAATATGAGGGCATTGGTCTAGGTGTGAAAATATACAGATGAAATATGAGGGCATTGGTCTAGATGTGAAAATATACAGGTGAAGTACGAGGGCGTTGGTCTAGGTGTGATAATATACAGGTGAAATATGAGGACCTTGGTCTAGGTGTGAAAATAGACAGGTGAAATATGAGAGCATTGGTCAAGGTGTCAACATAAACAGGTGAAATATGAGGGTATTGGTCAAGGTTGAAAATATACAGGTGATAAGGAGGGCCTTGGTCTTGGAGTGAAAATATACAGGTGATAAAGAGGGCCTTGGTCATTTTGAAATTATTGAAATTAATATAATTCTTTATCAACAATCTGATGATATATTTGTCATAAATATTACACTTTCCCTTAATAATTTTGTTCAATATAAAATGTCATTTGATTCATTTAAAATATAATTTTCATATTAAATCAATAGATATATTCAATTGGACCTTACATGGTTCTTTGAACTCAGGTCTAGTACCACAATTGACGTCCATTTGACAGTTTCTGCTGGCAGCGTCAAAGGACATAGGGTAGGGACACATCTCCTCCTTGGCGACCTTGTTGGTACAGACGAAGTACCGAGCACAGTTGTCTCTGTGAGGAATCTTCACGATCTGACCCAACAGGCAGAATTGGCTGGCTTCGGTAGCGTTACTTGCTGTAGAAGAAGAAATTTATGACAGTTATCATATTAACATTTCATTGTCCTCTGTGCATATTTGAAATTTGTGTCACCGCCAGTTAACGTGTTATTCTGGCCTCATAGTGCTGAGAGTCAAGCTAGGTAGCAACATCAATAGAAATCTTATTTCCAAACCCAATGTTTTGTAGACGTTAAATGAGATGTCACGTTTGAAGGGGAAATTGCGTACAACCATCTTAATGTTAACACCTTTTAACCATTTGTGCTAGGAAAATGGATTTAGACGCTTGTATGATTGAATGACTTCTTTTCCCAAACGTGCTACTGTGTCTGATTATGTTTGTTAAACTTTTAATGGTAACCATCACTATAGTTTTCTTCATCCCTACTATAAAAGAATGGTATTGCGCATCAGGTCAACAATCAAACCACTTGATGTGTCACGTGATACATACCCATGGCAACGGAAACATCAGGAGTACAAGCTTTCAAAGCTGCATCAAAGATGTCACCGGGGAAGCAGTCCTTGATGTAGGTGCGTTCGTTTACGCATTTGAAATATCGAGTGTCGGTAGTTTGCAGGGGGCCAACAGTATTGTCAGGAACACCCATGCATGATGGGTACTCCAGCTCACATTGGGGACAAACTCCTCCCACAACACACCCTGGGTACAATGCCAGGACGTCCCAATAAACACCTGTGATAGGAAAGGTAACAATAGAAACAGGACTCTTAATGAGAAAAGTATGTTAGTTCATCTTTAAAGGGGCAGTAGCACGTTTTTTGATAATTATATATTTTAACCTTTTCACTGATAATGGTAAGTTAATGCTAAATGTATTATACAGTGTCAAAAATCTCATTACACAAGCATCAAAAGTCAGAGGACAAATTATGATGATTCACACAAAATCCATTGGCGGTCATTTTGTGTGAACACCTTTAATTCATTTTGTGTAAGAAAAAAAGAATCGCATGGCTAAACTTTACGTTATACTCTCAGGGGCAAAAGAAACGATACCAACTTTTCAAAAGAGTACAGAACAAAATCCTGTTGTAAATGAAATGCGACTACGAACCTTTGTGATAGGCACATTAGTTGTGAAGAAGTACTCACAATTTAAAACATCAGAGTATGATATTTATAACTGTACGACTGTTCAAATACACGAGGGGTCCGAAAACAGCTTTTTCAATGTTATTTTTTGTCATTGTACATGATACATGATACATGATAGGTTAAGCTATGAGTGATAGTTTCGGCTGAAACTGGATTATTTCGTGTCTTCAAGAGCTTACTGAACTAAGCTTTTAATTTCAAAGCTATATCTGTTAACGCTTTTGAAATACAGGCCTTTCAAAAAACGCCGTTTAAAAATCTCCTTGACTAGACGAGATAGGAAAGCGAAAATGACCCTTTTGTGTGTTTTAAAACCAATATATAGGCAAAATGCGTGAACAAATTAACTTCTACCCTAGTTATTTATATTGATAACATCTTATATTTATAAGATTTTTACATTTCATATTTTTCTATTCCAATTCAAAAGACAATGACAAAAAATAACATTGAAAAAGCTGTTTTCGGACCCCTCGTGTATTTGAACAGTCATACAGTTATAAATATCATACTCTGATGTTTTAAAGTGTGAGTACTTCTTCACAACTAATGTGCCTATCACAAAGGTTCGTAGTCGCATTTCATTTACAACAGGATTTTGTTCTGTACTCTTTTGAAAAGTTGGTATCGTTTCTTTTGCCCCTGAGTGTATATTTGAATTATTACTGCCCCATTGAGTTTAAATACATCGTCTTTAAATTTGAACCATTAATTCTAATTTTCCTGATATCACCTTATATTCCCCCTAAAACGTGCTACTGCCCCTTTAGGGCAACTCTTGATTGCCTTGCAATTTGTAACATTTATTCTCTGTTTCGTAAGAACTTTTGAATTAACTGAAAGCGTTTAAAGGAACATTAAGAATAAAGTGTTTCTTGAATATTGTAAAATAATAATACGTGTTCATACCAACATGAAATGTTTGTATAACCTTAGTAATCCTTTAAAAGGTAAAATGTTATCTAAAATATTATTTCCTGAATAAATTGCTTTTTTTTAGATGTTTTAAAATATGGTATAACAAGGGGCGGTTCAAGTAGTTTGATGAAAAATGGTATTCTCGGGACGAATATAGTAGTTTATAAAGTGGCATTGTAGGAGTGAAGTAATTTGATACAAATGGTATTACACGGTGATGATTTAGTAATCTCGCCAATTCATAAATCAAACTCACATGCTGTTTTATACTCAGCCCGGGCTCCACATGCGACGTTCTCAGAGCAGACCTTGAGGGATGGGTGGAATTGTTTGGGATAGGGACACATTTGCTCCTTGGCAACGTTCGTGTTGTTGCAGATAAAGTACTTGGCGCAGTGGTCTCGATGGGGGATGATAGATGTTTGGTCCTTGACGCAGAAACCAGAAGCTTCAGTTGCATTGGAGGCTGAAAAAGAATAGCATCGTCTCGTATATAAACATTGGTAATTAGTACGAAGACCATTGGCGTTTGAATCTTGACGCAAAAACCAGAAGCTTCCATTGCATTGGAGGCTGAAAAAGAATAGCATCGTCTCGTATATAAACATTGGTAATTAGTACGAAGACCATTGGCGTTTGAATCTTGATGCAAAATGCAAAAACCGGAAGCTTCCATTGCAGTGGAGGCTGAAAAAGAATAACATCGTCTTGTATATAAACATTGGTAATTAGTACGAAGACCATTGGCGTTTGAATCTTGATGCAAATACCAGAAGCTTCCATTGCAGTGGAGGCTGAAAAAATGGCATACCTTTTATTGAGACACAAACTGAATCTATATATGAAAGCCACGTTTTACTCAATACTGTAGAAACTAAAATAAGGATAAAAATTACCGGATTCGGATCAATCAATCTACGGTTAAATCGACGATAAAGTAGTTTTCAGTCTTTTCACTCGGATATTCTATTTAATCGCTTCCGAGCGTTTTTCGCTTTGACGTTGTTTGATGTCGACAATATAACTTGAATATGTTTAATAAACAATAGCTTAAATTATTAATGGCACAAATAAGCAATTTTAAATTGAAATAATGATTCAGAACGTTTTAACTTCTATTAAAGCTCAGATTGACCCGGAACTATTTGATGTTTGAGATGCTAGCGATGTTGGGATATTTTGAATTAATAATACATAAAAGATAACAGACACTTCACTGACCGAAAGTAGATGTTACGTTAGAAACAGATTCTAATGAGATTGAAGGAGATAACCTACCTTCCTCCGGCACTGCAGTTGGCGGATTGCACATGGTCCCATCGTATACTTTAGGGGGTTCACAGGAGTAGATGTTGGTACGGTTATCTCTACACTCGTAGAACTTGGTGTTATCTATTGTGAGACCATCCTGGTAGTTGTTTGGCTTCCCGATGCATGACGGGTAGTGGAGCTCACATTCTGTGCAGATTGTCTGGTTTTCGCATGTCGGGAATTTGCTTCGGTATTGGTCATAGTCGCCTGGACATACAAAAATAAAAAATAATTTTATCACTCACCAATGAAAATTCTGCAATTTATAAATCGAGGCGAAGCCAAGGGTCGTTACAACAGACCGAGACTTGTAACTGGGCCAATACGGGCAAAACTTGATCAATGACATTATATTAATTAACTTTTTATTTATTTGCTGGCAAAACCATAGAGAGTTCATTTGGTTAGAGCTCAAAATCATAAATGAGATTGGGGAACGGTCCTTTATGTTGACAGTTTTGAAACGATAGCTTCGGACTTTAGCCTTTTGTGTGTATGCGCATGCTCAGAGCCGGATTGGCCCAGTTTGTCTCGTATTGGCCGAGTTTGCCTGTATTGGCCCACCTTACCGGTATTGGCCCAGTTGCCGAATCGTATAGTATTTGCCATATGAATTGTATTAGAGTCATGTCATTTATAGTTAATTAATAAACAGCAATGACGTCACAGTGGACAAGAACAAGAACAAGACAAGTGGACAAGAACGTTTACAACATGCCGGAAACTTGTGCTGACAATCGCTGTACTGCTATAGCTCTGTTGATACAAGTTGCATTCTCAAAAGAACATCACAGAGTCCTTTTGCTAATGATTACTATATAATATATAACATATTGCCTATAATTTCTCCCTTCACCCAATTGTTCAACTTACACATTTTCATTGGTTGGTTGGTACCCAGACAGTTGGCAAGCATGTATTCAACACAGAACGTGCTTGTTGTATCAAATAGGTAAGGATAGAGACACTCAGAAACACCAGAGAGGTTGCTGCAGTTGAAGAACCAGTGGCAGTTCTCGCTGTGTGGGATAGCTGTCAGGGTAGGGTCCGCCGCACATAGCTTCTTGGCTGTTGCCAGATCCATGTCTACAAACCGAGATAGGAGATGATTCATATTTGAAAAGGGATCAATGAAAACATCAGTAAGGGACTGGATCCCGTTGCACAAAACACTAAGCTGATCTTAAGTCACTAAGGTAGCCTAAGTGCAATGTTAAGAGATGGCCCTACGGTTAACCTTAGTGTTAGGTATTTTTGTGCAACGGCACCCTGGGCTTCAGCGGATTGGATTTGAATAGTTAAGTTAAGGACATCGGTTAGTGGCTGGACTTCACTGGTTTGATCTTTGCAGACATTACATAGGGGTTGGTTTTCAATTGTTTATTGTTGTCTTTGTATAGTTAGTTTAGGGCATCTGTTTTGATTTAGCTTTGATAATAAGGGATTTGACTTGCAAAGTAATTGAGGCATCGACTAGTGACTGAACGTTATTGGTTATTGGGTGACACTTAATCTTATAGTTTAGTTGAGGGCATCAGTTAGAGCTGAACGTTATTGGTTATTGGGTGACACTTAATCTTATAGTTTAGTTGAGGGCATCAGTTAGAGCTGAACGTTATTGGTTATTGGGTGACACTTAATCTTATAGTTTAGTTGAGGGCATCAGTTAGAGCTGAACGTTATTGGTTATTGGGTGACACTTAATCTTATAGTTTAGTTGAGGGCGTCAGTTAGAGCTGAAAATTATTGGTTATTGATCGGACCTTATATAGTATTGTTTAGGGCATGATTTTTTTGTTAATGGGGTGAAGCTTAATCATATAGTTTAGTTGAGGGCATCAGTAAGGGATGGACGTTATTGGTAATCGGGTGAAGCTTAATCATATAGTTTAGTTGAGGGCATCAGCTAGGGCTGAACGTTATTGGTAATGGGGTGAAGCTTAATCATATAGTTTAGTTGAGGGCATCAGTAAGGGATGAACGTTATTGGTAATGGGGTGAAGCTTAATCATATAGTTTAGTTAAGGGCATCAGCTAGGGCTGAACGTTATTGGTAATGGGGTGAAGCGTAATCATATAGTTTAGTTAAGGGCATCAGCTAGGGCTGAACGTTATTGGTAATGGGGTGAAGCGTAATCATATAGTTTAGTTAAGGGCATCGGCTAGGGCTGAACGTTATTGGAAATGGGGTGGGTTTTAATCACATAGTTTAGTTGAGGGCATCAGTAAGGGATGAACGTTATTGGTAATGGGGTGAAGCTTAATCATATAGTTTAGTTAAGGGCATCAGCTAGGGCTGAACGTTATTGGTAATGGGGTGAAGCTTAATCATATAGTTTAGTTAAGGGCATCAGCTAGGGCTGAACGTTATTTGTAATGGGGTGGGTTTTAATCACATAGTTTAGTTGAGGGCATCAGTAAGGGATGAACGTTATTGGTAATGGGGTGGGTCTTAATCATATAGTTTAGTTGAGGGCATCAGTAAGGGATGAACGTTATTGGTAATGGGGTGGGTCTTAATCATATAGTTTAGTTGAGGGCATCAGTTGGGGATGAACGTTATTGGTAGTTGTTTGAGACTTGTTAGTTGCATAGTTTAGTTGAGGACATCAGTTTTGGGCTGAACATTATTGGTTATGGGAAGAGGCTTACCTAATAGAGTAAGGGCTTCGGTTAGGGACTGATCTTGAAAGTTTTAAATTATTATTGGGGTTTGCAGAATTGAGTTGAGGACATCGACAAGGGGCTGATCTGCCATCGTTTGGGTTAGGGGACATTTGGGGACATTTGTAGGGGAAGCTTAAGCTTAAATGAAATCGTGATTCCAATAACTTAGTATAGTTTTAAAAATTTGAAATATTAGATAGAATAAAGTTTAGTTTTTATTTATATTTATAACTAGCCCTTGTCGCAATTGCTAAACTTTTCCCTGACAGATCTATAACTATTAGAGCTAACAAGGAACTGGATTATCAGAAATGTTTTTGCTTCTGGTAGGCGCTATATTCACTTCTAATGATGTTGTTGGCGCAAACTATACCTTGTGGATGCAGCACGGTGTATTCTAACTGTACCTGTTCTTGGTGTATTCTAACTGTACCTGTTCTTGGTGTATTCTAACTGTACCTGTTCTTGGTGTATGCTAACTGTACCTGTTCTTGGTGTATGCTAACTGTACCTGTTCTTGGTGTATTCTAACTGTACCTGTTCTTGGTGTATTCTAACTGTACCTGTTCTTGGTGTATTCTAACTGTACCTGTTCTTGGTGCCGGTGTGGGCTCTGTTGTAGGAACTGGTGGTTGCGTCGGTGGTTCAGTTGGCGGCTGCGTTGGCGGTTGCGTAGGTGGTTGCGTTGGTGGCTGTGTCGGTGGTTGTGTTGGGGGCTGCGTCGGTGGTTCTGTCGGTGGTTGTGTTGGCGCAGGCGTGGTTGGTTCTGGGGTCCCTTCACATCGTCCTATGGTGGCGTCGAAGAGTTTGGGTGTGCAGTCAGTGAGGAAGGTTCTCTGGTCTCTACATTCGTAGTATTCCGATGGTCTACCAGGATACACCGCAATAAATCCGTTTACTTTTCCAAGACAGGATGGCAGCTGGCAGGTGCAGGTTGCATTGTCTTGCCCACAGGGGTTGACAGTCCAGTAATCACCTAAGTAAAGAAGTGACCAAATACAAAATAGCATCTTCATTATTTATTTCCAGCAGTAACATAGGAACAAGTAATCAAAGCCTAAATTGGGTGAAACTGCTAATTACCATACCACAAAGATGGGTGTAATTACTGACAATCAAGGTGTGGCCAAGTGCGAAGACTAGAAATAGCTAAGTGAAATCTTGAATGAACGCCTCTGCTTCATGCTTCAGACTTCAGAATATACAGAAACTCTCCGACATCAATAGTTCGAATTGAGTCATTGATTAAATGATATTCAAACATTACTACAGTTTGTTCATTAAATTGCGTATTCTAATACAAAAACCATCTAAATTGGGTTAATGTTAAAACTTTGATACAGAAATTCAGAATAATATGACTTACAACGGCAACATCTCTATACGTTCTTAAACGACCATCACAAAATTACTTACAAAGGGTGAAAATGTCAATACATTAAAAGACGACCACCCAAATATTACTTACAATGAGTGAACACCTCTATACTTTCTTAGACGACCACCCAAATATGACTTACAAGGAGATATCGCTTTGACAGTAGATTTTGAACAATGCCCTGTCATAAGAAAGGACATGACATCACAAACTTTTTGCATCATCAGTAATGACATCACAATGCTATGACGTCATAAACACAATGACGTCACAATGCTATGACATCACTGGTTTAGGAGTTTTAGGGCTATGCAGTGTTCAAAATTTAATATTTCTCATGCAAATGTGTTGAAAAATGATCTTGGATGATAAATAGAATCTCACCCTCGTGTCTTCTGATATCAAATATGTCAACACTCGTTGATAAAAGTAAAACATCCTCGGCAAGCCTCGGATATTTGTTACATTTATCAACTTGTGTTGATATATTTGATATCAGAAGACACTTGGGTCAGATTCTCTATATGTTCTTAGACGACAATCCAAAAACGTCTTACAAGGGTGAACATCTCTATATTTTCTTAGACGACCATCCAAAATGACTTATAAGGAGTGAACATCCAAAAAGGACTTACAAGTGTTAACATCTCTATACGTTCTTAGATGACCATCCAAAAATGACTTACAAGGAGTGAACATCTCTATACTTTCTTAGACGACCATCCAAAAAGGACTTACAAGGAATGATTATCTCTATACTTTCTTAGACGACCATTCAAAATGGCTTATAAGGAGTGAACATCCAAAAAGGACTTACAAGGGTGAACATCTCTATACGTTCTTAGATGACCATCCAAAATTGACTTACAAGGAGTGAACATCTCTATACTTTCTTAGACGACCATGCGAAAATGACTTACAAGGGGTGAACATCTCTAGACGTTCAGTGCAGTCCACTTCAGTGTAGGTATGGCACTGTTTCTTGCTGATTGAGAAAACGTCTGGATAGGGACACTCTAACAACTGGGCAGTCCCCAGGGTATCTGCTGGACACTCATAGTACTGACCACAGTGCTTCGGGTTGGCCACTGCAGAGTTTCTGTTCACCTGACAGTATGCGCCCATTGCCTCTGGAAAAAACAGCATTTTAATCAAACATGGAGGACACATTTCAGTTGAATTATTGATAGATTGCCTCGCTCTAACTGATTTTGTCATTAGTACTTTCAGCCATGAGTGATTTGAACTCATGTAGCGATACCTTGTATACATCTGTTCATAAAAGGTTTTCTGTTCCGGTGTTTAAAAGTTGCCAATATATGATGCACAGTACAGTTGAATTCCATTTTTTTAGGTAACTGGGGAATTTTATTATCGATAAAATGTACAAATCAACTTTTTCAACCTACTAAGTGGAACCCTCTTTATGAACCTTATAAAAGTGAATTTCATTTACTGGTGTATAATTTGGCGAATTATTGTCTCAGGTATTAATGCATCCTGTCTCAGGGGACGAACGTTACGTCGACTCCACTTATCTGTACCCTGGGCTCAGAAGCTAGATTCGCTCGCGCGGCCCGACTCGGTTTATAGCCAATCAAATCATTTTCTCGTTAAAATTTAATCATGAAAAAGTGGCGAGAAAATGATTTCATTGGCTATATCCCAAGTCGGGCTGAGCGAGCGAATCTAGCTTCTGAGCGTAACATTCGTACCCTGAGACAGGATGTATTAACGGCGTATACTATTCGCTTTGAATAGGGAGAGGCCCATGGCTTGTTGATTTTTCGACATGGGTCGACAGCAAACCAAGTCAACTGGATACAATTTATTTAAAAAACATACCTGGTGTTACTGTGTTCGCGCATGTCCTCGAATATATGTCAAATATGTCGCCTTTGTTACATTCCAAAGCACGTGTGAAAACACCTTTAATGCACTCGATGTAGTGGGCTGTCATTTCTTCGCCAATCAGAGGGTAATTTCCATCAGATTTGCCCACACAGCTTGGCATAGTCTTTGAGCATGTGACGCAGGCGGTTCCAACACATTTAAACTGGAGGTACTCGCCTGCAGGGATAATTCAAATTAACATATTAAATGATCTTAAATAAAAAGCATTGGAACATATGGCGTAAGCGTTTCTTCCAATCCACTTGGTCTTTTTCTCAAAAACATGTGTTGAAACCAAACCAAACCAGATAATGTCACAAATAAGTTATCGGAACGAAGTAATTTGTTTCGTGCTTAACTGTATATGCTCTCTAAGCATTAACCATACTTCTTGTGACAGGGTGGGGTTTACTACTTCCTACTGTCTTCGACTGGAGAGATATCTCTTTGGCGGAACAGGTAGAGCGTAGGACTCTCTCAAATACTCGTTTCTGATTGACTGACGATCGACTCGTTTTATCTTATGTACCCCGCTGCCTTTGTAACAGCTGACAGGTGACGTTACCAAATGACGCACGTGGTATGCAGAGTTTACATTAGTTCGATCAGCTGTTTTGATGATTATTAACTGTTGATTTTTTTCTCATCTTTGTTTTTTCACGAAACCAACTCTCGCATTGCATTACTTGCACATGTTATACAATACAGATCAAATAGTTTTAAACATGTCCTTGCGAGTATTTTATCGTAACATGACTCAAAACATTTCAGTCGGGATGATTGACGCCATTTTCTTTACATTTAGTGTCAAGGCCGTCCAGGTGGTAACATTGGCTCATCCGTTTTCGACAGTCAAATAAAAGGAATATTTCTTCTTTTGACATGACGGTAAGATAAATACGTTGTATGCTTCTCCCTCGAGTTATAGGATCTGATGTACCATCTTTGTAGAAATGTAAGCCCTCGAATGGCGGCTCGAGCAATATTTCTACAAAGATGGTACATCAGACCGTATTAACCTCGTGAGAAGCATACAATTCATAATGTAGCTCAAACAGCATATCCAATAAACGCAGTATTTTATTTCTTTATGTTTGAAACATGTTTAACTTACAGAGATCTGCTGGTTGCCTCCTGTAGTCACATGACACTTGATCAAACCTCTTGCAAGTTTTGGTCACAGCGTCGAAAAGTTGTGGATAGTAACATTCCCTCAAGTACTTGTGGAAGTTCCCCGTAGAAGTTAGCTTACTGCAGTCATAGAACTGCGAGCACTCGCCCGGATGGGCAATTATCATTGTTGGGTTGGCAGCACAATAATGGTCCAAGGCCTCTGTTCAAAAGATGGAAAGTATTTTCTTTGAATAATATCATTTTTACACCCGTGTATTGTGAATGGTCTTAGTCATTTTATTACCATCATCATCATCATCATCATCATCGTCGTCGTCGTCGTCCGTATCCGCCGTTGTTGTTGTTATTTATTATCATAGTTATTATTGCTACTATGACAAGATTGAATCAACATAAAGAGAAAACAGTCGAAAATGACGTCATCAGTTCCGAAGCTTGTAATAAGTGAAAGTTTTGATTAAGATTAACAAACCTACCTGCACCAACTTCATAACTGCAGAGTCGAGAGACAGGGTCAAACAACTTCCCAGATAAACATTTCTTCCTGTTGATTGTCCTCTGGTTCATACAAACAAGGTATTCATCAGGAACACCAGCGGAAGGCGTCCTGCCAGCGTACACATTGTCCCCGTCAACCTTGCCTTTACAGCTCTCAGAACAGTCAAAACACTCCTGGCGCTGATTACACGCCCCGATCAGATAATCGCCTGAAAAGGATAAAAATGATAACATCAAGTAGTGTCAGGACAAATTTATTTTTCGTACCAAGGAATTTTTAGACGCACTAGAAATTCCTATATGAAATGTTTGGTAGATATCAATCAAAACATATTAAGATCGACAATTCCATATTTTTTATACATGTACACTTGCATCCAGCAAAGTGAGAGGTGGCCCCAATGTGGTCCCAATGACTTATTGTGAACAAATAAGAAAACCGAGAATTGATCAATCATATTGTGTGTCAAATCGCACATCCATCGTTGGAACTGAAGAAATGTAATATAAGTCCTGTTCTCGATAACAGTTTGTCGACTGATGCATTCAGAAAAGATAAATCTCGTTTTGTTACTGACATGGAAACTATCACTAGAATAATTATATTTTAGTTGTATAAAAGGTTTTGGTTTTATGTTTCAAATTATTTACTCTCTTTTTTTTAATTCTTTGACTAGAAATGAAAAACAATTAGATCAATCAATTTGAATAAACCATTATCTCCACTTCATGCAGTTTTTCATAAGTATTGACACACATACAAGCATTCTCTACAAATGTGATTATAACATATTTACATGAAGAAAGATCAAAGTAACTCATGTAATTCATGAAAAAGGATAAAGATAATTCATATGAAGAAATATCAAGGTAACTCTTTAAATAAGATCAAGGTAACTCTTGAAGAAAGATAAAGTTCATGCACATAAAGAAACATCAAGGTAACTCGTAAGAAAGATAAAGGTAATTCACACGAAGAAAGATCAAAGTAACTCATGAAGAAAGATAAAGATAATGCACATTAAGAAAGATAAAGGTAACTCATGTAATTCATGATAAAAGATAAAGATAATGCACATTTAGAAAGATCAAAGTAACTCATGATATTCATGAATAAAGATAAAGTTAATTCACATGAAGAAAGATCACGGTAACCCATGACGAAAGATGAAGGTAACTCATGACGAAAGATGAAGGTAACTCACATGGAGCCACAGGCTCTGGCCGTAGTCCACACATTACATCCGTGTAGTACTGACATTCGCCAAGCACCTGGTTGAACAGGAAGGGGTAGATGCATTCGTCTTGGAACTTAGCCAAGGTGCTTGTCTGGCTGGCGTTCATATTACTGCAGTTGTAGAAGGCGGAACAGAGTTCCGGGTCAATGAAGACGGCTTTAGGGTGGGTCTGGCAGAAGGTTGGGATAGAGGCTAAGAAAGAAAGAAAAGTATTCGTGAGATTTCAAATACATAGTTTGTGAAATCTAGAAAATAATTCTGTAATCAAGCGGGTGGGTCTTGGGAATATTTCGAAACAAAAATAATGTTTTTATTTTTATCTTATTCCAAAATAAACTTGAGCAATTTTTATTAAGATATTTTGATTACTTGATATGAGAATTTCATATAAAATATTTTACTTTTGTTAACAAATCTTAATGAAATTAAGCATTATTTTTGCGAAACCAACGTGTAGTATTTTGCATGGTATGCGACGTTTCGACACAAGCAGAAGTTGAGATCGACACAAGAACCTGTGTCGAAACGACGCATACAATAAATAAAGAAGTTGTCATCCATATATTTCTCTTCATTATTACCTCAATTAAGTCTTACCTTGATAGTTTGAGGAACATCTCTTCTGAACTGGATCAAATATTTGCCCTGGTATGTCGCATTTCGACGTACTCACTATTGTTTCATTCACACATGTCAGATATTCTACATCAAACGGTTGGTTTGTGTAGTGGTTGGGACCATCAGGCAAGCCGACACATGTCGGACTTCCGCACTCTGCTCTGTATGAACCTGTGAATATAATTGAAGATGAGATTAAACTTTATTATCTCGAAGCAAATTTCGACAGTGTGAATACTGTAAAATACGAAAGACAAATCTAAGGTAATAAGGATTTTACTTGCAATTCAAATCTTACATTCTGAAACTGAAATAACATGGTCAAAAGTATGCATTTTGGTTTATTGAATAGCTGTTTTGGAATTCAATGTCTAAAATTTCAAAATGTAATTTTTTCAATTTTAAAATGTAATTTTCAAAATTTCAAAATGTAATTTTTAAATTTTCGAAATGTGATTTTTAAATTTTCAAAATTTAATTTTTTAAATTTCAAATTTTAATTTTTTAAATTTCAAATTTTAATTTTTTAAATTTCAAATTTTAATTTTTTAAATTTCAAAATTTAATTTTAAAATTACATGATTTAATTGTAAATTTCAAACATTAATTTTTAAAACTTTGAATTTCAAAATTAAAGTTTGAATATCAAATCTATAAGTATAAATTCTACATAACTCACATTGATCAGTCGGCTCAGTTCCAGAGCAGGACACATTATTCGTTGTTGGATCTAAACAATGTCTCGTATCTGTATCGAAGAACGTCGGGAACGGACATTCATCTTCATAGATCTTGAAGGGTCCTCGGGCAGTAGTTTGTTCACAGTTGTAAAACATTGTACAGCTATCAGGATGAGGAAACTTTAGCCTATTTATAAGAGGACAGCGATGGGCCGCCACCTCTGAAGAAAAAAAGACGTACATTTGACAATCTAATAGTATGTTTCAAATCATTTTACGGTTTTAACGATAAAGAAATTAAATGATTTGGCAGCGATCGGTCTAAACCGCTGAAGAAGTTAGTTATATGTACAATCAAAGTGATAGTTTCGAGTTCTAAAATATAAAAAAATTAAAGATTATACATAAAAATTCAATATGTTTCAATATAAAAAGTGTATATTTTAGTCCTAAGTAAGACTTGAACGGTGTATATAAAGTACCGTGCAAAAAGGTTTTTAACACTCATTTTGAGCCGAAATGAAAATAAAATTGCACAAAGTAATTGAGTGAAATCGACAATAAAATAGCATTCACCGTTAAACTATAGTTGTAAACCAAAGACAAATAACAAGTATAATGCATTATGGATTTTCAAAAAACAGAAACAATATAATTATGTTTTAAGTCACTAAGAATTCAAAGACACAAAAGTAGAGTTAATCAATATCTCGTATGGACACCTTTGACACCATTGCACGCAGTATTTGCCCTTATGGTGGAACATAATAGGATGTCCATTGTTACTTGTTTGGCATTATTACTTGTTATACGTTCTTTTGCACGGTAGTGTATTTACCTTCAAGGTTCGGGCAAAATGAATTATCTCCCGAGCAGCTCACGCCCCCGTCAAAAAATTGCCCTGGCTTACAAGAGTGCCAATAGGCTGTAGTTCCACTGCATTGGATAAAGCCTGAACAGTCCACGTCCAGTCTACGAATTTGAACATCAGAAGGGGTTTGACACACATAATTAAACTCCACGTACATCCCTTTACGGAGCGCAGCGGATGTCCCCACAACACAAACAAATATAAACAATCGAAAAAGGTCGTCCATTCTGGAAAAAAAGGGGAAAAACATTTGTAGAATAAGAATGCATATAAACTTGATTTTTTATACTTTTGTTAAATATTACTTCTAATATGGAGACGTTTATTGAAATGTTTGATGTTTTATTGATCATTTATTGGTTATATTACATAAAAGCACCGACATAGTCCCGACTTCATATGTCTAAGCAGGTCATGATTATCACAAACCTTTAATCTCTTGTAAGAAAGAAAGATATTTTTATTATTGTTGTTCAGTTTATATATCTCCTGTTTTCAATGTGAATTTATATCTGTATATATTGTTTATGTTTTTTAGTATTCTCTTGTAACACCAAGGTGGTTATATTATTATTACTATTTAGTAAAGAATTGCATTTAAATTGCTATATACTGTGTAAAAGTGGAAGGAATCCATTGAAGCCTCAAAGCCAAGTAATTTCATTTGTAAAATATGCCTTCTCAAATGGTATTGTTACAATTGTTTTCAGACAAATGTTGAACCACGGCGTACCCTTTTAATTGTTTATTTTCATGAAAAGTTGGGTTTTAATCAAATAAATGAGTTTTCCGTCGCACATTTATAATGCGTTGTTTTGTTTGTGTGTTTGGTAATATTGTAGATATCCCGTATCATGATTATTCTTAAAATACACAATTAAAGGTTTTTGTAAGGCGTTTTTCAGAATCATTTAAAATGTTTTAACAATATATTGACAAATCAAGGAAGTTAAAATTTCATATTGTAACACTCCCATGTCACGATCGCTCCCCTAGGCCTTATCTATATGCAGGTCTCTTATTAAAGGTTACAAAATTGTGTAAAATGACTGTCCAAACAGATCTATATGTGAAAATGGGCAAATTCCAAATTATTGAAAAGATGAAGTATATCACATTTAACTAATCAGTCGTGAAAAATATCTCTAGATTCTCCCATGACAAATATTTGATGATATTACAATCATATACATAATCATAGTATTTGATTATTTGACTTTTTATCAAATTCGATACACATTCATAACTATTCACAACTGGCTGTTGATAATTGTATTCTTTGGGGAGCATTTAAAAGTTGGAATTATAAAAATCGAGCAATTTCTTTGATTTAACCTTATGATTTTTTATAAACGTTTACTAAAATAATTTACCTTTGAGCCAATAGAACAACTTTTATTTATCATTTGACCATGTCGTCATATATTGACATCACGCTTGCAATCGGTCTTCATCACGATTGATTGATAAATGAAATATGAAGACACATGAACCTGATAACTGGAGCAGTATTCGTCCACAATAGAGAAATTACGACCAAAAAATCGTGGTTTCTCGTTCTTTGCCTTAAGCGAAAGGGACGAGGCAGAGCTTAAGACGATACAATGCCATTGTCGTTTGTTGTGAGCGACGCAGATAAAACTGTCAAAACTATCACGAACATTTGCTCGCTATGTTAGTGACGTTAAACTGGTGTATATCATCTTTGATAAAGTGGACATATATTTTGATGAATACTCAAAAACGTCGTCACACTTGACATACTGGGAAATGGGAACAAGAACCTTAATTAGATCGTTATGTTCTTACTTTCTGTTGGATTCTTGTTACTTTACGTTATAAAAGAGATTAGTTAATACATTTTCAATTTCACTTTTAGTATGGACATGTGCTATTGGTTTTCGGCTCAGAAGACGTTTACTTTGTCAGAAATGTGGTAAAACAATAATGAATTTTAAAGAAAAATGATTTTGGGAATTCCAAAAATCCATAACAAACCTCATATACGCATCAAGACATAGGGATGCGTATTTGAATTTACATTTGCAGCTTTATAGCGTACAGAATTGTCGTTTCATTTGATAGCACAGGCCGAAATGTAGCGTGACATTTAGCTCATCCTGACGTAGAAAGGTACAATACAATACAATACAATATGATATAATATAATAGACTGTTGATCAGGTCAATGCATCTTTTGTTGACCCTGATAAAACAATATATAACATAGTCCTCTATTTTAAGTAACTCAAGTCAAGTCGAGTCAACTGATTGATCGAAATCAAGTGTATATATCTTAATGTTGACTGCCACGTGACGGACTCTCGACCAATCGGATTGCCGAAAAAATATGCTTCTACAATAATAGAATATATATCAATAAAAATCATGAATGTACAATGACGGACATTCCGCAAATACTAGGACATGTAGTCGAAACGTGAACCGGGTGGCTTGATAAAGTAGAGTTTGTCTTAGAAGTTAGAAGCGTAGAGCTGGGGTGTCATGGCAGAACTGGGCTGGATTGGGGAATTACTATATGGTGTGATGATCATAGCGTAGACAGTAGACGGGTAGAATAATGAAGTGTGATATAAGTTGATAATAAGAGCGTGAACTGTAGATGGGTAGAATAATGAAGTGTGATATAAGTTGATAAAAAAAAGCATGAACTGTAGATGGGTAGAATAATGAAGTGTGATATAAGTTGATAAAAAGAGCGTGAACTGCAGACGGGTAGAATAATGAAGTGTGATATAAGTTGATAAAAAGAGCGTGAACTGTAAATGGGTAGAATAATGAAGTGTGATATAAGTTGATAAAAAGAGCGTGAACTGTAGATGGGTAGAATAATGAAGTGTGATATAAGTTGATAAAAATAGCATGAACTGTGAATGGGTAGAATAATGAAGTGTGATATTAGTTGATAAAAAGAGCGTGAACTGTGAATGGGTAGAATAATGAAGTGTGATATAAGTTGATAAAAAGAGCGTGAACTGCAGACGGGTAGAATAATGAAGTGTGATATTGGGTTAGTAATCATAGCGTAGACAGTAGACGGGTAGAATAATGAAGTGTGATATAAGTTGATAAAAAGAGTGTGAACTGCAGACGGGTAGAATAATGAAGTGTGATATAAGTTGATAAAAATAGCATGAACTGTGAATGGGTAGAATAATGAAGTGTGATATAAGTTGATAAAAAGAGCGTGAACTGTAAATGGGTAGAATAATGAAGTGTGATATAAGTTGATAAAAATAGCATGAACTGTGAATTGGTAGAATAATGAAGTGTGATATAAGTTGATAAAAATAGCATGAACTGTAAATGGGTAGACTAATGAAGTGTGATATAAGTTGATAAAAAGAGCGTGAACTGTAAATGGGTAGAATAATGAAGTGTGATAAAAGTTGATAAAAAGAGCGTGAACTGAACTGTAGAATAATGAAGTGTGATATAAGTTGATAAAAAGAGTGTGAATAGCAGACGGGTAGAATAATGAAGTGTGATATAAGTTGATAAAAAGAGCGTGAACTGTAAATGGGTAGAATAATGAAGTGTAATATAAGTTGATAAAAAGAGCATAAACTGTAGATCGGTAGAATAATGAAGTGTAATATAAGTTGATAAAAAGAACATGAACTGTAGATGGGTAGAATACTGAAGTGTAATATAAGTTGATAAAAAGAGCATGAACTGTAGATGGGTAGAATAATGAAGTGTAATATAAGTTGATAAAAAGAGCATGAACTGTAGATGGGTAGAATAATGAAGTGTGATATACGTTGATTAAAAGAGCATGAACTGTAAATGGGTAGAATAATGAAGTGTGATATAAGTTGATAAAAAGAGCGTGAACTGTAAATGGGTAGAATAATGAAGTGTGATATAAGTTGATAAAAAGAGCATGAACTGTAAATGGGTAGAATAGTGAAGTGTGATATAAGTTGATAAAAAGAGCGTGAACTGTAAATGGGTAGAATAATGAAGTGTGATATAAGTTGATAAAAAGAGCGTGAACTGTGAATGGGTAGAATAATGAAGTGTGATATAAGTTGATAAAAAGAGCGTGAACAGCAGACGGGTAGAATAATGAAGTGTGATATAAGTTGATAAAAAGAGCGTGAACAGCAGACGGGTAGAATAATGAAGTGTGATATAAGTTGATAAAAAGAGCGTGAACAGCAGACGGGTAGAATAATGAAGTGTGATATAAATGAATAATCATAGCATTAACCATATAAAATAATGAAGCGTACGCGTGGTATAAGGTAGCTAATCATGGCATTAACTGTTCTGTGATAAAATAATGAAGTGTGATATTGGTAGGCTGATCGTTGCATGGACTGGACTAGAATTCTGTGGTATCAAACATTTGGTGTAAGTGCATTGCTAGGACTTCACTGGTATAACGTGACAGTAATTATGTAGATGTGTAATAAGATGTTTTCGATATTGAATAATCCATCACATTGTGAACATACGCATATCCCATTAATGCCGTATATGTTCATAACTATATCCCGTATTTTGACAGGGTTCAAAAGGGATGTTCTATTTGATTTACACCACCTTCCTAATATGTCACTATTGGCGCCATGCACTTGTAATGTCGTGCAGGTTTGATCTCAAAGTTCGCATAAATTATGATATACTTGTCTTGTAGACGTGTTGAAATGACACATAGCAAACTGATACCCATGATTGACATTGCAGATTAATTGGATTTTGACAACCTGATTTGATAAAAGAATAAAACTTTCGGTCACACCTAATGTCAAATTTTGACAATATTGATTAGGAAGTACTTGGAAGTAAAGAAAAGTCTTTTGTAAATCCTAATTGATTTCTTTATACAATGAGAATTTGATTGATTAAGATTTCGTAGTTGATCGATGATGAATAAAAAACTTGTGATAGCAAATTCAAAAAGGATAGAAACCTCATTAACAATAATGATTATTTTAATTTATACTATTACAAAATATGCTCAAATTAACCACGGAATGGCGTTAATATAAAATTCCAGAAGCATAGATAAGATTATTTAAATTATGTATTTAATGTATTTCGCGATCCCTTCCCATAGCAATTTCAATTTGACATTATATCAAGAATAATACTATTTAAGTTTGTTTACCATACATGTAGGTATAAAGTTGAAATATAGGAGAGGAGTATACAAGTAATAATTGGAACCATGTTAAGCATTCTGAAATCTCTTAAGTGAAATAAAGATGAAGCACGAAGATTGACGTTCATGCCCTCAGAAACTGTATCCAACCGAAGAAAAATTAAGGCAAATTTAATTTACCTGACTGAATTTATACATGTTCTAGAAAACTATCATAATGTTATGTTTAAAGGTCGACTCGAAATCAAATTAGAACAGAATTTGAAATATTTAATACAGGTAAAGAATTGCCAGACATGATTCCAATCTTCAAGATAGATGCTATTGGTTTGTCTAATTCGTCCATTTATTATTTGTTTACATAAACGTTTTCATTTTTTGTCTTTTGAACTGGCTTTAAAAAACATCGCTTGCTTGCATATATGACATATTATTTACGTACTTTTCATATAGATATCCTTTAATTCCAATTTCAACAAAACACTACAATCGTTTGTCATCTAAAATTCATGAGCAGAGTCATTGTAAGTCTGAAAGTTTATTCAATAAATTAAAATAAACGTAGAAAATATCGTTTTTATCGTTTCTGTGAATAAACCTACACAGCATTTCCTTCCAACAGGTTTAACACCAAATGTAAATAGTTTTTAAAATTCTTCAAAATCTAATCTGTTTCTAATTTACACAATTACCTGAAATTTCAAGTTTTCTTCTCCAGACAACGCCAAGGGCGAAACATGAGAAAGACATATTCACATTTTACAAATTATACAAAATGACAATTTAAAGAAAAAATACACAAACTACCAACTTACCTTAATAAAGAATAAATCCGGAATTCTAAACAAAATACTGCAAAGTGAATAAGTTATAACTATAGGTTGCAGGCCGGCTGCGTTGTAAGATACATAACACGTAACATTAAATACGTAAAAAAACAATTATGCTGCTTTCAGTTGGTCGAGGTCTGTTATATAGGCTTGGCGGATGTCAAAATTACGATTACACGTTTTACATGCTTATGACGTAAAGATGGGTCATTCTTTGTATATATATATATAGAATATATATCATTTGGGATGCAAGTATCAACAACTGTGTCAGGCTTAGCTTAGAACAGTTTTCTGATGTTTTTGTAGGAAAGCTGATGTACGTCAAGGTGACGTACTTCGCCTGATTTATTATGAAAACTCCTTATTCTGCCATAATTCTGATGAGACGAGATGTAATTGCCAGTTCCACCCAATCTAGAAATCTTTCAGGCTGTGATGGTGTATATATGATATGCTAAAGCTGTCGAGAAACGTAAAGGGTGGTGACAGAAAAACTAATAAAACAATCAAATAACTGGGACATTGTTTTTCCTAATTGCGTTTGGTGTTGTTTTGTGAGGAGTTTGTTTTGTGGTGTTTATGCCCATGTACCTTCGTCATGAAATAAATGTGATAAAAGAGTTTCACAACCGTTTCTCAAGAAGAACATAATTACTTTGACGCATTTTATAATAAACACGGCGTGTTCATGCATTCTTAGAGAACGAGTATGTTTACCGACATTAATGAGATGAACGTCTTTATTTATTTGCCTTGAAGGATCTCTGTCTTTATAAATGTTTATATATGAGGGCATTGAAATACCTTATTTTTTGTTACATGTCAGCATCTAAAATAATGCAAACTGAAAATTTTGTTGCCGCGACTATATAAGACTGTTTTAATATTGTCATTGATAACAAGTAATTACCTTATAAATGAAATTTGGATATGAAGATTTAAGAGTTTTTAAATTCATATTATTATTTTACGTTTTTATCAAAGCAAAAAATATATGAAGATCACGGAATGGCTCTTTGTGGAACATATTCGGCAAATTTCTTTAAAGAAGATGTTAACTTTCTCCTATACACAAGTACAACTTTGTACCTAAAGTTTGTTCACTTGTTGGTGTATCTCAATGCAATTATAATGTAAAGCATGCGTTTGGACAGCAATCAAAAAATTCCAGTAGCACTGTCAAAGTCATTCTCTCCCAACAGAGGAACCTCAGTCATACCTGAGGTATGTCTGAGCTGCCTTTGTGGGGAGAGAATGTGCCAAAGTATCGAAAATTGTTTATGTGTAAAATAGCCATTCTCAAACCATTTTTTGGAACCGTCTGGTGCAGAAAGTAGAAATTTGGCATGGTTAAAAAATAGACAGATTGGTCCTATCATTTGAATTCTGATTTTAAATTATTGCGATTAACATATTCCCTATGGACCTTTGATAAAAATATGAACACAAGGGAAGGGAACAAATATAAATCAGACCCAAAGCTGCTGATCTATTAAAGAAAAAAAAATAATAATGTTTTCGAAATGTTCATCCCTTGTCATTTCAATGACTGCTACTGTTAACTGTTTAAAAAGAACCGATAGCTACGACAAAACAATGTCATAAATGATAACTTTTATTGTGAAATATTTATAAATATGCTCATATTCTATCAAAATCAGTTACTTCTGATAATAAATTAGCATAATCAAGCAGATCTGTTTGATTGTAATGCCACAAATTCAAGATGGCGGATGAAAATCGATACATAGGCGATAGAACAGTGTCTTTAAGCCCTAGATGACTTAAGATACATTAAAACACACTATAACCGTCTTTTTCCTTCGATAAATTAAAATGACTTCATCAGATTGATTAAATTCATCATTTCTATTATTTGCATCGAGGTTTGTTAGAGGTGTGGTTGAAATTGGCCAATATTAGTCAGAAAAGATACATGTTTTATTCAATAAATTCATATGCAAAGCTATGTGTTAATGTGTCTGAATAAGTGTTCTTTACCAATGCGATAGGGGCAAGTATAACCATTTAATTAGTTCATGACTTTTGAATACTTCACTTACACATTTTATTCACCAATTTATTCAGAATAGCGCATTCTATTTTAGTTCATGTAAGTTTCATGTTCCTAAGAGAAAACCTGACATTACAACGCTCATAAAAGATAAGCTAATTACTTATTCAACACATTAAGATGTTACATGATGTAACGATATTTAGGAGACGTTTTAGTCACGCGTATTCATGCTTAATTTCAAACGTTCCAACCAACTCGACATGAAATTAAAACTTTTAAAGTAACATTGCAATGTCGATTGTTTAGTTTTGATATAAGTTAAAATCAATAATGGACGATTTAAAGGTATAAGTACTTTACAACAGAAAAACTATGACAAAAAATCAAAAACAAGTAAATATAAAAAGGAGTGGCATTCCTAAGTGTCACTCACGTTATTGAAAGTATTTTCGATTTGAATTGTTTTAAATGAAAATACAACAGCATTTAACTGAATAACAGTAATAATACGAAACTTTCTTTCTAGTACCATATTTCAATTTCAACAACAAACCATGAAATTTTTATATAATTTTTTATAAAGAAATGATGTACAATCTGTCATTTTCATTTAAATTACGAACCCGGAACAAACACTCGAGTTTCAGTGCATAATATAGTGTGACGCATGTTTGCATCCTTTCCTGGTTGTTAACCAATCCTTTAAATCGAACACAGTGCATAAACTGTCTTAATTCGTTCATCAAACAAAGCGCTTAACAGTTTGTTTGGAAGACACACAACTCTACTTTCGGTGACCATTTGTAAGAAAATATATCTTATCTTATCTTATCTTATCTTATCTTATCTTATCTTATCTTATCTTATCTTATCAAAATAAACAGGTATTCAAGACCAATAACTCATACAGCAATGTTATGAATTATTAATATCTACATTGTCAGCCCATCTCCTTCTCTGTCTCTGCTTATGGTCTACTGTCTGTCACTTTTATTTGTAAAAACGTAAAACGTCCATATAGCAAAAGTAGTCTTAATTAAAGTATAATTTTCCTTGAGTGAGTGAGTTGGGGTTGAACGTGTTTAAAAACAAAATTTCAGTTTGGAAGAAACATTGAATTGATGTCAAAACATGTCGCGCCTGACCAAAAGAACTTGTCAAATACGTTATTTAGAATTTTTAAATTGGAATGGTATGTTCAAATGATTTACCCAATGGAAAAAATCATCCAATGTTAATTCAAAACGTATTACATTGTACATTTTTCCTGTTAAGATTTCATTCATTTCATGCAGTCAAGAATGCTAACAACAAGAAGTAAATGCTTATTGCTCTGAGTAAATACTTACAGTCACGAGTACATGCTTAAAATAATGAGTAATTGCTTACTGTAATATGTAAATGCTTATAGCTCTGAGTAAATGCTTACAGTCTCGAGTACATGCTCAAAATAATGAGTAATTGTATACTGTAATAAGTAAATGCTTATTGCTCTGAGTAAATGCTTACAGTCTCGAGTACATGCTCGAAATAATGAGTAATTGTATACTGTAATAAGTAAATGCTTATTGCTCTGCGTAAATGCTTACAGTCTCGAGTACATGCTCAAAATAATGAGTAATTGTATACTGTAAAAAGTAAATGTTTATTGCTCTGAGTAAATGCTTACAGTCTCGAGTACATGTTCAAAATAATGAGTAATTGCTTGCTGTAATAAGTAAATGCTTATAGCTCTGAATAAATGGTTACATTCATGAGGACATGGTCAAAATAATGAGTAATTGCTTGCTGTAATAAGTAAATGCTTATTGCTCTGAGTAATTACTTACAGTCACGAGTACATGCTCAAAATAATGAGTAATTGCTTACTGTAATAAGAAAATGCTTATAGCTCTGAGTAAAAGGTTACAATCACGAGTATATGCTTAAAATTATGAGTAATTGCGTATTGTAATAAGTACAGAAATAAGTAAGTGCGTATAGAGAAAGGTGACGGTTAGCACAGGCATTTTTTATTTCGTAATTTAATTATATTCGGGGTGTAATTTGCCGGGAATAAAATGATTATTATTTTGTTATTCAAAGACAAGTTAAAACAAATTTATTTCTAGTTTTTTGATAGTTTTATATAAGACCAACTTTTCAAACTTACCAACTTTTATGAAATGTTATACAGTTTGGAATATCTCAAAATACAATACTTGTTTTAATTAAATGAACTTATAACTAGTTGGTATATATAAGAAATAAGGTAAATAATGTTTTCATTGCCTTACATACAGCCAAAATTTTAATCAATTGGAACTGAATAAAAAATACGAATTCATTTGTATGGGTTTAAATATGAATTTCCTTATTTAATCGCCTTTTTGTACGGTCAAGTCAATTCAGTAATTAGAAACTTATTAAAAGAACGAATTAGACGAGAGAGTTATAGTAGGTTCGAACTATTTAATTGTTAATGCGTGCAAAGAATTATGCCTTTGAACATAATACATACTTTATTCCAATGCCTTTATATGAAGTCAATAAATTAACAAGTTATTAATTAAAGAACGACTTACGTGAGAGGCAGGGATTCCAGCTCCAAGCCAGTTGAGTACTACAGGGAGTCCTGCTCCGTCCGCCTCTATTTTCTGTCAATTCCTCTGCATCTTAGATATTTACCTCAGGCTGTTCCAAGACTGTCCGTTACTTGATGCTTCGTGACAACATTGTGTGACAACGGCAATCACTCATAGCCTGCTCTACCTCCCATCATCTATGGGAGAGGTGCAGAATTTATGAAGTAACACGTTATATGTCACATCCTTCTATATTATGCAGCGAGAACGAGTATTAAAAATTGTTTGCAATGTGGGACGGTTGTTTACTGTGAATTGCAAATTTCTTGAATAAAATATTTTTGGTATGCCCTTCTATTATGCAACGAGAATGAGCTCCTTTTTTTTGCAAAATGGGATGTATCTTTACTGTGAATTGTCAATTTCTTAAATACAATAATTTTATAATTTCTTAGTTTATTGTTCATGCATGTGGAGAATCAAAGTTGTTGAAGACACTATCCTTATCTCAATCAGTCTAAGGCCATTCATGTCACCAAACTACACTGGAGGGGGTTTTGGGCAATTCATGTTACTCTCTATGAATAGTCTCCTGGTTAATTTTCTTGCTTCACAAAGCTGCAATGACGATAAGACTGTTAATGTCACTTGCGTTAGCTGAAGGAATACTATTTATGTTTAAAAACCATAAAAGGCAAGAAGAAGAGCTTTAAAGTACGTTAATGTCACAAAACTAAACAGGAAGTGTACTTGAGCCATGCATTACGACAAACTGAGCTGGGGAGTCTTCAGGAAGTTCATGGCACCAAACTAAACAGGAGAAGTAATTATACAAGTTATAATGACAAAGTTAGCTTAAAGGATGTTGATGTCACAAAATCAAACTTAACAATGATAGTATTTAAGCTATACATAACGGTCGGAAACTAATTACTTAGCTGGAAGATCACCAATCGAACAATATTCCTTTAGCCATGCATGAGTTCGAAAAAACTTGACGGTTCATATATGACGTTAAGACGTTAAATTGCAATATTAAGTGGAGAAAACATATTACATTTCAAATCATTAAACTAAGCTCAGTTTTCTGTTGACCGATCATCGACAATCTACGCTGAAAGATATTAACATCCACAACTGTGTTCCACAGATGATACCGCTTGTAGATGATCAAGCGATATTTCATAGGAGATCTTGTTTTGACAGTAGAGTTTTAACAATGCCCTATAATCAGAAAGTTCATGACATCACAAAGGTTTTTTCATCATCAGTTATGACGTCACTATGCTATGACATCACCGCTTTTGCGGTTCAAGGCTAGCGCAGTGTTCGAAAATTAACATTTGTAATGCACACGTGTTCAGTAATGGAGAATGCATGAGGAGTAGTGGATTCTTTAAAATAATCAACGAGCCCCTAAGGGGCGAGTTGATTATTTTAAAGAATCCACTGCTCCGAATGCATTCTCCATCTTAATCCATGTATAACGTACAGTGATAAGATATGCGGAATAGGTTTGTGTGAAATGCCTGACACCCCTCCAGACTGGACAAGTCCATGTGCAGTGGATTCTTTAAAATAATCCACTGTTCACACAATAGAGTGACGTCATCATCATGGATTAATATAATATATGTGATATCAGAAGACACTTGGGTGAGATTCTCTATTTATTGCAGGATGGATAACGGACACCCTTGATCTGCTGATGTGTTATCGTTCACGTCACAAACTATTACAGCTGCGTACCTTATGTTTGTTCACTCACCTGCGAATTCTAGTGAAAATATCATGTAATTTGGAATGTCTTTGAGGCATTTTAGCATTGTGAAAACGAAACGGATTATGTTGAAATTTTACTATATAAGGTAAGATTCATTTTGCGTTAGCATATTCGTATACCATACCTAACAGCTAACCGTAACAAATTTAGCAGGTCATTGAAGTGACCCGGGGTAAAAATTTCGAAAACACTTTTTTTATTTTCCTCTACAAATTCCTTCATAAGTGATCATCAGCTTTAAGTCTAAGTCATATTTTATATTCCTTTGCACTCAGTCAATGTAGTTGTGCAGAATTTTTCCTCCTAAAATCTATATGGAAAATTTTAAGAAAATCGGTATTTCAAAAATATGATCATCTGTCTATTCAACTATGCCAAATTTCGAAATCTTGCACAAGTGACCAGACGTTCCCAAAATATGGTTTGAAAATTTTACACATGGATAATTGGTGATCTTTGTCAGTAATGTTGGAACCATTTACTTGATGTCTAAACGAAACCAAAATTAAATGATATTTGAACTAACATACACTAGCAAGTTGACAAACTATAGGTACGCAGCTGTTCTCCAGAGTGCTTGTGTTCCCAAGCTGTACTAAAGGATTTGTTAGGGCGTTCACGATTCCAAACTTAGCAAGACGGTTTACCAGACCTTTATGTCACCAAACAAGCTTAGAGTTTGTTACAGAATGGTTGACAGGTTTTCGAAAGCTTTAAAACGAGTTCTTTATTAAAAGTGACAGTTTTAATTTTAGTTACAGAACTTGTGAGGTTACGTTTATTGTAAGGTTGTTCACGCACGCGAACTGAAGATATGTTTCGCAAGGAATGTGACTTTTAGTTATATGAATTATACAAAAGTCGTTAAAATGTTAATGTAAAATGTAAATGTACGTATCAGTGATTAATGATTATGTTTGACAGTCAATAATCTATTTACAAAATGCGACACAACATTTATTTTTGTTTTAGGCCCTTTTCTCATGCACAAATTTACATACATGAGCAAATTTACACACTATGTAAATACATCAATGATATACAAATAATAAACCAAAAGGTAGAAATATTTGATTCTAGTGCCAGATTTCCTTACATTAAGAAGTTCTGGCTCCAAGAGGAGAATGGATATTCCTGTTATACAAGTACAGGCCTTGTCCGAAGTCTAGTTGTAGAATAGAGAGTACGGTCAAAAGAGAGGACAAGGGTTTAGTAAAGTCACATTGTCAACGATATGTTTATGATCATCACTGGATGGAAAATCTAGAATCAGACATTGGAATCGCATAGGAGTTGAAAGTGTCAAGAACAGTTTACTGTATGTATCGGCTTCAGAATATGGCACGGTTGGAAAATCTTTTGTAGTAACGTCGGAACACCAACAGTCTGTACTGCTGTCCTCGATGTTTGATCGCTAGTGTCTTTTGGATTGATATGCCCTTGGTGTTTACATTGACATGTATGTGGTTAATGTTCATATTATCTTAGAATTGTTTTTTTATATGAACACGAATTGTCCTGATAATGTAACGTCACATAGGGAAGGAGGATATAAATTTTCCTCGTTTGATGTATGTCTAACTATACTCTGAAAATACTTGTTCTTTTTTCATCAAAATTTATATGAAGGGTGGTCCATTTTATTATAGGAACATAGAATTTGTTTTATATGAAAACGAATTATCCTGATAATGTAACGTCACATAGGGAAGGAGGATATAGATTTTCCTTGTTTGATGTATGTCTAACTATACTCTGAAAATACTACTTCTTTTTTTCATCCAAATTTATATGAAGGGTGGTTCATTTAATATTGCCAGATTGAGATGTTTTTATTATAATCATGTTACGTATACACATACTTTATACCTAATACACAAGACCAACATAAGGATGAAGCCATGTACATAACAACGCAGATACAAATAGTTATCGGTCAAAGTAATTGTAGGTATAGGTTATCAACAACACATAACAAAATTAAGTTTCAGACATTGTTATTTGACCATTTTTCATCTCCAACATCAAAACATATCAATATTATGCGTTTGCATACATGAGTAAAAATCAATTCGATTTTCATGACACTATTTTCATAGTGTGTAAAACTACGTATATGTAATCTACATTTACATGACCATCCGAGGTCATGTACATTTGCGACAGTGTAATAATACACATGTATTAAATTTTAATTTTAATCAATTGCGTTCTCATTTATATACCCCAAATTCATTTACATACATAAGTAAATTTACTCAAATACGTAAATCTGTGCATGAGAAAATTGCCTAGCTTAAGTTTGCTTTATTATGCTGATGTAACTCGTCCATAAAAGGAGCACATATGGCGGTGAAGATACTAAAACAACTTTAAATGCATAAAGTGAAATTCATTTCAACAAGGAAATTATAAATATTCTACAAAATATCAAATAACATGGCACCAGAATATGTATACACTGTATGTTATCTTCAAGCATCAAGGGTGTCTCGGTTGAGTGAACATAACCTTAGGAATAGTAATGACTTAAAAAATTTACTCTAGTGATTTGTACAGCAATTCTTTTCTATCTAATAAAGATCATGTTTTATTTTACCCGATGATATTTATAGTTGTCCTGATTGCGCACTTCCAAAATGCAAATTGCATTCTTTTAAAAGAATATATCTAAATTTCTATTAATCTCTATAAAGGTAGATCGACAGTTCCCTTTTTGTACCTTGTTGGTCGTTTCGAGTGAATAAAGATTGATTGATTGATTGTTAACTTGGGTGCAAACATTCATGTTTCACCGGCACATGGCATGATGTCCATGTTGCTCTTGTTGCCAGCCCTCTGACGACACATTACATTTTAGCAACTATTTAAGCAAAGAAAAAACTGTACAAAGAGCTACACACTTAATCCTTCAATCAATTTATAAATACTTTGAAACTTAATTCTTTCCATACCTGCAAGACAAAACTTTTCCTTACACTGGATGCTTGCTTTCATGTGTGGAGCACGGTGGTGTAGTGGTTAGCGTGCTGGCCTGTCACGCCGAAGGCCCGGGTTCGAATCCCGGTGGAGACACCAAAAATTTGCAACCTGGGCTTAACACTGTGTAGTGTCCTTGGGCAAGGCACTTCATCCACATTGCACTCAGTTCACCCAGCTGTATAAATGGGTACCTGAAAGTACGGACCTTTATGGTCGCGCGAGGCGCTTAGTAGCTTGACTCGAAAGTACTATTCATTCAGGGTAATAATATACATTGCATCGCCATGTGTATCGCCGTTGAGCAGTCCTGGACTGGATACTAGGCGTTAAAATTAGTATTATTATTATTATTATTATTATGTATCTTTTTGTTTTCTTTTGATTTTTGTTGTGACAGTAAAATCCTACAGGGTCATTGTGTAGGTCTTAAGTGTCCTCGTTAGTATTATTAAAGTTTACAACTGGTTTACAGATCAGCTTTCCCTTTGTTGAATTCAAATATGTTTACATCAACTGAATTTCATTTATTCGTTCTATAGCGACATACATGTAGAAGTTTTGATAATGAACAGAGAGCCATCATTATTGATTGTTTTCTATTCAAATTTCATACATACGTATAGAAAATATTATTAATTTTAAGATAGGTCAAATTTAAATATTTATCTATAGAGAGCGGGGGGGGGGATATTCAGAGAGAGACGAAAGTCAGTCAGACACACAGACAGACACACAGACAGACAGACGAACTTGGAAATTAAAATTATATATTTTAAGATAAGTCGATTACAAATATAATGTCATGTGCTGCATGTACAGACAGACATACAGAAAGACAGGCAAAATGTGACAATGTAATTGCAAACGTATATAATAGATTGACCCGGACGTTTATTGTTCGTGACGTCAAAGTAGGTCAATCTTTATTAACGATATCGTCATACCGATAAGATTATAAAGCTACAACTCTGACGTCTTTCGGTCAGCTATCTGTCTAGTTTTTGGCAAGACGTGAAAAAAACTAATTATACAAGTATAAACAAATTAAAAATAACAAATAACCAATGACAAGATTACTCGTCAAAACAACCCCTTTGATGCAGAGGCAAGGCTTTCCACTCCCCCGTCGACGATGAATGACTTATTTCTTAATCTGTGTACCTTCTTTTTACTGACCAAATACGGGCTATTCCTTGTCAAATTTTAAACATTAAGCAACACACATGTCACACCTTGTTATACACTGAATACCAAAAGAAACTTTGCAATTTTAAAACTGAAATTTCGAAAACGATCTCATATTTACATTTTCATTTAAGGTGGCAATGAAATAGTTGAAACCCACACTTTCAACTTGAAAACTTTTAATTGAGCAATATTCATGCATTTTTGCAGAAATGACAAAAATGTCATAATCACGTGACGTTTCTTCTGAAACCAAGTCAGGTGACGAAAAAGTTTGATAACTGTTCATAATGAATGTTTGTCACTCCAAAAGTGAAAAAAACACCTTAAAAACAGTAAACGGTAAAGCAAAAATATCGCAAATCCCCTCTGAAATTTACAAAACAGCCCTTTTTACAAGAATCGGTAGTGTTCCTTCATTTCTAATGGTAACTTGATCCGGCTTTACAGACATTTTGTGAGGATTGCTGACAACCCTGAAACACAAAAAACAGTTGTTTTTTCACTGCATGAGAGCCGTTATCTGTGACGTTAGACCACCGCCAACGTTGTCTCTAAGTGACGTCAGAGATAGCAAACATCAAAGCTCGGCATGTTGTTATGTTCTCGTGCACTTTATGAACTTGGATAGATCTAATCAAAGCTCATCGACTGCTAAGTTGACAGATAATGGTCACTAAACATCGAAACATGGCAATTTCATTCGAAGTTATAACGTCAGAATTGGCATGCAATAACATGATTTAATTGCGATTGTTGAGCTCTTAAGGCTGGTTACCATTTGTACGACTCAAGATGTGTCAATATGACAAGTAAGACTTGTGTCCAAACATTCCCATTTATGGAAAAGCTTCGATGCAGACAAAATGTAAAGTTGAACCTGCTGACAGCAGACGTATTTTAACGTTTGACCTTTTTGGTTACTCATGGCAGATTTGGAAGTTATAACACTCGGGCTGCTCAAACCTGGTACTAAAGTAGCACATTTTAGTACTTTAACGAAATTTTTGCGAAAACATCATTTCAACGAACGTCTGAACAACCAAAATTTTGACCCCTGCCCACTTCAGATCAAATAAGTGCAAAACTGGGTTTCCCACCTTTAATTTGGATTCGCTGGTTGTTTAAACAAATGATTGATTAATAAGAGGTACTTTGTTTTAAATTTCTATCGTTTTTCATTCTTCAATCAGAATCATTACAAAATGGTGCAAAGTTTCTTTTGGTATTCAGTTTATGTTTTCGATGAATTGTCCAATTGTTGCATATACAAGAACACCTCTAACATTTTTTACGAATATTTGGAAAGACACTCTTAAAACCTACACATTATTTTATTCTGCCCCTTCATTGCACTATAATCGTTTTCGTAATGTTATCCTAAGAAGAGTCAAATAAATGCTACGAAAGCAAAGCATCATTTTCTATAACTATAAAATGAAAACTTTTGTACCAAGTTCAGTTCAGCTACGCGCATCCTTTACCCAAACGTAAATGAACAAAAGGTATTCACACAAAAATGGGCGCAAGCAGTTATCACATGAAACAAAACTAAGGATAATGAGACGGATGACCCTCTAAGCGAAAAGATAAAACGTTCTTTAATCCTTGGGAATATAGTAATATAGGAAATAAAGTTTTAAAAAACGTGCTACTGCCTCTTTAAATCAGTTTAGAAAACAGTCTTATTGCGACTCACATCATTCAAAAAGAACTATATACATGTACTAGATAAATAACGGTACATCTAAAACATTCCCTCGTAGATTCAGCTGAATGGCTTCCATTGTTTCATTTGACAATGATTGATTTTGAGTGATTTGAAACTTGGACATCGAGAATGTTGCCTCAGGAAGTATCACGGGCAAGCAATGAACTCTTATTCTTTTTTATAGCAGTTTAGTTTTAGTATTAAAACAGGAAATGAAATGGTAATGTACTCTTATAGTGGTTTTGTTTTCTCATGACATCGGTCCGCCATTTTGAAGTGTTTGGTAATTAGTACATTAAAGAAACCAATAAAATATTATAGAAAAAAATTGTTTATATTGATATAATGTCTTTTCATTTACATATGATTAATGACAATATATTAATCAATGATGCTTTGTAATGTTGCCACAAGCTCTTCACACTCTTATGCCGGTTATGTCTTCGTTGTTATAAGAATAGCTTTGATTGATTGAAACATATTTTATTCATTGAAGAAAAGGGTTGGCACATGTTAACAACTTGATAAAGCCCACTCTAGATATTTACAGCATTTGATATCAGAACAGTATAAAACAAGTGACGAGCATAGAGATAAAGGATATATATAATATATATACAAGAGATGTCAGTGAAAGCGTTTAGTTTGACAGATGTAAATGTGTACAGATTTGAAAACATCTTGATTTTTTACAAATAGAGAGACATGCATTGCCATTTAAAATAAGATTACAAGTTGCCTTATCTAAATTCACTTAAATATAGCCCTCACCTTTAAATATTTCAACTTGGTTTCATATGTGTTTAAACTTGAATATCCCATTGAATTTCGTTTCAACAAAAAAATACCCGATATATGACAGTGCCTTTGAGAGTCATTCCGTTGTCAGAGTCACACATGGAAGTTTTGAATGTTGTCATTTTACCATATGATGATGAAAAGTATCATTTCAATGTTATTTAAGTTTTGTGACAAAATACAGGCATTAAGTCTCGATTCCGGGCGGAAACCGGACATTCACGTGCGTCAAAAAGTAAAAAAGAAAGAAAACTGTCCTAAAGGCGTAGCTTGCGCAGCAGGTTATACAAAATATTAACGTACGAAAGAACAAGAAAGATATTAAACAGAACATGTAATTAAAGATAAGATTTGACAATAAATTTAAGATTATCCGGACAACAACTTCTCCAGCGTAAATAACACAAAGTTTCGGAGTAAACAAAATTTTCTTCAACTAGTGGAATTTGGGGGATAATGAAGTTCCGTAATAAACAAGATTTCCTAAAAATATTGCTGTTCTAAAATGTTTTACAACTTGAATTCTTTTTATACCAAGATTTTATATCTAATACATTATGTACAAGATATATTTTTATATCACTCTTTTCTTTTAAATCATTTTCCCCCGTTCACGTCACATTGTCTTAATGTACAATTAGTTATCATTGATACAACTGTGGAATACATAATCTTTTTAACAATCTCAAATATACGCTATAAAGTTAAGGGTAATTGAAACATTGTCTCCACAATCCTCAAAGTAATTGATTTATAAGTACATTCCCTATAACCATCAAAGGGTTATTCTACTTTGATCTTTTAAAAAATAATATCTCTAACAAACTATCAATTGTTACTGACAATTTAACTGACGTTCTTCAGTAAAACAGTGTCATTTGATTGACAAATGTGTTCTTTTTCTTCGTTATATTTTGATTGATTTCTTAACTTCCTAAGGCAACAAGGTTCTTGGGACAAATATAGAAAAAATACAGAATACAATAGGGGATGTATCGTAGTACTCCAGTAACCTAATTATTTACAAAAGTAAACTGACAAATAAAATCAAGCACACACTTTAGTTGAATTTATCATATGTAAGATTCTCAATAACAAATAATTCCAGTTTTTTATGTCTTATTCTTAAACTGATACGAACAAGACTTAACCCATCGTTCAAAGAGTTACTTTAAGTGTTTGTTATTTTAAATGAAATTTTATGTTAATAAATTGATCTTAAATTCATTTTGATATAACACAAATGTTTATCAATAAAGGAGACATATTCTATGTGAACTTCAATAAACGTGCTGATTTTGACACATATTGACAACATATTTAACATGACAGGGTCATACTAGTGCAAATTTTATTTCTTACCCCCTTTCAAATATTTTTTTTTTAATAACCCGACACCAATTGACGTACCATAGCTTAATCCATCACAGATGTCTTAGATATCAAGTAATTTTTTTTTAAACTGTTGTGTGTACTATCGTTAGCCTGGCGGTTTGGATAAGTTGATCGTTGATCGTTGTCTGGCCTGAGGAAAAGTTCAAAATTAATATCCATTACAATGATTTAGGTTTTACAAGTTCACAAAGGTAACTGACACGAGAGAAAAGGATTTTGATGTCGTTTCTTGAAATTTGTTATATATTTGTTGTCTATCTGTATTGTTTTTTCGTATTTTGTAAAGTTAAATTTATTCATTTTTCGAATTGAATAATAAATTCAGCCATGAAGTTAAATAAATGTACATGCGTACCTGCGTACTGACATTTTTCGGACAAAGTTTATATAGAATGGTTAAATCGAAATTATAGAAAATCTAAATGTTTACAAATATGACACCATCTGTCTAATTAACCATGTCAAATATCGACATTAAGAACCAGTGATAAGACGATCCCGAAATATGGTTTTGGAATGGTTATTTTACACGTGGATATTTGGTGATCCTTTGTAAGTGCTGCAATGTATATGACATTTGCACTTAGATACACAAGCAAGTTGCAAAATGTACGCAGCTGTATACTATATGTTACACGCCGATAGAGACATGTAAAATTAATTGAACACCGTAGTAAGACTACATACATGTAAAGGCATGTACAAACTCTTTTTATAAATAATAATTCTATGAAAGCTTGATTGAATAAGTTTATGAAGCTATTTGCACATTGACATAAATCGTACATAAATAAAGCAGATCATAAAAGACAACCCGTATTTTCAAGCCATGTTTAATTTTTTTTAATTATTTAATAATTTAAGTTCACAAAGCACATTTTTAATTTAGATATTCATGAAAACGATATCTCACTTATGGTTACTAAAATGATCATTAACCATACTTGTTTCCATATCAGTGAAGTTTTAGGTACTCGGTATACTAACATACGTCTCATCTTCCCACGGCAAGGTGAAAACGTATCGAGCAACTCCTCGTTTAGACCTTGCCATCACAAGGTAGAAAATTGGTGATCCGGAGCAGCGACATCTATCGTGATCACGAGTTACCCCCCTTATGAGCTCTTTCAACAATAGCCAATGAAATTGCCGTTTACATTCGGAACAAATTCAAAATACTAACAGACGATCTTTTTGAAAACTATCGGAGTGAAATTTAATTTTAAACTTCAGTCCGCATGGTTGTTTTCAATGTTTTTGATGAGCACCGAGAATGCAGAGAAGACAAACATTAATGTATCACTCAAATAAAGTGTTTCTCTCCCTTGTAAAACGCATCCAAAAGTATTTTTTTCAAATCGGTTCATTTAACATGCTGTCTTCTGATTGGACTATTCTACTTCCGTGCAGCGGGTTGAAATGCTAGCACAGAAATTACGGCCAATGATGTCAAGGGAGGAATGGGAAAGTTTATAAACATTTTTCGTTTCGCCCGTGACGTTGTGACGATGCATACGTCTTGGCTTCGCCTCGCTTCAATACAGTAAAATCATGTACCAATAACGTTACCCACCCTTAGACTCTTATGTTTGTAATGAACATAAAACAATTGGAAATTCGTGTCATAGTTTTGATTTGTCTGTCATGTTGAAACCAATTTTATTTTAACAAGAAATTTGAAACAATAAACACATTCAAAGTGTTTTATTTCCATTGAATCGTAAATCTTGAAACAGCACAGTATTTGCTTTTTATGTCGTATATATGGTATAAAATTTCAGTTTTTAGATATGTATACAAAGAAAGGATGAGAAGTTTATATCTACGTCGTGACATAGGCCGTCAAAAACAATCATAATAAACGTCAAAAATTGAATGTTGTAGTTAGAGCAACGCATTTATATAAATGTCACGTTAACTTTTGATTTACAATATCTGATATACTTAAAGGGGCAGTAGCACGTTTTTTGATAATTTTATATTTAAAATTTTTCACTGATAATTGTAAGTTAATGCTAAGTGTATTATCTGGACAGTGTCAAAAATCTCATTACACAAACCAATCATCCGTAATCAGAGGAAAAAGTATGAAGATTCACATAAAATCCATTAACGGCCATTTTGTGTGAACACCTTTAATTCATTTTGTGTAAGAAAAGGAATCGCATGGCTAAACTTTACATTATATATTTGAATTATTACTGCTCCATTTAGTTTAAATATATTGTCTTTCAATTGTAACCATTAATTTTCATTTTCCTGACATCACCTTATATTCACCCTAAAAACGTGCTACTGCCCCTTTAAGAGACAAAAAACTGTTTACAGGGCATAACTACCAATCTTCTTCTTTTTTAGATATCCTCTTTTCATACCTATTTCCACTGGAATCTGAATAAACACTATGATATACAATAACAAACTTATTTGGAAGACGGAATAATAATATAATATTTATGTTTCTTAATAAGTGATTTAAAGTCAGTAAAACGAATTAAGCTTTAAAAAGACCTTAAACACTTCGTAGATACATTTTCTTGAATTTCGAGTTTTGAAGTCGTATTCTCAAACTGATAAGAGCAAGAGTTGAATCATCGCTCAAAGAGTTATTTTAAGTGTTCGTTATTTCAACAACAAAAATATTTTGATAAATTGATCTAAAATTTATTTTGATAAATTTATCTTTCTTTATAAGTGATTCAAGGTTAACAATAAGAATAAAGCTTAACAAATTCCTTTTACATTTCGTAGATACATTTTCTTGAATTTAAAGACAAAACAAAATCAAAGGTTATGAACTCAGTTGCAAATATAATATTTATATGTACATAATATGAACTCAACTCAAACAGCACTTTATGACTGAAAAAAGATTTACAAAATTATATGACTGAATACATGTAGATCATTGTTTTATGAGGCAAAGTTGCTATATGTGGAAAATTAAGTAAGACATATCAAACTTCTTTTAAAGATAAGAAAAGAGTATTGTCTTAAATGACTCGAAATAACTGACTTGTGTCACTCTTGACGACACACATCACTTTTAAGATTGAAATGTATCAGTTTTACTTGAATTCGCAACTCACACGGTAAAATGTTATAAAAAAACGGAAAATGATTTTTTACATTGTGGCTTTACACGATTCTGTTCACATGTCACTCCTTGTTTTATAACCACAAAGAATGTAGGCTTCGGTTTCGTACCTTTCTTAATCTCATTCAGGTACAAACACAAAAAAAGGTCACGTTTATGAATATGATCTTATTTCATTCATATCTGGATAAAGTTGCTTACCCCGGTAAAACACAAAAATAATTGTTTAATTGGTATTGTTAGCTTGGCTGAAGGTTAAAAATGCAAATTTTATATGTAATACAAACTTTATTATTGGTGTATTGGAGAGAAGTGATATCTGGATTTGTTGGTTATACTCGAAAAGTTATTTGACTTACTTTTAATTTTCATTTTTAGTTATGAAATCATTACTGGTTGATTTGAATGAACTGATATATTATATCTACATAAAAAAAACTAATTCTGTTGTAGAATACTGATATTTAAATTTTCTCAAATAAACACTTCTGAGTGAAGAGTGATAACGGTATTTTAAGGGTGCTTCATTTCTCACTTCTAACATAGCTCTAATCAATAGAGAAGGTAATACTACTCGATAAATACAGGTAAATTGAAATCAACAATGAAACCTCAGTAAACAAAACAAAGCACTTTAAAACATCAAAATATCACCAATATAGAACTCTAGTTGATTCATAGAGATTATCGATAAAATTATAAGCATCAAGACAAAACGCGGTTTCGTCACGCGCTGTAAGTGGCGAGAAAAGTGTAAATCGTGACGTCGTATCGTGTATTTCGGCACCGGGTTGTGATGGGCTCTTACGATAGGCCTTAGTGTCATAACAACACGTTGTGATCCCAACTTAGGTATGAAACAATGTTCTGTTATTTGTAGGATATATAATTTGTAAATATTTCTTAATGCACAACATATTTTCGTAAGAAACATGATGTGATGTATATGTATTTTGTAGCCTACATATAATGCTGTGATATGTATTTATCAAGGCATACTTATGTTTATATTTCATGATAATGCACAACATAACATTTCGGTATGACACATAATGCACTGGACTGTTTATGTAGGATCTGTATTTCATGAATATTTCAAATGCACAACATAAATATCCATGATTATTGTTTGGTATTATTTAGGAATCTCATTTATGTTGTTTTTGTGACAAGGCTTAGGTCAAAATGACCTATCTGACACTTGATTAATTTATTTAACTATTATCTTAAGTAAAGCTTGTTCATCATGATTCCATGATTATGAATTCCTACATTATACAGTTGTAAAATTGGTTTGCATTTTTGAAAACTCGATTGTACGTTACATGATATCTCTGAATGCTGTCTGATCGGGCAAAGCGTGATATCATGTATAGGCCTATGTCATGCACGCAAGATAATGTTTCCATGGATTCGAATAAACAAAGGCATGCATTCCTTGTAATTGAATCATTTAATAAGTTTATAAGTGTTTAACTTGATAAGTTTAAAATTGTAAATTGTTTATGAACATTGGACGTCGTGATATATCTGATAATCGATATTCAGATAATCTCCTTAATAATAGGACTAATAATAGGGCTGTGACGTATGATAACGTGATACCCGGTGACTCAGTGAATAGCATGATATAGAAGCTATGTAGTAAAGTTGATCCGATGAACCGTTGTATCGAGGATCATACCTTACCTGACCATACACTTTTGCGATACGAATCCTCTATCATGATACGTGTTGTTAATTGTATTGTTAAATTTAAATCGTTAATTTTGGCTTTAAATGTTTTTTTGTCATAAGTCTTTGTTAACACCCGCCACCCTTCCACGCCCGAAAATATAGTATCAAATCGTATTCTAGCAAGAAATCGTAAGACGTATCGTGAAAAGTCTATATCGATTACTTCGATTTAAGTAGCATATGATATATTTATCAATACCAAGGTACTGGAATTAGGTTTCAGGGGGAAAAAATTCAACCTCTCCAACCCCAATAATCATCGATTCACTTTGTTGGTACGGGTAGCAATATTTAAGATAAGGCATAAAACATACTTTGTTTTCCCCTTCTTCTCTAGTAGGTCTACGCTTATTTCTGTTCCAGAAAGTTACCACACTCAATTCGTGCATGAATCAAAATGGCAGCATCAGAAGGACGCCCAGGGTGTAGTGGATGTGGCACGGACTACAAACTAGACGAAGCAGGACCCTATCTCCTACACTGTCTACATTCCGTCTGCAAGGGATGTCAAGGAGGAGCCAGGGACATCCAATGTCGAGTGTGTAATGAGCAGCACTCCTCCAAGGACCTTCTTGCTCTGCCAAAAGATGCTGTTTCTGCAAAGGCAATATTTCTATGGACTGCCAAGCATAAACCATCAGATCTCACATGTTCCAACAGGGACGATGGACTCCAAGCAGTTTCGTGGTGTGAGAAATGTGAAGCTTACTTATGTGAAGACTGCCAGGCTTCCCATGAAGAAATGAAGGCCACGCGAAGTCACAAGGTCCTATCCATCAATGATCTCTGTTCCAGTTCAGGCCCCACCAGTAGCTCCTGCTGCAGTGTCATTGCAGATCATCCATTCACCTTCTTCGACACTTCCTGTAATCTCCCAATATGTGCCATGTGTGTGCTGACTGATCACCAACATTGCACAAGAGAAAATCTTGCAGAAAAGAGCACTGTCCTCATGTTATCCCTGGAGGAAGAGCTGAAGCATCTTCTTGCAAGACAGGACCGCATTGCAAGAAGAAAATTGCTCCACAAGCAACATCAGTTCAGTTTGTCTGAGAAACAAGACCAGTTAGAAGGACTAGTCACCAATACCTTCAATGAACTTCAGTCAGCCCTGAGGCAACGAGAGAAGCAGGTGAAGGTTCAACTCGAGAATTGCTTCAAGGGTTTGAAGGACAGGAACACAGAACAGGAGCATGAACTGGAGATTGCCATGGAGACAAGCACGAAGCTCGGGGACTTTCTCCAGAAGTGTCTGAAAATTCCAGATCCGGTTGATTTGATAGGCATGAGACAGATTGTTGACAAGAGGATTTCAGCCTGTTTGGATTCACATCTACCAAAGCTTTGTTCTCAAGACGCTGAAGTTGTGTTTGGTAAAAATGATCTCCAGAAGCTGACAGATTTGGTGTCAACCTTTGGGTCATTTTACACAAGAATGAGTGGATCAGGTATAAGCATGCTTTATCATTTATTTACCATTGTAGCTCTCTTTTTGATAAATAGGTGGTTATATGAATACATTTTATGATATATTTTAAAATGAGTTTTCGTGAAATGGTAAACATTAACGTCTTTGCTTTGCGTAATAAAAATCAATATTTGTAAAATAATGACACACCATTGATAAGCATATTTCATAGGAAATTATCTCTTTTAGATGATTACTCATGAGCAAGTCAACTGATTGATGTTAAATAACCTTTTTTGTCTGTAAATATAATTCAAATCCTACAATGTTAAACTCAAATAGAAATACAGATGGTTTGAGGGGTTTGTTCCAATGTTTTAATAGAGAAACCATGTTTGCAGATCTGCATTTGAAAGATGAGAAAAACAGAGATGTTCTCCTAAAAAGTAAGTTGGTATTCTCACCATCGGATAAGCAACAACCTCACTAGAAATAGTTAAACGCTGGCAAACACAAAATCATATAGGTTGTAAATTGGTATACAAACTGTGAATTATTTTTTTTTTAAAAGAAAGCATATATTTTTTTGTATTTTAGATGTACAATGTATGTATATCCGTTTATTTATTTTATAGGACCCTCGATAAGCTTCAACATGGAAAGGTTGAACCGTCATCTGGTCCGAGTGGATGAAAATGGAATTCTGGTAAATGAAATCATCCGTGACGATTTCCAAAACGAAAGCCAAATAAAGTATTCCGGAACAATAGCACGTGAACCTTTATCTATCCTTGACCTTCAGCTTTGGCAGGTCAAGGTCAAGTTAGAGCTGTGGACGGAAGTGCAGAACTTGCTGCTGTTTGAAACAGGAATCACAGATCCATGTCTTGTTGACGAACATGTAAATGTGTCAGCGCAACATTTTACGTTTTTGGTTCTTGCAAGTCATTGTGGACATCATAACTCAATATGTTTGAAATCCCGGAAACACGGAAAGGACCAAAAGTGTTTAAGACAGATCTTAAACAACGGCAGAGGGCAGAAGGTTGACCTTCTTTTGGACTTTATATTCAACCCTGAAAAGTCAACACTCACGGTGGTAGACGTTTACCAAAGGGATGTTCTTGTGGTTCTCGAGGACCGCCATCTTGGATCCATCAGAGAGTACTGCCCGGTGTTTGGACTGTTTAACAAGGAGTCATGTCACATTGAGATGAGTGTTGTAAGTGGTCGGGACATCGGGCTGAATGCATTGACCAAACAACTTTGTTAGTCATAAATTAACGCCAAGCATAGTTCACCGTTTACATTAAAATCTTTCCCTGACGTTGGCAACAACTTTCAGATCTGATGCAATGACTTTAAGCAAATTAAGATCATGTTAGTATAAATTTCCGGGAAGTCAAGTGAAATGGAGACGTGTCAACATCTGCATTTATTTCATATGTCAACATACCAAAGTTTTGTGCTCAGTGCTGTGATCGGAAATGGGCTTTCTTACTGCTCTAACTGTATTTTAGGGTTTGGGCGTTTTTGTTTTGTATATTTTTGAAAAATAAAATGAGTGTACACCCTTTGGATTGATACCCCGGATTGAATTCTGCGTACAGTGGCCATATAAGCGAACTAGTCTTGCTATTCTGAATACAGAAATAGAAAGTACTTATCATCGAGTATTCAACAACCCCATGTACATACGAAAGGACTACCTCAATACGTGTTTGTTTGATTCCTTGTTATGTATTGGGCATGTACCTACACCTGTAAGAGAAACTTTCAATAGAGTTGTGACCTTGACTATCATATCATGGCCAAATTGCCAGCGTGATATATCAATAAACAGCACGTATTTATCCTCAAACCTTCCCTAAGCATCTCAGGAGGTGGACAAAGAGTCGATGACATCATGATACTCTTGACATATCCAGAATTCGAGATTCAGAAACACATATACAAGTAATAAATATACCCACACTTCCCGAGGTATGTCGCTCAATATACCTCCTGTTTGAATCGTGGGTCTCCGAGGCGTAGCGTACGGTATATTGAGTGATGCACCGAAGGAAGGGTGGGTATATCTGACTTATACCCCATTCCGGTCGAGTTATATTTGACGAAAAAGAGTTATCTACCCTTCTCTATGTATATATGTCTTGACCTAACTAGATCAAAATAGTATAAACAATACTCTTCTAATTACGTTTTAAAAAAACATAAACGGACTTCATAACATTAAAATTTGGTACAGTACAAACTAGTACCTATACATAGACTTATATAGGGAAATATTTGATTTGCCAAAGTTGAAAATCTCTACACCTGACTTGATATGGGTGTGCAAAAAAGAATAGGTGTATTAGAAAAGTGGAGTATCGGTCAATATACCTATAGTTAGAACAAAGGAAACCATAGCAACGAGATCGGAAGTGGGGTATAATCTTTTCCGTCACGACACAAACAACTTGCCATTTTTGTATGAATGGCAATATACAAATTAGGTTTAACACTTTTGCGATCTCTTTTAAATAAGATCGAAACTATATTTCGTACCTATATTGAGTTGTAACACAAAGCTTATGATGAATTCTCCACCTTGCACCTGTGATACGCATTAAAACCACGCGGCATTTCCTTCCGTAATAAATGTCTGATGTAAAACAACAAACTTAGAATTAACCTAGTGCAGCGGTAGTTATAAAAAATGATAGGTTGTACTGCAGAGACAGTTATGGTGTAGGCCCTATACCAAATCGGATGTTAAAACTCTCTAGGCGAATTTTTAATCTCAGGATACCTTGAATGTAAAAAATAATATGGATATTTTGTTTTGCACTAAGTCTTGTAAGCACTTTATGAGAGTATCCCGGCCCATATTCGACACGTTGAGATTTGCTAAGCGAGTAATGTGCATTTTGGTTCAGTTTTTAATGAGGCTATAAGATTGTTGACAATGCAACAAACCCAGTAAACAAACAGTGTTATTGACTTATTCCTGACTTTACGAGATGCTAGAAGCAATATATTCATTTTGTGTTCGACATTTTCGGTATACGTGTATTAGCATATACACCACGTTGTGTGGTTATCAATGGTGGTATCTAGGTCGTTATCCTGGATAACCAACTCATTGTTTGGTTATCAGATAACCACCATGGGTTGATTATCAGAGAGCAAACATGGACGACAATAAGTGAACAGTTGCCTCGGCCCGATACGGCAGGTCTTCGGCGAAATATCGTCCCTCGGAAAAAAAAATTCCCCTGGACGTGATTTCTAAACACATCTCGAAATAATTGCTCAAAGTAAACGCAAAATAATGTCGTTTTATTCTTGTCAATTCTTACCCAAAAATCATTAATTGTACAGTCCAATTCACAAAATTCACAAAATTGACCACAATTGAAAGAGCTAATCACCCGACACTTTACGATAAAACCCACGTGCTTTCGATGTGTTGCTGCATCGATGGTTTGCATGTAAAATTCATGAATTCCGTGCAGCTCAAGGTGAAATGAACAACATCAGCGCAGCCTCACGTAAATTTGTTTGTCACAGACGGATACATTTGATAGACTGAATGTCGGCTTAATTTAGGAATATCCTGAGACATTAAACAGATTTTCTGTGACATTTTGACAAATTGTTTTTGACATATTTCATTTTAATTCAAGATGGAGAATAATAGTTTTTTTAGGAACTCACTCAACACAATTAGTTAGTATAAGTTTCTGATTAAGAATTGTCCGACAACCAAGTCAGGACACTATCAATCTGCACGTGAAATGCGTGTTTTATGAGTATGCAAACGATAATGAAGTAATGTTAAGGAACGGGGTTCACTCAAACATTACACCATTACACCAACTTTTACCATTTTATTTGATTAACACTAAAACTTATTATGAAGGAAATAACTAACAACAGTTGCCATGTGGTGTATATGAAATAATGACCTTGACTTCGTGAATATCTGTAATAACCATCTCGATGGTTATCACAGATATTCACTCAGTCACAGGTCATTATTTCAACCATATATGCCAGAATTATTACTGGACTTCAAGTTATTCGTAGTACTTTGAATGACCTTGACCTTATTTTTCAAGGTCACCACAATTCTTTGAACACTTTTGAAACATTTTATATCTTATGAACCGATTCATGAAATGTCCTAAAATTTGGTCACATTCAGGGATTACGCAGACACCAGTCACTTTGGATGACCTTAACCATATTTTCAAGGTCACACCGGCACTTTGACCACTTTTGAAACTCTTGTTATCGCCATATCTCTTGAACCATTGCACTTATTGTCAATGGAATATAGCATTTGCTTATTGTGACAATTCTATCGCAAAATCCAAGCGGTGGGGGACATTGCCACTTTAGTGGCAAACACTTGTTTTTGTTGAGATTCACAGTTCTCATACTTCATAATAGTTATAAGTTTACTCCTTTAACTGATTTTCATGTGCATTCATTTTCTATGATTTAAAGTAATCATTTCCATAGTGGTTGTTATGAACCCCTCCAAAACAAAAATAAGGTATCCGCCAATATCAATTTGCTGATTACACATCTCCATCATTGTCTTTCAGAGTTGAGGAGCTCCTGTAGGGGTATGTCCATATTCACAGAGAAGGCGTGTAGGACCCTGTTGGACAAGGACTCCACTGTGTGCAACAATACCGTCAGTCTCAGGATGAAGACCAGGTTCAAGGTGGCATTTGCTCCCAACTTCACCAGCCTTGTCAGCAAGATTGCCCACAAAAAGTCCTTCCTTGTTCTTGGAATTGGAATCCATGATGACTTTCAACCAAAAGTGGTCTGGTACCGATTCCCGAAACCACTGATTCAGAGCATCAGAGACAAGAAATGGCCAAAAGTGTTGTGGATTGTCGAAAAAATTATAGCTTGTAAAAATAATACTTTATCCTCCTTCCATGCTAAATGGAAAGCTCTCATGTATAGTTTACAACAGTGACTAAATGCCTATATTTTATGAATGCTTCACTGACATATGTATTCTGTATTACCATGTTGTACACCTACTGAAATGAAATGAATAAAAAAGATTTTTATTTTAAAAAGTGTTGTGGACAGCTGGTCATACACCAGGCTTGCTAAAAAACAACTTTTACAAAATTACAAAATAGGGGAAATGCGCTGAAGTTCAATAGAAAGCTTGCCGAGTTTTTGAAGCCTTTTGATTTTCCAATTTTTGACACCTTTCGGCTAACTGATGGGGTGATGAGTTTTGAAGGTTCTCATTAAGGTTTGAGAATCAATGCAATGAAAGCACAAATATTTCTTAACTATATTATGGAACTTGAGTCGAATGATTTGTGGTAAATAAAGGCTAAGTGCTTTGAGAGACACCCCTTCCCACCCTACTTGTTTCTTTTTGAAGGATCATTTACAAATAAGTAGTAGGGTGATTGTAACACAATGGTATAACTTTGGGCTGAGGAGGCCCTTGGCACTTAGATCTTTAACAAATCTCAATCAATTCGACATTCCTGATAATTCGACCACGTAGCAAAGTCTTTGGTTAAAAAATTCAAATCACCTGCAACATTTCAACCGTTTGCAAAATGTTAATTTTCACGTTCCAATAAATTGACCATATTTGTTAAATTATCAGTTAATCATCATACATACAAGGCATCTTAACCAAGTTTGTACATATTTCACGCTCGTTTTGTCTATTTTATATAGATGCAAAACGATATTTATTCTATTCAATCTCCAATAAATCATTCAATAGTAAAAATCTTTTGTGTCACTAAGGAATATACCGGTAACAGATCCTATGAGTTGGCTTTACACGAAATTGAAATACTGATTGATTAAAATGGCTGAAGTTGGGCTTTTGTATATACCTAAGTCTCTGAATTGAAAATACAAAATTCAAGTATTCTTGAATAATATGTCAGTTAATTAACAATTTCTTCTAAGCATCAATGTTGCATTAAACATTCTTTAAATCATGTTTAAACCTGAATATGGACATATTTTCCAAATATTATAGATAACCTGGGTGTAGTCGTTATAGTCATATAGTAAGAAATGCGTTATCTGTGCATCATCTATAGTTACAAAATTTTAGAGTACATCAAGGACATTAGAGTTAGATTTTGTCAGTATCTCAGTCTGATTATAATCTAGTACAATAATAGGAATAAAATGTCTAAAATATGAACTTTATAGTTTTAAAGGTTTTCTCTCCACTAGGTTCGATCTTAGCCCAATAGGTTCTGATGTTTACGCAGCCAACGTCAAAAGCCTTCAGTATCAAGCAAGGGGCAAGTAACTCCTGTTAACCATGCTTTGAACATGATCAGAGCTAGTGGCCTATGAGCAAGATGATGTGCAACTGGGTTTCTGCTGCACTAAACTGGTAAAAACATGTGAGGTATGGGAGTATGGTCAGACCTAGTGTGGAGGTTTCATATCTCCGTAGAGTTAATATTTTAAATATATTATTCCTCGGAACTAGGCCGATTTTAATCAGACTGGTCAGTATCTGAGAATAGTGAATACTCTCAAAATTAGGATGTTTTTATGTAAATATATCATATTTTAAATTTCATCAAACAAGTCAATTGAAATTTGGTGAATTTTCAAGAGAAGATCACATATCACATAGCATAAAAGTGATGTTTCCAAGGATCAAGCTGTTCTATCCCGGAGGAGGAAGATCAAGTCATTTAATGCTGATCAAAACTTGGTGAATATGACAAATTTTATCATAAGTTTCCCTTAGCAGCAAAAATTGGCACCACAAACAAATTTTTCTGTCAATGGAAAGGATGATTGTTGTCACCAAAGCCTTTGCAATGATTCGGTAGCCAATTTGGTAACAATTGAACACAACCTTGCTGATTGTCCAACTAATTCTGAGTCATTGATTTGAGTCAGTAAGAGAAAAGCTTTTGAAGATTTCATATTGATTAACATTGATAACAGTATGCTGCCACTGTATGAAGTTATCCTGAAAAGTTATCGGCCAGAAACTACTATTCATGTGCAAATTTAAAGAAGAAAAACATTTTCACAAAATTAACTCTTATGCAAGGTTAAGGATGTCTAGATATAGTTCAAGTTGACAGAATAACTAGAAACAGTCAACAAAATGTTTTATTAAAACTTTTCATTGTAATTGAAATTGTGTGACAATCATAAAATCTTGAAAGTACATCCTTGTAGATGAAATACATGTAAGCTTTATTTAATGAAACTTTATAATATTATGCTGCACCCTTTGTAAAATTATATTTTGGTATATTTACAATATAAAACAAAGAATATTTTTATAAATTCTCTTAAAAGTTTACAATTGAGTTGATAATCTCATTTCTTAACAATAAAGCAAGATGTAAAATTCAGCCAGTAGCACTGTAGCTGATCAGTCAGTTCATGATCTAAAATCTCATTTGGAAGACTTTAAAAATTAAAAGCTTTATGATATGCAATGATTACTGGTGAAAAGGTACACTTGAGCTTCTAATTGTTGCATATTGCGGTACATGACCCTCGGTTCAGTACATTTTTGGTTTGGTTTAAAACCAAGAATGCACACCATTCAAACACTATAACTAAATCGTTCCAAATGGTTACTTCTGGCAAAGTGGCAACAGCTATCGTTACCACTTCAAAACTTGAAGACATTAAATGATAATAAATTAAAATACCTTTTTTTTTTATCGTTAACTTTCTAAAAAAAAATTATTGGTTTTTTAAGTTATTAAAATGATATTTTGGACACAAATTTCATATGCGATATGAACCGAGAGTTCATGTTAATGTCAGTGCACTGAACCGAACATAAAATACCGGGTTCATTACATTATCATTATTTCAAGGTGTAATAATTACACATTCTGCTCTCCTGTTAACTTATAGTTTCCGGGGACTTAAAAAAAACCAAAAAGATCCTTATTAAGAAATCCTAAAATGATTAAATAAGTAAAATCAAAAGTACATAAACAAAAACTGATTGATACTTCAAATGCCTACAAAAAGATAGATAAACAAATAATTATTGTAAACTTTTCACAAATAAATTTGCTGATAAAGAATCTATTCTGAATGATTCTCTGTTAAAGCATCGTAACTTAGGTTGAACAATTTATTTGATCTTTACTAATTTGAAATAAAGAGTATGATGTAAAAAATTACTCATCAAAAGCTATCATACCGCTTCTAATAAATTATCACTTGGCAAAATCTATGGAAAAAAAACATCAAGTCAACCTTAAAAACTTCATAAAACATTCACGTGAATTAGAACATTCCAGACAATGGTTATGAAATCAACAATTTTACCACATAGTTACTTAGTCTTTACATGGTAAAGAAATATCAGGAGGATACAAAATTGTTTGCCTCAAATATTAAAAAATCTATCATGATTCTTCATCTTCTTTCTGCATCTGTTCAATCAATCTCTTTCTTTCTTCAGCTTGTCTCATCTTCATCATCACCAAACTTTCAAAATCTCTTTCTTCACTTTTATTTGGAACATAGCTTTGGTTTACTGGAACAGAGGAAAAGTTCATATTCTCTGTTGAAAACGTGGATGATGAAAATGAATTTGGTGTCTCACTAAAATAAGGTTTCTGTTCATATGATGGCTCTTCAGGTTTACCTGATAACCACTTAAGTGTCAATGGATTATCTCTAAGTCCAGATTCATTCTTGAAAGCCAGCGAAGCAGCTCTTGGGGATTTGAACTCAACTATAGCCCGTCCTTTCTTATTTCCTGATATTACCAGTGCTGTCACTTCACCATATTTGCTGAACATACTTCGAAGCATACTGTGAGCATAACCACCATTATCATCATCATCCTTTGCAAATTTCCACGTAACTTTCAGCTTAGGTGCTATTGCTGTGTCAGATTCTGGTTCTTGAACATGACTATGTTTGGATGCGTAATGTGCCTGTGCTTCTTTTTCCAACTCTTGTTTCAAAAGCTCCTTTTCTTGTTCTAAGAGGGAAGATCCTTGTTTTCTTAGCCGTTCAATCTCTGCTTCTAGGTTACTCTGTGCTTTTAAATCATCAGTCCTTTGGTCTTGTCCGCCTCTTTCCCTGGCCTCCAAATCTTCTTTGAACTTCTTTCTTTTACTGTCCAATACTTTATGTCTTTCATCAGCCGCTTTCTTTGCCTTTCTTGCTTTGTCGTACGCTGCCCTTGCAGCTGCATCAGTCAGAACTTCGAGGGCCTTCGATAAACGCTGAAATTCATTTGCAGCTTCGGGGTTGTCCGGATTTTTATCGGGATGGCATTTCAGGGCAGATTTTCTGTACGCTTTCACCAACTCTTTGTTAGTTGCCTCTTCGCTAACGCCGAGAAGCGCGTATAAATCAGTTTTCTTGATATCTAAAGCCATACCTCTGTAATCAATTAGTAGCTTTTGAATGAGCGTAAGTTCGTATAAAAGCCGTTTTTTCCTGAATCGTGCTAGCAACGACCACGAAAATACGAAACCGGAAGTAAGAGCTTATTTAACTCCATGAACGAAATATCTTCAAAGGGAGTTAATGCATATTAAAGAAGAGAAATAAAATCTTTGCTTTAACTTCGGACAGTGTCCAATCTAATATTTTCATATCAAAATTATCGTTTTGGTGCAGCTATTCTTTTCCAAATTTGAAGATTATTTGATTGCTTCATTAAAATGAAATAAAGCTGTGCCCCTCAAAATATTATCTTGAAATTGCAAATTACCTCCCTTTGGTCGTTCTCTGATCACAAGATAGGAAGGTTTGCAAGCAGTCGTTTCTGAAAAATCATTGTTATTGCGTTTGAGAAAAGCCGCTAGCGCTCAGCTGGAGCATGGCAAATATTTTGAGAGACACACAGAATCTCCTGTCAAGCATTTACAGTTATATTCCAGGGTTGCCATCAACGAAAGAAGTAGAAAAAATCATTATCCAAGAGGTCAAAATGCGACCGTCAACTTTCTACCGACTGGCCGGCTTGTCTGGTGCTCTGGCTGTAGCAATGGGGGCATATGGATCGCACGGTGTGATTTTATGTTACTAGTTAAAGTGTAGTCTAGCTCCATTTTTCCCCAGTATTTTTAATAGTTTTAATATTGTGGGATAAATAAATTCAACAAACTATTTCATCATTGCATCAAGATCAAATTTATAAAATGTTTTGAATGTATATCACTTTATTGTCATGTCATAACCTAATTACCATAGGTCAAATTATTGAAAATTAAGAATTGATATCCTGCCAAGAAAATATTTCCCAAAATGTCATTCTATCTCTAATGATTTACTAAATAGATATTGAACCTTAAAATTATAGTATGTTTGACTTCAGTATGACATGATTTAAATGAATACCGGTATTTGGAAGCATTAATGCTAAAAAAACTAATATATTATGTGAGAACAGCTTAACTAGCACAGCACAACAATTAATTTTCATTGTGTGGATGATAGTTTTATTAATACAATCAGTAGTGAAGTACTTAAAAGGATTTATCAATGAAATAAAGTAAATTACCGTATTTCCTCTAATAAGCCCCCGGGCGCTTATATTTTGTTAACACCCCTTTACCCCCCGGCGCTAATTAGAGACCCGGCGCTTATTGGAGACCTGGCGCTTATTTCTTTCAAAGAAAATTGAACTTTGTTTTAAGCCGTCTTTTAAACTGAATACCTGTAAAATGTTTACTGAGGGAGCATGTATCTAATGATTAGGACCCGGCAGTTATTAGAGACCCCGCGCTTGTAAGAGGCCGGCGCTTATTTTCTCAACTACCAATGACCCCCCCCCCCCCCCCCCCCCCCCCCCCCGGCGCTTATTAGAGGCCCGGCCCTTATTGGAGACCCGACGCTTATTAGAGGAAATACAGTAAGCTACAGTACAGTGATGATATCTTATATATACAGTTGCGGATCCAGGGGGAAGGGGGGTTCAGGTTTTGAAAATCAGTTATAGATTCAAGTCAATAACAATAACATGTCGTATGTTGTTACTGGCTTGGTGCGGTTCTAATTCAGCTTTGTAAATGAATGAGTTTTATTTTGCTATTTTAAAGATATTCTTATGACAAGTTTCAGTTCAATTTTATAATAAATAGAACGCTTGCTGAAGTTGCTAAATAATAAATATCATCTTGTGACATGGTAAAGTTAATAGGTCATGAGTGCATGGTGCATTGACAAGACTCAATGAATAGACCTGTTATTTGGCAAACTCTATATTTCGCTTTATGATGATAATTTAATTCACTTATAAAAAAATTATGATTTATTTATATTTTTATTTTTAAGTTTTTCGCCCAAGTGATGCAGATCCAAGATTAAAGGAGGTATGTCTGACTCAATATTGTTCTCTTTCAAGGGAAGTAACTCTGTCATTGCTATCGCAGCAATTATTTGCACTTGTCCATGTTTTTCAGAAACTGTTTTGATTTGTTCTGCTGAGATTGAAGTGTTTGTAAGTTACAATAAAAATTTCAAAGTTACTGTGAAATATGTCTTTATTCCTCAAAATATGTGTATATTTAGACTAAGAGAACATTTTTAGATAACGACATTTCTTGATAATAATAAATCATTATCTTTATATTGACAATAGCAATGTTTTAGTATAAGGTATATTAATTGAATCTAGAGAATCTAAATGCTGCTAAATGCTAAAACGAAGAAGTTGATCATCATAAATGTCCAAATGTCGTACAGAGACTTCCTTGACTAATTGATTCAACCTTTAGAATGTTACGGAAACCAAACTTTGGAAATATATCTAATCCAATAGATCAGTATTTGATATTTTAATATTGCTAATGTTTGGGTCATTCAAAAATTAACATTTAAAACTTTAAAAGTTTTCATTATGCCAAATCAATAATTTGAAGTGCCCATAAAATGACCATGAGATCTGTATAAAGAAACTGTTCATTCAGAAAATGATATTTTGTTGGGCACAAGGAGGCAAGGTCTATTGCTTACATAATGTAAAGAATTCCTTCAATACATGTATATTACTGGTATATTGTTTTCAAGACTATTTAAAAAAACATAAAAATCATATTGTGACAATGTAATGGTTTATCAAGTGTTTCAAGATAATATTTTTGTTCTGATAATATTCTTTCAAAGAAATCAACTTGAAAATTGTATCACTGTCATTGTGAAGATGAGTTACTTCTCAAGAACTCACTTAATTAGAATTTTTCTTTTGCATCAACTTAAAATGCTTGCATTTGAAAATTAACATAATTTTAAGAGTTTTTTTCATGCCCATTTCGCATACCTGACCAAGGGCTATTGACTGTTTAACTTTAAAGATTTCTTTTACACTGTGATCAAATTTGAAAATATTAATTTTTTTCATCTTATTTGTTAAGGAAAATGTATCTATCAAGCTATTCGCTATCAGGATTATCAATTCCAATTTCCAAAGCAATAAAATCATCAAAGACTGCATTGTTTCAGTCTGATTAGGGGGTGGGATAGCGCACTGGTTAGCTCGTTCGGCTTTGGATCAAGAGGTCCATGGTTCGAATCCCGCCAGGGGCTCGGCAACTTTGTCTGCAGTAGAGAACTGTTCTACACGCAGTCAGGTTCGGGTGCAATGCTACACTCTATTGGGGTTCAAACTCAATCTACCCGGTTCCCTTACTTATTACGGTCTGACCGCGCCCCTATTTGTTGAATGCTCTCACATAAGCTCATCCAGCCAATTGCAAGGACTCTGCCAAAAATTCAGTAGCTAGGGGAAGGCAACTCCAGTGAAGCATTAGTTGTTACATGATTTCCTCTATTAGCATTTTAAATGTGACGATGTGATTGGATGGCTGAGGACACAGTTTTGTCTTTTCTTACCGGATTACATCTTCCTACGCAGAGCCTAAAAGGCCAGTTTCCAAACTGTCATTTTATGCCTTGCTGCAGAGACTTTACTTTTCTGTGCTGCTATAGTGTCCCTACAGAGTAGAGAGCAAGCACAGAAAACTCAAGGCTATGCAGCAAGGCATAAAATGACAGTTTGGAAACTGGCCTTTTAGGCTCTGCGTAGGAAGATGACCGGATTGCAGAACATGCAAGTAGGTTGTGTTCAGGCCTTTAGAGGGGAAGCTCAGTGATAGAACACATTCTATTCCTGGTAGCCACAATATTTTGAAACTTATGTTCCCCAGAACAAGGTTGATTATTTACAGACTGGCATCGTTTGAATCATAACCATCTAACAAAATGTGCTTTAAATTTTTTACCTAGTTATGTTTCTCTCATTAAGTATAAATAATGTCAGAGTAACTCGGGCCGAAGGCCATTATTTTCAATGAATGAAGAGTTACGAGGATAATTTCTGACTTGAATTACCATATTTCCTCAAATAGAGGCCGGGGGTATGGCTGTTTTATGTAAATACACGCCGGATCTCGAATAGACGCCGGGTCTCGAATAAACGCCGGGTGATAAGTTGAATTATTAATGCTCCCGTAATTGAATTGAAATAAAGTATTCCCCTTTACCCCATCTATGATATTTGTTTCCTACTAAAAAATAAATAGACGCCGGTCTCGAATATGAAATATTAAATGAAATACTTGAATTAAAATGTTATGCTCCATTATGGAAAAATAATGGAGCGAGAGAACAATAGGCTGACGACACAAGTGTAATTTCATCTTAAAAAAAACATAGGTTTCATCAGTTCCCTTATTTCTTGTTGGTAGTATATTCATTGCCCTGATCATAAGAATTCAAGTATTGAATAGCTATGCATTCCTGGGTACTGTTTTATATGCTTGTACCTGCTCAAACTGTGTAATAAATGTTGAATAATGTTTGGTCTAAGGTAATCATCAATGTTTCAGACATTTGACATCGGCCACAAAATGCATCTGATACACTCTGTGGCGTTGATGGGTTCCACACTGGCTCGCAGACCTGTCCTGGTAAGTCATAACAATAAAAATGCTTAAAGTCAATTTTATTTTCAGAATTTCTTATGGCTAGATAAGATCTTGATTGATATTATTACTTCCATCCAACCGGTTTTTTGCATGTCTTGTAAAGAATATGTATTTCTTGCTCATATTGTACCTTAGTAAATGACAAATTTGTCAATAGTTAGTTTATACTGTACTTACAAGTGATAGTGGAAATAAACAGTTGTTATACAGTTGCTTGAGGGTATATAGTGATACCAACAAGTATATAGTGGAGCACAGTGGTGTAGTGCTTAGCATGCTAGCCTCTCACGCCAGAGACCCGGGTTCGAATCCCGGTGGAGACACCAAAAAGTTTTGACTATGGTCTCATCCTGTGTTGTGTCCCTGGGCAAGGCACTTCATCCACATTGCACTCAGTCCACCCAGCTGTCAAAATGGGTACCTGAAAATTGGATGTACTGACCTACGTGGTCGTGATTAGCGCTTAGTAGCAGCTGTGGAAGTACACTCCTTCAGCTTAATAATGTAGCGCTTTGAGCATGTCTTAGGACGTGGAAAAGGCGCAATATAAGTATGCACATCATCATCAATACAATCCGTTAACCGGATCCCAGAGGGCATTTTTTGTTAGACCAGTAATAGAAAACTATTCATCTGACTCTTTTCTAATTTCGCACATGTTTTGAAGTGCAATGCCAAATCAAAAGGATTTCATAAAAAAAATATTTTACAAATTTACATGTTTTGTACTTTGTTATTTTCTAAGCTCAGAATATATCTACCAATTTTGATCTCAGTGAGCAATCATCTTAAATCTAACATGCATGTCGAAATTCTCACCTTGATTTATATGGGTCATTATGAAATGACACATTAGATACGTTTCCTATAATCCTCATTGTTGTTTTTTCCATATGTTTTGTCAAATATAAAATATTTCTTGGTAAATACTTATTCTCAAAACATATACACTTCTTAGAATTTTGTATGGTAAGTATTGTATGAAATGCTGCTGTTCTGACAAACGCTATCGTCCAATATAATATTTCACCCTTTTTGGTCGTATGATTTATATATCGTGATACGATGTTGTCAATAAGGTTCTATTCTCTGGTATTTGATTAGAGAAAAAGAGTGAAACAACCTCCTTTCACAAGAATGAAATAAATGATGTCGCAATAAAAATTAAATGTCATACCTCACAAAGAGATCAATGTTAAATTTCAGAAAAACAATCAAAGAAATTATTTTTCAAGATTTCCAACCAGTCAATTCAACATCAATGCAATTAACAGGTTGGAAATAAATGAAATGTTCAATTTCCAAGATTCTTATCATTCAAGGTCAGCCTCAATTGACCTTGTGCTATGACCTATCAAGGTCACCTGGGACTCAAGGTCATTTGGGACTTTATTCGTTGCTTCAATCGTTTATGAACTATGAATATTCATAACATATTGTCATTATTAGATTTATATTAATCTACTTCTCTGATTGCCTATCAATATATGGTTAGTTACTCTCAAGCGCTCCACTATGATTAAATCTCTGTCCTGTTTGCTTTCCTTAGATTCTGTTGTAGCCCAAGGGTATTTTCTCATCAAAGGAAAATGATTGAGTAAGAGCGATTCTTTTTGCTAAATGAGAATATGATTTTAAAGTGATTTTTTATTGTTGAGTTAGCTTGTTGTTTTATAGAGTAAGGGAGCCACTTGGGCAATATTTCAGCTATTAGCAGCAGTTGTTTTATGATGAAAAGATGAAATGATAAATTTGAATTACAGAAATAATCTTGTGATATTTTATTTTCAATGTGATTTTTATACTTTCAGTCTTATAGAAAAATATTGTTTCGGTAGAAATTTATTTTGATTAATGTAGATGGTTAAAAACTCATCAAGCATTGGAAAAAGCAACATTGAGATTTTCTTTCAATTTCATGAACAATAAGAATAAAAGCTGGCTTGGCATGGTAGAACTTTTATTTAGACTATAAAAGCAAAGAGAGAGAGAGTCAGTACAAAATCTAACCGGACAATTTAAAGGGGCAGTAGTATGTTTTGTGGGGAATATGAGGTGATGTCAGGAAAATGAAAATAAATGGTTCCAATTGAAAGACAATTTTTTAAAACTATATGACGCAGTAATAAATCAAATATACAATGTAAAGTTCAGCCATAAGTTGCCTTTTTCTTACATAAAAGATTTAAAGGTGTTCACATAAAAATGGTCGCCAATGATCTTTATGTGAATCTTTATAGTGAGTTCTCTGACTATTAAAGATTGGTTTGTGTAATGAGATATTTGACACTATCAAAATAATAGCATTAATGTACAATTATCAGGAAAAAAATTAAAATATGAAGTTTAAAAAAATTTTCTACTGCCCCTTTAATATCTTTGAATCTTTGTCACACAGAAGATGAGATAACTTAAAAAGAGTGATAAGTGAAAATGTTTAAATTGGTTTAAATATGTTTTCATTTACAGCAAACAAACCTTTCTCATTATCAAATCCTCAGAAAATTATCAAATACTGTATTGAAATGTATCACTTTGTAAGAAAAGGGCAATTGCAATAACTTAAAACAGTGATATTTGAAAAACAACTTAATTTGTATGAGTTAAAAGTTATAGAAAACATACAGTAGAACACAGATATAACGAACTCCAAGGGACCAAAGAATTTAGTTTGCTATATCCGGTGTTCGCTATACGCATATAATTTTAATGATATTATATAGGGACGGGACTTGAAATTTTGTTCACTATATCCGATTGTTCGCTATATCTGAGTTCGTTATATCCATGTTCTCATCATTGAATTCTCAGAAAAAAATCAAATACTGTATCGTTGGGCACTGTGGTTGGGTGAGCATGCTGGCCTCTCACGCAACAGATAATAACCGGTAATGATAATAATTAACAAGGTTTGAATACTGTTAGAGACACAAAAAAAATGTCTGACGTAGGTCTCATAATATGTTATGTCTCATTGCAAGGCACTGCATCCACATTGCATTCAACCCGACCTGCTGTTAAAATGGATATCTGAAAACAGGATGTACTGACCTAAATGGTAGTGGTTTGCAGCTATGAAAGTACACTCCTTTAGGGAAATGATGTAGGAAGTGCTTTAAGCATGTCTGAGGACATGAAAAATACGCCATATGAATATTATTACATTATCATTTAAACGAGTACCTGAGAAAAGGGATGTACTGACCTACCTTAGCTGGATAAGAACTAAGAAGCAGATATTAAGTAACTCCTTCAGGGTAATGATGAAGGTAGTGTCTTGAGCATGTGTCAGGACATTCAAAGGACATTATATGAATACAGTGCTCAAGATAACTTTTGGACCTATTGGGTATTTATTCCCAATTGAATATTGTCGATTTTGATAGTGTATCGTAGTAAATTTGTACTCCCCTGTTTTGGGCCAATTGGGTATTTAATATGTGAAATCAAATTTTACTATCATGATTTAACATAAATTGTTATTTCTCTGAATATAAACATAATCTTTAAAAAGTAATGATACTTATGGACATGTTTATAAAACTGAATATTGATATTTTGAAGAGTTATCACATCTGTTTGTGACAATTTTAGGTTTTACTACGCTAGCGTTTACAAATTGCTGCGTACAGTATGCAAGCTATTTAATTCTTTTGGGTTTTAGAGATAAATGTCTGCATATCTGTACTCCAAGCTTTTAAACTAATTATACCCCCGCTACGACGTAGTCGGGGGTATATAGCTTATACCCCCGCTACGACGTAGTCGGGGGTATATAGCGCTCCGCGTGTCCGTCCGTCCGTGCGTGCGTGCGTCCGTCCGAAATCGTTTCCGGAGCATTACTCAAAAACTATACCACTTAGAAACTTAAAATTTGGTATGGAAGTAGCCTATATGGTGCTGTGGTGCCTTTTAGGAGTTTCAACTCAATGGTCCAAATAATTTTTGAAATTTTGACCAAAAACGGTCCGATTTTTGGACTTTGTCTCGTTTCCGGAGCATAACTGAAAAACTATACCACTTAGAAACTTCAAATTTGGTATGGAAGTAGCCTATATGGTGCTGTGGTGCCTTTTAGGGGTTTCAGCTCAATGGTCCAAATAATTTTTGAAATTTTGACCAAAAACGGTCCGATTTTTGGACTTTGTCTCGTTTCCGGAGCATAACTGAAAAACTATACCACTTAGAAACTTCAAATTTGGTATGGAAGTAGCCTATATGGTGCTGTGGTGCTTTTTAGGGGTTTCAACTCAATGGTCCAAATAATTTTTGAAATCTTGACCAAAAACGGTCAAACTTTTTACTTTGTCTTGTTTCCGGAGCATATATAAATACCAAATGACTTGCACACTTCAAATTTGGTATGGAAGTATACAGTCGAACCACGGTTACCCAGACTCCGTATATCCATGTATCTCACCTTACGGACAAAGATTTTTCAAACAATGTGTCTATATTTCTTAAGAAAAATGACCCGGTTAACCTGACGATTTGCTATCCGGACGATTTTCACCTGTAACCATAAAACAAGGTTCGACTGTATAGTGCTGTTAGGGGTAATTCCAGGGTTCCCAGAATTTTATTCAAAAACTACATAGCCGGGGATGTTTTGAAGTGAAATAGTTTTTAGGGTTGCAAGATCATTGTGTTCTAAGTCATAATCATAAATTTGCAAATTAATGTTACGTGAAGGCGGTCAAACTACAGGCGGGGGTATGTGAGCCGCGCTCACTTTTGCCTTGTTGGGTTTTGTAAGGATTTTGTTGCATAAGGTACGCAGATACGCACCTTATCTGGAGCACTGAAATATCTACAAATTATCATTTAATTAATTGACTTTGTTACAGGTTGGCACAATGATGAGCACCGGTATTCTTCTCTTCTCTGGGAGCTGCTACTATCACGCACTGACCGGAAACACCTCCATACGATACGTCACTCCATATGGCGGGATGTTGTTGATTTTTGCCTGGTTGGCTATGATGTTATGAGGACATGTGATAAGTTCAAACACAGTCTGATTAATATACACCCTGTCTTAGGAATAACCTTGAAAAAATATTGAGTTTCGACTTGAACTCCATCCATCTGGTTTCCCTCTACACTATGGTCTGAAGCATCTGAGCAAGTTGCATGTTCTAAAAACATTTCATCTTCCTACGCAAAACGCCATTTTCAGAACTGTCAGTTTTATGCCTTGCTGCCGACCCTTGACTTTTGTGTGCTGATATCAGCGCCCCTACAGGGGATTGTTAGCAACATCCAGTTACTTTCTGATTGGACTATCGCTTTCTCTCAAAGTAAGCTAGAGAGCAAGCACAGAAAACTCAAGGGTATGCAACAAGGCATAAAACTGACAGTCGGGAAACTGGCGTTTTAGGATTTGCGTAGCAAGCTGAATCCAGTTTCGCGCAGGCAAAACCTAGTCATCTGTTATCAAGTCACACCGTCGCATTTGAAAAGCAATAAGCGACGATCATTGAGAGTGAATTTTACCCTGGCAATTGATTCCGGCAGCTTTTGCCAAAACCATATAATTGGCTAGATGTGCTCTTAATCAGACTGAGTTCAAACACTGTGTAAAAACTGTGCACAACTTTAAAGCATGCGCCATTGTGAATCAAAATATACTTGTATTTCAGCATGAAATCTTCAGATCCCTGATAAAAACATACAATTGTTGATATTCTGGTGAAACCAATTTGGCATGTTTTATTACAATGACTATTGTTAGTGAATGTAGGAATCAAATGTAAAGTTTTATCTTTGAAATCAGTACAAATGAAACAACATAGATCGTTTAAATAAATAACTTCTTTGAGAGACATTTTAGAAGTTGGATAGACAATAATGTAGAGGAATATGTGAGTTGTGTCCTTCTCAAACTTGGGAACGACACAAGAATCTGTGTCGAAATGTCGCATACAATGAATAAAGAAGTTGTCATCCAAATATTCCTCTGCATTATTGTTTAAATAAATGTTTGCAACAAGTATCTTTTGATGAAGTCAAACATGTCCAGACTTTATATATTTTCTAAAGTAAGAAATTGATTTTCTTGTCGCGTGATAAAAACATTATTGTTCTACAAGATGTTGATTGGACTGTCACTTTAAGGCCTCTAGTTTTGCCAGTGTGAGCAAATGCCAAAAATATTGCATGAATATTATTTATTGTTGATATGTTTTATGAGGTAACTAGATAAAAGGTGAATTTTAATTGTTTTGATTGTATATGACTGTTTTGTAAATCATTCAGTCAGCCGTGCTTGTGAAAAAGAAATTATTTGCGATCACTGATATCTTTAAATTATTTCCTTATCTGTTTATGATTTTGTGTTTTGAAAGGTTTTTTTAGATGCCAAAGCTTGAACTTAAACTAATCTGTTTGTTAATGGGTTGTTTTCAAAATCAGTGCAAATGTCTGTCCCACATGTTTCAGCTGACATTACTATTGATTTGATTCTGTTATTGAAATATTGAAAGTAGATATTAAATTCAATTGACATTAGCTATAGATCGGATCATTCAATCATTTCGTTAGAGCTTGCATTAAGTCCAATAGAGCGTGGACCAGGTTATTGGAAGTTCAATGCGTCCCTCCTCTATGATACTGAGTATGTCAACATTGTCAAACAAACGATACGCGACACTGTGTCTGAATATACAAATGTTGGAGATATTGAAAACTTTGAAACTCTGGAACTATCTGTAAATGACCAACTTTTTTTTGAAATACTTAAAATGAATATAAGAACAAATACAATCAGCTATTCCATACGCCGAAAAAAACACTCAGATAATGAAGAAAAAATCTTAGAAAGACAAATTTATGAAATGGAAACAAGAATTTCTTCTTTAGATATTGACGAAAATAATGATTTGTGCCAAAAAAAAGAAAAACTTGAACAAATTAGAATTGCAAAAATAAAGGGAGTCATATTTCGAAGTAAGGCTAAATGGTACGAAGAAGGAGAAAAGAATACTGAATATTTTATGAATTTGGAAAAGAGAAACTATATAAACAAAAATATGAGTGAACTTGTAACACAAAATTGTGTGCTTTCAAATAAGGAAGATATACTTAAAGAATCATCCGATTTCTATAGTAAATTATACACAAGTAAACACGCATGTGATTGGGAAAATGAACTTGATTCTTTCACTAGTATAGACCTAAAACTTACAAATGATAAGCGGAATTCTTGTGAAACTGAGCTTACATTAGACGAATGTGCACATGCATTAAAGAATATGAAAAATCGAAAAAGCCCAGGATCTGACGGTTTTACCGCCGAATTTTACAAGTTTTTCTGGAAAGATATAGGTATATTTCTCTGGCGATCTATTTTATATGCATATGAAACGGGAACTCTGTCCGATTTTCAAAGACAAGGTATTATAACATGCATACCAAAAGATTCTCGTGATAGGCGATATTTAAAGAATTGGCGACCGATTAGTCTTTTAAATGTTGATTATAAAATTGTATCCGCCGCAATTGCCTCGCGCCTTAAAGAAGTCCTCCCCGATATAATTAGCGAAAGTCAAACAGGGTTTTTGAAAAATAGATTTATTGGAGAAAATACTCGAATACTTTATGATTTAATGCATTATTGCGAGCATAATGAAATATCTGGCCTTTTGGTTGCGATTGATTTCGAAAAAGCCTTTGACACAGTTGAATGGGACTTTATTGATAAAACTTTAGAAGCCTTTAACTTTGGCCCCGTGCTTAGAAATTGGATAAAACTTTTTCAACGTGATAGTTGTAGCTCTGTTATCAACTCGGGCACATTTTCAAATTTCTTTAACTTAGGACGCGGTTGTCGACAAGGCGATCCAGTGGCCCCTTACCTTTTTGTTGCGTGCGTTGAACTATTAGCAATTGCCATTAGAACAAACCATAATATTTAGGGCATAACAATTAAAGGCATGGAATATCTCGTATTCCAATATGCAGACGATATGAACTTTACTCTTGATGGATCAGAAAAGGGATTATCAGAACTCATTTATGTGATTAAAAAGTTTGCTACTGTCTCTGGCCTAAATCTCAACTGTGACAAAACAATAGCTATATGGTTTGGCTCCATGATAAATTCCAATGAGCAACTATGTCCCCACATACCTCTTCGTTGGTCGAAAGAACCATTCAAAATTCTTGGAATTACTTTCTCTACCGACCTAGACGAAATGATTTCACTAAACTTTGACCAACAATTTTCAAAAGTCAGGAAAATATTATTTTCCTGGTCAAATAGAACATTAACTCTACGAGGTAGAATTACTATTATAAAATCTCAGATTATCCCCCTTTTTACACATCTTTTTATGGCGCTTCCCAACCCATCTAAAAACTTTTTTAAACGTTTAAACACTATTCTTTACAAGTTTATATGGGGAGGGAAACGTGATAAAATTAAACGTAATATGTTGATAAATGAATATAAAAAGGGGGGTTTGAAAATGATAGATATCATATCTTTCTGTGATTATATGAAGACCAAATGGATAAAGCGGCTATTTGAAAGAAAAGGCTTATGGCAGCACCTAGTATTTGAATCATTATCACAATTTGGAGACATTGATTTGTTTAACTTTCAAAAAGAAAGACTAATATCATATGCTAAAACAATTAAAAACTGTTTTTGGAGAGATGTGGTAATGTGTTACATATCTATTAGCATAAATGATGTTGTTACCTTTGACGATTTTGTATCCCTACCAATTCTGAACTTTGTTCCAATTATTGATATGAAATTATTCATCTCGTGGTATAGAAACGGAATGAAACATATTGGGGATATTATCTCTTCAACTGGTGATATAAAAACATTTGTAACACTGAAACATGAATTCAATATTCAACACACATACCTTCTTTATTTCAGATTTCTGAAATATATACCTAAACAATATTTTGATCTTATTAAGGCAACAACTCATTTTGACACTAGGACAAATACACAATGTACTATTCTAAAACAAATATGTACCTCTGATGATTGCAAATTTGTGTATTCCCAACTTTGTGCCAACAAAACTTCCTCATTAGCTAATCTTCAGTCTAAGTGGGAATCAAAGCTCAATGTTGCCTTATCAGAGAATTATCTTCCTGACTGCTTTGCAATAATAAATGATACAACAATAGAAAACAAGGCAAGGAATTTTCAGTTTAAATTCATTCATCGCATAATCTCAACAAAATCCTTTCTTTGCAAAATAGGTATTTGTCAAGACAATTTATGTACCTTTTGTGGTAGAGAAATTGAAACACTTGAACACCTATTCTATTCATGTACACAAATTAAAAATCTCATTTCAAAATTAGAGAACTGGTACCATACCAAGACAAACACCAGCCTTAACATAGATATTTCAAAATTTCTTCTTGGAGACCCTCAGGCAAATGTATTGATAAACCACATCTTTATTATTACAAAAGAGTTTATAAATAAAACAAGATTTAACCCTGAAGATTTAAATTTCAATCGCCTAATCCATTTAATAAAGTATCACTACAATTTAGAAAAATATATATTTTCGAAAGAAGACCCCAGTTTTCAAAGAAAATGGTCAAGGCTTTTCAAAAATGACTAAAGTACTGTGAGTTTTCTCATCTTTTCCTGCACCCTGTTTACTATCCACTATCCACATCTTTTTGTCTTTTTTTTTATCTCTTATTTTATATCTTTATTATTAATTTTTATTATTTTATGTTTCTACCTTTGATTCATTGATTGTATGATCTTTTTTCTGTAATAAAAAAAAAAAAAAGTAGATATTAAGAAAAATTATAATTGTCTAAGATATTGAACAAAAATATATTAACTATGTTTAGCAAATGGTCGTCAGAGATTCAAAATAGGACATTTTACCTTAATGTGTTGATAGTGAAATATTTGGTAATCTTTTACATACTGTTTATCAACATATGGCATCTTTCTTAAAGATGTAATTTTCAGATCTTTCTCTTTTTTTAATATCTAAGACATTGTGTGTCACAAAGTTTTGATTCCATCCTGTTACTTTCATCAAAAATAGAAAAAAAACACAAATTAATTTTTCAAATTGACCCAAGGCTTGTCTACTGTCTGCAAACATTATCTAACATATTAAGTAGCATCTTGCTGAATCAGCATAATTATATCTGCAGAGCTTCTACAATACCCTGTTATTTATCAGGTAAAAATCTTTTATTGCTCTATCTTTAAATAAATAAAATAACTTCCATCAAACAATAGCATCATAACTCATATGATAAAGTATCCATTTAAGATTTTTAATAAGTTCCTTGAAAAATGAAATTTCACTAGCTGAACAAATATAGCGACTAAGTTTCATGAATATCCAGTCTTCAGTTATACCCAAGGCATTTGGCCTGAAAGATATCAGGGTATCGTATGAGCTTTGTTGATATTCAGATGTAGAAGCTTGATCTGGTAAATGCATTTTATTCACTTACCTTAGAGAATCCTGTTAGGTGAATATTGTCCATGACATACTATATTTACTTTACGAATTCAGCCTTTTAACATGTGAATGTATCAGATTCTAAATTGAGTTTTGCTTGCCATTTTTGCTATTATGAAATCGAATCATTAGTGTAAATATGAATGGATGAATAAATGTGATAGAAATTTGATTGTTTTGTCATTTTCATGATAGATTTGCTTATAAGAAATTCCAGAATGTGTAGTCTTGGATTGAAAACAACCTTATGTGCAGATAGTATGTGAAGACAAAACGTTACGATGCGTTTAAGATTGACGTTAAATGCTGTAACATTGGATGTGATTACACATGAAATTTATGAAATAGTGTAGTATGCATTGACTAAAGCCACAGGACATGGGGTGTGAGGTTTAAAATTCATTATTGGTAAAAGGATGCACACAAGAATCTGAAAATAGTCGCAAAGGGCAAGGGAAAGATTGATTGCAATGATGACTTATTTGCCTTACGTTAAAAAAATAGAATTTTTCTTTAAAAACTGACACAAAGAATTTGACATAAAAGAGCTGGATGTGCTAAAACAGGTATTGTCAGGTATGTGAGCCGTGCTCACTTTTGCCTTCTAAATAATACAGTGTTTAAATGTCTCAAGTTACCAAATTACCAGTATCCAAATCAGTCTATTGTATCATTTCGAGTCTCTGTTATCACAATGCAGTCGATGGAATTCAACGCAGTCTTAAGATTCGAGCACAGTCTATGGATCACAACACAGTCATGAGATGCCTGCACAAACAGTCTGTTGAATATCCTCACAGTCCCCAGATTGATATTGCAATATTATGTATACAATATCGTGTCTACAGTCGGGGTTCAGGCTGTCAGGGTAAAAGTTCCACTTTTATCCTTTTTGTCCAAATTGAAGCATTTCTGAAAACTTAGGACCTGAACTGACTTGACTTGACCCTCCACATAATCCCTCAAAGTGTTGGACATCATAGCTGTTTATAAACCATCTGGTCCTTTTTGAAGTCATGAAGAAGTGGACACATGCAGCATCAGACGACTATAGAATAATCAAAACCATCCGGATATTCAAGAACATCAGGCTCTGGGACATCAAGACTAACAGGAACATCATTTTCCTTAGAGACAGACTTACCTTTAGCTTCAGAGACATCAGGAGTTCCAGGGAACACCTTGGGTCCTAATGACACCAGGATGGCCAGGAACACCAAGGTCTTCAGGTGCTAGGCCTTAGGAATGTCAGGGTTATCAACACCAGGACGTTATTGCACATGAAAAACATCAAGAGGTTTCATTGAGAGCCGCGACTCCAATCAGTTCCTGGTCAGAATTCTTATCTCACATAAAGAGATGAATAGGGTCTTAAGTCATTGCTCAATAACATGAGGTGTTGGCAGTTCATGTCAGATCCTTCAGTGCTGCCATCATTATAGAATGTTATTTACAAGTCTATTGTCTGTTGGTCAAATTGCAAATTTGATATTGGTGATGTTACTGAAGACGATGGATGAATTTCAAGACGGTCATTATCCACACATTTGGACACATCTTGACACAAGACATAATTTACTTGTTTTTCATCAACAATGTCTTTTGCATTCCCATGCAATGATCACACCCAACTCCAACAAATCCTCCCGCAATATCATTCCCCCAAAAACCAAAATACCTTCAACTTGTGGCTCTGGTACAGTTCTGGTAAGATTCTGACCCCCAAAAGGAGTAACGTTAATGTCATGTTGTTAAATTTTTACAAAGAAAAAATCATTGAGGACCCTGGAGCCTATATCTGTTGCTTCTGACGACGGCAAAAATACTTCTTGCATAAGGGATTGTAAACATCCGAAGGAATTGTAAACATCCGGTTATCTCGAGATTGCAATAGGTTTTGATATGGCTTTATCACCTACAATTAATACAGCCCATTTTGACTCAAAGGGTTCACAACGTCAAGCATTTAACTTGTATAAATTGGCACTTGTATTCCAGATGAAAAAGATGAATTGGTTTCCAGTGGTAATAAGTGTGTGTCGACTTGAAAATGTGACATAAAAAAATGGAAGGCTTTACATTTTACTGACTCTGTAGACTTATTTCCAAACATTGTATTTTTCAGCAATTGTGCTATGAAAACAACTATTGTCATAGCTGTTATATAGGTCGAATGAACCGGCGTAAATTAAGTCAAAAGCGAGTGTATGACCATGTGCATGGTAAGTATCAGTCTCTGTATGATTTGTTGAGGAATCTGCTGCCACTCCTGATGCAGTGCTGCATCAAACTCTGCCACAGTTTAACCAGGAGGGTCTCTTCTACGTATACGGCGACCGATAATATCCAATAGTATTCTGTCGGGTTGAAGTCGGGACTGCAAGCAGGCCACGGTAGCATTGTTATGGCTTCCCGCTGTAGAATCTGTGTTACCACTCTGGCTCTGTGGGGTCTAGCATTGTCATCCATGTAAACTGGTCTGTCGAAATGTGGAATTACCACAGGGAGAAAGATATTATCTGGATTTGTCTGAGCATTGCGTGTATTATGTAAGCAATCATTTGTTCGAGAAGACAGACGAAAATGTTGCCACCTAAAAAGTTGATTTCTCCAAATACACGAGCTCATGCTTGAAACTCGTCGCACGAGTAAAGTCGGAGTTTCACGAGCAATTGTGATTGTCTGTATCAATGTATGGAGAATTGTTTATGCCATTAAATATCTTCGATATAATTTTCAACCACTTGTCGAAAAGATATACTCAATTGAAAAAAGTGGCGCTTAACTTATTGTTCTGAGTATAGTTTCTCACATCATGGACATTTTGACAAGAATATTTTTCCTCTTATAGTAATAAATTTAATTGTGTCCAAAATATACACTCGATACTGTTTTCTATATGCCATAAAACATCGTAGATATTATTTTCAACAAATCGACATTTTACTTCTAGAAAAGAAAAACAGGCGTTCAATTTTGACCCTTACTAGGAGTCACAGTGTCACCAAATCGTATCAGGTGAAATGTCTGTACATAAAGTTTCAGCTTCCTAAACCTTTTGCTAGAAGAAGTCGAAATGAACATTATTTACGGACGTCATGCTATGCCATAAGGCTGACCTTGAGACCAAATGAGATTATAAGTAACGATATATGTATTACAAAGTTAATAAAAGATTTGAAAACTAGAGAAAATGATTCAGTTATAACACAGTAAACTTGGGAAGAAATAAGAGAATTATTTGGAGAATATCAAATGAGTAAGCATAACTAACAAAAACTAAAATATTATTCTTAATATCCAAGTCCTTTCACACATTAATCCAAACATTTATCCACACCCTGTAACATCAAAATAATTAAACGTCCATGACGTTTTATACATTCCCAACAACATCGCTACGCCATCTGTGCTGACGCTACACGACCGAGCTGAGAGATACTCGCAGACAGACATGTTATAAAATCAAATTCTCCTCTTGGGGGATCAATGTCTTCATTCTGAAATTGATTAATTATTGTCACTTTCGATCTCTCCCTGCCTTTTCATTCATGGGTCTAATGCTATAATGACGAGAAGAGCGCTCGTGTTTGCGCTCCTAATTAAAGCCACTTGCCCTGGCCTATTGGCGATCAAGTCCCGCAGTAATAGGCCCAGTCTTGGCCACAGAGGGAACCCAGTTTGCTGTGATGTGTCGCTGGGGAGATGACACACCGTTAGGCGGCAATAAACGCCATATTTCACACTTCTTAGCCTGAGAAAACTGCGAACACAACTGCACACTTAAATACAAACTGTCCTCGCGGTTGAGATAGCGCGATGTGAAAATTTGTCGGCGGACGCGTTTGCTCGACTTCGGTTGAAGTCAGGGAACCAGTATAGGATGAAATAGAATGTTGCTGAAGGTTAGGGGAAAAAACTTTGAAATATAAATTTGTATTTCAATACATTTTAAGATAAAGTTTACGTTATATCTAAAAATTGACGGTATACACGTCATTTGTTTTTGTCTTTTAGATGTTTAACAAATTTAACTTTCTGAAGTTGAGGCGCAAGTCAACGCGGAGCGAAATTTTTCCTCATGCGTTTATAGTTACACGATCAATATGATATTCATTGTCGCTGATCACCCTTATCGTTGACGTTTTTGTCGTTTTTGTGGTGTTTAGCACGTTACATTTCTAACAATTTATTAAAGTTCGGTTTCGGCGAAATGCTTTTTTTAATGCATATATTCGTATATTATACATCTGACTTAAATTGACTACTGTAAGAGGGGAAAAAATACTTGATAACATTACTATGATGTGAGAAACTATAGTTCAATCTGACATCCTAAACATAAAGGCCATATCTTAAGACAGTGTAATCAACAACCTATCAATTGAAATCAACATTGTATCAAGAGAAATCAACATTGTGTCAAGAGAAATCAACGTTGAACGAACAGATATCAACATCTTGTGGAGAGAAATCAACAACTTGTTCAACGTTACTGAAAGCTTATGGACATGTATGACCAAAAGGTAAAGCTTTTATTTGAATAAACTGCATATCATTTTTCGAGAATGATGACATTCAAATGAAATTGACGCATATCGGAGAGGAAAGCCGTGTTCTCCAGTGAACAATTGACAGAATAAACCATTTGATTGGCATGTTTATCAATCAATAGTGAAATGTTGGTCAGGTATGACAGTATCAGTTATTGGAGACGGCTCAAGAATTTCCTTGTGTTGGTTTAGAGCATAAAAAAACCGAAGAACAACTGATGACAAATATGTCTCCACATTTAGAGGAGGGATGGTTTTTATTATTTCATCCCTTCATTCTCTGCCACCGAAGATTTCTTAAATTATTCCCCCCCTTCACGTCCTTTACAAAAGAATCTTTTCAGGGAAAGACAGGTCTTCAATGTCCCCGTTGTAACCACAGGAACCCGATATTGGAAATAAAATGTAGGTAAAACGTGGGTAAGAAAGACCCGCCCCCTCTTACCCACGTTTTACCAACATTTTATTTCCGATATCGGGTTCATGTGGTTGTAACTCATAAGACTGAAATTCCGTCGTATTTGCGATAGGTAAACTGTTACGGTTAATTGCATTTGAATAAAATCCTGCATTAAATTTGAATCTCGCAGAAACACCATTTAAAATGGTGTTTTCTTCGGTCACATTTTAACTGATACCATCCAAACAAGATTTTCTTTCCTTTGAATCGTATGCCTTTGATAATTATTTCAGAGCAATTGTTTAAAAGAAATCATGATATGTGTAAGTATAGCGCTGATTTCATGTATTGAATAGAACTCCCTTAATTCTTGCTTAAAATCATACGCCTAAAATGAAATTATTAATCATACTGGCTCATCGAATTATGTGTTATGTGTTTGCCTTTGTGAACATTTACTACTCGGTCCTCCGCCAGTAAACGTTTAAAGATTTCAAGGAACCTTAAAGAGGCAGTAGCACGTTTTTTTAAATAGTTTAAAGTGTTCACTGATATATGTACGTTAATGCTAAATGTATTATTTTGATAGTGTCAAAAAAACTCATATCACAAACCAATCATCCATAGTCAGAGAACAAATTATGAGGTTAACATAAAGTCCATTGTTGGCTATTTTTGTTTGAACTCCTTTAATTCATTTTGTGTAAGAAAAAGTAATTGCATGGCTAAACTTTACTTTAGATATTTGATTTATGACTGCTTCATTTCTTAATTTCTTAAATGTATTTCTTAATACATTCTCTTTCAATAGGAACCATTTATTTTCATTTTCCTGACATCACCTAATATTCCCTCAAAAACGTGCTACTGCCCCTTTAAAGTCATGTGCTTTGTGAGTAATAATCCAATTTAACCCCCGTAATTGATCTACGAATAATGATTTTTACCTTTGTTCTGCTTGACATGTACTGTTATCTGATCCTACATAAGAAGATGATGATTACATTGACTAAAGCCGTGTGCTTAAAGATCCATTCCGTGATTTTCGTCACATATTGGTTTGTTTTGATACGAACGTCATTGGCATAATTGATGATATAAATTCAAAATACCTCACATATTTATTCTCCAAATACTAGATATTAAAACAGTCATACATTCACAAATTCACACGTCCGATTTACATGAATGCTAGTGATATAACCTATCAAACATTATCAACTCGTAAATCCCATTCTGACTGCTTCAGTTAATTTTCTTTTTGGTTATTGTCCGGTTTTCGATCAACACCGCGACTTTAAGCCTCCCTTTTGTCGCCACACGACTTCGATGGGATTTAAATGATACTTTCCTCAGTTTCCTGCAACAGTCGATACGTCTCGATAAGATGACACTATAGGTTAAGTTTGGCAATTGTGTTGTCAGAGTTTTCAATTATACAGTTTTTCGTGTTATACACTGTCAACGAAAATTCGTTTATTGATAGAACATTTTGTTCTTCATCTTGAACGTGTCTTACTCTTCCTGTTAAGTGACCCTCTATAAAACGACATGGTTTCATTTACTTTGAAATTATACATCATATTAATCATATTTAAACGACACAATTTACAGTGCAATGATATCAAGAAAAAGCATGCTATATCACTATGTTTCAGTGTAACGTTTAAACGACAAAACTTACAGTACAAACATATCAAAATTAATAATGTTATATCATAATGTTTCAGCGTGATACTGTCATTGAAATCGCTGAATGACTTTATTTCCATTTACTTCGTAATCATAAACCTTTAATGATACTCCACCGTAATAGCGCCATTAACATCATTCAATGACATAATGTACTTTCCTTCTTAAACATTTAATCGTGACGTTAACTGACCCTCTTCAAACAACACACTTTAATTTGATCAATTTATTGATTAAGTTAATTGATTAATTAGACAACAAACTTTAACTACACGAAATTTTTTTTTTTTTATTGAAACATATATATGATGTTTTACGAACACATATCAGGAAAAAACATATTTTTTACCTGACCCTCTACAAACAACAGGCTTTGATTTAATTAATTAATAAAGTAATAATACAATTTACAAAACAATCATTTTTCATAGCAACATACTGTACTAATATCAGGTTCCATCCTTTCTATTTACGCACACTATTGAATGAACCCACAAAGCAGACGCTCATTCCATTTACTTAAAAATATATCCTTTTAATGAAACATTTCACACTTCAATAATACCTTAAAGAAACATCAAATGATATTATTAGTTTTTTCATTCTATTTACTTACACTGCTCGTTCACCAACTCCTGTAAACGTTGATTAGAACCTCCTATACATCTGTCTTGTCTGAGTAGGGAAATAGACGAATATTTACACGAATTCTGGAGAGAAACGGTCAGGCCCTCTCAATTCCAGGATACGTTACAACCAATCTTGTTAAAACCAGACTTTCATATCCATCAAACCCTATTCTTTTATTAGAACTAGCCGTATATGTACATACCATTCCATGCTTGTCTGTTTGAAAACATGTAGTGAGATGAATCATTTGTTTTAATATGTTACCGATATTGTAAATACCATTCCATGCTTTTCTGTTTGAAAATATGTACTGGAATGGATCACCTGTTTTAATATGTTACCGATATTGTAAATACCATTACATGATTTTCTGTACTAGTTTAACTAGAATGGATTATCTGTTAAAGTATGTATATCGATAATGCACATATCCTCCATTGCTTGTCTGTTTGAAAGTATGTACATATGTAAAGAATATTTGTTTTAATGTACTTGTTGCAACAGTGACTATTTTTTCGCTTTAAAGTTGAAATTTCTCTATCATTTACAGTATTGAAAAAATTGAGTTATCAGTAAAATACAGTGCAGACAAATTCATGTGCAAAGTTCATATACCTTAAGTATTACATTTACGTTTTGGTAGATTATCGTCATTTTCATCATCCTCAAAATATGACAGGCGTCAGAAGCATCACTTCACAAAGTGTCTAATCGATGGTGCTTTCTTGTCATCGTCGTCGACGCCCTCGTTGTCGATATACAAGTTTCATCATCCTTTACGGTATCATCAGCATCATCTTCATCATCATCATTTTCATCATAATAATCATCATCATCATCATCATCATCATCATCATCAGCTTCATCATCATCATCATCATCATCATCATCATCATCATCATCATCATCAGCATCATCAGCATCATCATCAACATCATCATCATCATAATTATCATCATCATCATCATCATCATCATCATCACCATTATCACTATCATCATCATCATCATCATCGTTGATGTTTCGTCATCGATGACTTGTAGTTATTGTCATCGTCGTTACTAAAACCATCGTTGCCATTATCATTAGCATTCCAGACACGATATACAATGTGTTCAACAATTCTGATTTTACCTTTTTTTATAACTAGCTGTTATATGAGTTTACAGTTCGGTAGCCGTTCAGAAAAAACTTCTGTGACAAGTTCAAACAATCAGATTTCTTCAAACGCTCTAATTCAAATTTTATTTCTTTCCATTAAAACGTTTGAACAAAGGGGACACGGATGATTAGTTTCGACATCACGTTTACGATCCTTTATTGAAAGAGGGACCACATGTTTGCGTCTAAGACGTCGTGTTATTTTCTGGATCAGTGAAATTGCGACTTGGCGGCTACAAATCGTCGTCAAAGTCTCAAAAAGGCCAAAAGAAGTTAATTTGGAATGGTCTGACCAGCATAATGTGTCTAATCGCAATCAGTTAAACAGCTTTCCGTTCTTTATACATTCATTATATATGGTCGGGTAATGCAAGACCATCAATCAGTAATAACAAGAGCTAATTCTTCACACCATCTAGCTCCTCTACTCAGCTATACCCAATAGAGAAGAAGATTCACTGATGGAACAACTGCTCTCTTCTTCATTATAGCCAATTGGCAGATCTTAACAGAATTAACAGCGAGTACTGTTCAAGCATTTTCACCTTTTGCTCCGACACGGCGACACCAATAACCCAGCCATGCAAATATTTAAAACAAATGATCTCTCTAAGCTTTCAAAGTTGAGATGAAGTGGTGATTTTACACCTCATATCACGACGTTGTTGGAAAGCAAGCCGTCGATCTTGAGGTGGTGCTTCGAGCTTATTCCCAGAACAATTACTGAAGAAATTGTTTTACTGCTACACAATAACGGGAAAGGCTGGGCCATCCTGAGTTAATACGGGTCAATCCAGGCCGTTTAAATTTGACCATGTACCGTAAATGTAGATTGGTTTCTTTGACGCGAAGTGGTCCTTTAATACAATAATCGCGGGTAAATGATCGTCTTTTCTTTGATATTGTAAGGTCACAACAAGTCTCCTGTTCACTGATTGCGGAATTGAGATCTCTGTCAGACCATTAAGATGAGATGCTGTAGCTTTGACTTCAGGTTAAACACTTGATAAATTAGCTGGAGAATTCATGCATATGTTGATGGAACAATACCAGAAAATACTTGGCGTACCATTGGATGATGGTCTTCGTGAAATGGTTTTGTGTAACATAGCGGAAATAAGAAAATAATTTATTTATGATATTTAAAAAAATCATTTGAGAAACCTTGCAATACCAGAATAATTGAGAAACTACTTTACGTTTTATTTGAATTTGATCTTTGTTAAATGGGTTTGTGTGATATAGCAAAAATTAAAAATAATTGATTTTTATAAACAATTCTTGAAAGTTGAGAAACCTTGCATATATTGCTGTTATAATACCAGATCAATCGGAAAGTATTTGAAGTAGAAGTTAATCTTAGTTAAATAGTTTCGTGTTACAAATTAGAAAACATTATTTGGAAATGAAAAACGTTTTGATTTTTAAAAATATCAGAGCAATTTGAAAGTACTTAACGTTTCATTTGATGTTGATCTTTGTTAAAGGGTTTTGTGTGACATAGCGAAAATTAGAAATAATGATTTTCATCTACATTTTTCTAACAATGAGAAACCTTGCATATGTTGCTGTAACAATAACAGATCAATTTGAAAGTACCTGAAGTCTAAGTATAAGTTGATCTTTGTTAAATGGTTGTTGCATAAATTAGGGGAGACATGATTTATGATATGCATTTTAATTTTCGAGTTGAGAAACCATGCATATGTTTATGGAACAATACTAGAACAACTTGAAATGTTTTGTGTAGCATAGCGAAATTGATTTTTTTATACAATTTTTGAAAGTTGAGAAACCTTGTATGTGTTGCTGTAACAATACCAGATCAATTTGAAAATGATTTGTTTTACCTTCCATATGTTGATAGAAAAATACCAGAACAATTTAAAAGCACTTTACGTTATATTTGCTGTTGATCTTTGTTAAAGGGTTTTGTGTGACATAACGGAAATTAGGAAATAATTGATTTATGACATAACTTCTAAAGTTTGGAAATCTTTCATATACTTTTTGAGTTGAAAAACCTTGCATACGTTGACGGAACAATGACAGAACAATTTTGAAATTTCTTGATGAATCATCTCAAAATGTTAGTGAAGCAAAGCGAAATTTAAAAAAAAATTCATGAGACGATTTTTTAAAGATGAAAAACAATGTTTTTTGTTTATGACAGAAAATCAGAACGATTTGAAAGTATATTTATTTGAAGACGATCTTTGTGAAATGGTTTTGTGAAACAAAGTGATTTTTAACAGAGTTCATTTTAATGACAATTCTTAAGTTATTGCACACTTCATACAGAATAATTCAAAGATTGAATTTACAAGCAAATTGTTTACTTTGAATGCTATGTATATATGTTTCGAAGAACTTGGTCATCATAACAAAATATTTGAGAAACAGTTCATTAAACAAAAGATTACTTGGAAAAGAATGTTTTCATTTATAAAATGAATATTGATTGAGATAACATAGAAAAATAAGTTTTATCAAAAAGAAAGAATTTGATCAGAATTGTAATAAAGGTGTCCATTGACTTTTAAAAAAACAAAAAACGGTAGCATATTTCTCTATGCACGGCTGTAATGTAATTTAATTATTTTCATCTGTGCCACATAAGGTTCACCATAATCAAATAAAGGTCAGGATTGGAAATGGGCAATAAGTTAGGCAACAAAAGTCATGATATATTTCAAGATATTTTTTGGTGAAACAACGTGAGACGAGTAATGTTTAATTAAAGGAAATATGATGGCTCATATGCTAACTGGTCATCAATAGATTTCAAAATTTGGTGTTAAAAGTACAAAATTTGATGATATGATTAGAGAGACGACAATGTGTCAGAAAGTATAACATGTTACAGGGTATTTAATAGGATCAATATTTAGCTGAATTTGTTGTACTACTTAAACTATTTTGAATTTATCATTTGGTACCAAGAAAAGGTTTAGTGATATTGACATAAGAAATCATTGAATTTAATCACCTTTTTGCTATTTGAAATATTGTTAAAACTGGAACGAAATTGCAATACCTATTCGGCAAGATAAGATATTTGTATGTATAAAAGATAATTTGGTGCTACAAACAAACAAATTTATTGTAAATATTCAGTTCAAAGACAATATCAAAATGTCCTCTTGAATTATTTTTTCCAATATACCAGTTACAAAGTATACTTTTCCGTGATGTTATTTATTCACTTGGATAGTGCCTTGTTTCCTTCAAAACATTCTCTTTATAAATGTTCTTTTTCAGAAGAACTTAGAATGATATAAAAAGAAAAAAAGATATTTAATGTGCAAAATAAAAAATCTTTGTTTTTGACAGAAAAAATATACTTCTACAAATCATCATATCCTATTTACAATTTGAAGGAAATATTATGATTCCAGTAGAAAAAACCACAAATTACATTCTCTTTATATTTTATACATAAGTAAATCGACATTTTTAATAATATTTTAAGTAAACACTTCATCTTCTTCAAGTTGCAATAGCTAATAATCAATATTCCATATACATCTTATTTCACTCATATATTGAATTCATAATGCCATAATAAAAGCCTTTGCAAAATGTCCAGTTCAGGTACATTCATTAAAGGTGTTTTGAAATACCTCTTTACTTATCTTTTCAATTATTATTCCAAATGAAAAATGATATTGCAACAAATTCTAAACAACCAATAACTACATTTTGCATTTCACAAACTATTTTTCTTTAAATAAAAAAAACTGATTGTACGTTAAAGTTGCAGTTGAACGTTTTAAGGCAGAATATTAGGTGATGTCAGGAAAATGTAAATAAATGGTTCAAATTGAAAGACAATGTATTTAAACTAAATGAAGCCGTAACAAATCAAATATATAATGTAAAAGTTCAGCCACGCGATTTCTTTTTCTTACACAAAATGAATTAAAGGTGTTCACAAAAATAGCTGCTAATGGACTGTATGTGAATCTTTATAATTTGTTCTCTGACTATGGATGATTGGTTAGTGTAATGAGCTTTTTTACACTATCAAAGTAATACATTTAGCATTTTTGTACAATTATCAGTGACAAATTGAAAATATAACAATACAAAAACGTGCTACTGCCCCTTTAAGAACAGATTTTGGTAATATAGATCAGAAGAACATTTTTATCTGCAAAGGTAACACCTAAAATCAATGAAAAGCTACTATTTCCCAGGTTTGAAATGGCATAACTCTAACCATGGCTTAATTTTACTAGCTGTTACTATACTAGGGAAATATATGCATTCATCTAAAAACATAGTGACGTCATAAGTAGACAAATCATTGCACCGTGTTGCTATTTGTGTAACATTTTGCCTCATCCTCTGATATTATATTAATAATTTAAAGATATTTGGCATTCGTAGCTAAAACGAACTTAAAAATACTTCATTTTAGTTCACAAAACATCACTTGAAGTTCCTCAAGAAATACCAAATATTTTCTAGCTTTAATCCTACACTTATTGAATATTGGCATTTACATGTAGAACTACCTTTCACTCAAAATTATTTCACCAAAATATACTTTCCTTAAATTGAGTTTGATAAGTTTTCCAGTTGAATTTTTTAAAATAACATTACATACTATTATTCATTGTATATAACAATTTATCATATGTTGAAATCTATATTCATGGTAACATCGGTTTTCAATGAACATACCGAATAGAAGAAATTATGCTGTACAGGTCCTTCAAAAACACGTTTCAAGATATTCACACTATTCTGCATCAAAGTATCAAAGTTCTACAGAAACTCATTTAAGGAACATAATTCTATGTTTTAGATTTCATAAATTATTTTTCTTAGATTAAAAATATTTTTTTTCCTAAAACAATATTCCTTAAATTGAAAATACAATTTTGAAGAACACTTAGCCTCATTCAAAAGACAATATTCCTTATATAAATTGAACATGATAACATTAACCTCCATGGTGCCATGAACATTTTTCTTAATCAATGACTACACTTAATCCACTATTCATGCGCCTACTTGTAATTAATGTAACACGATCATTCATAACGAGCTGCTCTTTAATAGCTACAGCGTTCACATGCATTATGAATCTGTTCTGACCAGTCTAATAAATTCATCGGGAGTCGCTCTCGTCACCTCCTCTACAAAGATCATATCAAATTTGGATATCAAACCGAAATTAATTACTCGGTGACAGCCTGAATACATTGCGACCCTCAAGATGGCATCGAAGCTGGGACCAAAAATCATCTAAGAATTGAAATAACTAAAACATAAAATCAAGCCAGAAATATCACACTATCACCACAGACCAATGGCGTTCTTTAAGTATTTTCGTAATTTCATAAACCGAGATGACTTCTGCTTTAAGCAAACATATGGCTAGGCGATGATCGTGTACAAGCGAGCAGACGACACGCGCCGCTGACAGACTCTCAGAGATGTTAACCGATTTGAGCGCCCTCTAGGGTCACGTGACGTCGCTCAAGTCAGCCAATCACAGGAGTTATGGCTTCTACTGTAAATGTTTAAGGGGATAATTAGCAACTACGCAAATCTATCTTATTAAATTAATTACGCCCGTGTTCTGAAATATGAGGAATGGAAAGAAGGAGATTGGAATCAGTTGCTGGGACTCTCCAAGAGACGAAGCAAGGCTCTGTCGGTGCCAAGAAGAACCATTACTATGACGACCCGTTACCATTATCAACGGTGCCACTGCTCTGTGTGAATTCTTCATTTCAAGAGACCTCTTCAAAAACAGGATTGTTTTCATAATCTGTATTTCAAGGAATTGAGTGTCGACTCAGGATTTTTCAAAACAATTTCAAGAGATTTTGTCTTTAAAAATCAAGATTTTTTTCCAAGATGGAAGGATTAACGGAGTTTGTTTCCAAGTCGTTTGAAGAATGCAGTGAAAACATCAAGAAAGAAACACTGACTGTTGCAATGCTTGCAGACGAGAAGAAAGTAGTTGACTGCGAAGATATAAAGATAACATGTTCGGCGAGCGAGGACGAAAAGTCTGGTGACGAATCGGACGATGATCTCTCTGTAGGGGGTAAAGATAGAGACAAGCTGTCAATCAAAATAGGTGAGTGTAAGTACATTTTTCTGTCTTATTTTATCTTTTTTTAAATAATTGTTTCGATAAATAATATATAAAAATATTTTCAATCTTAAATGTAAGACAGAATGTACAGTGACTTCTGTTTATTTTCATTGTCATGTTATTATTATTTGTATCATCTTATTAAAATATATACACGAAAAGATAAACATATTTTGAAAACCAAATGAAATGAGGACATAAATATTTTAAATGAATACACAAATAGCGATATGTAAAGTCTAAAAATGAATTGATCAAAATAAAATAATTTTAGAATGGTTGTAAAAAGTGAAAACAAATGTAGAAAAAATTAGTGAAAATATGTAAATAGATAAAAGTAAATTATACAAAATATAGATGTGATTACGATATATGTCGAATGTATGGAATAACTCTGTTATTGAAGAAAAACATTCAATTTAACCATTATAATATAAAATAATGAATGACAAAATGCAAACTGAATTTTCGAAATACTACACTGCATATATTCGTTGTCAAATAGACAAGCGGTATTTTACATTTCACGAAATATATAAAAGGAACATAATACATGTCCATTATGAAATCCTTGGTATAAAGAGTTCCTTATAAATAGTATTTATTCAATTGTCAATGGTTACTATCTCTGTTGAGCATCACATTGAAACAAAGTGTATCTTTACACGTAAGCAAAATCCGTTTTAATGTTTTTATTCCCTATCTATAGCACATATTTTAATGTAACATTTGTAAATGTTGGACGTAGTTCCGAAAGGACACATGTATCAGTTGATTGAAAATTACAAAATTGAAAAGTCTGAAATGTTATCAATTTAATTCGAGTGTCACATGTTTTTAAAAGGGAATGTTTCCGTTGTACATACATATGGATGCATAAAATGACTTGTCCATGAGAAAAATATTTCTTAAAATATCGTTTCCAATATGATAGGAAATACTACTTTGGTCATATTAATAATAATTTTAGCTTATCCTTTTGTCAGATTTGTGCCATATGAAATTTAATATTTGATAAATATTCATTGACAAATATTCTAAAATAATCATGTATTTACATACTCATTTGCTTATGGCTTTATTATTTAGTAGATTTGAGGTCATAAAACACAACATAAAAATTCAAGGGTATTGTAATTATTATTCGAAGACGAATGTGTTTATGTACACACATTTTACGTATACGTTTATACAATTAAAGATAAATGATAAGCTTAAAAACTATGTAAAAAATGCAAGATTAAAAAGTCAAATTCGTACTTGCAAGTATACTTTCAACAACACAATGACATAGTTTAGTTTTCATGATGACAGAATTAAAAAAATATTGAATTCATTCGCGGTTTACATTAAATAACTTTGATGATTAATATCTTATTCCCGTGAAACAGTTTTATCAGAAGTATAAAACAAAGACTAACAAGATTAACAGCCTTTTACATATCATAGCAACTCAAATGTCTATTTATGGTATACATTAAACTTTATTTAAGGCATCAGGGAAACTTTTAATAAAAATTTTTTGGGTGGTTGCAAGTCACCTGATTTTATCCACTTTTGATAGATGGATTTTATTGAATTATATTCAATGATAATATTTTTCATGAATGCTTTTTTATACCTTATGTTCACTATCCTTTGCAAATCTATGTTGTATACAAGAGGCATTTCACCTATGAAGTGTTTATATTTCCTTATTCTGATATTTTTATAGTAACTTTCGTTCCCTCCATGCTGGTTATTTGATTAACATTAAACATAATTTCTGTGATACTTTGAAGATTTGTAGTCTTCATGTATACAATAAATTATTCTTTACATCGTAAGCAAATGACTATTTCAAATAATGACTGTAAATATAACTAATTTATTTAAGGTGCATAAAATATTACTTAATAAATGCTATTGTGAGATGGATAGTTGATTGAGTCATTTAGGAATATTAAAACTGTACATTACACGGTTCATTGATCCTTTATAGTACTCTTATATTGTTTTGTGTGTAAGAAAAATATATATACAAATGAAATTCTTATAATGTTTTTCTAAAACTTAATATATTTTACACAACGGCTGCAGCAACCCCTTTCATTCGAGGTACATGTACTCATATATGCTAGGTTTCCTCAGAGTTTATGAATTTGCCATAATGATACAGTATATTTACCATGATTGATTTTCTCTCAACCTTGGCCATTCAACGTAAGATTGGTATCTGAAAATTATATTTGAAAACAAATCGGTGGATATTCTTTACTGTTACTCCTTTCAAGCGACAATAATTTTAGTCGTAAAATCTTTGATTTTTTCAATAATGGTAACTGTTTAGAACGATTCAGTGATAAGTTTGGACTATATGTTGAAATTTTAAAATTAGATATTTCAAATATTGTCCTTTTATATGATGTTTGAGAGTCTTACCAAATGGGTTCTTTTTACAAACAGGTCAGATTAGAATAAAATCAACCAATCTGACACTTTTTGATTTGAGACACATTAGGTGCGGAACTTTGATTATAATATCTTATATAATATGTTCATACACAATTGAAAGTTAATTAATGTAATTGAACTTAGCGTTAAAATAATAGAGATAGAGATTGTAAGGATAACAATGAAAAATTTGATTGGGATGGTGGATTTAGTGTGATGTTTTGGCGGGGGAGTAGTGGCAGTGGAAGGGAGAAATAGGAAAAGGGATATAGATGGATAGAGAGAGTGATGAAGAGAGAGGAGATGGGGAGAGAGTGAGGTAGTAAAAGAGAGGAGGAGAGACAATGAGAGAGTGAGAGAGAGGGAGCGACACAGAGAGATAGGGAAGAGAGAGACACAGATAGAGTGTAAGAAGAGAGAGAGGTTGAAAGAGAGAGACACAGAGAGAGGGAGACACAGTGTGAGAGAGAGTGAGGAGGGAGAGAGAGGGGGGGGGAGAGTGAGAAGGGAGGAGAGAGAAAAGAGAAATAGAGGGACAGACACACAGAAAGAAACACACACATAAAAATACAAACATATAGAGACAGAGAGAGGGGCTAGATAGAGAAAGATAGGGGAAGGGGATAGACAGAGAGATCAAGTTTAGTTTGACTGAAGAAGAGAGATAGAGGAAATCGACGAGACATGTAGAGAGACAGAGACAAGGAAATCATAATTGATATGAAAATATTAGAAAAATATCATGAGACATTGTCAGAGATATACAGGAGGAAATAGGAGAGAGAAGTAGGCTGAGTCACTGAGGATTTTTAGGAAAATAAAACATGAAACCATTGATCTAAGAAGAACATGGCTGGAAGGAAATCATTTCCTATACACTATTGGGCCTGATTGTTTATGTGTTTATGAGATATCAATATATCTTAGATTTCGTCAGTAGTAGCATTACGTGTATATTGATGTCATGTATCGTGAGTGAATATTTTTAAAAACTGTTTATCATAATTTAACTTTTATATCAACTTCTGATATTTTTCTTAATTGACAATAGATAAATATATATGTTACCAGGTTGCTCCGTTGAAGAACAAGACATGACATATGAAATACGTCGATGTACTTCTTCAGTTGTAGTGACACTTGTCAAAATAGATCCATTCTTTCAATTCTTATAGTGAAAACATCATATAAATTGCAACCTTAACATAGTTCTGTATACAGTATGTACTATTTTACATTTGAGAAGAAACAATAAGTATTTTAGAGTCTTACAGATAATGTAATAAGTATTTTATATAGTCTAAATACATAATATAAAGTCTAAATACATACAACCATAACTAAATCTGTTTTATTCATAGTTTCCCATATAATAAAGGATAATTCTCATATATTGAAACTGTCTTTTTGAATTATATGATAAACAAACATCAATATAAATACCAGTAATAATTATGTACCTCATATCAATATCAATAATTTAAATAGATATAGCGTCGACGCTAAACCTGTTGGAAAAGAAATTAGCTTTGTTATGATAATATGATAACTAACTGTGTTGATTGCTGTAAATTACTACAACTAATTACTCCCCGTTGTGCATTCTACTCATTTTTAGCGTCGTCCTAGTAAATACGCTTTGGAATTCAATCATAAAATGTCAATCATAATCATTATTGTTTTCTGTTGTCGTGCAGTGTAATAGGGTCATAACAGTTCAATTTTTGAATTTTTTCCGCCTGTATTGACATCAGTAAGTGGTTTTGTAACGACACTTTAAATTGTGACCATTTTAAACTTGGCTTTTATAATTACATGTTGTTGGTATTCGTTAATTTGCATTGTTCAATTCGATTCTGTATTAGCCTTTGATTTTACAGCTCATCGGCGGTTACAAATACAGGTATTGATACACGGGTTAATGATTGAATGAATGAATGAATGAATGAATGAATAAATGAATGAATGAATGAATGAATGAATGAATGAATGAATGAATGAATGAATGAATGAATGAATGAATGAATGAATGAGAAGTATATCTCCGCTAATATTTTAGCCATTTGCTGCGTTCAAACATTCCAGTTATGATATTAGCAATGTTTTCATTGTACTTAAACACATACATAATTTTTAACCTCAAATTTATCATTTGCATTATTTTCGTTGATTCCGCTTTATGGATCGATCTTTGAAAATGTTTCGATAAATTGTGCATTTTTTTAATTTTAGGTTACTGGCATCACATTGTTTTGATAAATATGGATTTTTGAAATCAATGTATGAGGAATATGTTTTGGTTTGAATTAATTAATTCAAATAAATTCATTTTCTTCATATCTTTAGGAGGATTAAAGATAATATGTACAAAAGGTGGTCTTATATACCCTATGATTATGAAATTTAAGCATAATCATCTAAAAAAAAATTAATGACTTGTAATTTTTGCCATTTTTTTTCTGATTATTTTAGGTAAAACGTTTATCCCTCTGCAGTGCAACTAATGTGGGAAAGCACTATGATAAATCTTGACGCCTTATGAACTTTGTATATGAAGGTGAAAGGCATATCTGTAAATTAAATGATTATACAATATAAAACGATGAAAGATCAATTGCATTAGATTTTAGTTCTACGTGCAGATAAGGTTAAAAGGATAAAATTGATATTTATTTTCAATGTTTTTTGGGTAAATATATGTTATTCTAACAGACTGTAGAGATGAGCATGAAACAGTGTGTCACGTGATCAATCAAATATTTCATACCAGAAAGGTATTTTTATGACTACACTCGTCGAGTGATATGTTTTCCATGGATCATAAATGTAAAAAAATCTGAAAATGTTTAAGAACTTTCATCATTATAAAAAACGCGTCTTATTTTAGCACATGAAAACCTTGAAATTGTAAACATCCTAATGAGACATATAACTTAAAAGATTGTTCTTAAATCGCCTAACAAAAACCATTTTATCAAAATTAATTTCAACCAGATCAGACAATTTCAATTGTTTTGATGACTCAATGAAACCATGATTCAAAGAAAACGTTAGAAATACATGCATATCAGACTCAAATTGTCTGAAAAGACAGTCATTTATTTCACAAACACAAGAATCGTTCAATAAATACTTTTATAAAACATATCTTAGGGACCATATGAAACATGTTTATTCGTTGTGATGTTTTTTAAAGTAGTGCTTGTATTAAAGTTCCATGTATATTTCAATGAAAGTCAAATGAACGCTCACCAATGCATTACGATTTATTAAAATCTACATTTTATCTATAAATGACAATTATGCACGCATTTTGATCAAAAGATGTCACATTTAAAAAAACATGAAACCTTTCAACAATATGAACAGATATTGTTGTTTATTAAACAAAATCTAAAAACCTTCACTAAAAATTGTTGGTCTTGTACTTTTGGAAACAAAAACAAAAAAACTTCCAACGATATATGGACTTAAAAAAAACAACAAACAAACATTGGATGTCACTGTAGAAATCTTTCGTGTAAGAATGGGCCTTGTACACTCCACAAAACCGAATACAACTTTCAGCGATATTTACAAACATGAGCAGTGTCTATAGCATAATATCAAGTAGATTCAACAAGATAAACAAATAGTTATCATGTATATTGCAATAAAAAAGAAACGTTTCACCGACATTGGTGTCGTATATGGAATAAAACCAAAACACATATTCAACAGAGGTGCTGTTCATTGTATAAAATAAGTAAGCATTCAACAATAGAAGAAAGCGTAAATCTTGTACACTGGACAAAAACAACAGTCAACAATATACACACGCATGGGTAATGTATATTTCACAAAACCAAGAAATCCTTCACCGATTAAAAATGTATAGAATTGTACATTTCACAAAATCATAAACCTTTCAACAATATAAGCAAGCACCTGGCTTGTACATTTCACAAAAGCAAGAAACCCTCAACAATATAAACAAGCACCGGTCTTGTACATTTCACAAAACCAAGAAACCCTCAACAATATAAACAAGCACCGGTCTTGTACATTTCATTCTGGAGTACAAATTACACAAACCATCCGTCTCGTTGAAATCAAAGCAAGATCGATCGAATCGGAAACGTCGGTTCTTGTCGCCAGGCTCGGAGCAAGCCTAATGTCCAAATGACAGAGCAAAGTCCATTTGTTACGTTCACTGGCTGACTTCTATAATAACTATCGGCCTATTAGAGCTCAATTACTACCCAGGAGAAAATCACAGGGTAGCGAAAGGGCTCGAACTCAGAATGGCAATTTCCTTAATAAAATGATAGCTTAGCCATGCTCGCCGAGTCTTCTGTGTAATGATACTGCGGAAGAATCTCTCTTTAAATTAATACATTAAAGGCTCTAAATTGGTCTAATCGTTTGACAAGGGGTCTGGAATGAGTTAGGGCAATTACTAATTGATTTCAGCTAATAATCTGCTTGTGTAGATTTTAGGAGTCCATTTCGTGCTCTTATGAGTTCTATAATCATTATAATATATTCCGGCTGAGACGAATTGATGCGTTTTTTCATAGTTGAATTGGCTTGTTTTCTGATTTTCTGTGTTAATGATACGTATTGCGGTTACATAGCAGTTTCTTAGAGGCCCTGTCTTCTTTTTTCATCAATCTTCTTACAGTATGTTTGTACTCTTCTATCTCTACTGCCCAACACCGTTTTTCTGAACAAAGCAAACTTTTTAAAAGTTTTAGGTCATTTGGTTTGAAGAAAGACCGTCAAAGATATAAACATTGTTCAGACGTGTCCCTTGCTTTAATGGAAAACAAGGGATAAAAACTCATTTAGCAAAAATAAATAATCAATAAAGCGTTAGTTTGATTTGAATGATGGCGTTTTTTGGAAGTTGTGCTTGCTTTTTCCTGGGGTTTCCTTGGGGGTTAATGTTATGATATGAGGCAATTTAACAAAAAAAATATTATATTATATTATATTATATTATATTATATTATATTATATTATATTATATTATATTATATTATATTATATTATATTATATTATATTATATTATATTATATTATATTATATTATATTATATTATATTATATTATTAGATAATACTATACTATACTATACTATACTATACTATACTATACTATACTATACTATACTATACTATACTATACTATACTATACTATACTATATCATATCATATCATATCATATCATATTATTTAACATAAGATATAACGGCTGTTTAGTTAAGTGTCATTAACAAGCTGTACAGCTTCTGATATTATTCTTTCATGCGTATTTCATCTGTTAGACATCGCTTTCATACCAACGAATCCTTAATAACACATGTCAATTGATTTTCAATTTAAAGACTAACGAGAATTGATGATATAAATTTCATTCGCACCTTTATGGGATTAATAATTGACTGTTGGAAATAATATCAGCGATTGGGGTGAATTTGTAAAATAAGTTCCCAGATTCTTCTTCACAAGGTAATTATTACTTGTGATAATCAGTTAATCAGACCAGTGGAACAATAGTTAATTAGGATGGAAACCGATGCACGTCTACTAATGAGCCTAATTGTTAGCTATTAGTTGAAACGTTTCGCGACTCGCGAACAATCATTTCCCCCTATAATTTTGTGTCGTTAAAATATTGCTAAGCCCGGACACCTCTGTATGTAATCGGAATTTGTCAAGAAGGAAATGATTCTCGAATGAATTATTTGAAACAGCCTTCATAACGAATTGTTGTCATTATGAAAAGGATTAATGGACAGTTGATAATGCGTGTAATTTTGAATTGTTTGTGAATCCTAATGTGACGTAATGTGAAATGTCAAAGTACAATTGATGGAGTCAATAAATTCGATGTAATTTATTCTGATTCCAATATCCGGAAATTAGTGTTCATTATATCGCTTTTCATAATATGAAATAATACACGATATGAAATGGTATCAAATGATGATAAGAACATGTTTGTGAAAAACAATCATCTTAAGACAACAAAAACGTGTAATCCCAAACCAAAAAGATATATTTAGGCCACATGTAAACATACATCATTTAATTATTTTACATACTTAACATGCAATTTATTTTATTGATATGAGTGTTTCATTCGCAATACAGTACCAAATGTTACTTTTTTTCAATGGGTATTATTCGTTAACTGAATTAAAAAAGCTCCGAAAAGTAATCCAAATGTATCGGCCACTGAAAACTGGTTTAAATACTATTTAGCAACAAGAAAGATATATGTGAGATACTGACATTGGATGATAAGGATCACATTCCCAGCCTAGCTTTGGTTTTGCCATCTTGATTCGTTGGCATTGCGTATATCAACAAAACTGCTGTGCATATACTACTTTATAAGCAACTTATAATAAAACAAAATTTACACTAAAATGTTTAAAATGCAGTGATGAATAACCATGTTGTAACGACATGTATGATTACGTTCCTTTGAATTTCCTTTAAACAAAAATACGCCGACAATATTCCTTTTAAGGAAGTATCAAGAGACACATATATGAAATTCAACCATAGAAATATCATCTGCACACCATAGAAGAATAATGCTAAAAAAAATGCAGAATTTCTGCCATCGCTTCAATAAATTCACTTGTTACTTTCAAAAACTTGAATATTCCTGATGTCACAAAATATAACTATTTCCAATATCATAATTTTATTTTTGACAATAATATGAAACCTTTCGCCAAAAAACGTTGAGTCAATCCAATGTGTAATTCATTTTAATTATTTACTACAATGAAATTCGATCCGACAGAAATTTTAGCCAACCAATTCCTTTTAATTACCCTTCTTCTTTATCTTCATCGTCATTCCAGTCATGATAATTCTTATTTAGTTTTATCAATAACGTTTTATTTAATCTTTGAAAATTTATTTTTATCAGACCATGAAGAAATAAATAATATTATATGTAATACATATGATATATCTCTATCAAAAATTTTGATATTTCCTGATTAATAGATATGTAAACCATTTCGTACGTTTATTTCTAGATAATCAATCGAAACAGCATATCATTATTATTTTTTCTAGGAAAAAATCACATTAAATGTAAACAAAATATGTATGTAGCAAATAGTAAAATGGGATTAAAACGTTAAACCATATTCCTACATTGTCCTTACCACTTATTAGCATGCAAAATATTGTAAACATGGGATTTCGTACCTCCAGTCATATCAATGAGAATGTAATGAAGATAATTCTAATACTCATCGTTGTTTTTCAGTATGTAACAAAAGAGATTACAATGTTCCTTCAGATCTGGAAACCTGTAATCGATATATATTTTTACATCCATTTCAAAGTATTACTTACATTACAAAACATCCAACCATCTTTGTTAACATTTAAACAATATTTTTTGGTGAAATAGATATATATTTTAACAATTGAATTTTAAAAATATTAAATGATCATATGTTTTTTTCAATAACATACGTTTGGTATGATAAAAAAAACAATGAAAGTTTTAAGGAGATTACAAGTCATTACTTCTCACATTAAAACATTAAAACATTAATTATGTCTTTTGATTTAAACATGAAAACACGATATTTTAAAAGCACTGAACCATGAAATTTAACCATTTTACATTATTTGTGTCAATTTACGAACATGTTGTATGGTAAACCTTCACAATTGATTCCACTTTTCAATGGTTAAGATATAAAATTGAAAAGGAAAGTTAAAGTAAACCATCGAAAGTTTAAAGGACACGTTGGCGTTGACGTTAAACTTGCATGTTTTATTTCACGGTCTCTTGAATAATAACTTAGAAGGTCATATAAGTTTAAATGTCTAATTTTACATCAATATCCGAATCATTACACAGGAAAAAGGCGTTAATCACAATTAACTTATTTCAACGCTTTGAGGGAGAACACTCAATCATAATACCAAAAACTGAGAACATATATTTAAGAGAATCTTATACAGATCTTTTTCATTTGAGGATGAACATATTCCGATTTAAACTTCAAATTCATATCTACATTTATCAGTTAACTTTCAAGTAAGGAAAACAAATAAATAACCGCGTAGATATAGTATGGATATAATTTCTGAAGCCAGACAACAATTCGTCGCTTGATCCAGCCTATTGTTTTCTGTGTAAAGCTATCATGAGTAATGCATATCAAATAGAATAGAATAATGTAATTCCACTCATTTTTCCTCTCATCTCTTTCACGAAGGAAATCAAATTACTGATTTCTCACTTTTTCCCTTCTCTATCACTTAATAACACATAAAGCTTGAATTTCCAACCGTAGTCAAAAACAGAAGCTTGAGTTGCCAATTGGAAGCGACGTGTATTCATCTAGCTGGATACCGCATCCCTTAAATGCTATTGACGCGGCGTTCGGCTTGCCAATATGGAGACAAGTTTGTAATGGCTGAATCGGGGAAGGTGTATCACGATAATTGATTTTACATAACGCGTCGACAACGTAACTGTCTGACAAGCTGACGTTCGCTTGTGGAGCTTTCCTGATTGAATATGATTTTCACTTAGGTTAAAATTGTCTTCACACGCGGTATGCAGCTTGTATATCGGTAATTGTCTCCCTTGTGACAACAGCTCGTCACGCATTGCATTGTGGATGTAGCTGCTGTCGAAAAGAGTTACCTTTGACATGCGCCTTGATGTCATTTCGTTCCGAGAAAATACGAGATTTGGCGAGATCAAGAGTAACCAACCACCTGACTAGGTTTAGAAGAAGGCTATCTAAGTTCGATAACTTTTGCCTAATCGCTTCTTTATTGAATATTATAGATTCAACAACTAACTTTAATCACCTATAGGACATTTGTCATTTAAGAAATATTATTGCATTTAAATTATTTCTCATGATACGTTTGCTTTGGTTTGTTGCTTAAATTTTCAACTGATTTTTATTCCTTTGATTAACAAAAACTGAACAAGTAAGTTTTACTTTATCCAAGATTTTCCGAAAATGATGTAAATAATGATTAGGTGTGAATTATTAGGCCGATCTTGTACGTGAGTGATTTTTTATCTTAGATTAAAGTTTAATGTATGTTCTTCAACCATTGTCCTAAATATGGCATTAACTTAGAAACCATTGGGATTTATCGCCATTTTATTATTCTATGTAGGTCACAGAAAGCATGAAGTACAAGACCATTTAAACACAGGCTTGAAAATTTAGTTCAAGAACTCTTTCACTGTTATTATTTTAATTCTTTATCACAGACTGCAAGGATAAAGAGAAAGAGGAGGAAGGCTCGCCGAAAGTAAAGCAGAGGCGTAGCCGAACAAACTTCACCCTGGAACAGCTGAACGAACTGGAGAGACTCTTTGACGAAACGCACTACCCTGATGCGTTTATGCGCGAAGAACTCAGTCAAAGACTTGGACTGTCCGAGGCCCGTGTTCAGGTGAGGATTTCAATGTCAATATTGAAGGATATGATAATTACTTCGTGATCTTGATTGTAATAAAGTAAGCTGAACACGAGGATTTCAATGTCAATATTGAAGGATATAATAATTACTTCGTGATCTTGATTGTAATAAAGTAAGCTGAACACGAGGATTTCAATGTCAATATTGAAGGATATAATAATTACTTCGTGATCTTGATTGTAATAAAGTAAGCTGAACACGAGGATTTCAATGTCAATATTGAAGGATATAATAATTACTTCGTGATCTTGATTGTAATAAAGTAAGCTGATCACGATGATTTCATTGTCAATATTGAAGGATATGATAAGTACTGCATGATCTTAATTGTATAAAAGTATGCAGAATACGAGGATTTCAATGTCAATATTGAAGGATATAATAAGTACTTCATGATCTTGATTGTAATAAAGTAAGCTGAACACGAGGATTTCAATATCAATAATGAAGGATATGATAAGAACTCAGCCAGACACTTGGATTGTCCGAGGCCCGTGTTCAGGCAGCTGAACCTTAGAATTTCATTATCAAAAAGTCAATCATTATACAAAAAATAGTATGTACTTCGTGATCTTGATTTTAATTAGGCAAGCTGATCCTAAAGATTTAAAACTTATTAGAACAAATATAAAATGGTTTAATTTTGTTCGAGGGTTTTCTAATATACGGTTGATAAATATTTGCCCAAACAACAAACGTAAATTTACATGTTTGGTGAACTTACTGATTACTGGACTTACTTATACTAGTTTTATTATACTCTCTCAAAGCCGGCCTATTTATGCACCCAGGAACCTTACTCCAAACCGACATATTTGCAAAGCTAAGAGGGAGGAATACACTGGAACTACTTTTTTAAATATGTCGTTTTGATAAAGCCTTAAATGTCGCTGCCAGAAAATCACTGACTTTATATCGTTGAAGCGAATTTACAGAAAAAAGAAGTTGCATATTCTATAATAAATTGTCTTCACAATAGCTTCGAGTGAGCCGATAAATATATGTTTTTAAATATTGGTAACACAAAATAAATAATAGAAAGAACTCATAACGAACAAACAAACAAACAAAACATCACAAACCAATTATTTTTTCCCTGATTCTCTTAAAACTCACAATTACACTTAGGTCTTTAGCTCCTCAAATAATCATTTTACACCAAATTGGATTTTCGTTTTTTGGGATAACTCGTCAACAGTATAAACTGATATTTGTGAAGGGCCACTTGGGAAGAATAGCCCTTTTGATAGAATACAAACAATACAAACTGATATTTCTGAGGAGCACTTCGGAAGAATAGCATTTTCAATAAAATACAAACAATACAGACTGGTATTTGTGGAGAGGCACTTGAGCAGAATGGCAGTATTTCAAGTCCATTATCAACAACAATAGTTTCTTCCTTGAAGCTCATTCACGGTTCCTGGCAATTAATACCCATCTGTGTCTCCAAGAACCCTTCTCCGAAATGTCCTGTTAAATGGCGAAATTATTCCAGTCAATTGACACGGGAAAGGCAATAAGACCCATGTGTAATTTGATTAATCGTTAGACGGCCAGATTAAGTATGCCTTTGAAGGACAGAGCCGTTGGAATAAGGCAAGGAGCGCTGCTCTGTCTGCCCGCTTTAATAACGGCTGGTATAAAGTTGGACGTTTAAGATTTAACTTATAATTAATCAAATCTACTCCGTGATATATTTGGTAAATAATGTGTATTTTTAGAACGGTTTGTGGTAGAGAGTAGAGTTAATGACATGCATATATGGTGATGGTATTTAGAGAGTATTTAAAACAATTTGGGATTGGCCCTAGGTGTTGGAAGAAAGATTTTTACCCAACTTGGACGTTAAGGATTTGACTTGAAATTAATCAAATCTTCTTCGTGACATATTTGGTTAATTACGTTTCTTTTTTAGAAGGTTTGAAGATATGGGATAGAGTTAGTGGATTGCCTTGATAGTGATGTTATTTCTAGAGGCTTAAATTAAGATAAAGATTAAATTGCTGTTGAAATTATATTTTCGAGTGTCCGTAACATGTATTTTTTTAAATTTGGGGATTGTTAATGATTGACAGTTTCATTAGTGGAAGTATGTCATTATGATAAACAATACATTATATTGATATATGAATTGTTTAAGAATCTCTGCCGAAGCATGATTTTGATACCAGAATGGTAGTTATCAATCACTTGAAAGAAGTGAAAACATATACAAGAATTTGTATGTTTATACAGACACATTTCAAAACATTACAAACAGTTCTTATAAGAAATCTTCATTCATAACGATACTAATTCATAGTAACAGTTGAATAAGATATTATAAATCTAACATTCTTTATAAACATATCTTGAAATAGATTTTCCAGAAATCACGATTTTTTACTTCTGCATGGAACCGAGCACATTAAAACGTTGACAATTAAAACAGCGACGAAGAACAGCCTGATTAATTAAGTACCATTCACGGGAGGTAACTGCTGTGGAGCTCTATTAGTTATCTTAACAGGAAACCTCTTCATGCCTAATTTGTCGATTTGCCTGTCCACACCGGAAGTGAAACGATCAAGTGTATAAAATACACGTGACTGTCACGTGCCTCTGTCCTTGGCACGAGGTTTGAAGGCTTCGGCCATTTTAATCTTTTGTTAACTAGTTAATAACCCACTAACCTCTTCAAAAAGAGACGTAAATTGAAGACTAATGTCCTTAAAAGAAAGTTATTTCTCCGAAACCTTTAAAGTTCATTTAGTATGCCTTGCATTGTCTTTCGATAGAAAATTATACTTGATTATTTAAAGAGACAGTTCAATTGCATTTTCAACGGCCGATCTCAGAGGTTCAATGACTAACGGAATAAATGCTTAACATAACATAAATCAATTAATCAGTCTCTAAACAAAAACTTTTAACCAAAATTGGATCTGAGATTACACAAAGTAATCGGAAAAAGGAAAGAGTAAGACCACACAGAACGTAGTAGTGGTAGTGGATATAGTAGTAGTGGTAGTGGTAGTGGTAATGGTAGTGGTAATAGTAGTAGTGGTAGTGATAGTGGTAATGGTAGTGGTAATAGTAGTAGTGGTAGTGGTAATGGTAGTGGTGGTAGTGGTAGTGGCAGTGGCAGTGGTAGTGGTAATAGTAGTAGTGGTAGTGGTAATAGTAGTGGTAGTAGTGGCAGTGGCAGTGGTAGTGGTAGTGGTAATAGTAGTAGTGGTAGTGGTAGTGGTAATGGTAGTGGTAATAGTAGTAGTGGTAGTGATAGTGGTAATGGTAGTGGTAATAGTAGTAGTGGTAGTGGTAATGGTAGTGGTGGTAGTGGTAGTGGCAGTGGCAGTGGTAGTGGTAATAGTAGTAGTGGTAGTGGTAATAGTAGTGGTAGTAGTGGCAGTGGCAGTGGTAGTGGTAGTGGTAATAGTAGTAGTGGTAGTGGTAGTGGTAATTGTAGTGGTAATAGTAGTAGTGGTAGTGGTAGTGGTAATTGTAGTGGTAATAGTAGTAGTGGTAGTGCTAGTGGTAGTGGTAATGGTAGTGGTAATAGTAGTAGTGGTAGTGGTAATGGTAGTGGTGGTAGTGGTAGTGGCAGTGGCAGTGGTAGTGGTAATAGTAGTAGTGGTAGTGGTAATAGTAGTGGTGATAGTGGTAGTGGTAATGGTAGTGGTGGTAGTAGTAGTAGTAGTAGTAGTAGTAGTAGTAGTAGTAGTAGTAGTAGTAGGAGTAGGAGTGATATTAAAGATATTCTTCTGAATATCAAATCGTTTATAATACAAAAGGAAAGTTATTATTTGCAACATAACAATTAAAATCATATATAAATGTTCTCACTTTTAACTTTCCTTGTCTTAGTGAATAAACCATAAATAGTACAAAAGAGTTTAAATTGCTTGCTTTTATTAAATCTTTGTGAAATAATTCACACATTTTACGTGAATATCTGCATAATTTCCTATCATGTAGTTTTATTGTTCAACATTTATCAAATAAAACACTATTTATTTGCGAAAGGGCGCCAAAAACGTGATTTAAAGTCAAATTATTTTAATAAAATTGGTAAAATGACTAACCCTATGCTTTATGGAATCACAACTCAATTCAGTAGAGACGATGAAATTGAAATGACAAGAGGGTGATTCAGAAATCTAAGAAATAAGTTGACACCATGTTATTCCGGAGAGAACAAATTGCATTCATAGACAGTAGATAAGCTCTCCTGATGTGTTATCAGTTATGTAAAATGATAATTTTTATGATAAAACTCCCGAACGTGCTACTATTACGACATAAATTATTTCAAATAATTGTATTACATTCAAATCTCATAACCAATTTCGATAAGCATCCAAATAAGTGAAAATATGAATATTTATCGTCTTTTTATTTGATAATCTATCACGCCCTTGGTGGTAAGGGATTTATTCTTTAGATAATAGCTTTGTAAATCTTGGTGACGAAATATATCATATTTGAATAATTAGCCTAAACTTTGGATTTATGATGAGCAAAATACATCAACATTGAACAAAGGTATAATTGCGGTTAATTAGCATTAATATATGCATGTCTAAAAATAGATATGATTCAATATTAAAAATAGGTTGTCTGTTATTTTTTATGACTAATATTTATACATAAATGGATTGATCAAGTTATTAAAGGTTGTTTAACTTTAAACAAAATTATCGAAATATTTAACTCTGACATGTTGTTCAAACATTTCAATTTCTGAAACAGATAAACTTGAGTTAACATATCACCATAACAGCCTAGTACATGATATATAAGTATGATTCATAGATTAATGTATTATTATAAAATCATCACATAACAAGAAATAAATATTTTATACATATTGAGAAGATATAATAATTATTTGATATTGCATAAATAAATAATAGTTTGTTCTGTCTATGTATCTCTTTTATAATCCAATCAAAAAGTTTAAAACGTTGTTAACCTCCAAGATGACATAAAAACATATTATATAATATTTTTGAAAAACGACTTTAGTGCCCTGTGTCCCAAAGCTTACATGTTGGGCTAGACAATAATGAACTGTTTGCGTTGCATTCTAGAAGTTGTAAGGAAATTAAGTACAATATTTTATGGAAAGCCAACTTCTTTATTCACAAAATACCGACGTTTTGGTATAGAACCCTATCCTTGAACTCTGCTTGAAAACGGTATAAGGATCTATACCGAAACGTCGCTATTATGCTTTAAAATGGTATAAGGATCTACACCGAAACGTAGCTATTTTTGGTTTTAAATGATGTAAGGGTCTATACCGAAACGTCGCCATTATGCTTTAAAATGGTGTACGGATTTATACCGAAACGTCGCCCTTATGCTTTAAAATGGTGTAAGGATTTATATAGAAACGTCACCATTATGCTTTAAAATGGTGTAAGGATTTATACCGAAACGTCGCTATTATGCTTTAAAATGGTATAAGGATCTACACCGAAACGTCGCTATTTTTGGTTTGAAATGATGTAAGGGTCTATACCGAAACGTCGCCATTATGCTTTAAAATGGTGTAAGGATTTATACCGAAACGTCGCCCTTATGCTTTAAAATGGTGTAAGGATTTATATAGAAACGTCACCATTATGCTTTAAAATGGTGTAAGGATTTATACCGAAACGTCGCTATTATGCTTTAAAATGGTGTAAGGATTTATACCGAAATGTCGCTATTATGCTTCAAAATGGTGTAAGGATTTATACCGAAACGTCGCTATTATGCTTCAAAATGGTGTATGGATTTATACCGAAACGTCGCTATTATGCTTTAAAATGGTATAAGGATCTACACCGAAACGTCGCTATTATGCTTTAAAATGGTATAAGGATCTATACCGAAACGTCGCTATTATGCTTTAAAATAGTATAAGGATCTATACCGAAACGTCGCTATTATGCTTTACAATGGTATAAGGATCTACACCGAAACGTCGCTATTATGCTTTAAAATGGTATAAGGATCTACGCCGAAACGTCGCTATTATGCTTTAAAACGGTATAAGGATCTACACCGAAACGTCGCTATTGTGGTTTTAAATGGTGTAAGGGTCTATACCGAAACGTCGCTATTATGCTTTAAAATGGTATAAGGATCTACACCGAAACGTCGCTATTATGCTTTAAAATGGTATAAGGATCTACACCGAAACGTCGCTATTATGCTTTAAAATGGTATAAGGATTTATACCGAAACGTCGCTATTATGGTTTTAAATGGTGTAAGGGTCTATACCGAAACGTCGTTATTATGCTTTACAATGGTATAAGGGTCTACGCCGAAACGTCGCTATTATGGTTTTAAATGGTGTAAGGATATATACCGAAACGTCGCTATTATGCTTTAAAATGGTGTAAGGATCTACACCGAAACGTCGCTATTATGCTTTAAAATGGTGTAAGGATTTATACCGAAACGTCGCTATTCTGTGAATAAAGAAGTTGGATATCAATAAAATATTGTACATTATGGACAATACTTGCCAATTTGAACATTGATATGTCACGTGACATTACCCTTCTCGTGAAAATGTTTCCTGTAAAGATGAACAATAAAATTTGCAATAAAATATGCATTGTTTATAGTATAAACACAAGAATACATTGCCTATTTTTCTTTTCTATTCACATATCGAACTTTTTCATATCATACTCAGCAATTAGCAAAGTTAAACTTAAAAGTACCATCAAGTTGGAATGTACAGAGGTACATAGACAAAAACATATTTAATATAGATTTGTTATTAAATGTACGACATTCAATAGTGTAGTTCCCACGGTGTTTACCCAGAAATATGCAAAGACATTTTCTAACACCTATAATGAAAAAAATATGAAATTTTAAAATTAAGAAAAACTACAAATACAAAAATTAAAACTATTTAAGTATGAAATAATATGCTTTCTTAGCATAAGTTGGGTTTGAAAGGTCAATGCAAATTTTAACATGTGGGTCTTACCTTAATCATAACTGTCTTATATTTTTTTATTATGTTTGGAAATGTCGATTTGCAGCTAGGGAATAAAATACGTCGCCAAATGTCATCCAAATCTTTCATATTTATCAATTATGCTTTAAATGAATGTATTTCAATTGAAATGACTAGCATATCTGAAAGCCTAAATTTATCGAATTTTCGTTCTTAATTGAAATACAGTTTCTTTCGAGAAGTAATTGGATTAGTAAAATCGAGAAACTTCACTATTTAAACCTCTGGCTCCGCTATTATTTGATATGTGCATTTTTTATCAAATGTATTATTTCTAATTTTTTAAATGGCCGTTTTTCCTTACATAACCAATTATTTCATGTATTCACCTTCTGTTTTCTATTACACAAATTAGATTAACTGAATTGAATATTAACGAAGTTACATTGTTTTATTTTTAATTGGAATAATTCATATTAGTGTTGTGAAATTATATGTAACCCTATGGTTTACATTTTTTTTAATTAAAACGTATTATGATCATTAAACTTATTACATGTATGTCTTTAAAATCACTGGATGAGGTTGTGTAATGTTATCATTTTTTAAAATTGATAATCAAAGTTTTATTATCTAAGAAATAAAAGACAATATGAAATTAAGTAACACTTTCAATTATGAGTATTACAAGAGTTTAAGGGGTTTTTTTTCAGATCATAAATCAACATGTTTAAAAAAATGATTTGATGATAAGTAAGGAACTCAGTTTAACGTAAAAACTTATTGTTTTGGGTTTTTAATCAAGTCCTACATGATGAATTTTTCACATTAATACGTTACATGATTTTAGTTTGTTTTCGATAAAAAGTGAACAATACATCTCGTCATATTACAACTCAATTGACAAACACTTCAGATATCACAATATCATCATATAATATTCTTAATCATCTTTAAAATAAACTGAAGTTTTACATTCATGATCATCATAAAACATAAATGGAGTCATTAAGAGCATTGACACTATTTTTATTAAAATTATGCATTTCAACGTTTCTTAACGCAATGACTTAATAAAGTTTTAAAAAGTCGATCTTTAAAAATATCCCCAGTCGACTTCAATAAGGTATAACGCTTTGGAGTGTTATGTTCATGATCATCATAAAATATAAATAATATGATTAAACGAACTTTCACTATTTTTATTTGAAATTATCATTCACACCATACAATTTACACTGACGCATAGTCTTAATATGATGAAATAATAGGGTTTGGCGTGATGTTCTATTAAGCCTTGTGGTAAAAGTAGAAAGCACTGAACAGAAATTGATTAATAGCGTTGATGTTTTCCCTCTCTCTCTCTTATCCATGCAATTTTTCATTTGTAATATTTAATTGTCACCTTTGCCGTAATGTTCAATTATCGTGTTAGGCTTGCGAGTCCATTATTTTATTTTCATGGTGTCGTAGAAATGTAATCCGCGGTCTTTTACAAGCGGATTAGAAATTTGATCGCGTATTTAACACAAGAATTCACTTCCCGCGAAATTCCATTTCTGTCAAAAACTCCTAACATTGTCACTTCAACAATTATTTTGCGGTTTCCATGATGACTCGACGCAAGGAAGCGGTAAACAGACGTGATTCGGAGTTTTCATTTTCTTAATTTGATCAAGATGGTTGGTCGTCATAACATTGTGACATTTATTATTAGACGAAGAACATTACGAATGAAGAAGAGTTCAACTTTGACCCCTCGTGCAATCCCTGCGGAGCGACACCTGGTGCTTGCGCGAGGAATATGAAATTAACACCCCCGTGTTGCACGTGCATGAAATGGACACCAACGCCCCGCCGCAAACTGACAAATGAAAACATACGGAGCGAAGAGACGATAACAGCTATAACTCGCTGGCGATGATTTCTAGGGATTTGGCTATTAGGTAAATTGGCCAAATCAATAAAGATATTGCTAAAGCTCTCGTGGAACGATTAAGAGAAGCCACAACGTGAAGAGTTAATTTAATCATCGTCTTGGCCACGCCCCCTTGGGAAAATGTTTTCGCTAGAATAATAGACAATTACGAATATAGCGATATCTAGCCATTCTCGCGAGCACATTTTGGCTTGGTTGCTAAACATCGCAATAAAAACCTCGCGCCTAATTTGTAAATTTCGCTTACAAGAGATGTCGACTATTACATTTTCGCCTTCATACACAAATGTCTCATTTCTATATGTAATTGCGGAGCGAGTTCCATTTCGAAGATTCAATTTTATATTGTGTTGTTAATCTTGTAGGGTGAAGTACGGTCCATGCTTGCGATATTATAACTCAATGCGTTTGTAAATTCCGATTGTTCCCCCCTCCGCCGAGGCTCTAATCTAATAAACTACCGTGGATATTTCATTTGTGATAGGCGCTTGAGAAACCCCTTTTAATTCACAAACCTAACTGAGCAATAACTACAGCTAGCTAAATTACAATTTATATTCATATTGTCGCTCAACTGGGCCGGGAATATGCATTAAGCGCATTATCAAAAGTGGAAAAGATACCCTTAGGTAATATAACTTTTCAATTTAAAATCTCTTTGCCACGTATCCCGCCAACAAATTATGGTGTGATATTTAACAACTTCTAAGTCGTCGACATAAAATGTGCAACTCAAAGATTGGGTTTTTGTTACTTGAATGAAGTTTTTATCACTAGTTATTAACGATTGTAGTTTTCATAGTAACACTCACATAACTTCGTTGATGAAGTTTACTAAAGGCAATCCATATATGCTCTAGCTTCGCTTTATGTCTTGTTCACTGATTAGTAAGAATATTTTTAAAGGTATTACTGACCTTGCTATCTAATGTTATGTTGTTTATGTCATTTGTAATTTAAAATTGACATTTGATATGTGCAGTTAAATTGTTATTGCAAAAGCCCAAAATGTTCCCTTCGTAACATTCTGTTGAATATGTTAAACTTATTACATACCAAACACAATTTATGGAAACATACTTCTTAATGATATACTTTGGCGCAACCTTGATTTAAAATCACCTCTATGACAATCATTCCATACGATGTCCCAAAGGAAAGCATAATGTTTTGTTTTTTTGAAAATCATATTTAATATAAGAAAAAAACCATCTCATTTTACTCATTTTCTCATTGTTTTCTTTCAGTAATCATATTGATAAGGCATAGCGTTGTTTTAGTTCTCCATTGAATGTGGTCCTATATTCGATTACCAATAGTAACACACTGAATTTGCTTATGTTTTGTTTTCAAATGAAGGAAACGTTTTGACGTCTTGTTTATATTTAACACTAAAAGCTGTTTTCAAATAAAATTTATCAACGATTCTTCATAAATTGTTTCGAATTACCCTTCAGTTTCAGCGTATTTTGTAACCGCGTAACTCCTATATCACCCTGATCTTTACACGTTCTTGTCCTGATATAAATCAAGGGAAATTACTCCGGAATGCTGACTGCAGTTTATCTATGGTTATATATGGTATGCAATTTAAAACATAAATGTCCAATCCCTTTGGTCCTTTCATCCGAGTCCTGTCGCTGTTGCTAGAGGGGAGTCCCAATGATTGTATTGACTGGTTGCATATAGAAAGAAAAGAGGCTTTTGCGTAGATAGACATCAGCACATTTTAGGTGCTCTACAAATACAAATACGCTGAAGTAGCAGGATAATCACAGTTACGCATATTTATTGATATTGATATGATTAATACATAATATATCAAAATATCATCGAATCACACAAAGTTGAAAAATAAAATGTATGCAGTCAGTGTTTTAGATATGGCCATTTTGAATGTAGCAAAATTGAAATGTGATATAAAGCAGTTCCCTCCACTTCAGCCTTTGGGGAAATTGTATAATTTCCTAAGCGATACCATAAGCTATCAGATACTAAGAGTACCTTTTTACATAAATTGATGATAAAGTCAACCAATCGTTTGACCTATCGTGTCGTTTAAAAAGATAACATATGACTTGAATACTTAAGATATGCTACCGTTTTGGAAAATATTTTTTGCTTTCGGTATTTACATCTGTGCATGAACTCAAGCAAATTGTGTGACCTAAACGTGTCTTTTTTAAAGGATATTTAAATTTCTATATCAACATGACTCCAAGTCTTCTTTGATTAAAATTTCCAGCGTGCTTTAAGGACAATAAACGATCGTTTTGGAGTGACAAGATGAAGCGGAGAACATGTTGAAGTCTAGACCATAGCGTATAAGCCGATTCCCCAACGTGCGTAAAGTCACCGTTCAATTTGTCAATTTCTTAAACCTAATGAATAAGAATTGAATAACCCATACTCAAAGCTAAAGCAGGGAACTTTTTCATTGCAGCCAAACAGTCGGACAATAGTTTGACTATTTGCCACAATTTTCTTAAGATCATTCACATGCCGAAATTTAGTGCAAATATCGTTTACAATGATTTAGACGAAGCCTCGCCTGTCAAAAGCCCCAACGAACGAACGTGAGCCGAGAAAGGAAAATTAAATTACGGATTTGAGAGAATTCTTTGGCTCACTTATCAGCATTATAGGAACGGTACATTGTTGATACCCCCGTGCATATACGTATAGAAATCTACGCAAGGGGCCAACTACGCACGCGTCTGACGTCGAGCGGTTGTCATGGTTTCACGTGACCAAACAATGGCTGCCAGAGAAGGCGGTGTTTCTTAGCGGCGGGGTGTGATTATTCGAAATCGAAGAGATTTTCCTACGGATTTTGAGAATTTTAGACTTCTGAACTTACAACGTTCGGTTTATAACAGCAATTACCCAAATTGGTTCCTTTACGATCTAATCCAGTTGTGTTTCGAGGCCAATTAGGGCGAAAATGAACGACGTGAGGTCAAATCTCAACTTTAAGGGCATCCGCCATCTTGAATGAGACATGAACGGTGTTTCAAATGACTTCGAATACAGATTGATACTCAGTCTTTTGACGCGGGGAGATTAATAACCAAAAATATAGAGAATTAAAGGGTTTGAAAGTATTTTTGCTTCCTAATTAGACTTACATTGAATTAATGAATTATGCAACCACTGTTGTATGTCTAGTCGTTATCGAAAGTGTTATTGTTATTCATTGAGCTAATATTATTGTTAGCCTATACGGTAACATTGGGAAATAAGTTCGCAATGACAGATAAACAAATTATAGAATTGCAGCAAGCCAATTTAACGCAAACAATAAATCAAGTATGGTGATATATGAAAATGAATAAATACCAATATTGAAAGAAAAAGGTCCGGCAACTCAAATAATCTCAGTCAGTTTCATTGTGAAAAATCACCCTTCGAAATCTTAAATTTCCTATTTCCAGACAGCAATAATTATTTTTTCGGATAACGATAATTTTCAATTTATTTTTTTCTGAACTTTTAAACACGCTAACTGATAGAAACCTTTCGGCTCTTGCAAAGCTTTCGTTGAACATCGTAGCACGGTTTTTCTGATTCTGCCGAGAATTGCTCCCCAAATTGAATCTAAATCCCAAATCACAGTTTTCTTTGGTCTTGCTTTGTCGTCGTTGTTAAGTTAGGGGTAATTTGATTTATCACTTTTGTACTTGGAATCCCTCTACAATTTGTCATTTAACGCCAAATTAGTCGTCAAACGATAAAGAAATCACAGCGAGTTTTGAACAATTCGCACTGATCTCCTCTCAAACGTTCAAGGGCCCCTTGTCAACTCGATCTTTTAATGTCACCGACTCTATATCTGATTAAAATATCAAATAATATTTGTATCTTATCAAATTTCCCAAAGGTAAATCATCGTATACGGCAAAGGTTAGTACAGAATTGAGTCCTGTCGGTTGACAGATTGCTGTGTTTCAAGTGGATTTCTAATAGTTTTATAAATCGAGGGACTTTTTGGCATGTTCTGGCTTTAATATACATATGTAGAACGAAGTTTTATTTCATTATTTCGGTACAAAGTACATGAAGTTGTTTTTTTATAATTTTTGGGGAAAAAATTGTCCCATCCCTAGTATCTATATTCTAAGTGAGGTAATCGGCGGGGGTGTCTCATAACCCATTTCACTCGCACAGGGGTACATTTTTTCTCCGTGTTTAGGAAAACTTGTCAATATCTATAAAAAGTTTTGACCTGATAACCATAAAACAACATGCTGTAAAAAAGAAGACCTTTGCATCTAACTTCGCCAAACTCGTTTCATTTTATGCAATGGTCATTATATTCACTCATTAGATCCACAAACTCAACAAAATTAAAAATATTCGACGCTATAAATATGGAAAAGAAAATATGCCCTCCTTTAAAAAATGATCCTACTCTCTACATGTCAATTACAAATGGCTAATTTTACGCGTTCATAACTACCAATATCGAAAGAACCGTTATATCAAAATCATAGTGAACGACTTCATAACGCTATCTGAAATCGTCAACCATGACTCGATAGTCTATGCTGTAAAATCATTCAGTTGGAGTTAGGATAAAGGACAACCAAGTCTCGTGATGAAACCCCACATCTTATGTTGGCGTGTCAGTATATTAATTACCAATAAACCAAATTTAATTTTTTCGTGAATTCATTTATGCCAGCTGACTCCTAAAAACTAGGTAACCTACTGTCACTTGACTCTTCAATTATGGCGCCAACTTGCACGCAGCTAATTCCTGTTTGAAGAAAATCATTTCTAACACTGTATCTAACCACATCTGCTTTTAATATTCGATTCCAGCGAAAACTGTCAGATTTGGTGAAGTTGTTCATTTGAATTACAAATACCAGAGGTGTTGTTCGCGATCACGGTGTCTTTAATAACCCTCCTTACTAATCGAATTTCCAATTTATGATTGGAAAATATTGAGTTAGAATTGCCTGGATAATTGTGGAAACCGATGCAAGGGAAGTTACGAAAATCATCGGCTTTGCCCAAAAGGAAGAGGCGAAGCCCGAGGGTTCAAATTTCTTAATTCCATAATCGAATTAGCCGAAAATGTCTGAAAACTTTCCGTATTCTTATCAAATTCGCCACATCTCCTGGCGTGAAAGCACTGCCCTAAGGGACAATCTGTGACTAGGACTAAATTGTCTAAATAAATCCAGACAAAGCTTAATACGCTGGTCTGCTGGCGTATAGAGGGGGTAGCGTGGCGGGACAATTTCCCCTTTCCTCTTATCTTTCAGATATCGATACGAGAGAGGGTGTTAGGAATTTGGTGCGAAATGGCATAACCTAATAAGCGGAATGAAGTTGAAGCAGTTTTAAGGATTAAGTACACAAAGAAATAGGAAAGAAAAACGGAGTGTAATTTAATAAAGGGCGATAACTCGATGAGCAAAACAGGCAAACTGAATTACTCATGATGCATTGTGTTTCCAGTGAGGGCCTGTCAATCTGTAATTTCTCGCTTCAGGTGTGGTTCCAGAACAGACGTGCCAAATGTCGCAAGCAGGAAAGTCAAATGCAGAAAGGTGAGTATCGTCTGCTTCCATGATCCCAGCAGACGACATGTAGTTCTGCGCATGCGCACTATTAAAAGGAACCTCAATGAAATGTTCATGTTTTACATACGAAGAGTTTCAGGGAACGTGATTCTATAAGGAAAAGGTCACAAACAGACGACATTCAATAAAGGATTAACTCACAGCAACAACTTAGTAAGAGTAAAATCATAGACGCCATGATATATAAGTCGGAAAATATCTTTTTAAAAGAACAAATTTAAAAGATGTAGGCCCATGCATGCTTATCGATAAAAGCTGCAAAAATACATGAATGTATGTAGAAAAATTCACAAGCAGACAACTCGTCCAAAATATATATATATCAAAACATTCATAGACCAGAGAAATAGGAAATACATTCGTGAACTGCTGTTGTAAACTGTTACAAAACAATGTTGTTCTTGAATTTTGGTCATAAGCATAAACCACTAGACATGATTTTGGGTGAAAAGGCATTTAAACTTCCAAAAAAGAAATTGTTAAAGAGGTGTGAACAGAGAACATATGAATAATACCAAATCCAAAGTCGAGCGTCATAGACACGTAAATTTTTAAAGATACAGAAAGTAAAAGAAAAATAGTAAACAAATTGTGATTTTAACTGGGTACAGGGAGGTAAATAGAAAGACATGTTTGAAGAAAAGTTTATTGTGTTCTACCAAGAATTGCATATACACTGATCATGAAAAGACCATTCAGTAAAGAAACACATCAATTAAGTGTCATTGAATACATATATATGACAATATACAACAGTAAGAACATGACGTTTTTTAGGAGGGATATATGTCACAAGAAATTCCCTTCATAGAGGTCGATCAATATTTTTGAAAATTTCAAAATTTGGCTGTAAGACTTTGTGCTGGATGCAAGAGAAGCTTTTAGTTATATTTGGATATTTGAGTACGTGTATGTTTAAAACTTACTTGTAAAACTGTCTACACATTTATTTCTTGAAATCAACATTAAAGATGAGATAAAAGTAGAGAAAATTAAATTAATCTATCATACCATAGATATAAATGTGCATCGTGTCAATAAGATTCTTTGAGGCGTCCTTACGAAGATAAACATACGAATATTTTGAAAAAACACGTCTGTTTCATGTATACAATACGTCAATCTCATTAAAAGCAGTTAAAACCTGGGTTTCTTTTTAAACATGAAACGTAGCAAGGTACACGTTATATGTTCAATGTGATTAAAATGATATCAACATTAAGACATTTACATTCATTAAATTATTTAAACAGTATTTTCTTCCCAAAGACAATATTACATAATACATTTATAAATAACAAATACACAGGAAAGGATAAGCAAACAGGGTAAACAGCCTACATGTATATTAATGCTTCTCCTTACATTCATTAAATGGTTTTAAACTTACCTTTTTGGGTAAATTACAATCAGATCACATTTAACGCTAAAACAAATGATTTTAAATGTTTGCAAAGTTGTCTTTTAGAGAAATGATATCATTACTTTCATAACAGTTATATTTTTAGTATATATATATAGTTATAGTTTTTACCTACATTCTTGAGTTTCAAAATACATTATGTTCATTAAAGGACAAATCTATCAAATATATATCATTTGATAATATTATTTTGACCAAAAAATCAGGTTCTTCTTTTTTTATAAAGTTGTTCGAGTTGGGTTGATGAATTTCACTCATTTTGTTTCCTATCGCTTAGAAGTTAATATAAATGTAATGAAATTATCTAATATAAAACTAAACTTTTACAACATTCATTTCTTTTTCAGTTTATTAGATTAGCTCTATTTTGTTAGTCCGTGTTAACTCGATTAGAATAAAGCCATTATTTATGTTTCATTTTTTATCGTTTATTATATTTCTCAAGGCACTACTTTCTCTCGCTAGATTTCAAATTAAGACTTTCAAACAATTGCCGTTATGACGTTTTGCAAGAAAAAGGCGAATTATATCATTGGAAAATTTGCTGGTGTAATTATCTTAATCAAATAAGGAGATCTTTTATTAATAGTAGCGATTCAGCATCGGGGATGATTCCAAATACTTTGACAATAATGACATTTCGTTTTCGAAAATTAGATTAAATCTTTATTTTTATTAGAAACTTAATCATTTTAAGTATTTTTGCAGCAGCGCTATACCGCTCTCCGTTACGACATACGGTAGTGTAGAGTTGTCTCAAAAACCATGGAAATATAATTTTCAGAACATTGGTGCCGAACCAAAAAAAAGAATAGATTGTGTGTGCTACTAGTTTGAGTGTGAGTGATGAATGGATAATTGTTGTTGAAAATCCAAGCCCTTAAGTCTAATTGAGGTAAAGACCGATTGTATTGGGAATTGTGTTTTCGATTAAGCAATTATCTCCCTTTTGTATTTCACACAGCCGCTAGGTGTCGCTGTTGACAGTTTGACATGAGAATATCGAGCTTTAATGGATATAATTCAATTATTGTATTACTGATAGAAATAAAAGACATTTTATCAATTCATAATCTATTGATTAACATAATTCATCTGCCATGGATAGTCATCTCTTAAGGTAATATTTTTTCTCAAAATGTAAATAAGTATTTAGGAATAATTTGATTCAGAGGAAACACATTAATAAATAGAAAATTGCATATGAAATGAAAACATATAGATTAACACCTATGAAAGATAAACGAAGAAAGGATAATGTTACAAAGATTTGTTTTTATTAAAAATACAAATTAAAATGTATAAACATTGAAGTTGAATGATATATTGAAGTTATATGTGAAAATAGCATATGCCACAATAATGAAATAATAAATACATATTTAAGCATAATCCGACCAATTGGAGGAAAGGGGTTGATCAAAAATATTCATATCATATGTCATTCTCTCCCCACAGAGGCAGATCAAGTAATGAAATGTTGATCGAACCTCTGTTCTTATCGCCGAGTTTGTGGGGTAGAATGAGAGATACCCGCATGGTTGGATTATGAATTTGTAATTGTATTTGCATGTCTGTGTCTCGTAGGCAGAGTTTTAACAGCTTTTTATACTGTGATATATATACATATATATATAAATTCTAATTTTAAAATCATCACTTTGGTCACTGAATTATGGCAAAGGCATTGTGATATGAACCACCCTTTCCATGCGAGAAGCGTTGTCATTTGCTAAACAAGATTCAAATGGATTGTAGTGCAATGTTTTTCCGCCAGGGGAAACTACCTGAACCAACGGATTTGGTCTAATAAGAACAGAGGCCCGATCAACATTTCATGACTTGAACTGCCTCTATGGGGAGAGAATGATCATATGTATCAGATATAAGTACGAGTAAGAAGTTGGACAAATATAATGCAAAACAAAATAATTTATACGAACTTAACCAATACTGAACTTAAACAATAATACAATATTTGATACTATTTATACTATCTAGTTCAAGAAAGCAGTCATTACGGTAATTGTGTTTAACCAAATAAAAAGGAAATGAATGTGCCGTTTATTGTCTGTTTTCGTGTTCTTGAAATAAAATGTAATTTGGACTGTTTATATAGTTATGCAATTTTCCAAAAACTACTTTGGCTTCTAATTCTCTTTTCAATTTAATTAACATTTTTTTAAATTAAAATCCAAAAAAATAAACCAATTTTTGAAATATATTTAGGAAATGCATGTATCGTTTTTCAACTTTTTAAAAACACAGAACGAAATAAATTTTCCAAGTGTTTCCAATCCAAAAATATCTTTACGTACTTTCCAAAACCAATTTACGTCTAATCACCTTTTCAAATTTAAAAACAAATTTAATTCTACAATTGATTTTGTCTTAGAAAGTAACGTCAATCAATCAGGTTCGATATAAATTTACTCGCTTTATTAGCCCTTGTTCTTGTATACTCGGCTAACGAGGCCGATTTGAAAGAAGGGTGGGAATTTGAACCAAAGTTTCGATTGAAAATTTCACATTCTATTAGACTTCAAAGGAGAAATGTAATAGAGGGACAAACTAGCGGGTTAAATCAGGACTGGATAAACGGGGAGACGACGGAGAAATCGTGAGGGGAAAGTTTGTTAAAGAAATCCAAGTTGGAGCTCGCCAAATGAATGTTAACTTGGTCTAAATTGGTTACTGTTTTAATGAATATTTTACAAATTAATCAGATTAGTCCGAAAAATACTGTCAAAGGCCCAGCGACTCCCATTAACCCCTGTTAAGCATTCCCACACCATACTATCTTAATTAATTTAATTTGGGTGATATATTCGCCTAATTGGGAATACCGCAGCCATTGGCGCGGCCGTTAACTGAAAGCCCCTTCGAGTGACGGCATCTCCCTGGTGACTTGATAGCCCAAATTAACGCAAAAGAGTTCATCTTTATTTAATTTTCTTCCCGATTTCTCGGTGCTTCCGAATGCTCGCTTTGGGACGGGAAAAAGGGCCGCGATTATTTAAGCAATGAAGGGGCTACGGTGCATGACATGGCAAAAGGAGGGACAATTCCCCCCTCAACTTCAACCCAGCGTTAGGTGCGCCAGGGGGGACCGTGGAATGAGGAAATGCCCCTTTGTTCCCCCTGCTTGGAAACTAAATACCGTTTCTGTTAACACAGTTAATTTAGTGGCACTAGTGTTTTTTCCTTGTCTCACCCCTATGCAAATTATCGACTTTTTTCTCCTCTTCTGCTGTTAAGCAAAGAACTTGCCTGTAGCGAAAGTTTGCAAAAGGAGAAAAGTTATTTGATCAAGTAGCTCGCTTTAGTGGATTCGAAAAACAGCGTCCAATTGAAGTATAGTTTTACGCTTTTCGGCAAAAACATTTAATTGTTAATTTGGTTAAGTGTGAGGGTGTTACACAGTATACGAGAAAAGAAGTTTCTTGGATTCCAACCAATTTGCCCTCCGAGAAAAAAGGGGAAATTCAATCAGTGTATACCTCGACTATAGTGAAGCAATGAGGTCTCCACTCTGAATACTGTGTCTGGAAAGACTTTTACCACAGAGTTTGAGCCTTCAAAGCAGATATTTCCTCTACATACCGTTGCCAAAGTTCGTTAAATGTTGAGGATTAATATCCGCTGTGAAACCTTTCGCTAAGTAGTGACGTTTCTATTATAATCGTTTGTCTGTATAGATAAACTTACTTATTAACACAACATACAATTTTCGAAAATTTGGACATGTAAGTTGAAAGATGTGTACAACTTGAACAGCAATACATCTTTCTTTACTTTGGAAATAGGGTTATAATATGTTTAAAATGAAGTTCTAAGTATATAGTGTTGTGCATATATAGCTCTGTTTCGCTCATATGCTCTGTTAGGTGTGATTTCAATACCTTGATATTTGTAATTTCACATTGTGCGTGTTCTTTGATTGCGTGCATGTGTCTTCGATATATCTCACCCTTATCGTGTACTACCACTTTTATCAAGCGAATCACTGTGAATACCAAACCTATTATGACTTACACAGTCGCAGAGTTTTAAGTCGGGTTATTAGAAATCTAGGTAACGTTAGATCGATTGGTTAATCACTAAGATAAAAACAAAGTATAAATGTACATGAAATTGTTGCATAAGCAATATTCCAATCGTCGAAAAATATCCGTGAATAAATTGAATTTCAAGAGAATAATTTACATATTATTTTATTCATCTTTTGTAGTCCAGATGATCGTAAAAATGTATCCAAACACTGAGAAGAAATATGCACAGGGTTTAAGTTGGAAAACGTACACATATGGAAACAATGAAGGAAATAGTATACATAATATAAAAGTACAGTAATTTTAAGACAAATGGTATAATATAGCATAAATTAACAAAGCAGAATGTAAGACAAATTGTTAAACAAATAAACATGAAGGTAAGGGAAATGACATTACTTACTGTAAAATCGAAATTTGATAAGTAGAACAAATGGTAAATTAGAAATATAAGTAAAACATATTTAGAATTAGACATGTGATAAACAAAATACTTTGATATATTTGTAATTTTAAGATATAATTCATAAAACAAATGGTATGAAATATTGTAAATTAGAATTGTAAGTTAGTGAAACAAATGTTATAACATATTGTAAATAAGAATAATAGTAATGGTAAAACATTTTTAATTATGAATATAAACTAAAAATTGTAATGTAATGTCAATAAGTATATAGAAGCTGAAAATTAAACAGGTGGTTTGAAAAATTGCAAAGTAACAGAATAGAAACTGAATTTAACTCAATTGGTATAAAATATTGTAAGCTTATTGTATAAAGGCGGAAAGTTAAACATATAGCATACTATGTGAGAATTAGTCACAAAAGGGAAAGTAAAACAGATTGTAACTTATTATTGTAAATTTGAAGTGTAGAAGGGAAAAGATAAAACAAATTGTATAAAAAGTTACTGATAAGTAGTAACTGATGGTATGAATTATGAAATAGAAGAAAAGCAGTCTTACATTTCTAGTTGAAAGTTCAAAATTTTGAGATGGAATAGAAGTGCATAAATATATAAATGGTTTAGACGTTGGATAAGATAAATGCTATAAACTTGGTAAACACAAGTAAATGGTGTCGCAACGGGAGGAGAGTATGGAAAGAAAAAACCAATATTTGCGATACAATTATTGCAATTTTATATTATTGAGCAATATTTCGCAAAGTAATTTCACCAACTATTTTCAAGTCAGGTTCATTCAAATAGTTCGCCCTATGGTACAGTTGCATGTTCAATGTGCAAGAAAATTATTTTGCTGTGAATGAATATGTGTGTGGCTGTTAAGAAATTTGAAAGTAGACATTATTGAATATATATGTTGTTAAGATTAACTTGCAAATTTTAATTTTCGAACACTATTTGATTTGCAAGATCTGAAAGGCAGTTTATCAAATGTATTATGTTTCAACTACATATGAGAATAAAGAATTCGATTTAGAGTTCGAACAATATATTGCGATATTAATGCAATGCATAAATTGTACATCGCAATATATTGCAATATAAATTTGGGTGCAATGGTCAGCCCTCATAAAGGTGATTCACAAGTTCGATGGTCACGACATAGTAAAGGGGTTATATAGAAAGCAAAGATAGAGAAGAGATAAAGAAGAGAAATGGAATAATGTTAAAAAAGACGAGTAATGACATAGAAATGGTATAGAAATGATATTCAAGATGAAAAGTAAAGAGATTGTGTAGAGGTGAAAAAGAAAAGACAACGATAGAAAAATTAGATAAAGAAGACATTATTAAGCATTTGTAAAGAACGAAATTAGAAGAATGGTAAAAGGATGCATGTTTACAAGAGAGAAATTGTTATCATTTGGACATCCAACATCATTTGTATGTCAATCTTTGAAACTGAGATTGTCGACCTTGGTGAAAGAATTCAATGAATTGAATACATTCATTCGAAATGTTCAGAAAAGAATATGTGAATATGGAATTTTCGTAAATATACACAAAAATCAATGAACGATATTATAACATATAAATCATAGTTATTGTCAAAAACTTTCTGAACATCGTTGAATACAATTCTCCAGTCTCCAAATCGTCGTGTAAATCTTTTTTACGTCTTTGAACACATTGCGCATGCGTTGACATCTTGATAAGAAGTGTATCAAACTGGGGCCCGAATTCTTTGCGATGTGCTCATAAATAACAACATAACGCAAAGGAACAAACAAGTGGAACCCGTCGAAATTTTCCAATTTGCTGTTCCTAATTGTACACGCGACACCGTTGCCCTCTTCGCAGTTTATCGAAGCGCTCTAATCAGAAGATGTCTTGAGTAAACTGTCATGTCTTGGTGAATTTGTACTCCATGGTAGCAGTTAATGCCCTGTTATCCATCTAATAAAGCAATTACTTGCTGTCCAAGCGATGCGCCGCATAGTCACATCACCAGTCTCAATAAGATCGTGTTTACACACTCGGCTTTCCAGCGATGATCTTTGCTACAACAAGTCATACTTCTTGATGAATGAGTTTTGTTAAATATTTGATCACTGCGGATCATCAGAGGCGGGTCACATTTTCAAATTTCCCTCATTGAAGAATTGACCTTGCTACCCTCTTTACAACTCTAACGTACACTTTTATTTCGCCGGATTGCGGTGAATAGCTCCGCGCTATTAAAGCGGGCCAATTGAAGAAATTAGCCCAACAGAGGGGGTGTCAGCCCAGCCGATTGGTTCTGGTTGTTAAACCCGAAGATAACAATAATTGACACAAGGCCCTGGTTCTACCTCGCTCCCATAATCTCAGACACGACGAGCAAACAAATGGCGACACTCCAATTATGAGGCTAGCGCGAGTTTTATGATAGATTACTAAATAAAACTCATCCACGAATCAATTAGGGCTTTCTTACAAAGAAGCGCCGTTCATCGTTTGTGATTCGGTTCGACTGAGCGGGGATATTTGACAATATTTACTGTAATTTTCGTTTATTTGCAATCTTCTCCCTACAAGGTCCTCGTAATCACATGTCTCTTGCAGTTTATAGCACCGCCGTTCTTCACTCGATCGAGGCTTTTCGAAGCAGTCAAAATTAAAGGGGGACTAAAGTCAATCTTGGAATATAGGCAGAATAAATCGTAAAATAGGCATTAATATTTATATGAAGCAACCAACTACTCGACGCTACAAAGTGGAAAGGGCACTTCAGAAGAAGTAATTAACAACAATATAAAAATGATAAAGGGTTGGTCTAACCAAAACAAAGTACATTATCAGGAATAGCCATTGATTTATTGTTGAAATAACCAGCCGTGAAGAACACACTGCAGTAAAATTGGCAACGAACACATTGATGCAAAATGGAATCAATTTATCTAAAAAACACCAACACAATAACCAACATTTGAAACCAAAGATAATTAGGCATTGTTATGATAGTTGAAATAAACAACACTTGAAGTTGACACAGTGTCATAAGTATTGATATAATTTTAAGTAACTAACAAATGGATGATACGAAGTTTAATAAGTATTGAATAAGTTTAAGTAACTAACAAATGGATGATACGAAGTTTAATAAGTATTGAATAAGTTTAAGTAACTAACAAATGGATGATACGAAGTTTTTCAGTATTGATATTAGTTTAAGTAACCAACATATGAATAATACGAAGTTTAATCAGTATTGATATAAGTTTAAATAACCAACACATGGATGGTACGAAGTTTGATAAGTATTGATATAAGTTTAAGTAACCAACACATAATTAATACGAAGATTAATCAGTATTGATATAAGGTTTAAGTAACCAACAAATGGATGATACCAAGTTAAATCAGTATTGATATATGGGTAAGAAATAGAATTACACTTTCATGACCCCTACCATGTTTGAAATGTTGTCAATATGTTTTAAAAATGCAAGTGTAATTATTTTTACATAGAATATGTCTTCTATGTTAACGAACATTTGTGTTATATCAACATTATTTGTTCAACACACTTTAAAGTATTCTTTGAACGATTATTTAAATCCTGTTCCTATTAGTTTGAAAATACGACATCGAAAACTTTAAATATTAATTGAAAATCTTGCATATGATAAATTCAACTTAAATATGTACTTTGTTTCGCCTGTCAGTTTATACAAAAATACTAAGTGTTTGATCGTCAATTTCAGGTGGTTTTTTTATATACTTTTTTTTCTTCGACAATACAAACCCTGTGTAGAAGGCAAGAATGGGGTACGATGAATTTATCTAATTATTCTATGGTTAATTGACCAATGAAGAAACAGCTGGGATTCGTTAGTTTGTATTTCAAGCCTCTCTCAGTGAATGCATTCATTCAAAATTCAACATTAATATGCATTTTTTTCTTTTAAAAATTCCCGATTGCTAAGGTTTTGTTTAAAGCATACACCCAATTGTGATTCAAGCGGCAATAGAAACCCTTTAATTTTATCTCGATATTCCTCTCATAAAATACTAAACTCCAACAAATTGAAGTTACAATTTACAAGAGTGCATGTTTTCAACTTCTATTACTTGGAAATTCAATATTTTGTAGACATTTCAGTTAAAAGCAACAAACATTAATATATTTATTCTTGACTAATTTAAATGAGAGTGAATACGTTATGCGAAGGTGTTCTATTGTATTTTATCTATAGTTTTTATTTGTCATACACTATCTTTGCCTGTCAAGTATTCGTTTTATGACTGCGTGCTTGGTGTTGAGAGGGAAAGAAGCATAAAGTATTGAACTGACTCAAGCTTGTTACATAACCATAGCTGATTTCACTGGTAAATTATTTGAAACATTCTTGAAACATCTAATGTACCGTATTTCTCTTATAAGTAAGAACCGCAGGCAAATATTTTTAATGTTTTTTTTGTGACAAATATAACTTAGGTTTAGAACTCATATTCGTAGATGTTACAAGAAAGGTCGAGATGTTGATATGCTTGCATGATTCAAATCATATTGATATTATAATATTGAAGCCTTGGTCTCTTGCTGTGTTAATAGGCACGGCACTTAATCCTCATTGAAAACAGTCAACCCAGCTTTTAAGAAAGACACCATATAATTCGCGCGAACCACGTAGAAGCTTCTATGATTGTTCTCTTACTTCAACTAGGGTAAAAAAATAAGTCCCGAATTGATCAGGTATAAGATCGTGAATATAACACTCTTTATATCCTAATAATAATTATCATTATAATAAGACGCCTCATTTTCTGTTCCAGCGGGGCTTCTGATGCAGTCTCAAGGCACCCCATTGGATCCGTGTCGAGTCGCCCCACTGATGAATCTTTCCCATGTGAGAGAATCGGGTATCGAGCGGGTACCCTACCCTCCCTTCTACCCCTTTCTCCCTCTCCACCCCGCCGCCGCAGCTGCAGCAGCCGCAGCCGCCGCCAGCGCCTCTCAACATCCCATTCATCCCATGCTATTGTACCATCACCACTTGGCGGCGCTCAACTATACGTCACTTCCGGATAGCAGCTTCCGGTCAGCGAAAAATTCAAGTATTGCAGATCTTCGTCTCAAAGCGCGGCAACATCTTGCTAGCTTGGGAATATAGGAAGTTCATAATCTTAAATGAGGAACAATTTATTTAAAACTTTGTCCCGTCTTCGATGTTGAACGGTTTCCAGATGTACGACCGGAATGGCTGTCAAAAACAGGTGGTCGAGAAAGTCCTACAATATGTTCTTATCGTTTACTTTGAAGTGAAAACCTTCTTAAATTCAAAATGGATTCCCGCAAATGGACAAATGGACCTATGATTCGAGGATGTTTGTGCACATTTTGAAAGTGTTCATTTAAACATAAACCTGAGCAAATGATGGACCTCTCGATAACATGAAAGGCAATTTCTTGTGGCTTTCTCGCAAAACCTGAGTCTAAAGAAACCAGAGATGAAATCATAAAGGTTTACCTTTGTGGTAACTTCCTGCCTGCGATCAAGCAGTTCAGTAGTCGTTGTAAAATTTAACACTTTATTCCAGCGATGCCAAACACTGTAACATTTTGTCTTATTGACTTTTTAATGTAACATATTATGTGACAATGTTCTTTTATACATATACGAAAACAGTAGTTAGAATATGTATATTTATGTGTGGACGACAGACATGATGTTCACCAGATGAGGTTAACAATATCTCTTATCGCTAAGTTACCATCTACTCTGAAACTGATATTGAGATTGTCTTCTCGGAAAATCTTTTGATTAATGTTTAAATCGGGACACATAATACGTCTCCTGGTTCGCTAACAGAGTCCAAAAAAGGGACAAATTATGTCAATACACCCTCCTTTACTGTACTCTATTAGTATTACATTAACTAGAAATGTGTATCATATACAAACCTTGGGAAGATATTGCACCTTGGTCCAAGTCGTGATTAACTATTGATAAACGATTTATTAATTGTAATCATCTGAATTGTATAAAACTGTTTGTATTACGTTCAACAAGTACATAAGACAATTAATTTAATTTGTTGAATCATTTTTTAAACACTCGTCGACGTTACCCTTTGTAAAAGTGCTAATTTCAATAGACGAAAGGTTTTGGTACCATAGATTTCTTAAGACTCAAAAACAAGCAAGAAAATCAGTTCCTTGAAAAGTTCAATGACCGCAAATTTTATTTTACTAAAAATTCTTGTTTACATTTTTGTCGTCCACCGACACAGATGTTATACAGAATGGTTCCATTCTGTTTGATAATGCTCAGATCAAAAGAGCTATTGATAAAACTAGGGAAACCTCTAAGGCGTTCAGATTGTTTGCAGAACTAGAGAAAGCATGAGCATAAATAGTGTTGCAATACCTTTTTTCATGTGTATATATTACGACGGTCTGATTAAAACCGGCCTAGTTCCGAGGAATAAAAGTTTAAACATATTAACTCTATCGAGAATCGATTTTTTTATTTCGATAATCCTCCCCAATAGTGTAGAGGTTTTTGTATCTCCGTAGAGTTTATATTTTGCATATTTTGTTCCTCGGAACTAGACCGATTTTAATCAGATTTAAGGATAGAATGATAAAACAAAATCGTTATGCAAACAAATAACGTGATGACAATACAAACAAATAAGGTTATGTACAACGTTATCAGTGCATTTATCTATCTATTGCGATCTTGATTAATATAGGTACCTGAAAACAGGATACACTGACCAACAGGCAAAGTGCAAAGTAGCATTCATCCATTCAGGGTATAAATGATGTTTCTTAGGATATTATTATCCATACACACATACATACCTACTGTGCAGAACTGGGTCGTCCTATCAGAAATGTCCCGGAAGCTGATTTTCATCGCCGATTAGGCTACACATCAACCAGGAATATTTGAATCAAAGAATATTTGTGTCCACAGGACTATTCAATGAATAGATTTGAAAAGGAAAAACTTGTAAATTTGATAATGGATGAGGATTACGACTTTCATTATCTATCAAATATGAGACTCTTTTGGGAGGGGGGCGTTCCCCTGCTTCTGCACTCAGGGTCCGCCATTGTGCAGGTTGCTGTAGAGTTGGACTTCATACATTGGTTTCAATGGTATAACGGATACACTCGATCTCAATAACTTTCTCGTATCCATATCGACTATTGTTTACTTTTTGTCATTCGAAATATTTATTATTAATCATAAGTATCAATGTATTTATTTGATTTGCATATTTATGATTGTACTAAAATAAACAAAGAATTGTTGAAACCAAGTTTTTGGCGTTATTTCTTCAGCAGTACAATCGTAAAAGATTTTCAATTTAGTCAATTGAACAGTTTAGCTTTAGATATTAAATTTTTCTCATTTCAACAGTTCGTATTATTTGTTATAGCAACTTATAGATGCAACTAGCTTGACCAGGTGCTTTCAGACCGTTGCGAAGAGGAAAGGTTAGATATATAGAGTTCGAATCTCGATCGACACGTATGTTCTTTAGATTGTATTCCTCGAAGCAAGATCAGTATTAATCAGATCTCCTCCAATCACCATCCTATTTAAAGCATGCATTCCCAACCTCAATAAATGAAGACAATGTTTCACTGCATCAGCAAAAACTGACAGGCTTATTCGCTGATTGGCTGGATTTGAATGACGTCAAAGGCCTGCTCGCGGCTCAACTAACGGAGCCTGGTGAGATCTATACACTATACGCTCTTTGATATAAACGCGATAAAGCGATATTGGTGAACTACAAAGCGATATGGCCGAACGACAAAGCGATATGGCTGAATGACAAAGCGATATGGACGAACGACAAAGCGATATTTTCATATCGCTTTGTCGCGCAGCAATATCGCTTAATCGCTCTATCGTTCTTTAGCTCTTTCGCTTTTTCGCTTTGTCGCGCGGCCATATCGCTTCATCGCTCTATCGTTCTTTCGCTTTGTCAGGTTGATTTGAAGAGGTGCTATCTTACCAATCGGTCATTATGTTTAAAGGAAAAACGATTGATGTCTACATTTCTTTGATGAACGCTTATATCAAACGATGGGAGTTTGAATTCATTTTCTTTCTTATCTCAAGTTAGAACTAATGATATTATTTTAACAAAACAATATAACCTACAAAAAAGACTTTTATGAATTGCCTTGATTGTAATCACCAATTGTCGATGTAATTTATATACACATAAAAACCAGGAATGTATATGAGACCTTTAGAGCGAACGTTTAAATCAAACATTTCTAAAGATGAGATTATCCTTTTATTAATCTGCTTGAGAAGAGATTTATATTACATTCCTTAATAACATAAGTTCTTAACAAGGAACAAAAGCATATACATGACCATCTATTAATACCTTATTATTACTTTACTACATGCACGATTTGAAATGATTTTTATTGATTGTGTTTAATTAGATTTACGTGTAAATAACTTTAACAAAATATTGGCCCTTAATAAATACATGTACGTTAACTGTGTATATCAATATTTAAGAAGATATATTAATGTTTTTTTCGCAGCAAAACGTAAGCGTATAACATGGCCTGGTTTACAATAAAAATCCTTCAATATTCTCACAAGATATTCTCGATTAAGATAAAGAGAACCCCGTAAGGAGCTTTCATTCGGATAACCTAGAGGTTGACAATCTGTCTTTTCTTTTTGTGAAATACTTAACTAATAAAACAATTGCTATCTATACGGAGAAAAGTAATTACATGTATTTACCACACAGTTACAGTTTGTATGGAAACTGATAAAGCATATACTTATAATTTAGAAACATGGTTCATTTATTCATATACAATTATCTAAATATCGCTTACTTTCTTATGAAATGTTATGTTGATGTTTGTAAATGTTTGTTTTTTTATTTAAATGTAAGGTTTACTAGTTTTCTGTTATAGGTAATATAGTGACTAAGAAGATATTGATTTTATACTGTGCTAGTCTGAATTCTCAGTTGTGGACTGTTCATGTAGAACGTAAAGTTTGTGAACTAAATGTCTCGGATTTTGCGTTTCCTTTTCTGTTATTAACACCAGTAGGAAACTCAATTATATAGACCATTTCCCGTATCATTATCCCTTAAATATAAATGGTGCATTTATATAGCTCATTATGACAAACGTCTATACTATAACTTCAGAGAAGCATTAAACCTAGTAAAAATTAATCACTTATCCTTGCTTTTTGGAAGATCGAAAGATCATTTTGTTGAAACGCTCGAACCTCTAGAATTTGCCTTTAAAAGACATACAATTTGATGGTGAACTAAATCTACCTCAGATCAAATGGTCGAAGGTTACCCTGACGGCTGAACTAACGAGGCTTTGTGAGATCTAGTATCTGCGTAACGCAGTAAAGAACATTTTGATCTTATTTTAATGAGATTGAGCAAACTGAGTCCCCCTTTACGTTGTATTCAAAATTATTTTTATTGTTCGTCTATATGAATATAGCAGTCTTTTTAAAGACTCGGAAGGCCCTATGATGGCCCTTTCCGACCTTATTTTCTATTACTGAAATCTTTCATAAACATAGAAGACTGCTAAAAAACAAGTCGATGTTCTCTGGTTCCCCTGAATATATAACGATTCCTAATTTAAGTATTGACGATAGTTGAATTATTATATATTTAACAAACACATATCCATTCAGCATGCAAGTGTATAACACAACACACAGAGTGCGGTTTCAGGGTTGTTATTTCAATGCTGAAAAATTGCATGTTAAAACAGTGTTCTAATTAGTAATACATTCTCCATGAGAAACATCTATATTTACATAGCAATGAACATGTTAATAGTTATCACTTTATTGCTTCAGCATTGCTGGTTAATCAAGAAATAAACCTCATAATGTGTATGTCCACAGTAATATACTGAAGCAGTTATAACCTGTTTAAAAACTTGTAAGTTAAACTTGAAAAACTGGCGAAGCTTGCACAGCCAGTTACACAAAAGTTTTACTCAAGCGGTGTGTTATTGTGGTTTCATAAATGTGCAATGCTTCATTTTCTAAATAGTTTCCATGTTAACAAAGCCTTGTTTCTTCCAATTAGAAGGCACGATTTGTATGACCTTCATAATGTGATGGTTATTTTGCATAACATCCACTTTAGGGTTCATTGAAATGTATACCGGTCAAATGACCTTGTTAGATCAAATAAGAAGGTAGCATATCGCTTGAATTTTATAACCTGAATAACCTGATATTATATATGATAAATTTCAGCAACGGCCTGCTCTTACGAACGACTAATTACAAGAACATGAGCTTTTCAAGATCCTGTCCAAAAATGGATACCAGACCTTTTTAGCTCATCAGGCCTGTAAGGCCCGATAGGCTTATGGCATGACATGGTGTCCGGCTATTGTCATCTTCTTCTCCAGAAGCATAAGACCGAGAAAGCTGAAATCTTGTGTACAGACTCCTACTACTACTAGTGAGGATTATGATTTACAGTTTTGGTGACCCTATGGCCTCCAAAACGTACTTTGTGAAACTTTGGATTCTATTCTCTAAATTATCAATTGAATATTTTTAGCAATTTCCATTTCTGAAGTGATAACCGGAATCTGATATCACATCGCCTATATTCTTAATTTTTGAATTGGTGACCCTGTGGTCCCTACAAAGGGGGACGTTCGTCAACCACATTGGCCGCTCCCTACAGCAAAATTAAATATGAAGCCTGATGAGATACAAAGCCAATGGCTCTATATATTTTAATGAATTGAAAACAATGAAATATTAAGGCTAATAAAAATTACAAATATTTGCAGATGAATACACAGGTACAAATTCAGTAGATGAAATAGAAGGAAATACAAAAATGATAAATAGAAGTAGAATGTTTTAACGTATTCATGCATGATCTCAGAAATGGATTACCACTTTTTTTCTGTTTGTATATATTGACTGTTCTACTATGAACCCTAGTGGAGTGGAGGTTTTATAAAATAACTGCGCATTTTTTGTTCATACAAAATCAGAATGCCGATTGGAAGAAGCAAGGTCATGTGAATGGTATTTTAAAAATCTTATTACCATCGTTTCAAACATTTGCAAACACTCTGGAAACAATCTTAACTGACATGTATGGTAATAGTATCAGTATAACTCGTACACTGAGACTTTAGTTAACATTATTTTGACAGAACCAATACCTCTATAATAGCAAGTCTATATCTGCAGTGATCTAGCCATTTGTCTGAGACTCCTTTTGAGATTTAATTGATTAAGATATATGTTTTTATTTATTTAAGTCTATATCAGTATGTACACAGGTTGGTATGGTCAGTACAACATACACTTAATAGGATCATTTTCATAGGGTCTATTTTCTCCAAATCAAGAAAAAGTAACCCAAACGAAAATTAAAGAGATATTCTGTGATTTTATCTGGCTTTCATACATTTCCAAAGACAATTTTTGGAAGATGATCCTTCAAAACACATCTCATGACTATTCCAAAATGACAAATTTAACTTTAAAGGGGCAGTAGCACGTTTTTCGGGGCAATATAAGGTGATGTCAGGTAAATGAAAATAAACGGTTCCAATTGAAAGAAAATGTATTTAAACTAAACGAAGCAGTAATAATTCAAATATATAACGTAAAGTTTAGCCATGCGATTCCTTTTTCTCACACAAACTGAATTAAAGGTGTTCACACAAAAATGGCCGCCAATGGATTTTATAGAAAACCTCATACTTTGTCCTCTGACTATGGGTGATTGGCTTGTGTAATGAGATTGTTGACACTGTCAATATGATACATGTAGCATTAACTTACAAATTTAAGTGAAATATTTAAATTATAAAATTATCAAAAAACGTGCTACTGCCCCTTTAACAGCTAAGTATATAAGTATGACCCAAATAGCCAAACTCTTCAAGATTTACTTTCTCAACAAAAAGGATGTAGAAATTTCTATGATAAATTGATTACTAATGACACTCAACTAAAAGTTTGTCAAAAATGGCAAAATGAACTTGATTTAAATATTGAATGGAATGTAACGTTTACAAGATATAGAAATTGTACTAAAGATGTAAAACTCTTTGATTTTCAGTATAGATTTATTAACAGAGCAATTTACACTAGAAAGGAGTTGTTGAAAATGAATTTAATTCAAACTAATTTTTGCTCTTTTTGTGAATCTGAACCTGAAAGTCTACAGCATGTTTTCATTAAATGCAATAAAGTGCATGACTTCTGGAGATGATGCACCAACATATAACACATGCTAATATTGTCATTTCAGAGTTAGATATTTTATTTTGCAACAGTTCTGTCAGCCTTCTAGCATCACATATCATCCTCATGGCGAAAATATACATACATGTCTCAAGTATCAAGAAAACCAAGTTATCAATTGACAGTTTTGTTAGCATTGTCAAGGATGTTTTCAATGTGGAAAAAATTATAGCTTGTAAAAATAATACTTTATCCTCCTTCCATGCTAAATGGATGGAAAGCTCTCATGCATAGTTTACAACAGTGACTAAATGCCTATATTTTATGAATGCTTCACTGACATATGTATTCTGTATTACCATGTTGTACACCATTCTCTCCCCACAGAGGCAACTCAGTTAAGCTAATTCAGGTATTACTGAGTTGCCTCTGTGGGGAGAGAATGGTTGTACACCTACTGAAATGAAAAAAAAGAAGAAAAAGTATGACCCAAATACATCCTTTCATTTAATTTAAATGAATACTAATTACATAACATGATCGACTAAATATTATCTTTTACATACGTAAGATTAATTTCAATGATGATGGATTTCACATGTAATGTCCAAGAGAAAGTTGATAAAAAAAGTATTAAATACAGGGCGTTATTGGTCGTTTTGTGATGATGATATGAAGAGCGGGTTAGTGATATATGTAATGCTAGTGGGAGAGAGGGTTATGTAAATATGTTGAAGGGGAGAATGGGTAAGTAAAAATAAAAAAATTGGGAGATAGTTTTTATTCAACGATATGTTGATGAAGAGAGAGGGTTTAGTAAAAGATATGTTAATGGGGAAAGAGGAATAGAAATGAAATCATGATTTGGAGAGACGGTTTTGTAAACGTTATGTTGACTAATACAGAGGTTAGTATATGTATTAAATTATAAATTTCCCAACTTGAATGTTAGTGTCTTAATGAAAATATTTGATTGTAAAATTTTACCTATTTGATTATATGGTGCTGAAATATGGTGTACTGAAATAAGAAGAAATATTGAAGTTGTACATACAAAATATTGTAAATGTGTTGAGAATAGCATACAGATCTTCCAATAATGCTGTACTGGGTGAACTGGGAAGAATGAGAATGTATGAGCATGGCATTGTCAAGGTTATTAAATTTTGGATCAGATTGTTAAGAATGCCAACAGGTAAACACCCCAGACATTGTTATTTAATGCTTTGTAAATATGATGAATTAGGGTATAATAACTAGGTTTCTTTTGTTAGATATACTTTATTTAGTTTTGGATTTGGTTCTAAATGGATAATGCAGGACATTGGGGATTATAAGATTTTTATGAAAACTTTTGAATTGAGATTCAGGGAAATCTCAAAATTCGTTAACTGCTATTTCTACATCATCTACTTTAACAAGGTACTGCACTTTTTAATCTCTCCTGCAACCTGAAAAATATTTAACTTCAATTCAACCATCAAATTTAAGAAGGGCTTTAACGAAACTTAGATGTTCAAATGATTTTAAAGTAAATGGAAGTGGTTAAGATTTTATTGACGCTTTATGCGTTTTTTGTGGAAATGGGGAAGAAGATGAATACCATATTTTGTTGATATTTCCATCTTATCACCATCTTCGTACAAGGTATCTACCTGTATATTATCATAACTTCCCATCAAAGTTTAAGTTTATGTCACTTATAAATACACAAAATGATCAATTGTTATTTAAAGTAGCTCTTTTTTGTGAAAAAATGTTTAAGTTACGAAACACCTAAAGGTTTAAGCGCTCTTGTATATATATATATTTATTTATCACAGACTTCACGACCACTGTAATATTGGTCTCATGGCCATATATACGAAATAAATTCTGTTCTGTTCTGTTCTGTTCTAATACAGAGGTTAGTATACAATATGTTGATATGGGGAGAGAGGGTAAGTAATATTTGGTGATTGGTTTATTCCGGAAAGTGAATCGTACAGCAGGCAATAAGTATAAAAACATTATCTAGAGCTTACCCCTTTGCCATTTACAAATTAAAGTAGAAACCAAACGGGTTATTTATCGAACCAATTTTTCCAAGTGACGTGTCATACGTTCAAAAATATTTAGACCTCTAATAAGCCAAATTTGTGGGTATTATCCAAATAATTTAAAAACAAAGTGGGAAATTTCAAATAATTTGTCATACAATCGAACAGCAACCATCGAGAAAGTCGACCTTTCTTATTAATCGGTACAAGACAAAACGTTAACCGTTATAAAAATAAAATAAATATAAATCATATTCAATCACACACAAGGACACCAGTTTTTTAGCATTTAAACAAAACACCGACGTCTAAGTGAATATTCAGTAGGATACTAGATTCCACTATGTAATCAACTTTTACTTGCCTTTATAACGAGTAGACTACTTATTATATAGAAGGACAAAGTGTTTTTTAGTTCATTAAAGTTCTTATGTTTCGAATAGATTCGTTGAGCTTATTGATGCACGCCATGACTTTGACTATATATTCATTTGTCAAGTGTTCTAACAAAACAAAAATCATTGACACCTAAACGGGTTTAACTTTGCCATGATGACATGGTAATATCGATAATTGGTTAAATCAACACATCAATGTAATAACTTAAAACAAATTAATAATCTCGTTGTGATGTCCATTCGTTTTCTGTCCCCGATTCCTGTGACACTCGAAAGTCCCATTGACTGTTCTCGGTATTTGAGCGTTCGTATAAACTCACTACAATCCCATAATGCATTGAGCTATGAACATCCTCAACTCGATCTATTTTAAGACATGTCAATTCGCTTTCAGATTTTTGGCTGTAATATAAATGATAATCGGAAAATTTTCAAAAAACTGAAACGCTCTTCATACATTTTTTGATAATTTTATTAAAGTTTGATAACGCACGGAGTGTCTCTTTAATGGAGATAGAGAGGGTTTGGTAAATGATAAGTTGATAGAGAAAGAGGGTTTGATAAACCATCTGTTCGAAGGGAGGGGGGGTTTGTAAACGACATGTAGATAGGGAGAGTTGATGAGTACGCGTCATGTAGATAGAGAGAGAGGGTTAGTAAACGACATATAGATAGGGAGAGAGGGTTAGCTAAGGACATGTACAAAAGGAGAGAGTGTTAGTAAACAACATGTAGATAGGAATAGAGGGTGAGTTAACGATATTTAGATAGGAAGAGATGGTTAGAAAAAGGCATATAGATAATGGAGTAAGGGTTAATAAACGATATGTTGATAAGGAGAAAAGGGTAAGTAAACGACATGTTAATAGAAAGAGAGGGTTAGTAAACGACATGTTGATAGAGAGAAAGGGTTAGTAAACGACATGTTGATAGAGAGAGAGCATAAGTAAACGACATGTTAAAAGGGTGAGAGGGTTATTAAACGACATGTTGATAGTGTGAAAGGATTAGTAAACGATATGTTGATAGGGAGAAAGGATAAGTAAACGACATGTTGAAAGGGAGTGAGGGTTAGAAAAAGACATGTTGATAGGGAGAGAGGGTAAGTAAACGACATGTTGATCGGAGAGAGGTGTTTGTAAATGAGACATTGTTTTTTGATGGAGAGAGAGGGTTAGTAAATTACATGTTGATTGGAGAGAGGGTTAGTAAACGATATGTTGATAGGGAGAGAGGGTTAGGTAACGACATGTTGATAGGAAGAAAGGGTTAGTAAACGACATGTGGTTAGGGAGAGAGGGCTCGTAAACGACATGTTGACAGGGATAGATGGTTAGTAAACGACATGTTGATAGGAAGAGAGGATTTCAAAATTACATGTTGATTGGAGAGAGGTTTTTGTAAATGAGACATTGTTTGTTGATGCAGAGAGAGTTAGTAAAATACATGTTGATAAGAGAGGGGATTTGTAAATGAGACATCGTTTGTGATGCAAAGAGAGAGTTTGTAAATTGCATTTTGATTGGAGAGAGGATTACGCCTATACTGTAGGTGATAAAACAGCAAGATCATCAATATTCAATTTATTTATGATTTAAACATTTAATTGAAATATAAATTTTGTGCAGATAATACAGAATGATATTTTACCACCAATCAAAACGAAGGTAAAACTACCCAGCGTCACACCCTATTGGAGAGTGACCAGTATAGAGATACATTTCAGAAGGAAATCATAGACATGTAGGACTCCAGATAATGTTTGGACCTATTGGGTATTTACTCCCTAGTTTGGTAACAATCAAGAAATGTTGATTTTGATAGCATACATAAGTAAAATGTAACATGGAGCGTATACCTTACGGGTTCATGATGTCATTTTGCCAAAACATTTGCATATTTCAAAACAAGATTTGTGTTATATATGTAAGTAATAGTCTGTTGGCAAAAAAATCATCAAATATATCGTTGGAAAATAATTAATTGAAGAGGAATATATCATCATGATATCGTGCCTCGTAGGACAACTATGTGTATAATAATCTGCATCTGAGGGACATTTCTCTAATGATTCACTTGTCATGTTTAGGCACTTACTTCAGGTAAGTATTAGGGTTAGGTTAAACTATAATTTAATAGTTGTCCAAATGAATCATATCCAGTTTTAGCGACAGAACTCGAATGAAAGGATGTTTTGACTCGAGATATTTGGCTTCAGCCTCCACTAAAACAATATTGTATTGGCTGATTATTATGCATCTTCCTACGCAGAGCCTAAAAGGCCAGTTTCCAAACTGTCATTTTATGCCTTGCTGCATAGCCTTGAGTTTTCTGTGCTTGCTCTCTAGTCTGTAGGGGCACTATAGCAGCACAGAAAAGTAAAGTCTCTGCAGCAAGGCATAAAATGACAGTTTGGAAACTGGCCTTTTAGGCTCTGCGTAGGAAGATGATTATTATGTGACATACCCGGCAGTCATTAATATCCTTTTTGACAACGAAATTAGGATGCATTTGCCTGAATACATATCAGGGTATGATAGGAGAAACTATGCGGAAACAAATGTGCTGATGTAGCAGGATGCATGACGTTAGGTGAATGCTTTTAGTTCGTTGATTATTGTTGAGATTCACTACAAGCACAATGACATATATGGATACATAGAGAATACCAAACGAGTTCCCTATGGATATAATATTTATTACAACGCGAAAGCGAGTTAGATACGTTTACAAGCCACGAGTTGTAATAAATACGGTATCAATAGGGAATGAGTTTGGTATTTTATTTATTACACACGGATATTTACAAAGGATTAAATGTCTTGTAAAGTACTTATTTACAAGATATTTACAAAGATTAAAGTACTTATTTACAAAAATAATCAAGGTAATAAATATCTATTAAAGATGACATTTACAAGATATTTATTATTTTGTAAATGTTTGTAAAGGTTTGTAAAGGTTTGTAAAGTTTTGTAAATATCATCTTTAATAGATATTTATTACCTTGATTATTTTTTACTTTGAAAAGTGATAATTGGCAAAATGTTGACTTTGAAAAGAAATAATTTGAAAAATGTTGACTTTGAAAAGTAACAATTGGTGAAAAGTTGACTTTGAAAAGTAACAATTGGTGAAAAGTTGACTTTGAAAAGTAATAATTTGATGAAATGTTGACTTTGAAAAGAAATAATTTGGTGAATGATGACTTTGTAAATAAATGATTTGTGAAATGTAGACTTTGAAAGAAATGATTTGATGAAAGGATGTCTTTTGAAAGAAATAATTTGATGAAATGTTGATTTTGAAAAGAATTAAGGTGAAATATTGACTTTGAAAGGTATTTATTTGAAGAAATGTTGGTTTTAATGATTAATGATTTGATGAAGTGTTTACTTTCAAAAGTAATAATTTGGTGAAATGTTAACTTTGAAAACTGATGTTTGAAGAAGTGTTGACTTTGAAAAGAAATAATTGGTGAAATGTTGACTTTCAAAAGAAATAATTTGATGAAATGTTGATTTTAAAAAGTTATAAGTTGATGAAATGTTGAGTTTGAAGAGAAAAAAATTGTGAAATGGTGACTTTGAAATAAAAAATTTTTTTGAAATGTTGACTTTCAAAATAAATAATGGTGAAATGTTTACTTTCAAAAGTAATAATTTGATGAAATGTTGACTTTGAAAACTTATATGTTTGATGGAATGTTGCTTTTGAAAAGAAATAATGGTGAAATGTTTACTTTGATAAGAAATAGTTTGGTGAAATGTTGACTTTGAAATATATAATTTGATGAAATGTTGACTTTAAAGGGGCAGTAGCACGTTTTTAGGGGGAATATAAGGTGATGTCACGAAAATGAAAATTAATGGTTCCAATTGAAAAACAATGTATTTAAACTAAATGAAGTAGTAATAATTCAAATGTATAAAGTTTAGCCATGCGATGACATTTTCTTACACAAAATGAATTAAAGGTGTTCACACAAAAATGGCCGCAATGGATTTTATATGAATCTTCATACTTTGTCCTCTGACTATGGATGACTGGCTTTTGTAATGAGATTTTTGGCACTGTCAATATAATACATTTAGCAATAACTCAATATTATCAGTGAAATATCTTAAATATGAAATTATTAAAAAACGTGCTACTGCCCCTTTAAAAAGAAATAACATTAATCTCAAAGACTATACCTGAATACACAAACATTTAAAAGCAGCTTCCCGACAATTAAGCTTGGCGAGTTTTCAATAAAAGTTTTATTGGAGCATAAAATAGAAATCATCAATCTATCATCTGCTACCTGCTCTGACTCCAATACCCTCCTCGTTAAGTTAAACTACATCCAATTAACATAAATCTCAGATGACTAACCTGAATATACAAACACTTAACAAGCATCTACCCGACAATTAAACTTGGCGAGTTTTCAATAAATGTTTATCTTGGAGCATTGAGTAGAAGTTAACACTCATACAGAATGACAATATGAAATTCCGACTTTCATTTTTTTTTTAAATTCTTAAAATGTTCTGAAATTGATCAAAGTTTATTTTCAATTTATTCTAATATCAAATTATTAATGAATTATTGGCTATTTTGGGAGATGATAAGTTTCATGAAATATTTAGTTTGAAGTTTAGTTTGATGTTGTTTGATTTAAACATATTTTATTCATCCAAAAGGGATTGGTAAACAAGCCATGAGGCTTATATAAATACCTCTCCCATACATAAGTATACATAAACAATTTGATGTTGTTTAAAAGTTAACTTTGATAAATATGAAAAGTATGTTGTCTCTTTTTAATGTTTTTAGAATATATTTAAAGATATTCGAATTCAGTTAACATTCCCAATGAAAAATAATCCTTCATTGAGTATATTATTGTAAGTGTACAGTTAAACAATACGCTATACTGATTAGTGAATGAATGGTTTATAACCATGAAGATCAAACAAAAAATGACATAGAAAAAAAACAAACAAATAAACATGTTTGATTATGGGAGCATGCGTAGACAGGTTTTGACACTCTTTCAAAATATCCACTGCAGTTGTTTATGTTCTTATGATATCAGTGATATAAACGTATCTAAAGATGGAAGTAATGAATATTATACATTGCTAAAAGATGGACAAACCATAATAAGATGAGCCACTTTGTCTTGTTAGCGAGCAAACAATGCTATTTTTATCAATCTATGGATTGTTATTCACCCTCTCTTTCTCCAATACCTAAACGACATGCAATCAGCATAGTCTTAGATGACTTTTTCTGAATGAACAAATAATAACAATGCATCCGTCAATATTCATTAATTTACTCATTACCTCCGAAATATATGTGGCAAATTAGGGTGATCCTCCTCGTGAGGGCCACATATCTCTCAATAAGAAAGTTCACATATATAAGTCGCTTGAAAGCACCTCTTGTCATATCGCTTCTACTTGTATTGCAATGAGGTCACTTCGGTGATGTAGTTTGATGTATTTACCACATCGTCATCAAATGAATTCAGTGTCTTTTGACCAATCATCAATAAAAGTCGAATCTAGATTTTACTACGGGTTTGATTCTCCCGCGAATAAATATCTAATCAGGCTCTAAAAATTAAATCACTATCATAATAGATTGACCTTGAAATAACACTGTCTCAAGATGCACGCCACTGATTGAAGCATAGCAATCGTAGAACAAACACGTGCATATTCTTTCATCGGACAAAAGTCTTCATGTAGCCACATCCCTGTTCAATACCCATTGAAACACCGTCTATTCCATGCCCACAGTTTGGTTTTTTTTACTTAATATTTGCGTTTTTGCAAAATATCCTCTTTGCATCTGTTATTCTGTCATGTGAAGGTGGAATGTTGTTTTTGCATTCTGAATTTATTTTTCAAAGTAGAGATTTAAGTACGTAAAATGTATCATAAAGGTTCCCTTTTAAGTTGAGTATGTAATAATGTGACATTCTACATAAAAGGTTTAATAAGATGTTTGAGGGTTCAATAACATTTCAATAGGTCAATTAGAGCAAAATTTTGTTTTTATCTTTTGTTGAATGTCTCACACCATCTCGGATCTGACATTACTAATACAAAATACATATTTTACATCATATGCAGAATTCATACAGGGACAAAAGGATATTAGTGGAGTAGCTTAGTGACAAAATTGAAAAAATCTGGCTTAAAGTATGAAACTTGGCATGAATGATCATTAGACATGTATATATTCATTTTGCCTAGGATCCAAATTTTTCGACCACGGGAACCTGGTCACGTGACCAAAAACCAAAATGGCCGCCAAATTTCTTTCAAATTCATTTTTACCAATTTCAACCGCATTTTTAGTGGACTTTCAAACAAAATATTTTTAATGTAATAAATATTATGACAAAAGAAGGACTTTCTGACATAAAATTGTTAATTATTCCAATTTTGATGAATATTTTATAAGAAAAATATCAAAATTTCAGTTTTTGAAAAACATTTTAGGGTGGCTTTCAATTCTTTCCACTCCTCATGTTTAATGCATGCATTTTTGTGTAATTATTTTCATAGCAATAATGAGAACTCTGTTATATTTGTTCAACATTGGCTTTGTATAGTTATGTTATTTCTTATGATCAAAATAAAACAATATATGTACGTTACACTGTTTCTATTGCAACAGTTGTGTGGCGACCATTGAGGATCACAGAACACCTTGTTAATCTCCCTCATGTCACGGAAAAAAACAGTAGAATATCGTATAGAAATATTGAAATATTGAAATGAAATCAAAATGAGCAAGCAAAGGTCAAAGCGAGTCTTAGCAAGGGTCAAGGTCATGGTAGATCTCGTTAAGTTTGGTTAATATTTTGAGGATTTACATTGTCTTTTTATCAGATATATTTGAAGGCACAATTGAACATATTTCTTCACCAGATGAGATATTCATAAACTGGTCATATCAAATGTTCTATTTATCTTATTGTCAAAAACACTTACAAAGTTCACTCTGACAATTGTGACATCACCTTATATTCACTGGTCATATCAAATGTTCTATTTATCTTATTGTCAAAAACACTTACAAAGTTCACTCTGACAATTGTGACATCACCTTATATTCCCCTAAAAGCGTGCTACTGCCCCTTTAAAAGTAAGATATACCAATGACAGACTTATTATTACACATTCATGCTTGTATTCTGTAGTCCCGTCCTCTATTGAAATATTGATGGTTTGGTAATGACATGCAACCTCTTTTATATTTTAAACTTGTATTGCCTTTCTAAAGAATGTGCACTCTCTCCAAGCTCAATGTGAATGTGAATAATATTAAAGTTGGTGCAAAGGAGAAAATAAACGTTCTTTCAAATCTAATATTATGTGGAGTACGATGACTGCAACTAAACCGATATCTATACCTGTATAAGGCCAGCAAATTCCCTACAATAATGCCCTACTTCTTGCGGATCAACTGAGGCATTGAATTACATATTACTGGGTTTAAACATCAACATTATAGGTGAGATGAGGTGATATGCGGCTTATCGCCGCTTTCAAGATTATTTCACTTATATCGCGGCTGCTAGTATTATTGCAGGGAGAAAGCCCGCAACACTATTGTGGCTATGTATTGCGGTGAAACCTGCGAGCATCGGCTGGAACTAGTGAACCATAGGTGGTACTGCACTGAAATTCAGTGTAGCATTGCACCCAAACCTTACTGCGTGTAGAACAGTTCTCTACTGCAGACAAAGTTGCCGAGCCCCTGGCGGGAATCAACATTATAATTTGAATGCACAAAAATGTTCAACATCATTCATATGACAGACATAAATGGGAATCGTTAGAAATATTGAATTATGTGATCATAAGCATTATTTGTGCATTATGACCTGTATTTTTCAAATTTCCTATCGTCTCTGCATTATCAATGATAAGAAAAGAGGTGTGCGTAATTCCTTAAATCGTACCATGTAACAGTTTTCATGTTGATGTTTTGTAACCATGGATGAGTAAATGAACAATTCAGTGAGACTCTCCGTGTCCTCTTAGATCCCCTGGTATCAGTTAAATAAGGACTTTATAAACTATTCTAACACTAGTAGTATGAGGTGAATCAATAATTTCTTGAAATAATATATAAATGTGTTTTGTTAAATGTCAAATGTACATTGAATTGTTTATTCATATATACAACACTTTCAAAGTTAACACTTTATTGTCTGGAACCATGATATCTGTATCAGTTATATATTCTGCCTGAAATGGTAATTTCCTACATAATGCATATTTTGTAAATCTGTATAAGTTCATTTGTGAGTAACGATGCAATAGTTAAGTACAACTCAATGAATCAAATCAGGTCTGAATCAGACGAGACTTTAACATAACATGACACATCTCAAAATAGTGCAGTACAATAAACTGGACCAAATCAGGTCTGAATCAGAGGAGACTTGACCATAGCATACACATAGTATTAATAATTTAAAATATCTATTTGGTATGTTAAAGAAAAGTATAAAACCCAGAATGTACAATATACCTAGCCATAAACTGAGACTTCTTGTTAAACATTCAAGTTTGTATTCTGTAGCCATGTCCTGTATAGAAATACTGTTGGTGTGGTAATGGTATGTACACTTTGTAGGGCTTCACCATCAGCTTTTGTTCATTTTCAAAAGAACGATTTCTCCCTCTCGGCTCACATGAGAATGTATAACGTTAAACACCATTAACAAAAGCTCTTTCAATGTTTAGTGTTAAAATATAAATTTGACTTTCACAAACTGGGAGCTAAATAAATCACGAGCGTCCATGAGATCCAAAGCTCTTTCCCTCACCGACAAGACTGTCGTATTTATGTGAGTGTTCAACAAAGAGAGGTATTGTGATTGAATAGAGAACTATCTAGCCTGTTGTTGATATAACCAGCTCCCTTCTTATGAATTAAACTAAGGAGACATACAAATGTGAAGAGACCAATAACGTAACAGTTTGCCTTGTCTGATATTGTATGAGTTGAAGGTCATCATCTAGGAGATTATATGTTTATACAAACATCAACTGTGGTCCCCATTTCACATACACCTCTCCCGAAGTTCCCGAAGGTTAGGCTCTGAGAATGTAAGTGTTTTCTCTGCTTATTGATTCACTTGAATTGATTATATGATCTTGTTATGAAGTTTTTATTAAACGCCAGTAGTTGTGGGAAGTGCATAATGTCAGAAAAGAGAAATTTGATAATTTGAAGGTTTCAATTTAGACCACATGAATCAATTAACAGGTCTTTTCTGTGTAAGCTTTTTTCCTTGGCACATTTTATGCAGAGCTGCATGAATCAATACCTCAATCAATATTTGAAATATTTGATTTTTTGGGGGGGTTATTATGTCTCTAATTTGCCGATAAATGATACCTACTCTCTGCTAGTGAAATATAAAGTGGTTTATATCGATTTTGTAAAAGCAAGTGTTCGCTCACTTGTTAAGGCACATCTGAAATGAAACAAAATGTGATAACTCTTACAATGTAAGGTTCGATGACACCAGCAGGATTCCATTCATGTTTAAGTGTTAAAGCTGAAAACTTTGTTGACAAAAACGGGGTTCAGGGACCTTGAGGTATCATGTTCAAAATATGGGTCTAAGAGTAATTGAAGGGTCCGAATGACGGGGTATCTAAAACATCAATAAAATGCAACCTTTTCCTTTAAAAATATTGAAATGAAGATATTCTGACAGCTAAAATGATTTACTATAAATCAATTATTTCCTTGAAGCCTTGAGTTTGGTTGCAGAATGTATAATCGAGTTTGGTTGCAGTCCCTTATAGTGGAGTAGCTTAGTGACAAAATTTAAAAAATCTGGCTTAAAGTATGAAACTTGGCATGAATGATCATTAGACATGTATATATTCATTTTGCCTAGGATCCCAATTTTTCGACCACGGGAACCTGGTCACGTGACCAAAAACCAAAATGGCCGCCAAATTTCTTTAAATTCATTTTTACCAATTTCAACCGCATTTTTAGTGGACTTTCAAACAAAATATTTTTAATGTAATAAATATTATGACAAAAGAAGGACTTTCTGACATAAAATTGTTAATTATTCCAATTTTGATGAATATTTTATAAGAAAAATATCAAAATTTCAGTTTTTGAAAAACATTTTAGGGTGGCTTTCAATTCTTTCCACTCCTCATTTTTTAATGCATGCATTTTTGTGTAATTATTTTCATAGCAATAATGAGAACTCTGTTATATTTATTCAACATTGGCTTTGTATAGTTATGTTATTTCTTATGATCAAAATAAAACTATATGTACGTTACACCTTTTCTATTGCAACAGTTGTGTGGCGACCACTGAGGATCACAGAACACCTTGTTAATCTCCCTCATGTCACGGAAAAAAACAGTAGAATATCGTATAGAAATATTGAAATATTGAAATGAAATCAAAATGGGCAAGCAAAGGTCAAAGCGAGTCTTAGCAAGGGTCAAGGTCATGGTAGATCTCGTTAAGTTTCGTTAATATTTTGAAGATTTACATTGTCTTTTTATCAGATATATTAGAAGGCACAATTGAACATATTTCTTCACCAGATGAGATATTCATAAACTGGTCATATCAAATGTTCTATTTATCTTATTGTCAAAAACACTTACAAAGTTCACTCTGACAATTGTGTTAAAAAATCTGGACCACTGTTGTCACTGTTTTGATCATATGAGGTTACCCTACAATTTCATCAAATCAATGGTGGCATGATATGCCTGAAAGTATAATTTCATCTGTCAATTTGCTCAGTGAAACATCAGATTTAAATTTCACCGATTGCTGGAAAGTTGACCAATAAAACAATTAGTGATATAGTGATATAATGGTAGTGACATAGTGATCAGCTGTTTTAGCTCTATGTGACATTTGCTATTGCTATTGTTACCCTTTATCATTAGATACGAAAGTCGAAACCCTTGATTTTATTTCTTTGGACAATAAATATCAGAATGAATAATAGTTGACAGATTGTGTATATTTTCTTTTTTTTGATATATGTCTTTTTCATCAAGATCTGTTTATTTAGTGCTAAAATAATTTATATTGAAAGGACTTTATAATAAGATGTATCACTTACCACATTGTGTTAAGTCGAGGTCAATGGCATGATCAAGGTTGGTCTTAGCTTATGCTTAGAATTTTCTATGCGTTTATCCTATTTTTGGAGGGGGATTTGTGGGATTAATTCTCTTACATGGACATGCAATGTATATCATATTGAAACTGCATGTCTATGTCATAAAACTTGAATCATATTTCATACCAACATTATGTGAGCTGTTTGACTGGCATTCGAGAAGTTTATGTTATAAGAAAGTCAAGAGTAATTCTATGTGTTACAAACAAACGTAAGATTCATTAATATTTGAAACGATATCTATACCTTATTTGATTGACCCCTGAAATGAATCCATCCTTTTTGGAATAGAAAAGATTAAAAGTTATATTATTATAATATGTGTCCAAAGCAGGTGTCAAGAACACAACCCTCTAACGGCATCATTGACTGTGAAATTTCCACAGGCTTAATACAGCAAAGAAGGATATATATAGGCGAGTAGAATGTTAGAACCGTTATAAACTTTGTAGGGAATAGAAAGAATGATTTTTCTGCATTTGGACAGACAATTTTGTTCTAAGATAGTGACGAAGTTAAAATAATAATTGACCATAAGAACACAGAATGCATGAAAATCAAACAATTGGGGTTTATTTTGAAAATATTTCTTAATAAAGTTTAATTGTACGTATCAGTTGTACATGTATGTAGCCAGTATGCTCACTTTATTTCTTTTAAATTTATATTTCTTTATTTACAATGTCTTGAATAATATGTTTATTGTGCAAACAATTAAACATGACATCTTTATTCTAACGTATTTCCATGAAGTGTTTGATGTAATATTTCTCCTTCAAAAGTGGCATTATTGAATAGTCAACGATAGATTTATGTGTATTTCTACTCAAAACAAAAAAGATATTTTTACAAATATTAGGGACACAGTTATACTTTGTCGTACTAAGCAGACCACACGTAAATAGGGATGTATATACAAATATTTTGTTTATTAAAAGCGTCAATGAAGGTGACATGATATCCTAATAACCATTGCAAAGTTAGATAATCAGAGAGGTTAGATAGCTAACTTTTATGTGTATTTTTTGTATAAGTAAAGTTGTATTGAGTCAATTTCTTACATAGATACCATTTTCTGTTGTAAAGTAGGCCTTCCATTGTGCCTGAAAGTGATCATTAGCATATCTTATCAGGAACTTTTTTATAATCCCCCGCCACAAAGTGGAAGGGGGTTATAGGTTTGGGCTCCGTCCGTCCGTCCGTCCGAGTTAAAGGGGACAACATTTCTCAAAAACTTTTAAAGATTTCAATTAAATCTTATTTGGCGGAGGATGTTGATGACCACGTCTTCGTGTTTTAATTGGATATCTTTTAAACATTAATGATGAATTTGTGTTTGCTAAAGAAAACATTAGGTGACAGTACTTAACCCTCCCAATTCATGGCAATTTTACTGCCCTGTGGTGCTTTCCTGGATATCAAACGCCTGCGTTACATCAAATTGCTAAATAATTGTATGGGTAGCAACTATAGCATCTTCATTCATGATTCTGAGGCATGATAAGTAAAGATGGGAACTATCATTGTCAAAAGTACTTTACTTTTACTTTAATTGGCGAAGCACTCACCATCTGAATATCTTTTAAGTGATACAGTATGGTTGCGATTATTTTCAAGGTTTTGTAGGAATGCATAGAAACTGGATATTATAAAACCTCTGGGCCTCTGAGGCTCAATATAGCATCAGAGGGAATGATATGCATACTTTGCATAAAAACCTTATTTTGCATAAGTTATGCATTTCTTAGTTAACCAACAGCATGGAATCATTTGTTCTTTTGAACACTTTCCAAAATGTTGGTATAATTTTTAAAAACTTAAATAAATCATTGCACTCAATAATGAACTTACTCATACTATGAACAGGTGACACTCAGTTCTCAACCTCAGCGCGGTATAAACATTAACCCTTTTATTGCTACCCTTTTCGTATGCTTCTATAAAGTAGACAATGTACATAGAGATTTTAAAATTGAATTCTGATGCAGTGCCAAAATTATGAGACAACCTTGACATTGACCTTATCTATGCGAAAATACCATGACCTTGACCTTTGCCAAGACTCACCTTGACTTGTCCAGTTTGATTTCATTTCAACATCTTAATATTTCTATAGGATATTCTAATGACTAGCTCCGTAACAGACATAGTGGGAGCATCCTAAACGAGGTGTACTGCTGACTCTCAATGGCCGTCACATAAACATATTTTGCTTAAAGAAACACTATACTGCAGACTTTTGATTTTAATCATTAGAAATAACACAACTAATGTTTAATAAATAAAACTTACATCTCATTAGTGTTATGAAATTAATTACATGAAAATACATGAATTAATCACGACGAATGGAACGAATTGAAAGCCATGCCGATTTTTTTTGTAAAAGTTGAAATTTACCTATTTTTTCTCATAAAATATTCATTGAAATGAGAAAATGTACAGATTTGAGATCAGAAAGTCCTTCTTTTGTCATAATATTTATTACATTAAAAATATTTTGTTTTGAAATTCACTAAAATGCGGTTGAAATGGTTTAAAATGATTTTTAAAGAAATTTGGCGGCCATTTTGGAGTTTTAGTCACGTGACCGGGTTCCCGCGGTCGAAAAATTTGGATCCTAGGCAAAATGAATACATACATGTCTAATGATCATTCATGCCAATTTTCATACTTTAAGCCAGATTTTTTCAATTTGGCCAAAATTTGACGCTAAGCTACTACACTAATAGATATAACTACAATAAGTCAATCTGTTAGAACACGCCCATCACGTGTAAACAGATTTAGGATATATTTACAAGCATTCGTATATAACAAGATATTTTTCAAAATTAGCATGTCAACCACATCAACTTTATTTCAAAGTAACCATTTCATCAAAAGTATCATCTCTCAATGTAGCCAATAATTATGATGCATCTACTTTGGAAATAACTTGTGAACAATATAACAACTTCAGTGTCAACAACTTCCTAATTTCAAATATATTTGAAAGTCAGAACTCATATTTTCATTTTGTATGAGTATTGATTTTTACTCTAAACCCCAAGATATACATTTAGTGAAAACTCGCCAAGCTTAATTGTCGTGTACTTGCTTGTTAAGTGTTTGTATATGCAAGTATAGTCATGTGAGCTTTATGTTAATTGAATGTCGTTTAACTTAGCGAGGAGGGTATTGGAGTCAGAGCAGGTAGCAGACGATAGATTGATAATTGTTACTCTATAATCCAAGATATACATTTAGTGAAAACTCGCCAAGCTTAATTGTCGGGTAGTTGCTTGTTGATTGTTTGTATATTCAGGTATAGTCATCTGAGATTATTGTTAATTGAATGTCGTTTAACTTAACGAGGAGGGTATCGGAGTCAGAGCATGTAGCAGATGATAGATTGATGCAAATAGCATCGATTGCCCTTGAACAGGACGAAGGGGCCTACAATAGTATATGGTAACATTTGAATTGGTAGATTTTACACAATAATGAATATGTCTATCAAGGTCAAAATGTTTTTGACGCTACATATTTACAAAATAAAATAATCCAAAGTAAACTTTCTTTCAGAAACATTGCAAATAAAAAGTCTCATTGAGAATATTTTTCTCAAAAATATGCAGCCCTTAAAATTAAATTTACTCAATACGTTTGCCCATGAAGCTGAACTTTAAAAAATACATCATCAATATGTTCACAAAGTAGTTATCACAACAATTGTAATACATCAAAGTAAACACTTCATCAAAATTATAAGCCCTCAAAATAGCCCTTTTTCATGCATCACTTGCTTGAAAACGGTGTTAGTACCTACACCGAAACGTCGCACTCCTGCAATAAAGAAGTTGTAAATCCATAGAACTTGTTCTAATTCAATTGTAATACAGACAAACTGAAAGACAATGATATCTATTCAACTTGCACTCGCTGGTTACATAATAGAAATAGATGATAAAAATAGATTAAACGTTCACAAATAACAATTTTTTCTGAACTAGCATGTCAACAACATCAAACTATACTTCAAAGTAAACACTTCATCAAAATTATAAACCCTCAAAATAACCCTTTTTCATAAGGGCTATACTTTGGAAATAACCTTTGAACAATATGACAGCTTCAGAGCCAATAATGTACACCAAATTCAATTATATTTGAAAGTCAGAATTTCAAATTTTCACTTTGTCTGAGCGTTAACTTCTCAAAGATAAACATTGATTAAAACTCTCCAAGCTTGATTGTCAAGTAGTTACATTAAATTGTTTGTATATTCATGTATTATCATCTTATATATTGATTGAATGTCGTTAAACTTAACAAGACAGGTATTGGAGTCAGAGCAGGTAGCAGACTATAGATTGATGCTAAGAGCATTGATATCCCTTTGATGGGACAAAATGGCCTCAACATTATATTGTTGAATTTGAATTGGTAAATTTTACACATGAAGCAGTATGCCTTTCATAATCAAAATATCAGTGACACCATGATGTACATGGTAACATGATATAGTGTAATATACTATCAATGTGAATATGTCACCCAGACAAAGACAAGTACTACAGTATATCTTGCTGATCACTAATTTTAAACAACACAGAATCAATACCCTTACTATGATTAACAATAACATAAACAATAAGTTAATATTCAACTGAACCTAATTGCTTTCAAAGTCAACATTTCAATAGAATCATTATTTACGAAATTAGGATTTATCTCCTCATTTTTTGTGTGTGTGGCAAATAAAGGATTGTTGTACTATACATTCGATGAGCCTTTAATGGGTAAAGATATTTGATTCTTATTATTTAGTTTATTGCACTAACAATAACATAACAGGTGCAGTGACACACTGTGTTTATTAGGTAGTAAAGTGGTATGCATGCATGAAGACTTAACGAGCCTTTGGCTGAATCCTTGACATGTAGAATCTTGGCAATGTTTGATTGTCATTGCTTCTTTTTTCATTGTCAGTGAGGTCATGGGTTGCGCTTTTTTTGCAAATATGTTATAAATATATTATTTAAAAGTGTAAAGCTGCATGTAAAAACCTTTTACATTTAGGATAACTGATTGGAACATAAAATCTTGAAATTCTATTTCTTATGATTATATCTAAACAATCAACAATTACGGTTGATTAATTAATTAATAAATATGTTGTATTAAGTAGATGATTTGATTAAATGAAATCATCAATTCATTGATTCAACCTATTTCTCAAAATCATTAGATAAATCATGTTAACTATTTAATACTTGGTTTTTCTAACAATAGGTCTACATCAGGTAGAGAATGCACCAAATGACGAAAAACCTTTCATTCTTTCATTATTGTCTACTCTTATGCCTGGGTGAGGATCCGGTGGGGTATCCGGCGCCGTATCAACTTTACCATCTTAATTCATCTGTTACTACTTAGTTAGTTAGTACTTAAAATAACAATGTTCATTCTCCATATGTATCTACGCTGCAATCACCGTCCACCTGTATCACTTTTTGTATCACTTTATGTAACCGCCGATAAGTTGCGTAACTTAAGGTTAATAAAGAATTGAATTGAATTGAATTGAAATTAACAATTTCTAATACCTACTATATATTTAACGTTTAAACACATTTAGACTAAAACAAGTTTTAAAGATCTATTGCAGTATAAGGTGTTTTATGTATCCGTCAAGAAACTAATGATGGACACCTCGCCGACAGGAAATTAAAAACTGCAACAACCGCTAACCTCGATCACTTTTCGATTTACTTTCAAAGATATTTCAACTAAATATGAACTGGGTGTGCTTTTTGTCAATTTGTCCAATAAACACCTTCAATTAGCTTTTTATTAAGACTGCGTAATTAACGGCTGTAAAAAACCTACCTGAGATAGGGGCCATAAAACTCGCGCGGGTGTGACGTAATAAACAGACTATATAGAGTAGCGCATCATTAATTGAACTGAAATACCGCCTTAAATAATTGTTTATTTACAAGTGATGTTGATATCTTTATTACTTCAAACGCTTAATAGTGTTACATCGTCAAATGACTAATCCAACTGAGTGTTTAACATTTTCTGAAAATCGTTAATGAATGGGTTTATTTGGTGATCTCGTTAAGATAGATGTATAGAGCTCGTTGTAATCATTCTGTATATATGACGTCTCAAAAATGGCGTGTGACCAGTCATGCATTCACGGGTCTGTCGCGAGACAGATCTAGTTGCCCATCAAGTCGGCATTCAAAAACGGCTTTAGTTACTAAACTGAACATAATTGAGTATCAACCTTTGACACACTATAAAATATTTAATCAGACATACTTATATTCAAAAGAAAATAGCAACATATGTTTGTGGTTATATGATGTTTAACATTTAAACACATTTACATTCAAACAAGTTTTAAAGATCTATTGCAGTGTAAGGTGTTTATGTAAACGTCAATAAACTATTGATGGACACCTCACCGACAGGAAATTAAAAACTGCAATGAGATATTTTTTTAATTATTTTATTATTGTGTCACGCAAATGTTGACATGTCGTATACATAAAAATTAGCACCATATACATAAAACAACATTTGCCCGGCATACAAGATGGTCGATCCCAATGAACAGTGCTAGGGTAGGCTTTTACGCTGAGAGTTGATCCAGGCGTTGAGCCATGAAGCATATCAAGCATGAGCTAACGGCATTGCCATTCAATACACAATCAACATCTTAATTAATGAGATATTCCAACAGGTGTATTCGTTAAGCTACCTACAAGTGAGGGGAATTTAACTTCTAGTAAGCTGTTTGGATTCCTCAAATCAGTGATTAGTTTTTCTTTTTCTTATGAAAATGAGAAAATATTTCACAAACTAAAGACAACAGTAAACATTTCCAGTATCTCATGATTAATTTTTCATCAAAAATTGTTTCAACGAAATCACCATTACAAATCTTCATTCAACAACACAATGGATTTTATAAGTCTATGTTTTACAAAAGGTCAACATTTGAAATGATCAAATTTTCCTTAAAAGTTAATATTCCATCTGAAAAATTAACACCCATTAAATGCGTAATAAATACATCGAACTGATTATGTAACAGCATTGTCACTCAATAGACAATCAACACCTTGACTAATGAGTTATTTAGCAAGTGTATTCGTTAAGCTACAACCTAATGAGTGGAAATAATTTCCAACAAGCTGTATTCATTTTTCAACACTGTATTTATTATTAATATTAGTTAAAATCAGGAAATTATCAAATTATATCTTTTCTAAGTCATCATTTCACAAATTTCACAAAATATTTCTTTTTTTAAGTCAAAATGTCATCAAATTATTACTTTTCAAAGTAATTATTTCACCAAACTTATACGTTTTCAAAGTCTTCATATCATTCATTATTACTTTCCAAAGTCAACATTTAACAAAACGTATAAGTTCCCAAAGTCATCATTTCACTAATTATTCCTCTTCAAGTCATAATTTTACCAAATTATTCCTCTTCAAAGTCATCATTTAACCAAATTACTTCTTTTCAAAGTCAACATCTTATAAAATGTTCACGTTTCAAAGTAAACATCTAATAAAATAATCACTTTTCAAAGTCACTATTTCATCAAATCATTTCCTTTTAAAGTCATCATTTCACCAATAATTTCTTTTCAAATTCAACATTTCATCAAATTATTACTTTTCAAAGCATTTTTTCACTATTTCACCAACCTATTAGTTTCCAATGTCATCATTTCACTAATTATTTCTCTTCAAATTTATCATTTCATCAAATGATTCCTCTTCAAGTCATAATTTCACCAAATTATTCCTATTCAGAGTCATCATTTAAACAAATTATCTCTTTTCAAAGCCAACATTTCGAAGAATTATATTTCTCTTCAATCTTGTATTTCTTTTCAAAGTCAACATTTCATGAAATCATCACTTTTGAAAGTCAACATCTCATAAAATTTGTACTTTTCAAAGTTACCATTTGATGAAATTGTTGATATTAAAAGTAAAAATTTCATCAAATTATTTCTTTTTAAAGTCAACATTTTACCAATTATCACCTTTCAAAGTCAACACTTCACCAAACATATTAGTTTTCAAGTCATCATTTCACTAATTTATTACTTTTGAAAGTAAACATTTCATAACTCATTAATTTCCAAAGCCAACATTTCTTCAAATTAATACCTTTCAAAGTCAATATTTCAACTTAATTTCTTTTCAAAATCAACATTTCATCAAATTATTTCTTTCAAAGATATCATTTCAAAAATTATTTCTTTCCAAAGTCATCCTTTCACAAATTATTTCTATCCAAAGTCAACATTTCATCAAATATTTCTTTCAAAGTCAACATTTACCAATTTTTTTACTTTCAAAGTCTACATTACAGATTAAAGATGATATTTACAAATATTTACAAATATTTACAAAAATTTACAAATATTTACAAATATTTACAAAAATTTACAAAGGATTAAAGAAGATATTTACAAAGAAATAAATATCTTATAAAGATGATATTTACAAAAAAATAAATATCTTGTAAAGGTAATAAATATCTTCATTTCACCCAGTGAATTTTCAATGTGGAAAAAATTATAGCTTGTAAAAATAATACTTTGTCTTCCTTCCATGCTAAATGGAAAGCTCTCATGTATATTTTACAATAGTGACTAAATGCCTACATTTTATGAATGCTTCACTGAATCATGTATTCTGTATTACCATGTTGTACACCTACTGAAATGAAATGAATAAAACAGATTTAAAAAAAAAAAACTCGTGTTGATATATTTGATATCAGAAGACACTTGGGTGTTTTTAAATGTTTGTGAGAAATGATATATTGAATGATAAAATAATGAAATTGTCACCAAGGAAAGACTAATTCATGATTGTTATGCAATATTTAGTTTTTTTCTTACATACTCCTAGAAAGTGTAAGGGAATATGGATGTTTACTTCAAAGAAAATTAACCAATCAATGATAGAACAGCTTCTCAGTTGTGTCAGTTAGTGTATATCCCAAAATTTATACAGGCACTGATACAGACACTTGACAATTGCTTTTTAGCTTACCAAAATCGAAAGTCTAATCAGAAAGCTCTTATAAAACTACATCGGAGTGAAAAACACCTTGGGGGGGGGGGGGGGGGATTTTTGAGGACGGTCGACTTAAATATTTGTTTAGAGGGGGTAGCGCTAGTAAAGTGCATATCGATATAATTGTGTTACTTGTCACCGAACAGTGTCGGTGTTTGACTTTAGTAAAGGATATATCTAGTGGTAACAAATTATCGCTGGAGAAAGGTCAAAGGTCGATAGCAAGGGTTTGATAAGCCAGGTTCGCCACTGGAGTTGTAAACTTTGCTTAGGAAAATGACGGTTTAATGGAACAGTCCAAGTTTGTGATTATAGAGGGAGTTGAGGACTGCAGTAACAATTTCATATTTACTAGGTAAGATGAAAGTGTTTACAAGAAGACAGTTAAGCATGACTAAGACTGTGACGATATGAACATCTTTAACAAAAATGTTTCTTCACATTATTTAAATATCATCTATATGATATGTATAAAACTGTGACAAGTTATGATACCTCTATGTTAATTAACAGTTCTGTTGTAAAATAAAGTCAAGCTAAACTGAAAACTCCAGGAGGTGTACATAGGGATAAACGATGCAGGTGGACATTGTTAGCTTATCTGGACTGAAAGGGCCGATGGGCTTATGGCACGGTATGGTGTCCGGCGTCCGTCCGTTCGTAAACTTGTGCATTTTCATCTTCTTCTCCAGACACATAAGGCCTAGAAAGCTGAAAACTTGTGTACATACTCCTTGACTAGTGAGGATTATAAATTGTAGCTTTGGTGGCCCTGTGGCCCCTGAAACTTTGTGTGCAGACTCCTGATTATACATAGTGAAATACTTATAGAATGAAAGGTAGTAAAATATGTTCACACATGTTCCCTTAAAGGGGCAGTAGCACGTTTTTAGGGGGAATATAAAGTGATGTCAGGAAAATGAAAATTAATGGTTCCAATTGAAAGACAATGTATTAAAACTAAATGGAGCAGTAATAATTCAAATATATACCGTAAAGTTTAGCCATGCGATTCCTTTTTCTTACACAAAATGAATTAAAGGTGTTCACAAAAAATGGCCGCCAATGGATTTTATGCGAATCTTCATATTTCGTCCTCTGACTATGGATGATTGGTTTGTGTTATGAGATTTTTGACACTGTCAAAATAATACATTAAACATTAACTTACAATTGTCAGTGAAAAATTAAATTATAAAATTATCAAAAAACGTGCTACTGCCCCTTTAATGTTATGAAATCATTTGTCAGATTTTACTTTACTGTACATGCTCAGTTTTGCAACGTTTTGGTGTTTAGCTGTCGATTTAACAAAATTCGTTGGATGAAGATTTATATAAGAAACGTTAAAATGTTCCCCTAAAAGATTTATTTCGCATACACGGAGAAACCATCACACAGCACTGTGTTGTAATAAGTTTAAAACGTATAAAACGACAACAGCCTGACAATTTCCAACATTAACGCTACTTATTGGATTTTTAACTCAACTGGTCTGTAAGGCCCGATGGGCTTATGGCATGGCATGGTGTCCGGCGTCCGTCCGTTCGTAAACTTTGTGGAATTTCGACTTCTTCTCCAGAAACATAAGGCCTAGAAAGCTAAACTTTGTGTACAGACTACTTGGCTAGTGAAGCCTACAAATTGTAGCTTTGGTGGCCGTGTGGCCCCTAATAATGGCCACAGGGGCCACATCCTTGAAACCTATTTTCATCTTCTTCTCCAGAACCAAAGGGCCTAGAAAGCTGACACTTTGTGTATATACTCCTAGACTAGTGAGAATTAAAACTTGTAGTTTGGTGGTCCTGTGGCCCCTAATAAGGGCCATAGGGGCCACACACTTAAAACATATTTTCATCTTCTTCTCCAGGAGCACACGGCCTAGAAAGCTAAAACTTTGTGTAAAGACTCTTTGACTAGTGAGGATTATAAATTGTAACTTTGGTGGCTCTATGGACCCTAATTTCAGTAATTTAGACTTGACATATGGTCAAATTTAAAGCATTTAGTTATTTATATGGTTGAAGTAAAACACAGATGAAAATATAAGGGTTTTAGGAAAAGGAAAAGGAATGTTATTAATTTCAAAAAAAAATTCTGGTTGTAAGCCATAAGATTATTAAAACGTGAACAAAGGATAAAGCTTTGTTAGTACCTTGAGGTGATGCAACTCAATGTCACCTTCGTTTAAATTGTTCAAGGGCAAGGTTGAAGGAGGTTCTATCGGGATTTGACCCCATGTTTGACCTTCTCTGCTATATTGTTTACTCTTCAATATACATTTTACTCATTAGCTCCCTGTCGGCAATGACTGAAGAATAAAACTTTCAATATAAAGTCTCCACCGGGAAGAGAACTTGTTAGGTGGCAACAAGTCCTTATTTACTAAATTGCATTTGCAGGATCCTACCACAAAGCAGTTGTAGATTTGCCATCGTTAGTCCGATCTTTTTCATTGCTTCCAATCGAGTGTAGCTATACAATCGATTTTAAGTGTTTTAGGGAACAGCACCCAGGTTTTAAATCAGTGTTCTCTTTGTAACTTGTTTCAGGTATGAGAACTCACCATGTCTAGTTTTCCAACTTGTCATATCTGCCTCCAGCAGTTTTCATTAAAAGGCCCCGCCCCCTTCCTTCTGCCGTGTCTACACGATGTGTGTGAGACGTGTGTAACATCTGCAGCTGGAGGTGTGTTGGCTTGTAGTCCATGCGGGAGAGACGTCAACCTGACAGAGACACCTCTACAGAAGAACGTTGTAAGAGAGAGGCAGATCTTGTATCTGACAGTTGTAAATAACCCAGAACTGGTCCTGTGTACACACGAGGAGGATGGCAACCAGGCTGTGTGCTGGTGTAAAGAATGTGAGGACTTTCTCTGTGAAAACTGTCAGATGGTACACAATAGCTTCAAAATCACCAAAAAGCACACTACACATGAGGTTGGGGAAATAGAACTTGGCGAATTGGTGAGAGAAAGATACTGCACTGTTCACCCTAAGTTCATGATAGACACATGGGATAAGGACTGTTTTATGCTGACTTGTGGAAAATGCAGACTAGGGGATCATGCTGGTCACGAAGTTGTTGATGTCGAAGTGGCTGCTGAAACTGCAAGGAAAGAAATCTCCGCCTTTGAGAAGGAAATCAACTCAACTGATGACAAACACACAGCTCATTTAGCAGCAGCAGAGAATGATCTTCAGCCTTCTATTGAGAAGAGTAGCATTCTTGATGGGAAAATCAGCTTTGTTTTCAACTGTTTGAAGGTTTTGCTTGACCAAAGAGAGAAGGAGTTGAAGATAGAACTCCAGACTCAAGAAGCCAACATCAGAGATCAAGTCACTGCCAAGAAGAAGACCTTAGAGACATGTCACCAGATATGCCAGACAACCTCTGACTTCATCAAACAAACTCTGAAGTATTCATCTCTGTACGACATCCTGGAGCTGAGGCAGATGCTGGAGAAGACATCCCAGGACTGCAGAAGATCAGCTCCAACTGAAGACTACAAGTCTCTTTCTCTACCTCTGTTCAACACTGATGGACTGGATGGTATCAAAGCCACCCTGGCACATTTCGGTACCATAGCAACAGAGGATGCAGTACCCACAAGCCAGACGAAAGGTAATGGCATTAATGAACATTACAAGTTACAATAATTTTCACACTACTGCTATGACAAACAGAAACAATTTGGATTTCCCAATAAGGAGACAACACTAATTTTGTCACTTAAAAAGCCCCCCCTTTAGATATTTGGGTCAAATAGGCCATACTTAAACAAAAGTGTCACTTAATGTAAAGAACAAATAGTTACTGAAAAGTATTATTTGAAAGCCTATAAACGTTTGATAGTAACAATAAGGAGGTATGAAGTCGTGATTATGAGCAATAACTGTTTAATGACACCATTCAATAGGGCAAATGTAAAATGAAATGATATTCATCTAAAGCAGTCAGAATGACAGTTATGGGTTGATAATTTTGGATAAGTGACTAAATTGTATCCATTTATTGGCATTTAAATGTCACTTAAAATTTCGGCTTCTGTTTTTAGATTTTCACTGAAAATAATTATTTGATATGTAATTGACAGTTGTGGATAATATTTTAGTTTTTTATCTATGAATCTATATAATGAAATGGCATTTGGGTACTTGTGAAGGCTAAAAGATATGTGATGAAAATCACGGAGTGTTTCTTTAAGGTATCAAGTTAATATGCATGTCTTATAGCACTAAGTAATGCTTGATCTGTCACAGACAATGGGACTCAGACTGAGGAAGACCTGGTGCAGGAGCTTGAGAGACTGGCACAGGTAGAGAAGGAGAGACTTTCTGTTCATGATTGTTCAAATTTATCTCTATCTTGGTTGGCTAGTTTTGTGAACTCTTTGTAGTTTTAATCTTTACAGAATGATGCTATTGTTTTGCATACAGAGATTTTAGTCTTTAAACTTTTATTCCTTGATACCAGGCCGGTTTCAATTACACTGCTTACAACACTAAATATGATTAGTTTTTTTATATTTTCAAAACACAAACAGAATTTCATGAATGCTATTTCTACAGTCAACTTTCGTAACAAATTTCATTTGACCTGCCATTATTTATTTGACAGTAGAAGGGATTCATCATGGTTCCATGAACTTACAACTGCCTATGTTTAAAGAGTAATAATCTCAACAAACACAATATGTTTCAGGAGAATAAGAAGCTGAAGGCATGTCAAGAGAAGATCATCAAACAGGAGCAAGAGGTTGAAGCAAGTGAGTATTTTTCTATATTTAATGACACCTCTATGTTTGTGTGTGGGAATTTTAAGAATATTTATACTAGCTTAAATTGTTGTTTTGAATGGATTAAAAATATTTCTTTTATCATTTATTGTTCGCATATGTTAAAACTTATAATAACTCATGTCCAAAAGAAACGATACCACGTTTTCAAAGTCGTCCGAAACAAAATTCTATAACCTGACAGAGTCGAATTTAAGTCTGTCTAACAGGCATATATCTTGTAAAAAAGTATGCACATTTTCATTCTTCAGGAAAAGATACTTTTGATTTTGTGTCTTTTCAAATGTACATGGAGTGCATAAATCGAAATTTCAAATTGTTTTATGAACAGAACGTTTGTCATTTCACTTTAAAATTGATAAAGTATTGAATTTATGTCAGAAAAAAATGTTGTTGATATAAAACACTTTATTTGACATAAATTTGTTGACGCGTCACTGCACTAGAACGTTTTAAAACAAGTGAAAGTGTCCAATTTCTCTCTGCTTTCTCGTCTAGTTAAGGAGATTCCAGATCAAAAATGTTGTTGATATAAAACACTTTATTTGACATAAATTCGTTGACGCGTCACTGCACTAGAACGTTTTAAAACAAGCGAAAGTGTCCAATTTCTCTCTGCTTTCTCACCTAGTTAAGGAGATTCCAGATCGATGATTTTTTCAAATGCATGTTTCTCGCAAACATGAAAAGATAATGTTTCCAAATTGTGCATAGACGTAAGTTGACTACTGAAGAAATGATATTACTATGTTTTAGTCTTATTAATCTGCAGTGGATTGAGTTATTTTGGGATTTGTATGGCATCGTTTCTTTTGGACATGAGTTTATTTGAGGTAAAAAGACATTAATTTGCCATTAAACAATATTGAGACATATCTGGTTGTACAGTTTCAGGGTTGTACAGATTACATACTCAAGCTAAGGAGGAATCGTTTCTGTTGAACTGTGAGTCAATGTCTATGTACAAGTCAGATATATTTTTGATACTTTTGTCTCTTAATCAATCTCCATCAATACAATTATTCCATATCATTTTAAACCTTCTATGACATTTTTGTAGTTGGGAATTAAAATTCTTAACAATCAAGCTCCTCATAAAATTTACATTGAAAGTTTTGTTTGTTTGGTGAAATATACACGTTTACTCTGGATGTAATGTTTTCCTCGATGTGAGACTTATGATCCAAAACAATTCAAGGTGTTTACAATCTTTTATCTTTCATATAAACAAATGTATAAACTAATGCTTTAGGGTAGCAATAAATATTTTGTCTATTGTTTTAACTTGATATTAATTTTAAACTGACATATATCTAGTTTTGATGAAGTTATAAACTTATCTACCTATATATATTGTCATTTTTTGTTGTTTTGATATTTCTATATAATAATCGCACCTCAATTTAATTGATCAAATCTTCTAATCTTATATTTTAGTTCCTAAGAAAACGTGTTTGACTGTTACTTGAATATAAAATTATATGATAGAGAAAAGGAATCGAATACAGATCAAAAGTTCGTTCATTTGATACTTTTATTCTTATATCTCAAACATGTTGACAGATAATACAAATTAAAAGTTTTCACATATTTATTCCAGGCACAAATGTAAAGTTCAGTATGAAAAAATACAACATTAAAAAGGTACACATCAACACTGATTGCAAGCTAATCAACAAACGACAGCCCAAACCTCCACACAGTGACCAGAGACTGAAGAAGTATTATGGAACAAGCAGCACTGTCCCCCTCCCCCAGTGTGGATCTCCCCAGTACTTTGAGGTGGAGTCACAGGTTGGTATTGAGGAGACTCTGACAGGGGACCTCCTGCTGGAGATAGGACTGGTCAGGGAGGAGGAACAGGATCAGCATCACTGTATATATGGACAGCCCCACTCTTACTGTCTCCAGGTCTCACACTGTCCTATACACAGTTCTATCTGTAGGACGGTCTGGAGACACGGCAAGTATATCACCTGTCTGTCTGACACTCTGGAGAACACTCCTGGCACCTCAGCCACTCTACATTATGGTGTTGTCTATGACAGCGCTAGAAGTCGCATTGCTTTCCTAGATGTGAAGAATGAGAAACTCATTGGAAAGATTGACAATGTTGACAGTTCTGTTGCTCTCTGGCCCATGTTTGGTGTTTATAATCCTCACATGGCCACTGTCAGTATGTCACTGGTTGTTGGTAGTGATATCAACATGACAGACAAGAAGAAGGGGTTGATCACAGATTGTTTATCCTGAATTTTCAGTTTGAAATAATACAAGTTTATCAATGCTGTTGTGTTTTATCAAGGAGACGTAAAGAAAATTAACTTTGTAATATTTTACATTTTTTAGAAATATCATACTGTATTTTGGGTAGAAAGTGAATAATTAGGAGATAAACATACTGTGTTTGGAAATCAGCGGCATAAAACGGAATTATTATAGCTCTAAATTTAATTTAAAGTCGAACGCGTAGCGTGAGGCTTTAAATGGATAATTTAGAGCTATAATAATTCCGTTATATGCCGCTGATTTCCAAACACAGTATGTTTATCTCCATTCTACCATAATAGCGATTTAAAATTGAACTATATTATTTCGCAATTACTCAGGTGTGCTATGTCATGATGCCCGTGCACGATTTCCACGGACCGACATTCACACAGTGTTGACGGATTTGGTTATCTCGAATGACGTTACAAATATAAGGCCTCGGAGATTACCGACACATATCCGAATGCTGCATAGGGACCTCACTCTATTCAGTAGACCTCTATTATTTTGTGACGGTTGTTAGCGTTATGTTAGTTCTCCATATATTCACAAATTTGACGTCGGTATGTTTGCGTTGGTGTTGAAAATAAAATTAAGGAAACGTGTATGCCGCATTTCGATTCATATTCGTATGAAATTCTGGCCGGTTAAACTTTGTCGAGCCCGTTTTGGTCTAACGCTACAGAATGATGGACCGTGCGAACGGGAAATCTGAACTGTTGTTTGTGTCGTGTATGTTACCGGTTTTGACAGACTGCAAGCGTTAAGCTTGTGGAAAGTTTGAATAAATTCTATATACAACTCAATAATTGCATATTTTGTGGAAAATTTCGACACAACAGCAATATTTCAGAACTACTTGTTGCTAGGCAACGAATGAATTCTTGCGCATTAGACGAAGTAAACAGAGCACCGTATAACCAAATTATACGCCCTCTGATTTTTCAAAGCAGCCAATCAGAACCGAGTATTTTGCACATTTATGGTAGAATATATCATCAGCACAGCTATAAGAAAAATCATCAGTAATTGATCCTATACGGACAAAAAAAATTAATTATTTTTTTTAAAATAAGGCATGAAACTTTAACAATATTACCCAGGGGATTTCAGATGAAAATACATAACATTCTCGTAACATGAGTTTTTGTACGATTCAACAGAAACATGTTGTACACAATGTTATGAAAAATAACTGCCTGGCCTGTTGTTAAACCAGTAATCTGAGTTTTGTGAAATTTGACATTATTAAAAAATGACAATAAATGTTTTATAATCCATAATTTTGAAAATTATTTATGATGATTTTTATGACCAAAAAACTTGCACTTGAGAAAGTGTAAGAATTTTACAGACGTGATGATTAAGTAAGGAATAAACTCCGAAAACTCGCCAATATTTGCGGGTCAGGTATCGTCGGAGGCCGTTAGGCCGACGATGATACCTGACCCGCAAATATTGGCGAGTTTGAGGAGTTTATTCCACTTAAACCTAAATTCGTACATATTGGCGTGCTAGTTTTGTGATTACCGCATCTACCAATACTGGCGTCCTACATCTGATGGCTGCATGATGAAGCGCGTGCATAGTAACAAATGCACGAGGTTTATGAGCTCAAGGAGTATTGGACAGGTATAAATACTCGCATTTTGCTTGCATTTCCTGTTAAACATTAGGCATCGTGTGTGGCGTATGGAACAACAAATGAAATCTCTCGTCGTCAGGTAAGCTTTATGATATTCCTTTGAAGTGACACAGAGTATCTCTCTTAAAATTTTATTTGGTTTTGATAAGCTACAAAATATCTGATATGCTGATTGAAGTTCATATCTCATCACTGGACTTGCAAATATATATATAATATCTATGCATAATATCTCTAAAATTCTTGATTTTATGGAAAAATCAAGAAAACAACTCAAACACGTTTAATATTCGAAATTGTTCATCCAATTAATCTACCTATAAGTTACAATACCTTATAAACCTTATAAAATATATCGAATATATCTTCCTGTCAGCTTATGACAAGGTTTCAAAATTACGTTTGGCGAATTTGCGCACACCACTTGAGCCTCATTGTCCGGTTTTCGATCAAAATCCCGACTTTGAATGGCCGTATTTTCGCTCTAATGTACTGATTGACCTTTAACTTGTTATTTTCAGTAACAGTTAGTGTTTCCCGATGTAATAACATCGATTTCAAAATTTGACATATGTGATCCTATCAACATACTCTGTGTCTCTTTAAAATCGTGTTAACATTCTAAAAAGCATTTACTGCATTGCTGCATTGAATTTTTTAATCCATGAAATCCCATGAAAACCATGTCGTGTAATATTCCTTTTTGTTTGTTTCTATTTCCATTGGATCATGACTATCTTTTCCTAAGAACTTGCTACTGCCCCATAAAACAGTTCTTTGCCATATTTGATCTAATCAGATTGTATTAGTAGCAGTTGTATTTGGTAATGCAGCGAGGGATGGATTATTGTATAATGATGAAATATGAAATGATGAACTAGAAAATAAATAAAGAAGTGTTAAATTCAGGAATGCATTACATCTAGATATCTTTAGAGCAACCCTAATGTAAACGAATATTGCATTATCACAGCTAAGTACATGTAAGCTAACAGATATCTAAAATAGTTGAGAAATGGTTGTTAAGTTCAAATCTTATTAAAACATTATAAAATTGAACATCAAAGCGAAATCCCCCATGGTGTGAATGTTAATACTTTAAACTGCAATCATACCACACCATTTTCAATAGATTTCAATACCTATACAAAGACACAAGGTACTTATTGAATTATTCAAATTTTATCACAATGATTACCCTTAGCAATCATATATATAATGGTTTTAGGTGAAAGGTTTGATAGGTTTTGTGAAGGGCAAACATCATTTTAAAAACGTTTTTTTTCTTTTCAGATTGAAGAGATTCACCAATGCTCAGTCTTTAGGTGGATGCTCCAAGAAGAAAGATTTCAACAGCGTCTACGCCGTCTCAGAGCTGTTCAACAACATCTCAAAATGTTGCAAATTGACAAGAAGAGATTTTCATTTTACTTCGAAAATAAAATCCATTTACATTGTTTTTGTTGTATTTTTCTATCACAGCATCGCACGTGCTAGTGTTGGGCACGTTTACACGTGCTGACAATATTCCAAATTAGGTCACCAATATTACAAACTAGGTCGCCAATATGCAAAACTAGGACGCCAATATGCAGAACTAGGACGCCAATATGCAAGAAAGGTCACCAATATGACAGATATATTGGACTGTAATTTTACGATTATATAAGCAAAATACACATAATGGCACTTAATTTAGGTTTAATTTTAGATATGACTCAATGAATCTGTTGATACGTGAAGGAATTCATAATTACAAACCTATAGAGATGATTTTCATAGAAATTTGTGTTTGTATACCAAGAACTAAACTTTAGACTATAAATTTAGAACTCAAAATGTATGAATGTATTAGGGAATCAAATATATGAAATGTATTTTGAATCAAATATATGAAATGTATTTTGAAAAAAATAATAATCGATTTTGGTGGCCAGATGTAGGAAATCTGAAAGAAATCAAAACTGAGCCCTAAAACCGGTTATCTCTTGAACTGAAACTTTACTTCATTTTGTAGTTATTCTGATTGAAGAATGAAAAACTTTAACACAAAGTACTTCTTATCGATCAACCATTTCAGTAAACAACCAGCTAGTCAAAATTGAAGGGGGGAACCCGATTTAGCAAATAATCAATTTAAAATAGGCAGGGGTCAAAATTTGGGTTGTTGTTTAGGCGTTCATTGAAATGCTCTTTTCGCAATAATTTCGTTAAGGTAATAAAATGTGCAATTTGTGTGCCAGGTATGAGCATCCCGAGTGCTATCACTTCCAAATCTACCATGTGTTACGTCACCAGCCTTGAGAGCTCAACAATCACAGTTAAATCGTATTATTGCATGCCAATTCTGATGATATGACTTCGAATGCAATTGCCTTGTGTCGATGATTATATAATTAGTGACCAATGGCTATCAATTGAGCAGTGGATGAGCTCTGATAACAACTGTTCAAGTTCATATAGTGCACGAGAACATATGCCATGTCGACTTTTGATGTTTGCTTTCCTTGACATCACTGAGAGACAACGTTATCGGTGGTCTTACGTCATAAATATCGGCCCTCTTGTAGTGAAATAACAACTCTTTTTCCATGTTTCAGGGTTGTCAGCAATCCTAACAACCTCTCTGTATAGCCAGATCCAGTTACCAAGGGAAATGAAGGAACACTATCGATAATTGTAACAAGGGTAGTTGTTGATTTTCAATGGGGATTTGCGATATTTTTGCTATCCGGTTTCAAGGTATTTTTTTCACAAACAGAGTGACAAACATTCATTATGGACATTTCTTAAATTTTTTTCGTCCGGTTATAAGGTCACGTTATTATGTAATTTTTGCCATTTTTGCAAAAATGCATGAATATGGCTCAATTTAAAGTCGTAAACTAAACAGTTTGAGTTTCAACTATGTTTTTGACAACTTAAAATATCGATAGAAGATTGTTTTAAAAATTTCAGTTTTAAAAGTGTAAAGTTTCTTTTTGAATTCAGTTTATGTTTGACAATCTTTCCAACAGTTCTTAGCGCATTATTCAGTGTCTTCAACGTCATAGGTATTTACCATTAGCAGGTTTATTTCTGTTCAGCTCTAACCATTACATGTGAATGTATTAGGGAATCAAATATATTGCAATTACCTTCAATAAAATATCATACTATATGAGTTGTTGCTTCTTAGAAGTTGTTGTTTTTCCAAAACCATAATTCTGGAGATTTAGTCAAGGTATGCGCTACTTAATTCATTAAGAAATAATAACTCTTACATGTACCTTTGCAGAACCTTTAAATATAATGTTTACATAACTGATTATGGTGATAAAGTTATCCATTACCAGTATCCTTTGTGGGCAGTTATGATACCATAAACTACTCCAAGTTGTATTTTGTACATTTTCATGAGTGAAACAAAATATTTAATGTTTACAAGGCGAAAGCACATAACCTGAGTCAAGACCATTAAAATCATAATAAAGATACAGTATACACAAAGTCTGAATTATGATCGATAACTGGACAATGATGCACGTCAATCAGTCAAAACTAATTTTGGAAGCGTATTTAAAGCAACCAGAATGACAGAGTTGATAATCTTTGATAGGTTATTTTACTAGTATCGATGAAAATGTGGCTTATGAATCAGTTTATTGTATATATATGACTGTTTTAAGGTTTTCATTGAAAACAAGTATTTATTATATTATAGCCATTTTGGGATGGATATTTAAGTTTTTCTAATTCTATTTAATGTGTTATGCTATTTCGTTCGAATTAAAGCAAAAGAATATATATTGGAAATCATGGAGTGGCTCTTTAAATGTGAAGTAGTTCTACAATGCAATTATTACACATGGTCAATTACGAATAAACAATCATCGTGCTCTATCAGCGTATTTATTCTGCGAAACCCCCTACGTTACCCTGATGCCTTAGAGGCATGATGACTCGTGTCGCTTACAAAGGCTGTTGAACAAATACAACCTTTCAGAGCCTGAATCAACAGTTTTGATTTCCTAATAAAAAGTTGAGCGACGTAAAATAACAAATAGGTTATTCAAGCTGTTCAATGTCAACCCCATGATCATTTTAAACAGGCCATAGGGACTGAAACAAGTCCTATATTCAAATGGTTTTCAGTGAACGAAGTTTGGACCTTGGACGTTTTTATAATCGACAATATCATCCCCTGCATAGCAGACTGTGAATGAAATATAATGATATCCCCAAAAGGGGTCAGTTTCTAAGGATAGTCCGTCCGAGTTTGAAAATCAAAAGCGTGCACAGATCTCTAACCGGACATTGCCCTTGTTCCAGGTTTTTTTACTCTGTTCGAGGGTATGTTCATCTTCCTACGCAGAGCCTAAAAGGCCAGTTTCCAAACTGTCATTTTATGCCTTGCTGCAGAGACTTTACTTTTCTGTGCTGCTATAGTGCCCCTACAGAGTAGAGAGCAAGCACAGAAAACTCAAGGCTATGCAGCAAGGCATAAAATGACAGTTTGGAAACTGGCCTTTTAGGCTCTGCGTAGGAAGTTGGGGTATGTTCAAAAGGGACAATTTTTCTCAGAAACTCTTTAAAATAAGATAACCAGATATGCCGTTTGTATTCAGTTTTTTACAGATGTATTGTCCTTTAACATGTTCATGTACTTGTTTGTCTTCTAAGGGGACACTTTGTCACAGAATCCCTTTCACATAATAGATGATTAGTTGATACTCTGTAGTCAATCTGCTGTTTGAATAAAGGGTATCAATACCTTGATCGAGCTCAAAATACAGAAGAATGCAATTAATTTTTTGATTTATTGATTTTGTTACCTGATTTTAGACTCTAAGGAATAGTTGGGAGCTATAATAAAGCCCAATTTGGCGGGTAATGACGATGACCTTGTCTTCTTGTTTATTTAAAAATTCTAGATAATCTTTCTTTTTTTATAAGAAATTACTTGCGTGGTGGATGTAACATGTTTGGTTTTTGTAATAAAAACATATCTTGTTCAGAACGACCCCTATCATGATCAAAAGGACATGTATGACAAAACAGAACACTGACAAGGGATATTGAACAAGGAACATGTTGAAGTACGGACTGGATAGGTTATCAATCGTTTTGGTATTTTATTTCAGCTACAACTAAGGCTGTCTGTACGGGTTTGAGTTTTGTCAATTTTCTACACTTGGCATAAAACAATATATGCATAGACGAAAGTTTACAATTGGCTATAAATGGAGTTGTTCCAAATATTAGGAAACGATTTCTAATCATCATCGACCAACGGAAAGTTGGGTACAGAATGAGTTCAAAATCGAATATAATATAATTATTGTTCTCAGTACATGTATATGTTGGACATTTAGTGTGTGCTTATGGCACCCGACAACAACAGGCCAGCGCCAGTTAGTCCCAACTCACACAAGGTACGATCGCTGTATGAACATGTTGTGTAGTTATTGTGTTGTTATTGAAGTGTTTTCGGGTTGTCATCGAACAGTGATCCAGCTGTTTTATGCCCAACACGATTCGCCCAAATATCAAACATGTTCCTGATTCAGAAAATCGTGCAATTGAAGTGTCAATCGTGTATATATTATGTAGTGATTGTGCAGTGCTGGTGTTGCAATTGTATAAACCGGGCTTCAGTCTCTAGCCAAGATAGCAGCACAATCACATCACCATCAATAAACTGTCCGTCTTCCAGCCTACTGCTATTGTACTATTGTTAAATCACGGTGTACAATCTCATACAGTGCGAACCGGATATAGCTCGCTGTACGCTGGGGAACTGTTCATAGCTATGTTGTCACGGGCTACCTTGTTCTCTTTTCTCTGTTTTGAGTGCATCAAATGATAGTAAATAAATATGCATAATATTCCTCGTAAGATTGTCCATGGGAATTCACCGAAAAGAATAAGAAACATCTTCAACGTGATTCTCTAAATCAAAAACGCATCGTCGATTTTGTTTCTTCGCGATGCGCACCAACATTAAAGTTACAATGTCCTCATATCGTGCAACATTTTGTTCAAATCTGATGTTATCTGAAAACTGTGTTATCTAAACTATCTGTGTGTGTATAATACTTCACATATAGAGCATTAGTTTATCGATGCGAACCGTAAACGTCACACCCCTATGCATTTGTACCATACAGTATGATAGCCGCCAATACAGTTGGTTTACAGTGCTTTTGGCCGAAATCACTGTATGGTTTATAGTAAATTCGCGTTTTCATATATCAAATAAAATAGGTTTTATTCAAATGTTTTGTTAGTTTTTATTATGTAACGGGATGAATTGAAATACAGGCAGACAATCTAATCACCTATGACACTTGTGACCTTTTGACAATATTATTTCACTTCATTCCATTGTTTTATCGAATACACCTTCCAAAAAACCCCAAAACCAACTTCAAAAACCAAGATTTATCGCAGAAAAATTCGTTTCTACAAACACAAAACAAAACAATTGATTCAACAGCTTGATCATTAAAGTTACAAAATAGAAATACATGTAGCAATTAAAAAATATAAAAACTCCGCATCCGTGAGATCTGCGTTCACAAAATATATACAATTGTATGATATTTTATCTGACATAAAATCGGATGTAAAGGTGCAAACCTTTCCTTGTAAGATTCGACAAAGGCATTGAAATTCAAATTCAATTTTGCAAACTACAATGTCTATCTTTTCGCTCTTGTCCATACAGAATAATTTTAGTCTTCTGTTTAGTCTTATAAGTGAATATATGTGCTATCAAAATTCTTGATGTTAACAAAGCCTGAAATCTTTAGCTAAGGACATAAAAAATTAACTAATCATCAAAGAATATAACGAAGATATCACGATCAGTATTTCATTATTCTGGTAGATAAGAATTCGGGAGTGTAAAGTGAGATAAGGGCTCTTTGTCATTGAAAAAATATGTGAAACCTCTAAGCATGAAATTGGTCTCCTCTTTTATTTAGTTTATTTATGGAACAGGTTAACATTCACTCAAAGAAAACTTACTACGTTTGGAAAAACAATATTCATCAAACTAATTACAATTTAACGACGAGCTAGTCATTGTACCGGGTATTGATATTTGAAAAGTCATTCCAACGTATCGTATGAACATTTGTATATAAATCTTTTATCACCCAAATAATTCATATTCAAATTTCATAAATATCATATCTAAATGTACAGGGTAGAGTGGGGTCAATTATCACTAGGGGCCATTGTAACAGCGAGGGTGATTACTCGATTAAGTTAAGCACAGTCACTAATAAAGAATTATTCCCCTTGAACTTCTGCCGTTGAGCATTTGAACGTTGATTAAGTCATTCCAAATATAAAACCAGATTAGAAGAGACATTCGATTTTTGCATTTGAAAGCATTTTTTCACAAAACGTAACAAATCGTTTTAAAGTTATTGTGTTGTTAAATGTGTATATAATGTGTTTATATGTGGCTCACCAAAGCTTCAATGTTTCATCCTCACTCGTCAAGGAGTATATATACACAAAGTTTCAGCTTTCTAGACCTTATGCTTCTGGAGAAGAAGATGAGAATAGTTCTTTTGGGCGTGGCCTTATGATTATGGAGAAGAAGTTGAAAATGCACAAAGTTTACTCCCCTATACACCCTATGTAATTATTTTACTAATTTTACCATACTTCCGGTCTCGTTGCTATGGGTTTTTTGTTCTAACTGTAGGCGTATTGACCGATGTACCTCAACTTTTCTAATACACCTACTTTTTATTGCACACCCTCATTAAGTAAAATTATTCAACTTTGGCAAGCAACCGAGTTGTAAAATTTAGAAATTGATTTTTTGAGAAATGTTAACGACCGGTTATTTTGCGATGCAACGCCTTTATCAACTGAGCTACTGAGGATTGATACAAGTTGTGGTACATTTTGTTGTGTCATGTCTATATTATTTTTTACTATATAAGCCAATGTATAGGTACTAGTTTGTATCCAATATTAATGAAGTCAGTACATGCTTTCTAAAACGTAATTAGAAAAGATTTGTTAATATTCATTTGATCTAGTTAGGTCAAGAAATAATATACATTGAGAAGGATGGAATGCTCTGTTTCGTCAAATATAACTCGACAGGAGTGCGGTATAAGTCAGATATACCCACATCCCTCGGTGCATTACTCAATACAACAGTCTCCTGTTTGGATCGTGGATTCACGGCTCCGCTACGTTACGCCTCGGAGACCCACGATTAAAACTGGAGGTGTATTGACCGAAAGACCTCGAGAAGTGTGAGTGTATATCTTTTACATGAACCAACCAATTTTGTGTATGTATGTATTCAGTAGTATCTTGCAGTTTATCAGAGAATAGTGTTTATTACCCATATGGTTGAAAATAAGTAGTGACATATTTTAAATATGTGCACTAGTGCACATATCACTTTTGCCTAGCAACGAGAAGCGAGTTCCCGTATTTTTCGCCTGTGACGTCATAACACCATTGTTCGTGACGTCACTGTAGCCGACCGTCGCAAGGGAAGCGGCCCGTTTCTTGGATATTTCTAAGGTGGTAAAATTGAATAGAATCTGTAATAAAGAAATTATCACGCTCGGAAGTGTGTCATATGTCATGTGTCGCTCTCGCTCGGGTAATACAACAATTCACACTCGTTTCATAAAAGTTATATGACACACTTCCTCGTGTAATAATCTCTATGTACGACACAGGCAGTTGCACAATTAATTCACACTGATATTTTGCTCATTTACCGTCGTTTGATTGGTTCATTGTCGCTGTTTGGTATGATTGTTTTCAATATTTGTCTTTACCAATATTCGTGGACAAAACAAGCAAATATAACAATTTGTAAGTATATTTATTGTTTAGTTCGCGACATGCGAAAATGTAGATCAAAAAGATACTCGGGCCAATCATTCGTGCGTTTAATTTGGCTTGTAATGCTAACATTCGAACAGCTATACACTCAAGAAGTTATTCATGAACGTGCTATATTCCATACAGAGATAAGTGGCATTTCGGCTATAAACCAGTACAGTGATTCTGCATCGTTGCTACTGAACACATTGATAACCTCAAAAATAGGCAACTTTGAAACATGAAATTTCACACATATCATGATCAATCTATTACAATTTCACAACTCATATCACCTTGAGCTAATGTAATATTTAACGCGAAAAATATCGAAAACGCACAGAGTGGTCATATTTTGTTCGATGCGTTTCTGGGGAAAAACTATTTGTTTCTTTTGAAAGAAAGAAATATGACAAACAGCCTTATATCTGAGTGGACATCGCAGTGCAATGAACGTTCAGGAAGCAGTAGGATCAGCAGACAAGTGTGTCAACAATCTCAAGAATCAGCAAGATGAGGATAAAAGATGCAGACAAGAAATAGGTTAGCCTTGTATTGATCAGTATTTCACGAATTACCCAAAATTATAGTCACAGATTAATGGAAATCGCAATTATTCGTATCAGCATAACTCAACAACATTATATTGGTACTTATAACAGAGGTTAATTCAGACTTTAAATATAGAATGGAAAACACACATGATATGCAAAATAATGTTGTTACGTGTCACCAGTTGACTGAGACTTCATAATAAAGAAGTCAATATTTCCAAGTGTTTGATTTTTATCTTGTTTTGAAAATATCTAAAATATTGATTTAGATGTACATACGTTGATATATAGAGAATCTCACCCAAGTGTCTTCTGATATAAAATATATCAACACGTCAACAAGTTGATAAAAATAAAAAAGCTTGCCGAGGATGTTTTACTTTTATTAACGAGTGTTGATATTTTTCATATCAGAAGACACGAGGATGAGAATATATTTATCATCCAAAATCATTTTCATCACATTTGCATGAACAATTGACATCTTTGGACACTTCATAGCCCAAAAACTCCTAAACTAGTGATGTCATAGGATTTTTACGTAATGGCATTGTGTTTATGACGTCATAGCATTGTGACGTCATTACTGATGGTGCAAAATGTTTGTGATGTCATGTCCCTTCTGATGACAGGGCATTGTTCAAAATCTACTGTCAAAACAATATCTCCTAGGAGATATCGCTTGATCGTCCACCTATGATACCAGTGGTTATTGAATGTAAATATTTTAGTAGCTATTCGATGGATTTGGACTAATTGTTGTTGTTTTGATTAATATGTATTCACATTTTAAGACTTATAAATGTAAAAAGGTATGTGTCATTTAAAACAATATAGCAACCACTTTTGTGTGCAAATATATATTTATAGGCTTGTATAGCTACACCTTATGCAGGAAGAAGAACATGGGTATCACATATTAGAAGTATTTTATTTCAATTTGGTTTTGGTGTCTTTTGGTTAAGCCAAGATATAGGAAATATTAAAATGTTTATTTCACATTTTAAACAAAGATTGTTTGATTGTCTGAGCCAGGATTGGCATAGCACTGTTCTGAAATGAGTTAATGTCAGACTTACTGTCAATTTAAGACGATGTTGCAAGTTGAAAGATATCTCTCCTTAGATATCCCATTGTACTATAAACATATTTTGAGTCAATTTAGATGTAATGATTTCAAACTTGCTGTTGAAACAGGAAGACATAATGATAGAATATAATACAGAATATTGTAATAGAATTTGTTTATATTGTTATAGCAAAGGAATATCATTAGTTGAAGATGAATATCACTTGTTAATGGTTTGTGAACTCTACAAGGATGCAAGAAAAGAGTATATTCACCATGATGATTTTATCAAACCTAGTAAGGAAGATTTTGTAAGACTTATGTCTTGTAATAATGTTAATGTTATAGAGAATATTGCTAAATTCCTTTTGCAGGCTCGTAAAATTAGAAATATGTAAACTTTCATTCAATAGCCTATATAGTTATAATTTCAGAAACTTGACGGTATGGAGAAGAATTCATGCAAATTGTTGAAACCTTCCAGATATTTTACGGACGTTTCGTCCAATTCTTGGATTTTGTATTTTGTAACACGACTACCAGCAGCACATGAAATTGTAATACTTTTGTAATATGGGCCATGGCCTTGAATACTGAATAAATATTGTCTGTCTGTCTGTCTGTCTGTCTGTCCTTAAACTGTCACTTATTAAATGATTTGGCATTTTTACAATTTTCTTATATATAACTGAATATCAATTTTACTAAAACACAAAAAATTCACCAACTGCACTAAGAGAAACTCATTCACTCTAGTTGACTGGCGTTTTCCAGGCGTACACTTTACTACAATGTGGTATCAACAACCTTTTATTGTCTATGTTCTGGGCCATAAACGTGCTGAATGTAGATTCTGTTTTCCTTCAATAACATAAAGGTTAAAGGCCACCATCTGACCCGGATATGACATCGTTACATACCCGGATGTACTGGTGTTGGAAAGGTAAGAAGCAACTCGTTCTCTTCTGATAAGGATTTGTTTTGTAACTGGGTTTCAGATTATTAAGAAACCTATACGATTGTCACTCTGTGTCTGTGACTCTCTTGTCTATAATTTCACTGGTAAATAGAGATATATTTGCATCAAGACAGTAATGTTCCGCAGTGTAATCCTAGTTTCGTTTTCGAGGACATGAATAGAACCATTCGAAACTACGAGAGCCACGCTTGAGTGTAACGGGGAGTAACGAAGAGAGCCGAGAACAGACCCGCGACATACTGACTGTAGCTCACACAGCCGGGTTGACGCGCTAACTTCATAATTTACTTGGAATGTTAAATAGGTCACATTTTATGAGTTATGTCTGCATGATTTGTGACACTCAAAACTAGCTAAGGTGAAGCTGACACTGTAGAAATGAATGGTTTTCATTGAGGCGTGACTCTTCCAACAAACAGTGCATTATCTAACTCTGTCGGTAGGATTTCTTTACTGTATTCAGTTTACTGCATCGCGCCATTTTCCGAACTGTCGTTTCCGTCTTGTCTAATTAAAAAGTTATCAAATTAGACAGGTCAGGAACGGGCGTTTTAAGCAACGTAGGAAGATGGTTTACTGTTTCAATTGACCAAAGAAATGAAATGGTTTAACTATAGAATTGATTCGGCACCCATTTGCTACCTACTCTAGGTCAGGGTTAGGTTTTGTTATATTGTGTGTGAGGGTAAAGAAATAGCTTAGGGTTAGGGTAAGGGTTAGGTCTAGGGTAGGTGTGCTTCGTGGCGAACTTATACAATAGTTGCTCAACGAAAATAGGCATTTGGCATTTATATCAGGGTAAAGAAGGAGCTACAAATACGTTGATGCAGCATATGATGAAAGACGGTAGTTGAATAATTTGAGTTTCTTTGATATGCATTAGGAATTCACTACACGTAAATACATTATTATTATCTTGATAAATGTTAAATTACTAGATATGAAGGGTAAATGTTTTTGTCATAAAACAATGTAAATTACGTTGCAGATATGCTTAAATTAAATTAAAGTGTCCTTGTTTCTCAATATATATGAAATATTAAATCATGTATCATTAATATTATTATGATCTACTAAAATAATTTAAACTTGTTTTTCTATATCTTCTTTCGTCACTTAATTCCGTGAATAAGGTAATACAGATGACCATATTTGGAGCATCTTCCCCACAAGGACAAGCTAGTGACGTTAGAGACGAGCACATCATAACCTTAAAACCTATTTTCATCTTCTTCTCCAGGAGCATAAGGCCTAGAAAGCTGAAACTTTGTGTAACGACTCCTTAACTAGTGAGGATTATAAATTGTAACTTTGGTGGTCCTATGGCCCCTAATAAGGACCACATGGGCAACGCCCTTAAATTCTTAATTTATTATTAGCCAATTTCAGAAATTTAGACTTGACATATGGTCAAATTTAAAGCATTTAGTTATTTAGATTCACGGTTGAAGTAAAACACAGATGGAAATATAAGGGTTTTAGGAAAAGGAAAAGGAATGTTATCAATTTCCAAAAATATTTTCTGTTTGTAAGTGCCAAGATTATTTAAAACGTGAACAAAGGATAAAGCTGTGTTAGTACCTTGAGGTGATGCAACTCAATGTCACCTTCGTTTAAATTTTTCAAGGGCAAGGTTGAAGGAGGTTCTATCGGGATTTGACCCCATGTTTGACCTTTCTGCTATATTGTTTACTCTTCAATATACATTATACTCACTAGCTCCCTGTCGGCAATGACTGAAGAATAAAACTTTCAATATAAAGTCTCCACCAGGAAGAGAACTTATTAGGTGGCAACAAGTCCTTATTTACTAAATTGCATTTGCAGGATCCTACCACAAAGCAGTTGTAGATTTGCCATCGTTAGTCCAATCTTTTTCATTTGTTACAATCGAGTGTAGCTATACAATCGATTTTAAGTGTTTTAGGGAACAGGACCCAGGTTTTAAATCAGTGTTCTCTTTGTAACTCGTTTCAGGTATGAGAACTCACCATGTCTAGTTTTCCAACTTGCCATATCTGCCACCAGCAGTTTTCATTAAAAGGCCCCGCCCCCTTCCTGCTGCCATGTCTACACGATGTGTGTGAGACGTGTGTGACATCTGCAGATGGAGGAGTGTTGGCTTGTGGTCCGTGTGAGAGAGACGTCAACCTGACAGAGACACCTCTACAGAAGAACGTTGTAAGAGAGAGGCAGATCTTGTATCTGACAGTTGTAAATAACCCAGAACTGGTCCTGTGTACACACGAGGAGGATGGCAACCAGGCTGTGTGCTGGTGTAAAGAATGTGAGGACTTTCTCTGTGAAAACTGTCAGATGGTACACAATAGCTTCAAAATCACCAAAAAGCACACCACACATGAGGTTGGGGAAATAGAACTTGGCGAATTGGTGAGAGAAAGATACTGCACTGTACACCCTAAGTTCATGATTGACACATGGGATAAGGATTGTTCTCGGTTGACTTGTGGAAAATGCAGACTGGGGGATCATGAAGGTCACAAAGTTGTTGATGTCGAAGTGGCTGCTGAAACTGCAAGAAAAGAAATCTTCGCCTTTGAGAAGGATATCAACTCTATTGATGACAAACACACAGCTCATATAGCAGCAGCAGAGAATGAACTTCAGTCTTCGATTGAGAAGAGTAGCATTCTCAATGGTAAAATCGACTTCGATTTCAACTCCTTGAGGGTTTTGCTTGACCAAAGAGAGAAGGAGTTGAAGATAGAACTCCAGACTCAAGAAGCCAACATCAGAGATCAACTCAATGCCAAGAAGAAGACCTCAGAGACCTGTCACCAGAGATGCCCGACAACATCCGACTTCATCAAACAAACTCTGAAGTATTCATCTCTGTACGACATCCTGGAGCTGAGGCAGATGCTGGAGAAGACATCCCAGGACTGCAGAAGATCAGCTCCAACTGAAGACTACAAGTCTCTTTCTCTACCTGTGTTCAACACTGATGGACTGGACAGAATCAAAGCCACCCTGGCACATTTCGGTACAATAGCAACAGAGGATGCAGTAACCACAAGTCAGATGAAAGGTAAGTGCAATATTATTGTTTGTTGGTTATCGAATTAATATTTTAATATAGTAATACCAATGTTATTGTGTACAGCCTACAGCTGATGAACACTTTTTGTTTTCGAATTTTTAGCTCATCTGGCCTGTAAGGCCCGATAGGCTTATGGCATGGCATGGTGTCCGGCGTGCGTGTGCCGACCGTCCGTAAACTTAAGCACATTTCCGACTTCTTCTCCAAAAGCTTAAGGCCTTAGAAAGCTGAAATTTTTTGTACAGACTCCTTGACTCCTTAAGTAGTGGGGATTATGATTTATAGCATTTTAGCCCTGTGGCCCCTAATAAGGGTCATAGTGGCCACGCCCTTAAAACCTATTCTCATCTTCTTCTCCAGAAGCATAAGGCCTAGAGAGCTGAATCTTTGTGTACAGACTCCTAGACTAATTGGGATTGTAATTATTAGCTTTTGTGACCCTGTGTCCCCTAATAAGGGTCACAGGGGCCATGCCATTAAAACCTATTTTCATCTTTGTTCTGTCAACAATAGATAACCCCGGCCATTGAAATACTCAAATTATGTTAATATTACACTTAAAATAGCATAGTCAATGACCAAAGAGTTAAAAGTACAAACAGAAAGTAACAATTTTAGGAGATATTTTATGTGTGATTCCCTAGAAAATGTCTGACAAGGAAATGTATACACTGCTGCATTGAGGAAAGATGATATTTTACAACAGTTTCATTCACTTTCAAGTGCTTTCAAAAGTTTGATAAAAGAGTCTTAACATGAAGAACACAATCAACTTACATTGTAAAATAAGCTAACAGTTAAAATATAATCCTTATATAATGAAAAGCAATATACATACACTTTGGTGGGCCTATGAATCCTTACATGCTTAAAATGTGACAGTGAAAAGGTCGACCATGCAGGCAACAAATCCATACATCACCCATTCAGGTCCCTTACAAATGTGATAACTCTATATCCCTAAACCTAATCATACTGCTTATACAATTTTCTTCTCCGAAGCAAAAGGCCTAGAAAGCTGAAACTTTGTGAACAGATTTCTTGACTAGTGATGACTATAAGGGCCACAGGCTTAATTCCTCTTCATTTGCTTCTCCAGAACCAAAAGGCCTGGAAAGCTGAAAGCTTGTGTACAGACTGCTTCTATTGTTCTAAGTTACAGTCTTGTTGACCCTATGCCCCCTAAAAAGGGCTTGGTGAAGCTTTGGATCCTATGCCATAAATAATCAATTGAACATTTGAGCTATTTCCATTTCTGTATTGATTACAGGTATCTGAAATCACATCACATAATTCTTAAGTCTAGCATTTAAGACCTTGTTGCCCCTACAGAGGGGGAAACCACATTGGCCACAGCAAAATCACATGTGAAACTTGATGAGCTACAGAGCCAAAAGCTCTATTTTTAGGTTACATTATCATAGTTGATTATAACTTTTAATACAAAATACTATTTTATTTGTTACTATGTAAATTTTAGGGCTGTTTTTAGAATTTCATTGAAAATAATTTTTTGGCATTTAGGGACGTGTATTTCTTTAAAGTATCAATTAACTATACATATTTTTATTTCAGTTAACTTTAATTTTACACTTTAAAAGCACTACGTAATGCTTGCTCTGTCACAGACGATGGGACTCTGTAAGTTAGGTACGTATTAATGCAATTCAATATATGACGAACATATCGGAGTATCTCTTTCAGGTATCAAGTTTTATTGTACACTTTAATAGCACTCAGTTATGCTTGCTCTGTCACAGACAATGGGACTCTGTAAGTTAGGTACGTATTAATGCAATTCAATATATATGACGAACATATCGGAGTGTTTCTTTAAGGTATCAAGTTATTATGCATGTTTTTATAGCACTAAGTATTGCTTGATCTGTCACAGACAATGGGACTCAGACTGAGGAAGACCTGGTGCAGGAGCTTGAGAGACTGGCACAGGTAGAGAAGGAGAGGCTTTCTGTTCATGATTTTAATAATTTATCGTCAACTATTTAGTAGTTCTGTAGTAGTTTAGTTTTGTAAACTTTTTGTGGTTTTAATCTTTTTAGAATGATGGTATTGTTTTGCACACAGTCTGTGTTTATGTAACTGATATCGTGTTACTTACATCAGGTTAATTGAAGGCGACGTAGTTCCAAGGTATAGTAAATACCTACATTAACTTTATTGGGATAAGATATCCTCTACACTAGGTCTGACCACAGCCCCGTAGGTCGCATGATTTTTACCTAGTTGTGTGCAGGCAAAACTCTCAAGACTTTCTTGTTAATGGTTGCTCTTAGTCTAATGTATTTCTATCTCTATATTATCGGTAATTGTGTTAACTCTTTGATTTGAATCTTTAGAAACTGAGGGTAATCTGTGCATAAAGAGGTTTAATTATTTCTAACAATTTTTGTGAAGTTGCAACCTAGTCGTTGGGACCAATCACATCATCGTCCTAATCAGATCGCTAGCGGTGATCTTGTGGAGAGCATGGCTCTCAAGAGTTATCTGCCCCTTGCCTTTGATACCGAAGGCTTTTGCCATTCAAATTTTGTTTGTTTAGCTGGGCTTATGTCAGAACATGCAACCAACGGGGCTCTTGTCAGACCTATTAGAGAGAACAACCCGAATGATCCTCGTCGATTCTTTATAGAGTTAAAATTTCTAAACTTGTGTTTCTCGGAACCAACAATAAAACAATAAAAATATGAGTAGTGTTTTACTGATTCAAACACACCCACAGACTTTCATGTATGCTATCTCTACAGTCAAATTTCTCAACAAATTTCATTTAACTCGCCATTATTTATTTGACAGTAGAAGGGGGTGTTCATGGCACCAACGATGCACTAACAACTGCCTTATGTTTAAAGAGTAAAAATCTCAACAAACACAATATGTTTCAGGAGAATAAGAAGCTGAAGGCATGTCAAGAGAAGATCATCAAACAGGAGCAAGAGGTTGAAGCAAGTGAGGATTTTTCTATATTTGATGATACTTCTATGTTTGCCTGTGGAAAGTTTAAGAATGTTTATACTAGCCGAAATGGTTGTTTTAAATGGATTTTTAAAAATTCTTTCATTATTTATTTTTCATATATGCTAAAGATTATAATATATTTGAGGTCAAAACAGATATATATTTCCCAACAGAACAATATTAAGACATATCTGATTTCAGGGTTGTACAGATTACGTACTCAAGCTAAGGAGGAATCGTTTCTGTTGAACTGTGAGTCAATGTCTTTGTACAAGTCAGATATATTTGATACTTTTGTCTCTCAATTCAATCTCCATCAATACAATTATTACATATCATTTTAAACCTTCTATGACATTTTTGTAGTTGTGAATTAAAATTCTTAACAATCAAGGTCCTCATTAAAGGTTAACATTGAAACCTTGCCATAATGTTTGTTAGGTTAAATATACACGTTTACTCCGGATGTAATGTTTTCCTCGATGTGAGACTTATAATCCAAAACAATTCAAGGTGTTGACAATCTTTCATCTTTCATATAAACAAATGTATAAACTAATGCTTTAAGGGTATATTTAGCAGCCCCGTCTAAGGACGGGGCTGCTATCAGTTTTTGTGAAGTTTCCATCGCCGCCGCCGCCGCACTCGTACTACTAGCTATAACTTTTTTCCCCTAAGCTTTCCAGAACTCTTATTCATACCTTACTCCTCATACCTCGGGGGAACGATTTTGACACGTTCACTTTCAAGGTCAAAGGTCAAGGTCACGAGCTATGTATTCACACTAAGAATTCCTTGTAAACGCGATAACTTGAAAAGTTTTTGTGCTATGAAGCTCTAACTTAGTATATATCATCCTTGGAAAAGTAAAAAAATTTGAAAAGGTTTTGGCTACAATCCGTCAAAGGTCAAGGTCACAGCAAGGTCATGACGTAAGCATGTTTTAGCGAAAATGCTTTATTTTAACTATGAACACTTTTAATCAATACATGATTGTTATACTCAAAAAAAAGTGTTCAATGATTGTGTGACCTTGAAGGTCAAAGGTCAAGGTCATGAGATATGAGTTATTACAAAATGCACTAAATTGGGGTATTACTTTATCCCATTTAGCTTTTCAGAACTCATGAACATGTCTAAATGTTAATACTTCCAGGGAATCATTATGACATGTTCACTTTCAAGTTCAAAGGTCAAGGTCACGAGTTATAAAATCACCACAAAATTCTTTGTAAACACGGTAACTTGAAAAGTTTTTGTGCTATGAAGCTCTAACTTGGTATATATCATCCTTGGAAAAGTAAAAAAATTTGAAAAGGTTTCGGCTACAATCTGTGAAAGGTCAAGGTCACAGTAAGGTCATGACTTAAGCATGGTTTAGCGAAAATGCTTAATTTTAACTATGATCACTTTTAATCAATACAAGATTGTTATACTCAGTAAAAAGTGTTCAATTATTGTGTGACCTTGAAGGTCAAAGGTCAAGGTCATGAGATATGAGTTATTGCAATTCCTTCTAAACACAATAACTTGAAAAGTTTTTGTGCTATGAAGTTTAGATTTTGTATATATTATCTCTTGAGAAGTTCAACATTTTCAAAAAGTTTTGGGTACTAATTGTCGAAGGTCAAGGTCACAGCAAGGTCAACATATATGGAGAAAATGGATTAATTGTATTTTTAACACTTTATTTCATTACAATAATGTTATACTCAATGAAATGTGTTCATTGATTGTGTGACCTTGAGTGTCAAAGGTCAAGGTCACGAGAAAATTCCCAATTTGGTGAGGCCTGTAAAAGGCGGAACAGGGTAAGGCGAAACCCAAAGTTCCGGGGCTGCTCTGCTTTTGCGGTATCCCGCAAACGCTAATCTAGTTTGTCTATTGTTTTAATTTGATAATAAGTTTAAACTGACATATATCTAGTTTTGATGAAGTTATAAACATATCTACCTATATATATTGTCATTTTTTGTTATTTGATATTTCTACATAATAATCGGACCTCAATTCAATTGATCAAATCTTCTTATCTTATATTTTAGTTTCTAAGATAACGTGTTTGACTGTTACTTGAATATAAAAGTATATGATAGAAAAAAGGAATCGAATACAAATCAAAAGTTTGTTCATTTGATACTTTTCTTCTTATCTCTCGTGTTTGACTGTTACTTGAATATACAATTATATGAGAAAAGGAATCGAATACAAATCAAAAGTTTGTTCATTTGATACCTTTCTTCTTATATCTCAAACATGTTGACTGATAATACAAATTAACAGTTTTCACATATTTATTCCAGGCACAAATGTAAAGTTTAATAAAACAAAATACAACGCAGAATGGGTACACATCAACACTGATGGTAAGCTAATCAACAAACGACAGCCCAACCCTCCACACAGTGACCAGAGACTGAAGAAGTACCGTGGAACAAGCAGCACTGTCCCCCTCCCCCAGTGTGGATCTCCCCAGTACTTCGAGGTGGAGTCACAGGTTGGTATTGAGAAGACTCTGACAGGGGGAGAGCTCCTGCTGGAGATAGGACTGGCCAGGGAGGAGGAACAGGATCAGCAGTACAGTATAGGTGGACGGCCCCACTCTTACTGTCTCAATGTCGCACACTGTCCTATACACAGTTCTATCTGTAGGAGGGTCTGTAGACACGACACTAGTCTCACCTGTCTGTCTGACACTCTGGAGAACACTCCTGGCACCTCAGCCACTCTACATTATGGTGTTGTCTATGACAGTGCTAGAGGTCGCATTGCTTTCCTAGATGTGAAGAATGAGAAAATCATTGGAAAGATTGACAATGTTGACAGTTCTGTTGCTCTCTGGCCCATGTTTGGTGTGTATAATCTCCCTGTGGCTACTGTCAGTATGTCACTGGTTGTTGGTAGTGATATCAACATGACAGACAAGAAGAAGGGATTGATCACAGATTGTTTATCCTGAATTTTCAGTTTGAAATAATACAAGTTTATCAGTGCTGTTGTGTTTTATCAAGGAGACGTAAAGATAATTAACTTTGTAATATTTTACATTTTTTAGAGATATCATACTGTATTTTTGGTAGAAAGTGAATAATATATCATCAGCACAGCTATAAGAAAAATCATCAGTAATTGATCCTATACGGCCAAAAAATTGTAATTATTTTTTTTTTAAATAAGGCATGAAACTTTAACAATATTACCAAGGGGATTTCAGATGAAAATACATAACATTCTCGTAACATGAGTTTTTGTACGATTCAACAGAAACATGTTGTACACAATGTTATGAAAAATAACTGCCTGGCCTGTTGTTAAACCAGTAATCTGAGTTTTGTGAAATTTGACATTATTAAAAAATGACAATAAATGTTTTATAATCCATAATTTTGAAAATTATTTATGATGATTTTTATGACCAAAAAACTTGCACTTGAGAAAGTGTAAGAATTTTACAGACGTGATGAATAATTTTAGATATAACTCAATTAATCTGTTGATACATGAAGGAATTCATAATTACAAACCTATAGAGATGATTTTCATAGAAATTTGTGTTTGTATACCAAGAACTAAACTTTAGACTATAAATTTAGAACTCAAAATGTATGAATGTATTAGGGAATCAAATATATGAAATGTATTTTGAAAAAAATATATGAAATGTATTTTGAAAAAAATAATAATCGATTTTGGTGGCCAGATGTAGGAAATCTGAAAGAAATCAAAACTGAGCCCTAAAACCGGTTATCTCTTGAACTGAAACTTTACTTCATTTTGTAGTTATTCTGATTGAAGAATGAAAAACTTTAACACAAAGTACTTCTTATCTATCAACCATTTCAGTATACAACCAGCTAGTCACAATTGAAGGGGGGAACCCGATTTAGCAATTAATCAATTAAAAATAGGCAGGGGTCAAAATTTGGGTTGTTCAGGCGTTCATTGAAATGCTCTTTTCGCAATAATTTCGTTAAGGTAATAAAATGTGCAATTTGTGTGCCAGGTATGAGCATCCCGAGTGCTAGCACTTCCAAATCTACCATGTGTTACGTCACCAGCCTTGAGAGCTCAACAATCACAGTTAAATCGTATTATTGCATGCCAATTCTGATGATATGACTTCGAATGCAATTGCCTTGTGTCGATGATTATATAATTAGTGACCAATGGCTATCAATTGAGCAGTGGATGAGCTCTTATAAAGTTCATATAGTGCACGAGAACATATGCCATGTCGACTTTTGATGTTTGCTTTCCTTGACATCACTGAGAGACAACGTTATCGGTGGTCTTACGTCATAAATATCGGCCCTCTTGTAGTGAAAAAACAACTCTTTTTCCATGTTTCAGGGTTGTCAGCAATCCTAACAACCTCTCTGTATAGCCAGATCCAGTTACCAAGGGAAATGAAGGAACACTATCGATTATTGTAACAAGGGTAGTTGTTTATCAGTTTTGTTGATTTTCAATGGGGATTTGCGATATTTTTGCTATCCGGTTTCAAGGTATTTTTTTCACAAACAGAGTGACAAACATTCATTATGGACATTTCTTAAATTTTTTTCGTCCGGTTGTAAGGTCACGTTATTATGTAATTTTTGCCATTTTTGCAAAAATGCATGAATATGGCTCAATTTAAAGTCGTAAACTAAACAGTTTGAGTTTCAACTATGTTTTTGACAACTTAAAATATCGATAGAAGATTGTTTTCAAAATTTCAGTTTTAAAAGTGTAAAGTTTCTTTTTGAATTCAGTTTATGTTTGACAATCTTTCCAACAGTTCTTAGCGCATTATTCAGTGTCTTCAACATCATAGGTATTTACCATTAGCAGGTTTATTTCTGTTCAGCTCTAACCATTACATGTGAATGTATTAGGGAATCAAATATATTGCAATTACCTTCAATAAAATATCATACTAAATGAGTTGTTGCTTCTTAGAAGTTGTTGTTTTTCCAAAACCATAATTCTTGAGATTTAGTCAAGGTATGCGCTACTTAATTCATTAAAAAAAAAAACTCTTACATGTACCTTTGCAGAACCTTTAAATATAATGTTTACATAACTGATAATGGTGATAAAGTTATCCATTACCAGTATCCTTTGTGGGCAGTTATGATACCATAAACTACTCCAAGTTGTATTTTGTACATTTTCATGAGTGAAACAAAATATTTAATGTTTACAAGGCGAAAGCACAAGACCATTAAAATCATAATAAAGATACAGTATACACAAAGTCTGAATTATGATCGATAACTGGACAATGATGCACGTCAATCAGTCAAAACTAATTTGGGAAGCGTATTTAAAGCAACCAGAATGACAGAGTTGATAATCTTTGATAGGTTATTTTACTAAACTCACGAGCAAAAGAAAGTATAACACTCAGTTGTATTTATCATATGTAAAATTTTCAAAGTCAGATATCTCGAGTTTTTGACGTCGTTTTCCAAAAATGACTTGTTTGGAAAATTAGTCCAAAACATTAAATAAATAAAAGAATACCTCTACGCGGTTTTTTAAATTTAAAAATTAAAAATTCAATATTAAAATTTCCCTAAATTTATTTTGACAATACACAACTTTTCATCGACATATAACACATACTCTGTGTGAAAATCAATAAATGTTCATCGTCATGCACACATTTACAACATTTTGAACATGGTAGGGGTCATGTTGGTGTAAATTTCATTTCTTACCCTAGTCTACTTTAAATGATGACATTTAAGTGAAAATATAAAACAGTCACCAATAAAGCCATTCAAACTACAGCCGAAAGGTGTTATTGTCTGCTTCCATAATCAAATGCATCTTATTTCTTTAAAATATTGAATTAATGGAAAACAAGTGAGTGTTATACTTTCTTTTGCTCGTTAGTTTAGTATCGATGAAAATGTGGCTTATGAATCAGTTTTATTGTATATATATGACTGTTTTAAGGTTTTCATTGAAAACAAGTATTTATTATATTATAGCCATTTTGGGATGGATATTTAAGTTTTTCTAATTCTATTTAATGTGTTATGCTATTTCGTTCGAATTAATGCAAAAGAATATATATTGGAAATCATGGAGTGGCTCTTTAAATGTTAAGTAGTTCTACAATGCAATTATTACACATGGTCAATTACGAATAAACAATCATCGTGCTCTATCAGCGTATTTATTCTGCGAAACCCCCTACGTTACCCTGATGCCTTAGAGGCATGATGACTCGTGTCGCTTACAAAGGCTGATGAACAAATACAACCTTTCAGAGCCTGAATCAACAGTTTTGATTTCCTAATAAAAAGTTGAGCGACGTAAAATAACAAATAGGTTATTCAAGCTGTTCAATGTCACCCCCATGATCATTTTAAACAAGCCATAGGGACTGAAACAAGTCCTATATTCAAATGGTTTTCAGTGAACGAAGTTTGGACCTTGGACGTTTTTATAATCGACAATATCATCCCCTGCATAGCAGACTGTGAATGAAATATAATATAATCCCCAAAAGGGGTCAGTTTCTAAGGATAGTCCGTCCGAGTTTGAAAATCAAAAGTGTGCACAGATCTCTAACCGGACATTGCCCTTGTTCCAGGTTTTTTTACTCTGTTCGAGGGTATGTTCAAAGGGGACAATTTTTCTCAGAAACTCTTTAAAATAAGATAACCAGATATGCCGTTTGTATTCATTTTTTTACAGATGTATTGTCCTTTAACATGTTCTTGTACTTGTTTGTCTTCTAAGGGGACAATTTTTCACAGAATCCCTTTCACATAATAGATGATTAGTTGATACTCTGTAGTCAATCTGCTGTTTGAATAAAGGGTATCAATACCTTGATCGAGCTCAAAATACAGAAGAATGCAATTAATTTTTTGATTTATTGATTTTGTTACCTGATTTTAGACTCTAAGGAATAGTTGGGAGCTATAATAAAGCCCAATCTGGCGGGTAATGACGATGATCTTGTCTTCTTGTTTATTTAAAAATTCTAGATAATCTTTCTTTTTTTATAAGAAATTACTTGCGTGGTTGATGTAACATGTTTGATTTTTGTAATAAAAACATATATTGTTCAGAACGACCCCTATCATGATCAAAAGGACATGTATGACAAAACAGAACACTGACAAGGGATATTGAACAAGGAACATGTTGAAGTACGGACTGGATAGGTTATCAATCGTTTTGGTATTTTATTTCAGCTACAACTAAGGCTGTCTGTACGGGTTTGAGTTTCGTCAATTTTCTACACTTGGCATAAAACAATATATGCATAGACGAAAGTTTACAATTGGCTATAAATCGAGTTGTTCCAAATATTAGGAAACGATCTCTAATCATCATCGACCAACGGAAAGTTGGGTACAGAATGAGTTCAAAATCGAATGTAATATAATTATTGTTCTCAGTACATGTATATGTTGGACATTCAATGTGTGCCAATGGCACCCGACAACAACAGGGCAGCGGCAGTTAGGCCCAACTCACACAAGGTACGATCGCTGTATGAACATGTTGTGTAGTTATTGAGTTGTTATTGAAGTGTTTTCGGGTTGTCATCGACCAGTGATCCAGCTGTTTTATGCCCAACACGATTCGCCCAAATATCAAATATGTTCCTGATTCAGAAAATCGGGCAATTGAAGTGTCAATCGTGTATATATTATGTAGTGATTGTGCAGTGTTGGTGTTGCAATTGTGTTGTTAAACAGGCTTCAGTCTCTAGCCAAGATAGCAGCACAATCACATCACGATCGATAAACTGTCCGTCTTCCAGCCTACTGCTATTGTACTACTGTTAAATCACGGTGTACAATCTCATACAGTGCGAACCGGATATAGCTCGCTGTACGCTGGGGAACTGTTCATAGCTATGTTGTCACGGGCTACCTTGTTCTCTTTTCTCTGTTTTGAGTGCATCAAAGGATAGTAAATAAATACGCATAATATTCCTCGTAAGATTGTCCATGGGAATTAACCGAAAAGAATAAGAAACATCTTCTACGCGATTCTCTAAATCAAAAACGCATCGTCGATTTTGTTTCTTCGCGATGCGCACCAACATTAACGTTACAATGTCCTCATGTCGTGCAACATTTTGTTCAAATCTGATGTTATCTGAAAACTGTATTATCTAAATTATCTGTGTGTGTATAATACTTCACATATAGAGCATTAGTTTATCGATGCGAACCGTAAACGTCACACCCCTATGCATTTGTACCATACAGTATGATAGCCGCCAATACAGTTGGTTTATAGTGCTTTTGGACGAAATCACTGTATGGTTTATAGTAAATTCGCGTTTTCATATATCAAATAAAATAGGTTTTATTCAAATGTTTTGTTAGTTTTTATTATGTAACGGGATGAATTGAAATACAGGTAGACAATCTAATCACCTATGACACTTGTGACCTTTTGACAATATTATTTCACTTCATTCCATTGTTTTATCGGATACACCTTCCAATAAACCCCAAAACCAAATTCAAAAACCAAGATTTATCGCAGAAAAATTCGTTTCTACAAACACAAAACAAAACAATTGATTCAACAGCTTGATCATTAAAGTTACAAAATAGAAATACATGTAGCAATTAAAAAATATAAAAACTCCGCATCCGTGAGATCTGCGTTCACAAAATATATACAATTGTATGATATTTTATCTGACATAAAATCGGATGTAAAGGTGCAAACCTTTCCTTGTAAGATTCGACAAAGGCATTGAAATTCAAATTCAATTTTGCAAGCTACAATGTCTATCTTTTCGCTCTTGTCCATACAGAATAATTTTAGTCTTCTGCTTAGTCTTATAAGTGAATATACATTGTATGTAATGCTAGTGGGAGAGAGGGTAATGTAAATATGTTGAAGGGGAGAATGGGTAAGTAAAAATTAAAAAAATGGGAGATAGTTTTTATTCAACGATATGTTGATGAAGAGAGAGGGTTTAGTAAATAATATGTTAACAGGGGAAAGAGGAATAGAAATGAAATCATGATTTGGAGAGACGGTTTTGTAAACGTTACGTTGACTAATACAGAGGTTAGTATACAATATGTTGATATGGGGAGAGAGGGAAAGTGATATTTGGTGATTTGTTTATTCCGGATAGTGAATCGTACAGCAGGCAATAAGTATAAAAACATTATCTAGAGCTTACCCCTTTGCCATTTACAAATTAAAGTAGAAACCAAACGGGTTATTTATCGAACCAATTTTTCCAAGTGACGTGCCATACGTTCAAAAATATTTAGACCTCTAATAAGCCAAATGTGTGGGTATTATCCAGATAATTTAAAAACAAAGTGGGAAATTTCAAATAATTTGTCATACAATCGAACAGCAACCATCGAGAAAGTCGACCTTTCTTATTAATCGGTACAAAGACGAAACGCTAACCGTTATAAAAAAAGGACATTCCGTAAGGTAAAAATATTATTAGCGTGATAAACTCAGAATGTTAAATCAGATCAATAAAATTTCTTGTTATTGTTTTAGCAATCTACAATTGTAATAAGTTTGTTATACTTAACCATAATGTAGACATGTTACTTGGGTTTTGTACAGTGTTTTGGTATGAGATCAAAACCTCCTTGATATTCGAACCTTTAATCTGTGGGTAAACGACTAAACGACAAGAGAAAGCATATTAACAAATATTTTTTTGGATGACAAAAACTAGCAAATACCGAAATTTGAATAATATAAATCATATTCAATCACACACAAGGACACCAGTTTATTAGCATTTAAACAACACACCGACGTCTAAGTGAATATTCAGTATGATACTAGATTCCACTATGTAACCAACTTTTACTTGCCTTTATATCGATTAGACTACTTATTATATAGAAGGACAAAGTGTTTTTTAGTTCATTAAAGTTCTTATGTTTCGAATAGATTCGTTGAGCTTATTGATGCACGCCATGACTTTGACTTGTTGAGCAAACTCGTAGACCTTTATATTCATTTGTCAAGTGTTCTAACCAAAAAAAGCATTGACACCTAAACGGGTTTAACTTTGCCACGATGACATGGTAATATCGATAATTGGTTAAATCAACACATCAATGTAATAACTTAAAACAAATTAATAATCTCGTTGTGATGTCCATTCGTTTTCTGTCCCCGATTTCTGTAACACTCGAAAGTCCCATTGACTGTTCTCGGTATTTGAGCGTTCGTATAAACTCACTACAATCCCATAATGCATTGAGCTATGAACATCCTCAACTCGATCTATTTTTAGACATGTCAATTCGCTTTCAGATTTTTGGCTGTAATATAAATGATAATCGGAAAATTTTCAAAAAAATTGTAAACGCTCTTCATGCATTTGTTGATTTTTTGATAATTTTATTAAAGTTTGATAACGCACGGAGTGTCTCTTTAATGGAGATAGAGAGGGTTTGGTAAATGATAAGTTGATAGAGAAAGAGGATTTGATAAACAATCTGTTCGAAGGGAGGGGGGGTTTGTAAACGACATGTAGATAGGGAGAGTTGATGAGTACGCGTCATGTAGATAGAGAGAGAGGGTTAGTAAACGACATATAGATAGGGAGAGAGGGTTAGCTAAGGACATGTACAAAAGGTTAAACCTAAATTAAGTGCCATTATGTGTATTTTGCTTATATAATCGTAAAATTACAGTCCAATATATCTGTCATATTGGTGACCTTTCTTGCATATTGGCGTCCTAGTTCTGCATATTGGCGTCCTAGTTTTGCATATTGGCGACCTAGTTTGTAATATTGGTGACCTAATTTGGAATATTGTCAGCACGTGTAAACGTGCCCAACACTAGCACGTGCGATGCTGTGATAGAAAAATACAACAAAAACAATGTAAATGGATTTTATTTTCGAAGTAAAATGAAAATCTCTTCTTGTCAATTTGCAACATTTTGAGATGTAGTTTAACAGCTCTGAGACGGCGTAGACGCTGTTGAAATCTTTCTTCTTGGAGCATTCACCTAAAGACTGAGCATTAGTGAATCTCTTCAATCTGAAAAGAAAAAAAACGTTTTTAAAATGATGTTTGCCCTTCACAAAACCTATCAAACCTTTCACCTAAAACCATTATATATATGATTGCTAAGGGTAATCATTGTGATAAAATTTGAATAATTCAATAAGTACCTTGTGTCTTTGTATAGGTATTGAAATCTATTAAAAATGGTGTGGTATGATTGCAGTTTCAAGTATTAACATTCACACCATGGGGGATTTCGCTTTGATGTTCAATTTTATAATGTTTTAATAAGATTTGAACTTAACAACCATTTCTCAACTATTTTAGATATCTGTTAGCTTACATGTACTTAGCTGTGATAATGCAATATTCGTTTACATTAGGGTTGCTCTAAAGATATCTAGATGTAATGCATTCCTGAATTTAACACTTCTTTATTTATTTTCTAGTTCATCATTTCATATTTCATCATTATACAATAATCCATCCCTCGCTGCATTACCAAATACAACTGCTACTAATACAATCTGATTAGATCAAATATGGTAAAGAACTGTTTTATGGGACAGTAGCAAGTTCTTAGGAAAAGATAGTCATGATCCAATGGAAATAGAAACAAACAAAAAGGAATCTTACACAACATGGTTTTCATGGGATTTCATGGATTAAAAAATTCAATGCAGCAATGCAGTAAATGCTTTTTAGAATGTTAACACGATTTTAAAGAGACACAGATTATGTTGATAGGATCACATATGTCAAATTTTGAAATCGATGTTATTACATCGGGAAACACTAACTGTTACTGAAAATAACAAGTTAAAGGTCAATCAGTACATTAGAGCGAAAATACGGCCATTCAAAGTCGGGATTTTGATCGAAAACCGGACAATGAGGCTCAAGTGGTGTGCGCAAATTCGCCAAACGTAATTTTGAAACCTTGTCATAAGCTGACAGGAAGATATATTCGATATATTTTATAAGGTTTATAAGGTATTGTAACTTATAGGTAGATTAATTGGATGAACAATTTCGAATATTAAACGTGTTTGAGTTGTTTTCTTGATTTTTCCATAAAATCAAGAATTTTAGAGATATTATGCATAGATATTATATATATATTTGCAAGTCCAGTGATGAGATATGAACTTCAATCAGCATATCAGATATTTTGTAGCTTATCAAAACCAAATAAAATTTTAAGAGAGATACTCTGTGTCACTTCAAAGGAATATCATAAAGCTTACCTGACGACGAGAGATTTCATTTGTTGTTCCATACGCCACACACGATGCCTAATGTTTAACAGGAAATGCAAGCAAAATGCGAGTATTTATACCTGTCCAATACTCCTTGAGCTCATAAACCTCGTGCATTTGTTACTATGCACGCGCTTCATCATGCAGCCATCAGATGTAGGACGCCAGTATTGGTAGATGCGGTAATCACAAAACTAGCACGCCAATATGTACGAATTTAGGTTTAAGTGGAATAAACTCCTCAAACTCGCCAATATTTGCGGGTCAGGTATCATCGTCGGCCTAACGGCCTCCGACGATACCTGACCCGCAAATATTGGCGAGTTTTCGGAGTTTATTCCTTACAGAGAGTGTTAGTAAACAACATGTAGATAGGAATAGAGGGTGAGTTAACGATATTTAGATAGGAAGAGATGGTTAGAAAAAGGCATATAGATAATGGAGTAAGGGTTAATAAACGATATGTTGATAAGGAGAAAAGGGTAAGTAAACGACATGTTAATAGAAAGAGAGGGTTAGTAAACGACATGTTGATAGAGAGAAAAGGTTAGTAAACGACATGTTGATAGAGAGAGAGCATAAGTTAACGACATGTTAAAAGGGTGAGAGGGTTATTAAACGACATGTTGATAGTGTGAAAGGATTAGTAAACGATATGTTGATAGGGAGAGAGGATAAGTAAACGACATGTTGAAAGGGTGGCGTTCACTAATGCCTACATGGAAGAATGCCTACAGTCTTATCAAAACATCTTCATGCACCAGTGGCTTTAAGTTAAGCAACCTTCACCCTATTAGCAAAGTGGAATGTTCCAACGGTGGAACACTAATGCCTACAGTTACATGTGATGGTTAGCAAAGTGGAATGTTCCAAGCCTAAAATGATAACAAAACATAATCGTTATTTTCACCGATATTTAATTTAACAGGTCTTTTTCAACATATACATGATATATGTTTCAGGCCAATTTAACATGATCATATGTTGTTTTTCACAATATTTCTACAACATATACATACAACGACGTCTGTTGAACCTTGTCACTCAGGAGATGTAGGAGACGTTCATAGGTGCGGCGTTGACGATTAAGTGTAAGGCTTGGTAGTTATTAATAATAATGTTTTATATAATTTAGTTTGTAGTAGGAATACTGAAAGTTATTGGTAATTTTAGGTATTGGCTAACAGCTGTTGTGGGTTGTTAGCGCTTACATTTTCCAGGAGTTGTCCCCTGTGTTTTTGGTATTTATCAATGAGACAGATGTTGTTGGATTGAGGTTTTACGTGTTCTTCACCATTGGGTGATTTCGCCGATTAGGGGAACTATGCCTTAATTAATTCCAATGAATGGGGAAATAAAATTTAGAATAGGTCATAGAATTTCTGACACCCAAATAAAGTTAATAAAAGTTCTAAAGTTGTAAACATATAAGATAGACATATACTGTGTATGGGAAATTTTATTTTATTATATAAATGTTAAAGGTTTTTGGAATGGAATTTTTGATTTTGATAAAATGAAATTGTAGTTGAGAAGCTATGCTGGAATAATATTTATAGTTTATTGTATTAATAATTTATGTTTGATATATAAATATATTGATAAATAGATGAATGGAGTTATACTTTTCTTTTTTGCTTGGTATACTTAGTACGTAATTCGCAGTTGTTTCCATCGTTTTAATCTTCGCAATGTACGTTTTTTTCTTTCTTGAGGTCATCTGATTGAGATTGTACCTATGCAAAGTGCAGAAGGTGGTCATTCCATACACCTATACATCTATCTGCTCGTTTATTCTCTATTGTAGGTATTACTCCAAACTAATTTGAATAGTTCACTTATGTGCAGGTAGGCGTGTCGCTGTCACAACATTCAGTGTAGGCATTGTTCCCTGTAGGCGTTCTTCCTTGTAGGCATTATTAACCCTAACCGTTGAAAGGATCATATCTCACTTTGCCGGACAGCTGATGTTATGATAACGGATTAACGGAAGCCTTGCCGGCTATAGTCTATTCCAGTGAGTAGTTGTCAGTAATAAGCGTAGGCATTTCACAGACTGAGCTTGCATTCACTGATTACATGTTGGTGATGGTTATATGAGTGAACTCGACTTCAAATAATCAAACGCTGACTGATCCAGATTTTGATTACTTGACAGTCAGTGAATTGTTCACGATTATAAGTTAGATTGAGTGAACAAAAATTCAAATTATTATGATGTTCACTGCCCATATATATAGACCCGAGACATTTGGTTCCATCATTGCAAAATGGCAAACGCACAGGTTAACGTTCAGTTCATTCCTAATTCAAGAGGAGGTAGACATCTGGTTTATCTCCTTGGTGGTGCCTACACCCCTGAAGTGTATGGTGATCTGGTCGCTGATCTGGTTGGTGTCCCTGTGCTGGATTAAAATGTAAGTGAAATTTGATGTGTATGTGTATGTCCAGCGTATGTATAAGAGAATATATGTTGAAATAAAGTTTTAAAAATGTCTACAATATATTTATACCAAATTTATGTTGAAATAAAGTTTATAAAATGTTTACAATTTATTTTACCCATTCCATGCCATGATTTTTTATGTATACCAAATGTATGTTGAAATAAAGTTTAAAAAATGTCTACAATATATTTATACCAAATTTATGTTGAAATAAAGTAAAGTTTACAATATATCAATACAAATGTATGTTGAAATAAAGTTTATAAAATGTCTACAATTTATTTTACCCATTCAATATATACCAAATGTATGTTGAAATAAAGTTTCATTTCAAATGAAAATAAAGTGACTTTTAGTTACATGTATCCGAAACAGACTATACGTTAATCCCCTATTGTTCATGGATTACCGCGCATCGGTAACTTTGAATGGAGAAGTCGGCTGTCCGGCAAATCGAGAACCCGCCGTTGAGAGGGAGTGAGGGTTAGAAAAAGACATGTTGATAGGGAGAGAGGGTTAGCAAGAAAGAAAAAACGCACATTGCGAAGATACCAACGCTGGAAACAACAGCAAATAACAGACTAAGTATATCAAACCAAAAAGATAAGTATTACTCCATTCACTCAATTATCAATAAATTTAATTATAAAACATTACTAATTACAAATAACTATAAATACAATTCGAACACAATTATTCAACTACAATTTTATTTTATCACAATTAAAAATACCATCTCAAATACTACTTTAAACCTTTTTACCTCAATATAATTTCCCATACATAATATATGCTTTCTATCTCTTTCAGGTACCACGCCATTTAACACCACTATTTATTTACTTACTATTCATAAAATCAGCCCCCCCCCCCCCCCCTCACTCTATTCCAAATTCTAAATTAATTTTAACCACTTTAGAACTTTTATTAATTTTACTTGGGTGTCTAAGACCTATTCTAAATTTCATGCCCCCTTTTTTGGAAATAATTCAGGCTTAGACCCCACGTCGGCGACATCACCGTGTTGTGAGGAAGACGTTAAACCCCAATCCAACAACAAGAGAGAGGGTTAGTAAACGACATGTGGATAGGGAGAGAGGGCTCGTAAACGACATGTTGACAGGGATAGATGGTTAGTAAACGACATGTTGATAGGAAGAGAGGGTTAGTAAATTACATGTTGATCGGAGAGAGGTGTTTGTAAATGAGACATTGTTTGTTGATGGAGAGAGAGGGTTAGTAAATTACATGTTGATTGGAGAGAGGGTTAGTAAACGACATGTTGATAGGGAGAGAGGGTTAGGTAACGACATGTTGATAGGAAGAAAGGGTTAGTAAACGACATGTGGTTAGGGAGAGAGGGCTCGTAAACGACATGTTGACAGGGATAGATGGTTAGTAAACGACATGTTGATAGGAAGAGAGGATTTTAAAATTACATGTTAATTGGAGAGAGGTTTTTGTAAATGAGACATTGTTTGTTGATGCAGAGAGAGTTAGTAAAATACATGTTGATAAGAGAGAGGATTTGTAAATGAGACATCGTTTGTGATGCAAAGAGAGAGTTTGTAAATTGCATTTTGATTGGAGAGAGGATTTGTAAAGAAGACATTGTTTGTTGATGCAGAGAGAGGGTTAGTAACTTATGTGTTGACAGAGAGAGAAGGTTAGTAAATTATGTGTTGATGGAGAGAGGATTAGTAAATTATGTGTTGATGGAGAGAGGGTTAGTCAATTGTGTGTTGATGGAGAGAGGGTTAGTCAATTATGTGTTGATGGAGAGAGGGTTAGTAAATTATATGTTGATGGGAGAGAAGGTTTGTAAACGGTATGTAGATGGGGATGGTTTAGCAAAAAATCTGTTGATAGAGAGAGAGAGAGGGTTTGTAAATTATATGTTAATAGAGAGAGAGGTTTTTGTAAATGAGACATTGTTTGCTGATGGAGAGAGAGGGTAAGGAGATGCTATGGGAGAGACGATTTTGGTAAATTCTTTGGTGATACGAGGGTTAGTAAAAGATGTGTTTATATAATAGATAGTTTGGTCAGCGATAGGTCGTTAGAGAGACAGGGTTTGGTATCTGATATATACATGGGAGAAAGAGTTTATAACCGATTTGTTGATTGGAAAGAGGGTTTGGTAAATGATATGTTTTGGGTGAGAGGGTTTGGTTGAGTATTTTGTGATGTGAAAAAGTATTATGAAGTTGTGACTTTTAGATCATTCAACTTTCTGGAGTTTATATGTTTGCGGTTTCCACGGACACGCAATTTAGAAATGTATTTCCGGAGCAGAACTCAAGAACAGTTTGGCCTAGCTTTACGAAACTTTGTATGTTGACTAATCGTCACATATAGTTGTGCCTTTTGGGATTTTCAACTTTCTGGAATATTTAAATTTTTCCGGTTTTCATGAAAACGCAACTTAGAATTGCGTTTTCGGAGCGGAATTTGAAAACTATTAGGGCTAGCTCATTGAAACTTAGTATATTGAATAATTATGACATGAAGTTGTGTTGCACTATAGATACCATCCCATCTTAAAATGGGATAGCTCTCCGGCTATCCCAACTGTGGATAAAGATCTATTCCAAGTTGGGATATCCCATCTTAAGATGGGATACCTGGATCAATTTTGATTTTGAAAAAAAATATAACGTTTTAAAATATGAACTTTGAGACAAAATTAGATGAAAAAATTACTTTGCATAAAAAAATTATTTTGAAAAGAAATTACCTTATAAAATGTTAATTTTGATGATAAGATTGCTTTTTCTTGTTTGACGAACCATTGACTTTTTAATGACTTTTTTGTTTTGTGCTTGATAAAACATTGAGTTTGATGATAAAAAATGACATTGAAGAAAACTTTACATTTTGAAATGTTAATTTTGATGAAAAGATAGACTTTGATAGATTTCTTTTACTTGTACTTGAAGTATTGAGTTTGGTGAAAACAGGACTTTGAAGAAAAAAATACCTTTTGAAAAGTTAATTGCAATGAAAAATAAATTTAAAACCTTGTTTAAGATCTTTACATTTAATTTTGATAAAATTGATGATTGATGAAATAAGTATATGAAATATTGATTTCGATGACAAAATAATTGGATATGTTTATGAAATATTGACTTTGATATTAAAAATTGATAAGTGGTTTATAAAATATTGACCTGGATAACAAAAATTGATAAGTGGTTTATGAAATATTGAGTTTATCGGAAATGTATATTTGGATTAAAGTTTGTTTTAGCGACCAGCATTGATGAATAAATGACTTTGATGAAAACATGTCTTTCATGGAATGAATACTTTGATGAAATATTGACTTTAATTAAAAGGGAAAATTTTAATTAGATGCTTTTTTTTTGTCATGAAATACCGACTTTGATGGAATATCTTTGATACGTGTTTGAATAAAAAGTTTGATGAAAATTTATCTTACTGTATGTTATTATTGATGAAAAATATATTTAAAGCTTGTTTTAAACACCAACAGTTTTAGTTTGATGGGAAAAACCCTTGGATATTAGAGAATGTGATAATAGATATATATATGTTAACAACAATTTCTTGGTAAATATACGACCAGAGGATTTCTACAAATGCATCAATCAAAACAAAAACAAAAGATCTGTCATTACTAAAATCTGTATCCTTTTCCAATCACAGTACACATGTGCGTGTATATGGTTGTAATCAATTCAATTCAGGGCGTCGTGTGACTTTAGTGTCACCCCCCTCCTCGCTGCCCGACACGTCTGTGCCTTCCTCGCCAGAGCGCCAGGTGGAGGACAGAACCGAAGGGGGTTCCCCCTCTCGTGTTCCTCCGTTGTCCTCGGCTGGCGGCAATCGCGAGGAGGAGGCGCCGGATCAGGCGGAGAGGATGGCAGCCATCGCTGACTGGTGCCAGGTAACTTTGCAGGAGGTGGATGAGGAGTGCTCATACTCCAAGCAGGCCCGCCTGGAAACCTTTTGTCAGGAGGAGGAGGTGGTGAACCCCCGCAGCGTGCGGTTCCCGCCTCACCGCCTCCTCCTGGCAGCTGGGAAGGATTTTGACACTCACGTGTCATCAGCGGCGCCGGGCCGTCTTGTCCCGCCTTTGGTGATCTCAGATCGTCAAAGGGCGGGGCTCCCGGTCGCCTCTTCACCCATAATGCTTTCTCCTCTCGCCTATGATGAGGACATCAGGCGCGTGGCAGCTCCAGGAGTCGGGCACTCGATCTCGGACGGCCACTTGTCCCACCTGGACAAGGAGGCTAGGAGTATCCTGGGCATGGCAAACTCAGTCGCCCACTCCTGCCAGGCCATGGCCGCCTTCTCCAAGGAGGCGGGGATGGAGAAAGGTGCGAAGGCACTGTACAGAGGGAACCTAGCCCAAATTATGCTGAGTGCCTCTGAGTCACCAACCTGAGACGAGACGGGTTCCTCTCGCGCACCAATCTCCCGGCGGAGATGCGCACCCGTCTTAGGAATGCTCGGGGAGCGTCGCCGACGCTCTTCGACGGACAGGTGGCAGAAGCTCTGCGACACCGCCAGGAGACCCAGCAACAGGAGCTGACCAACCGCCTGGCAGCGGGAGGTGGCAGGGTCTCCTCGGCAGTAACAACGCCGAAGAAGCGCAAGGGTGGCGCGGCGCAATCCCCCTCCGGCTCTAAGACCGGGGGGGTTTCCTTTCGGGAGGGGGGCCGGCCAGGCAGGAGTCGCAGCGACTTCAACGCCGGCCCCTCGCCCAAAAGGACACCCAACAAGTCACAGCGTGGCAAAGGACGCGGCTATGGAGGTACTCCCAAGAAGCGGTGACTTCTGGGAGCCTCCTCGCCTGCCGCCGGCTGTAGTGTCGGTACAGGACGGGCCAGTGGGAGGCCGCCTGTCAATGTTTGTCGCCAACTGGAGACAGTTGGACTTGGACGAGTACGTCTGTCAGATCTTGGAGCGCGGGTTTCGTATACCCGTGCACAACCGCCCCCCTTTAACTTGTTCGCCAGTGAAGCGCCCGCTAGAGCCGGAACGGCTCGCGCTGACACTGGAACAAGTGGAGATCCTAATCTCCAAGGAGGCGGTGAGCGAGCTCCCGCTCCAGGATCTGACACCGGGGTTTTACTCTCCAGTGTTTGTGAGACCGAAAAAGGACCCGAAAAAATAGCGGCTGATTCACGACATGAAACAGTTCAACCGCTCCTACCTCGAGCGGCCGCCATATTTTCGGCTCTTGACCATGCGGTCTATCATGCATTTACTACAACCATAAAGCCGCATGGTGTCGTTGGACCTCCAGGACGCGTACTTGCAGATCCCAATCTGCCCCGCGGATTGCAAGTACCTCCGATTCGTCCTGGCGGGTCGCAACTTTCAGTGGAACGTCTTGCCGTTCGGGATTTCGTCCAGTTCCTTCACAGGCACGACATCCAGTTCGCAATGTATCTGGACGACGGGTTCGGGAGCCACTGCTCTCCGTCAGCTCTGGCCAGGCAAAGGGACTTTGTGATCGCTCTGTTCAGGCGCCTGGGTTGGCTTGTCAACCTAGACAAGTCGGACCTAGTACCGACGACGTCTCTCGTCTTCCTAGGCGTCTTACTGGAAACGACTCAGGACAAGGCCTTTGTCACGGAAGAGCGGATGGGGCGCTACAGGGAACTCCTAGCGCAGGCGTGTCGCGGGCCTCTCTCGCTCCGACAGTGGCAACGCCTCCTAGGGTTCTTGACCTCAGCTCAAGATTACACGAGGAGGGGGAGGCTCGACCTCCGCCCGCTCCAGGTAGTGCTGAATGGGCACGTGCGGGAGGTATCCTGCGGCCATCACATCAGGATGCCGCAGGACCTCATTCACCACCTCCAATGGTGGCAGGACGGAAGCAATGTCTTGGCGGGGGTGCCCCTCCGGCAACCCCCCGCCGGGAGCCAGCTGTACGTGGACGCCTCTACCCAGGGGTGGGGCGCGCACCTGGGGATCGAGCAGGCGGCAGGCGTGTGGTCGCCGGCGCAAGCCGGACGTCACATCAATTGGATGACAGGTCACGCCACCTAGTGGGCTAGTGACGGGCGGATAACTCTGATTGTTCTGGGTAATGATGTTTCATTACATCAGTGGGAATGAGTCGATTACATGTTATATGGCTAACAGGCTAAGGTCACTTGTCTACGGTAAGTAAAAATAATGACGTTTAATCAAAAACGTACTATATTTCTAATTATCATGGCGTTGAATAGACATTTACAGTGTACCTAAGTTACATAATTGAGTAGTATTGTGTAATGTATATAATTGAACCAATTTATAAACAATTGTGTTTTCCAATGATACTGTTTAATATATTTATGTCTTATTTCGATATATTTTGAACATTAAGGAACAAAATGAATATAGCACTGCAGTTTACAATCAAATTAAAAGGAGTCAATTTTCAAGTTTCATGATTTTCTTCCAACTAGGAAGTGCACAGTAAATGTCCTCTCCCCTCTCTGGGCCCAGTGATTGTCGGTGTCTGATTCGGACTTCTGTAGTCTTTCTCTCTCTGTCTGTTTCCATGGTCCCCTTTTTCCCTGGGCCATCCTTCCGTCTTCTACCGTCTCTTACATGACTGCTAGACTCTCTCTTCCTCGCTCCCTCTCAGCCTTCCAAACTGGCCACCCCGGAAAACTCATTGTTTTTTTCTATGTTAATTGGTTCATTTGTACAAAAAATACTGTCAGCTTTAAAATACACCAAAAACCGTTTTCATCGGTCCTCTAATAACAAAGATATCGCCCTTGAAAGTGCGCGAATTTCAGGCTGCTCAATTAGACAGTCGGAAAACGGCTTCTACCGGAAAAACGATATTACCTTTACTGCGCATGCCCGGAGTGTTTTATGACATCTTATACAGAACAGAACTGGGGCTAATCAATGTAAATATAACAGACAATGGTGGTAAATAAACAGATTAAACAGGTTTTAGCAGCTCAGCTGTCCGGCAATAAGACATGAGACTAGTAATTAAACAGTTTTACATACTAATTCCTTTGTTTTGTTCGAGTATTCATTTTTCATACTTACTCATATTGTATGTGCAATGAACGTGCCGAGGTGTTCATCAGACAAAGCGGGTGTTCATGATGAATACCCGGTGTTGTCATGAACCCCTGATGTGAATCGATCATAATTTGATTTCCGAAATTTATTCAAATTCAAAGTTTGCTTTGCAAATCAAAGACACTCACTAAAATTGCAATTTACCAATACAAGACATTTACAAACTTTGCACTCCAAGCATAGGTTCGAACGTGTGACCTCTTGATTCCAAGCCCAGTGACTTATCCATTAGACCACGGAGGCCGGTTGAAATTACAGGACGTTTTTCATGACCTCATGATTAAATGTCCAATTTTTCCGGGGAAAAACATCACCGTGAATGATTGTTTATATTTTTGATAATTCATTTCATTGGTACCATACATTTATATTCATATTAAATTAAGTTTTGTGTTATTTGTTTTTATATTAATCTATTGTGGTAACTTGTACGGTCCCGCACGGATTGCACGTGCAGCACGAGAGGCGTATGCCAATGTCAGCTACTTGAAATAGACATTGTTTCTCCAATTAGAGTCAATGTTTCACCTTCTCTTTATATATAATAAAGTTATGCATTTCAGTATTATCAAAACTGATGTTATGTTGAAAATGGATTAATATAGCGTTGAGCTAGTGTGTAAAATAGTTACACCTCGGCCTAACGGCATCGGCGTTCATGATTCACGTGCGCGAGGGTTCATCTAACTTGAACACCTCGGTCTCAGTCGGTAACTATTACATGACACATCGTAACTGATTGTGTAATTACGGGGAGTCGCGCTTGGGGTATTACACGCTCTTTGACAATGTTATTACAAAAATTAGAGAGAGGATGTAGTTTGTCTGTCCATCCCTGTGACGCCCAGGTGTCAAAGCACTAGTCATTCATTGGTCAAAAATAGGTCAAACTAGATCCAATCAAAAATTGAATTTTCAGAATTTATCATTTGCAATGTATGAGCCTTGAGATGAACACATTGAGCACTGACATAGTAGATTGAGTATTTGGCATTGACTACAGTAATGCGACAAGGTAGGTTTTACAGTTCTTCTCAGCAGTTATAAGCTGTATGATCTTAGTTACTTAGTTTGTTTAGAATAAATATCTAATCTACTGAGTGGAATGTTTTTCAGTCAAGTGTATTAAAAAAGTAATTCAGGTATAGATTTAACTTTCTTTTTTTGGTACGCATAAAATAATCAAAACGATAAGATCCATTTACCTTATTACATACAACATTACATGACAAACATCGATAACAAAATCGATCACATCGTGCATGGTCGCCATTGAAGTGCTATCTTTAGTGAATTTACAATAAAATTTGATGGTAATACTGAGTGAAAAAGCAATCCTAAATATCAAATATGTTACTTGAAAACTTATTCTATAAGTTATAAAACAAATAAACAACAACTCACAAGCAAAACAAACACTCACAAGAAACACATTTCACATGCATGAAAGAATGGATAATCAAACTTCAGCAAACAAATTACAAAACAACACAAGAAAAAATATGCTACAACGTCATTTTCAAATGTATTTTAATAAATGAATAAAAATACTGTCGCCGTTCCGTCCAAATGTTGTCGCCGTTACGTCCATCGAATTTGACATATAATTAATTGATAAATAAGTTTCGCCGTTTTGACTAGGCATTTGTCGCCGTTGTGACCAAATTGTCCCCGTTTTGGTCTGTCGCCGTTTTGACCGTATCCCGGTTTGTTTACATGATATCTAATAGAAGATTTGTAGACTAAACTTGTTCATTAACACTTATATGTATACATTTTATCATTTCAGACAGTTGTTTTGCGTTAAGTTAAGAATTGAAAAACAACATAATCTCAAAAGTACGTACATGATGAAACATGGTGTCAAGAGGTGTATCGAATTGTATTAGGTTGCGAACAGGATAATCGGCTACAATTTCATGACAAGATGCCTCAACGACACTCATTGTTTTTCAATTATTCGTAGTGAGAGAAAGCAAACCTCATTCGCATAACATAAAATCACTTCAGTATTATTCATAATTTCTTTAAAATATTATTTATTTAAAGGGTTTAAAGGGGCAGTAGCACGTTTTTTGATAATTTTATATTTAAAATATTTCACTGATAATTGTAAGTTAATGCTAATTGTATTATTTTGACAGTGTCAAAAATCTAATTACCGAAACCAATCATCCACAGTCAGAGGACAAAGTATGAAGATTTACATAAAATCCATTGGCGGGTCCATTTTGTGTGAACACCTTTAATTCATTTTGTGTAAGAAAAAGGAATCGCATGGCTAAACTTGACTTTATATATTTGAGTTATTACTGCTTCATTTAGTTTAAATACATTGTCTTTCAATTGGAAGCATTAATTTTCATTTTCCTGACATCACCTTATATCCCCCCCTAAAAACGTGCTACAGCCCCTTTAACGTGCCTTCAATTTTATACGGCCACCCAGGCTCATCACAAAATGTAAACGTAGAGCTACTAAAGTCAGTACACCATTATATCGTAATATCTAAGAGATTTTCAGATTTGACATGATAACATATTGAGATTTTGCCTTTCTGAAATATCCTTAAGTTTATACCATCTTATTATAACATGAGCAGGAGTCTTAATTTCTCCGTCCTCATTTTCCAAAAAAATTCTGTATGTTATGTTTACCGATCTGTCCATGCGTACGTTACGTCATTATTATTATTATAATTATAATAACTGTTTTTGTGCTAGGGAGTGGCATTTATAAAAGCATTATTTGCTTGTTTGCCAATCCTGTTTCTTTGTTTGAGATGAATATGTTTAAACCACATTTTCTTTTACGTTTTCTTTAGAGAAGAATAGGCCATCTAATCATTTGCGAAACAAATAACCAAGACATACCATGTAGTTTCATATCGATGAATTGACTTCAGATCTCTCAGTAAAAGCCATGATTAAGCTATCACCAGTCTTAACAATTCAACAAAAATTAGTAAATGTCTTCATTATATCTCTCACTATCTAACTGTCAAGTTGTGTTCATTGTTTGTGTATTAATTAAACGCCAAGTGCATGTAAGTAAGTGTCCGCTTGACTTATTACTGTAAACAATAGCAATAGCCTGACCAGTAAGGGCGATGTGATGTGGCAGGTTGTGATTGGCTGAAAGAAGTTTTCACGACTTAAAATACGACGTTTGTTTTCAAAGCCATTAAATTACTATTTTGGCATGTTTTTGAACAAACAAAGTATCGATGTTGTCTAATCATATCATTTTGAGTTCATTTCTGCATTGTGTACCCCCTCGGGGTTATCCGATGTTTAAGACGTACTCAGCCCAAAGGAAGATCAGGTAGGAAGCAATCGTCTTGTAATCAAACCATTGTCTTCGTCCAGTATCAGCATTTTCAGTCAGCACGTGATGTCGAGAAGGATCGCGGTAGTTAAACACATATATAAACTCATTGCTACATACATTATACATCATTCATCAAATTGTATACAATATTTCAATTTTAACAACAACACTTTATATCATACATTTCTTTAGACAATCATAATATCGACATAATGTATGTTATAAGCAGAAATATTTTATTCAGTTTATATTAGGTTTATCCCACATGCAATTGTAAATCAGTTGTGCACAAGTTACATGTGAGTATTCATTCACGTGTCCCCAATTAAATCAATTGCAAATCACAGTTTACCTATTTTATATCCTCATTCACAATTATTTCTATTATATCAGCACACGGAATTACTGCAATACACATGGATCACACAATCATTGCTTTGTGTATCCTCATTCAGTTGAGTCTTTCCCCATGTTAACTGGTCAGGAAAAGTTCAAATTATGTGCAATGGTGCAAATGTTATGTGTTCTAAGAATTCATAGATAAGATTACATAACTACACAGTTCATGTGTGTAAAATTTACACACCATAGATACAGATGTCACACTTGTGAGTCCATATGGCTGGCTAATAGCCGTTTCCTCACCCTATCCTCTCTGGGTTCTCCTGGCCCAACCATACAACAACCCTAACCTAGCCTGTAGTAGTGTAGTCATTTCTAAAATCTGAAGCATCCCATATATCGTCTCATGAATACAACATTCCCCTTCACAACCGTATTGCCTTGAACAAACCACCCATGAGAGCTCATTTACATAACCGTCAAAAATGTATACTTTTAATCCCTAAACTCGTTAAACCATAGAATTAAAGCCAATAGTAAATCACAGCCTTTGCGTCGTGTTTTTCTCTAAATGACTAGAAAGGGTTACATATTTACTTCCAATCTTTGAAAACCTTAAAAACCACCTGATGCCTATCCTTCTGCCTGATTAGATTTAGTTTGCCTATCCCTGGCCTTCAGTACCCAGGAAAATTCATCAGAGGCATGTTACCCAATTCGGATAGATTATCCCTTAAATCCGGTCTGTAAACCAAGGCCATTCAAGTCTATGGAGCTTCACCTCGTTCGATGACCCCGGGTTAACAACATTATGTGCCAGTCTATTCGGTCTGAATAAAATAAACATTCAGAATGTGATTTTTCAAAGTATTTTTTCATCAAACACCTTTTCTTATCAAAGTATGTTATCAATCAGTCTTTTTTTCCATTAAAGTAGATTTTCAAAAAAAAAAAAATTCTACACTTTTTTTCAAAGAAATTATTTTCAAATTCAGAAACTGATCCAGCTATCCCATCTTAAGATGGGATATCCCAACTTGGAATAGTGCTTTATCCACAGTAAGGATAGCCTCGAGAGTTATCCCATCTTAAGATGGGAAAGATCCGTAGTTGGGATGCAACAGTTGTGCCTTTAGGGATTTTCAACTTTCTGAGTTTTTGGAGGATTTTTCGAAGCAGAATTTGAAAACCATTAGGGCTAGCTCAATGAAATTGTTTTAAAAAGTGCCTTTTGGTGTTTTCAAAATGCAGGGAGTTTAGACTCAATGACATTCTTCATTTCAACATAACCAGTAATTTCTAAACTGTGTCTCACCAAAGAATGAAGATGTTTACAATAAACAGCATAGTCACTCAAACAGGATGGTTGTTTTGCTCTATTTTCACATTAACATAACATATAATATGAAGTTTGAGGTAGGGCTGCGGAGACCGATTACAAGTTAATGAATCTAAGGTGAACTTTTTCGATAAGCTCCAGTTCCCAAATTTCACAAGGGGGGGGGGGGGGGGGGGGGGTATTGGGCATATCATAGTATAAAAAACTTTTAATGTACAATCAATTTGGAGTTTTCAATTTCGGCCTTTTTTCAAAAGTGCTAATATTGCTTTCGTTGCATTTTCTATTAATACTTTGATACCTGTCAAAAACCTACCATTCCTATGAAATGTCAATTCAAGGTTTATATAGGCACCTATTATTTCCATTTTTCTATCATCAAGCGAAAGGAGCATATAGAATTCGCTGTTTTCGATGGCCCTCCGCCGAAGATCATTATCTAAGTTTTAGATAAATTGACAGTAATTATAAGTTTCCATTTTAAGCAATGTTCACACAAAAAGTTTAAGGAGTTTTGTAACTCATTTCGAGTTTCACTAAACATAACAGCGTCATCCGCATATAATAAGGTGAACAGATGTAACCAAAGATAATTGACAACTTGATTTGCATTTTCAAAGTTCACACCAGAACAACCGTTTTCCCGGTTTTTCATTTTGATGAACATCGTCATCTATATCTTCATCTAACTGTTCTCTTCCTCATTCTCTATAATGTCATGTTACTGTACCCTTACTTCTCCTCTATTCAAATTTTCATATTAACGAAACCTGTCATATATAATCAATATGATCCCTAGATTGCTTTATATTTTTTCCACTTACCTCACAAAGGCTGTGTTTGTTTCAGCAAACTCTTGCCACATTTGCTTGATTTTTGGGCAAAGTAATGAACAGATTTCCAAACTTCCTTCCATTTTGGTACTATTTTTATTAAACTGGTGAATGATTTTGTATCAAACTCACTCTCGCTCGTTTTATACAAAATTATTAACTCGTTTAATAAAAATAGTATTTAATGGAAGGCCCTTTAGTATACTCTATAAGTGCATATATCATGTTTGCCTAGCAAAATTGTTAAAGCCTGACCTCCAATATCTTTACGTCTTTGGCGTCATAAACCATTGTTCATGGCGTCAATGCATACGACAGTCGCAGACCGTTTTCTTGATACTTCAAAGAAAATAAAATGGAATAGTCATAAATATAGAAATTATTTCCCTCGTTAAATAATCAATGAATGTGCCGCTGCAAATGGTGGATGTATGGTATGGTATGGTATGGTATGGTATGGTATGGCATGGCATGGTATGGTATGGTATGGTATGTGATTTGTTCCACCCATAAATGTATGTATGTATGTATACTTAAAACTTTTTTCTTGGTATCAATGATAACAATTAAGTACAATATAAGTAATTCATACTTTCCAAAATGGGTAGATTGTGCTTATCATTTCTTTCTAGTAAAAACTTGATTAAAACAATGATTAATGGCATTATTTTAGCGGGCTTGTGTGCAGGAGAAGGGTTCGCTATTTAATGATATTTGTTTGCATCTGTAATATATGATTTATACACTCCAAAGTATGCGATATGACTTATACTAGACTCTTGCTTATTTCTGTACTCATTTAACCTTAACCCTCTTGCTCTGGCAATACAGAATGTACTTGAAAACATTTGACACTGCCTCTTGTCAATATGACTCCGTCCTGACACTTCTCAAAAGAATACGCAATAATAATTTCCTTTTCGAAAATATTTTGATATTTATATCTAAGCATTGAATTGTCGGTAGTTTTCAATGAACTTTAACGGGTTTTTTTATAAAACTATATGTAAAGAAAACATGTCTTCACATTTTAGATGCAAATATAAACTGCACATATCCATCTCAATAGGTAGATTTAAGTAATGTTAATGATTATATGTCTCCAAATATAATCGAGGAGTGTGTCGTTTCTCGTTATATAAGTGTGCGTTGCTGCTTTTAAGAAAATATTTAAAATATATCTATTAATTTTTGGTAATATTCCCTTTAATTTCAATGTTGAATATTTGAGATACTAAAACGTGATAAAAAAATTGTAAACCCCTTGAAAATAAGCAAATTGAAATTGAGTGCAATGCACAGAGTTTGCCAAACGATACGTCAACTTTAAACAAACCTTTCAATAACTATATCCGGTATACATTTTAATTCAAATGTCTTCTTAATAATGCTACATATGCCTTATATAAACTCAAAATGATTCCCATTTCAGAGTTTCTTAGTTGGCCCTGTATTTTGTACATGAAATATTATCAGTGTTATTTCTTTTGATAAGTAAATTCCATATATAAACACAAACATAATTAAATACATGTACAACAATCTAGTAATCTATCCATACTTCTTAAAACACAGAGAATGATATTTAAAAACAATTATTATGTAAATCCAAGATATGATAAGTTACAATTGTTACTAGGAACCCTTGCTAAAAGAGATATTCCGAAACAAGGAAATAAGCATATCCATTTCAATTATATGTTATACTTTCAAAACCTAATTATCCAACGTACATAATATGCACAGCCAATATGTCATATATGTTATGAAAAATCTTTTATGTTCTACGGTGAGTGCCTGTTATGACTTAAAGATTGACAATCTTATCGCTTGCTAATTAAACATTGCTCATATGTAGTTTATAAATATTGAGAAGTCTATAAAACCGAAACTATGAACGGCATTCTGTAAGTCATTATACATCTACAAAGATACAATTCTAGAACTACAATGTAGGTCGCATGTCAGATCAATATATCGATTGGAATCATTATCTAACTTTATGAAATATGACATCATTTATAACAAGTAAAATGCATTCTTTATATCCTTTATGAATATACAGTAAGTTTGTTTGTCAAGTAAATATCTGTTAGTTTGTGGAATTTGCTTATTCATTTTCTTTATAAATACGTCTCCATAAAGATGAATTTCAATTGATAGGCGATAAGCAGTTTCATTATCCTGTATGCGAATCTTCGATTATGTAAAAATAAGTCTCGTCTTCGATCTATATAACTCTTTCGTTTTATCGCTCTTTCGTTGAGTCGGCTCCAAAGAGAGGCTGTCGCCTAAGCAACAACATGACGTCATGAGCGTGTCATTGCGTCAGAGCATTGTTCGATGACGTCAGGTCATTGTTGTTATCAGTCACTAGTGACTGATAACACGTTCCATTGTTATTGTCACTAGTGACTGATAACACAGTTTATTGTCATTGATAGATCTCGGTATTTCATCGCCAATCATATAATAAATATCGCTTTGTCGCTCTTTCGCTTATATCGCTCTGTCGTTAAGATATATCGCTTTGTCGCTCTTTCGCTCTATTGCTTTGTCGTTCGTTAATATCGCTTTATCGCGTTAATATGAAAGGGCGAAAGAGCGATGTCCCGTATCGGCCATCATAGTTATATAATGTCTCTGCATAAAGGTAAACAGTTTGTTGCCTATTGAAAAATAACAAATCTAGTTTTGCAATCGACAAATATTTTTGGAGTCATGCAGTCACGAAACCGTATAGTTCACATTCCATTAAGCTAAAGCTAACGTTCTCACCACTGAGCCATTGTGACAGCGCTGGTCGAGCCAATATGTGAAGGTTTGGATGGTTTGATATTGTACGGTCGCTTCCGTAATTTCTTATCCTATCAATGTAATTGTACAACAATTTGGCGGTTTATAAACACAGGAACCCGATATCGCTAATAAAATGTAGGTAAAACGTGGGTAAGAAAGATCCGTCCCCGATATGTAATAGAGTACATATAGGGGACGGATCTTTCTTACCCACGTTTTACCTACATTTTATTAACGATATCGGGTTCCTGTGCATACAAGCTACTTAAGCCCGTGATGTAACGTTTGAGAACATGAACAATCGATTCTTATATTGCTGTTCAATACGCGCCCACTAATAATTTGCTTATTATAATGTGATAAGAATGACGATCTAAAACCATTCTTTTAGTATAAACCAAACAGCATACAAATATTTGTTTTTTCTTTATCATTCTTCAAATCCGACCTATACTTTCTTTTGTCGCGTAGTCCATCACTGTTACAGTGCCCGACGTATTTTCTAAATTATTTCTATAATGGGAAAACAGGATGTGTTTGTTAAACACTGATCCCCCCGGTTATCAGTAAATTGTAAATGCATGTATATATGTACGTGTCAATTCTACCCGAGACATTTGACCTTCCATTAAAACTGAACTTTGCCCAACATCCAGTCGTGGGCACTACATTAGAGTCAATGTCACGAGGTCAAACATTATCGCGATGGATGCACATGTGAAAATTCAAAGGTCTACCTCAAAACAATCACAAGTTATGACCAAGGTTAAAGTTTTCGAATTATGCTTCTATGCGCCAAGGTCAAGGTCACGAGGTCAAAAATTACCTCATCTGAAAGGTTTTATCATGAAAGATGCACATGTGAAATATCAAAGGCATATCTCTATACAATCACAAGTTACGGTCAAGGTTAAAGTTTTCATAATGCTTGCTTCGCCAAGGTCAAGGTATCGAGGTAAAATGATATGACCTCATCTGATAGTTCTTATCATGATAGATGCACGTGAAATATCAAAGGTCTACCCCAAGCAATCGATAGTTTTGCGCAGACCGGGCAAAACAATATACCCCCGGCATCTGATTTGGGGCATAAAAAGGCCAATCACCTCCGACATAACATTGGACTGACGAAGCACCCGATGTGGCCGATATGAAGGATTTTACTGGCGCTTTGATTGTGACTTGAAATGTACTTTGATTACCAAAAATTATAAAGTCATCGGGTCTATATATTGTTCGTAAAATTAAGTTAGATATTCATAGTTCCCTTTGTAAATGTTTGATATAGAACGAGATTGAAGAAAGTTGTCAGTTGGAAAGAAAAGTTTACCATTTCCCTGAAATACTTTATCCAAGCATACAAAGCCCTCAAGTTCAAAGCCAGGATAAGAACTGTCAGGAATATAATAATGTAAAAAGAAGTTACAAAACCTTAGCAATGTCTTTCTTAAAGCTAAATAAAATATACATCTTTACCGGTATTGCCACATCACATCATGTGCATACGACATTTGTCATTTCAAATGATATTATATATAATAATCATCCGTTTGTCAACGAATTGACATGTGTAAAACTATCTACCCTTGTGACATAGCAAGGTATGCAATGGAAACTTAAATTCAAGTTATTTTTTTCTGATATTTTATCGCATTTTAGAACATTAATATGTCAAATTAACTAAATACTTATGTAACACTTTGTCTCTTACTTTCTGATGACAGAAATAAATTGAGTTAATCCAAATTTGATCTTTCTTCAGATAAAAATAGAGCCATTGGCTCTGTAGCTCCGACTTAATACTTAATTTTGCTGTAGGGTGTCAAAGGTTCACCAAGCCCTTTTCAGGGGCCAAAGGGTCACCAAAACTAAATCATAATCCCCACTAGTCAAGGAGTCTGTACACAAGATTTCAGCTCTGAGCTTTCTATGCCTTTTGGTTTTGGAGAAACTTCGCAAAAAATATAAATCAAAATCCTCACTAGGCAACAAGTCTGAATTTTAGATTTCAACTTTCTTGGTTCAGGAGCATCTTCCTACGCAGAGCCTAAAAGGCCAGTTTCCAAACTGTCATTTTATGCCTTGCTGCATAGCCTTGAGTTTTCAGTGCTTGCTCTCTACTCTGTAGGGGCACTATAGCAGCACAGAAAAGTAAAGTCTCTGCAGCAAGGCATAAAATGACAGTTTGGAAACTGGCCTTTTAGGCTCTGCGTAGGAAGATGGTTCAGGAGATGAAAATATGTTTTGAGGGCGGAGCCCTATGGCCCTTATTTGGGACCAAAGCAGCTACAAATAATAATGCCAAATATAGTCGCAAGCGACGACAAACGGATTCAGCGCTTACAGAAATGCAACTTAAAAGTTAATGTTTGTGGATAATTTATGGATAATGTTGTTACCGTTAGTGAGCGAAAGCAAGTTATAATTTCTGAATGACTTAAAATCGTCTTTAGCTAAAGCTAAAGAGTCTGTGCGAAGACAGCGTGACAAAAGTCATGGAAGCATTCTTCATCTACATGTAATTATCACCTTCATTTCTACTGAATGCAATAAAACATACATAATGTACTTCACAAATTGTTTTAGAATGCAAACAGCTAAAAGGAGATAACTCTAATAACTGACCTTAATCCTATAAATAAAAAACGACAGTTAAATTGACAATATTTAAAGCTCTTAATTCAAATGTTAAAGGACATATCAGATTTTATCTAAAAGTTTCCTAGGTTCTGTAAGTCCTTTTAGCTGTCTAGTAATGTAACAAACACTTCTGAATGCTTTGTTGATGAGGTACGACTTTTTTTCAATTGTACATATTAAATGCATTAAAAAGAAAGTAGATTTGAAAGATTTAACGATCCGTCAATGTTATAGCATTTATCTGATTTTACCATTAAAGATATCCTCACATTTTTTTCACCAGTGTATAGAGGAGAGATTTGTCTTTATTTGCATACATTATTTGTTCATGAGCATGAAAAAGTAAAGAAATGGTGAGCGATGCGACATCTGCCGCAAATATCAAGCTTTATCTTAAGAAATAGATAATTAAGCTTATGAGACATTTACTGTGAACAATTTTATAATGAAGTACTACACAAAAGGTTTTTGTCTTCAACAAGCGTAGCCATCGATGTAAAGTATGTTTTCCTAGTGTTTTATTGCCAATGAAGTACAATTTTTCAATCATTCTTATATGAGAATCATTCAAAACGCAAATAGGATTGACCACATTTAAATGCTCCGAATTTCAATGTTCATGTTTAATCTAATTTTGATGAGATTTATCGCAGATTGTATGATCTTTTGGCTTTCTAATGATATATGGAACAATGATTTGCCGTCTATCACTGATGAGTAACGACGTTTTTTAACATACCTATATCCTTTGCATTCTAAACGCAAGCAGAAATGACAATATTCAAAGGGCCGTAACTCAATGTAAAACAAATATAGGAATTTACTGTCAAATTTAAAAAAAATCTATAGACTTTTGGCTTTCATATGATGTATAGAACAAAGCGCTATCGTACGCCGTTGATTCACTACGATATTTCAAACATACCCACCAAAACACCACATGACCAAAATGCAAAGTTTGACCTCTGCTCCTGACCGGAAATGACTGTTCGCGAGCGATTTTATTCTTTTATCTTAAAGGACCTTGCCACTGTCTACCTCTCATGCAAAAATCATCAAATTCTATGGTCTGGTTTTTGAGTTATCTGCCCTTGAAGTTTGCGATTTTTAGATTTTGGTCAACTTTGAAAAATCACAGCAAGAAAAGTATTATAGTTAGGACTTTCTAATGAGCAAATTAAGAACTACAATGCTTCAGCTACCCTGAGTGTAAATTTCAGATCTCTAGTGCAAGTATCTTCAGAGGAGAAGATTCTCAAAGGTGGGTGGGGTCGGCAATGGTCAAAAATGCACTAAATCCAAGATGGCTGCCAAACCACGTGACCTACGAAGTTTCCATGATTTGGTTTTTTGCAGCAATTTTGATTGCGCACATTTAAAAAAAAAAATAGGTCTCTAAGTGCATTTTGAAAAAAAAAATCAATGTTAAATTTTCGATTTTGGAATCGAACTGGACCTTTAATGTATGGGCCGAATTGTCCCAAAAGCTTATTGTCGCCTTTCCTCAACAAGGTCTACCAGCCTGTGAAATTTGGCTTCGATAGCATCAGCCGTTTGGTCTGAACCTTGCTCACAAAATTCGTGGAAGAATAAAAAAAAACACGCCAATAACAATAAGGATTCAGCCTTATGGCTGAATCCTTAATTAAGCAAGGGCACCCCTACTACACTGAGTAAGGTAACTGCAGTTACCTTCTCAAAAAATGGCGGAACAGCAAAACATCGCCGATTGTGACTTTTCTTCAAATGCATTTCACAACAATACAAGGTTATTTTCAGTCATATAATCTATGCGCATGTCTTGGGCATGTATCAAAGATTCATTAGATGATGTGTCACCATTCGTAGAGTGTGTAAATAAATCACAATCTTTGTTTTAAAAACTCAAGCGAGAGTAAGGTAACTCGGTTATGTGGAGTAAGGTAATTGTTAGAAGAATTGAAACATTGAGAAAGGTAACTGTAAAATTATCTTTTCTCCAACGTGATAGCATGAATAATGACTAATGATACATATCATTTACACTGATGAAGTTATACACAAGAAATGATGTATAGGTATTTCAAAATGATATCCTCGTAAAAATCACCTTATTGTTATAAAACATTCATCTTTTTTTGTATAGGGAGCACCTCAATAGATATCAAATAAAATGATTTATATGTAACACAACATTTTTACACCTTAGAATAGCATTATTTTTTAGGGATGAGCGCGACATCGTCTTTTTACATTGTTTAAGCTACTCAAAAATATGTAATCTATTCATTATTGATAAATTTGACTTATAAAACAAATTAGATAAGCTTGGACAAACAAAAGACAACAAACAAACAATACAAATTGTTTAATAAATGCAGGTTAGTCTATCTGAACGATAAGCAATATTGTATTGTATATATAAATGAAAGGATCATACTTTGTACAAAAGTTTTTTACAAAACAGGATAAATGAACCAAACAAAAACAAAACCGTCATAATTAATGTGTACCTTGCATGATTGTCTCATCCTGTGTTTCAAAAACGTGTTATTTTGATGATATATTTACAAAGAAAGATAAACAATTACAATCAATGTTTATAACCAAATCCAGGTAATAGCTTTCAGAGCTCATATCAGTGTGTTGCCGATTTATTGATTCCTTTCATTCATTCACTATTCTTATTCATTTATATTTGACACTGGCGATTAAAAACGGACCTAATTAAGGCACTTCCATTCACTCGCTCATTCTCATTGTAAGTGCACAATTGTATATGTATTTTTCACAAAAAATCCAAAGTCAATATCAGAACGTGTTATAGATTTGATTAGGCCTATATTAAAACAGTGCTATTAACTTAACAAGTTTAAGTGTTAAAGCGATCATGCATTTTGTTAAATTTAAATGTAAGTCTATTTTAATGTATTTATAAATTTCTCGCCTTTGCTAATGAAGGAATCTGTGAAAACATAAAAATAACTAGAAAATGTGTCAACAAGAAATTGAGGCTTATTAATCCAAACAAACCAAAGTCACTTTGAAACGATATATTCAGTTTCTATCTACATTTTGCAAGCTGAAGAGTTTTTTTACCCTTTCAAATCAAATAGATAACCTCTCTCGCAAGAACTAGACACATTATTTCAGTATTTAATTACGGTACTAATTGTCTAAAAACACATAGCTTGTTTCCGGCAGGCTGAAGACAACTATTGCGTAGTATGTCTTCAAGCCGCCCCAAGCCTGGAAAACAATTGCACATTGAACAAGAAACTACAGTGATATACGTTTTTTTATCATTTTTTATTTTGTTTCAAATATAACTATTTTGTTTGAATTTGATCGGCCCGTGATCGAAGAGATCGACCGTCGCATGCTCGTAACGTTAAATACAAGACCGTTTAAGCTTATAATAAATATTGTGGTATCTAGGTCATGGGATTTTGTATTTGTCATTTTACATATTTAAAATCGAATTGAGAAACAGACAGAAATTTACATATTATCCTATCCCGAATAGCAACCAGGTTTTGGACATTACTAGGCCTATTTATATATATAGAGGGCCTAAAGTGTAGATTAAAATCATAAACATATGAGAATTTCATTTTATCAAGAAAAAGTGACTTTCACTTCAATAACATGTTCTTTCTTACATTTCTGGTCCTATACACTTCCCGATCTCTACAATACCCTCCGTGTTTGGTAATTGGGTATAGATACCATATGCAACCATAACGAAAATTACACTACGTAAATTTAAAAGCAGGTTTTCTTCGAGTCAATTTTTTATGGCTACGTTGGAGCGGTCTTGTTTCCTTACAAGCAAACTTAAGAACTGTTTACATCTTAGGAAATGATTTTAAGGACATTAATATTTACAAAAAATCTATAACTTGGATAACAAACTTCCGTCTACTCCTTAGAGGATATTTATGTCAGAAACACTAGCAACTATTTAAGACTATTGCTTGGATTTTCTTTTTAATCACTTTACAACACAAGGAAAAGAACTGATATATACTTATGTTCCCTGCGACTATTCTTGTCTTGTTAAAGCTGATTTAAAATCTATAACGTAAATTACATAAAAAAACAGCGACATTAATAAAATTACATTTTTGGAAAAGCTTAGTAAGATAAGAATGTGTCATGTCCCAAGGCATTTAACGTTATTCTATAAATATGAGAAGTAAAATACTTGTATTGTTCAATATATTCTATAGCTTAAAATATTGATATAAAAGTACGACATAGTAACGTTGTATTTTTCGGTAATTCAATCTATTTACCAGGACAACATCATTTTTTGCTAATTGTGCACTTTCATCCAGAATGAGTGCAGTGCTTCCTGCAAAGGTCAATAAGAATATTTGCATATTCATGGAAAAAGCACATTCCGAAACCCCTCTCAGTTACCTTTCTCCCATCTTAAGTTACCTTACTCATGTCACAAAATGTTTACCGAGTTACCTTACTGTCGCTTGAGTTTTTAAAACAAAGATTGTGATTTATTTACACACTCTATGAATGGTGACATGTCATCTAATGAATCTTTGATACATGCCCAAGACATGCGTATAGATTATATGACTGAAAATAACCTTGTATTGTTGTGAAATGCATTTGAAGAAAAGTCACAATCAGCGATGTTTTGCTGTTCCGCCATTTTTTGAGAAGGTAACTGCAGTTACCTTACTCAGTGTAGTAGGGGTGAAGGGGTCTGTAGATAACATGTCAATTTTCTAGGCCTAGGTCGAAAATGCACAAAGCTTACAGATGGACTGATGGGCAGACGCCAGCCGCCTTTCAGGCCTATTGTGCTATACATGTGCCAGAGAAACCTTGATCAGGGCCTCCTATCACAAAGCAACCTTTACTCAGGTTGACCTGAACTCCTATTCTTTAACATTGCACTAAGGCTACCTTAAGGACTTACGATCACCTTAGGGCTTTGTGAAAGGGGACCCAGACAAATAATAACAAGATGTAAATGTATATGCTTTATTGTTGTTGGCAAAGCTGTAATTCATTAATGACAGTCCATCCTGGGTCTTGTTAACTGTAGAAAAAGCTTAGCTTATGTCCAAATTCCTCCTTGAAAAAAACAGCAGGTTGGGAAATTCACAAAAATTCTCCTAATTTCAAACTTCCAATGAAATTGCACATAATCTCTTTTAGTAGTTTTAAAATAAATAATTATCTGGTAGGTGGCATGCTGAATGGTATCTACAACCAAATCCATTCTCTTCAGGGTGATTTCAGCTATTGATTTTTAAATTAAAAGACACTTGTATTAAAAGCAGACAGTCACAAGGCAGGGTAAAGAGTTGACTGCCTGGCACTGTCCATGTAGTGGTAGCCCTCTCTTGTCCAATATCTGCCCTCATCCTGAACCGGTATCACAGCACTGCTTACTGCAAGACAAAGGCAACAAGTTAACAATCTTCACTTAATTGTGGAAGAAACTCAATTTCAAGGCTTAGAGAGACAGTATGTTGATAGGATCACATATGTCAAATTTTGAAATCTATGTTATTACATCGGGAACCACTAACTGTTACTGAAAATAACAAGTTAAAGGTCAATCAGTACATTAGAGCGAAAATACGGCCATTCAAAGTCGGGATTTTGATCGAAAACTGGACAATGTGGCTCGAGTGGTGCGCACAAATTTGCCAAACGTAATTTTGAAGAAGGTAGAAGGTAGATTACCTGTTAATTGGATGCATAAGCCACATCGATCTGCCGAAATCTAACAGCGTGAAGGTTTCTTGAATATTTCATATTAATATATCTTTATATAATTTTCAACTTCTCTTTGTATATTTTCATTAAAAACAACAACACAACAAAAGTATTTTTATTTTACAAGTTCAATATAGAAATGACCTCGATGATTGTGCATGTTGCTTCCTGTGTAAACATCGACTCGCTAACTCGCTGGGCTGACGATACTCGTGCTTGGTCTCTTGATTTTTTTCATCTGCATCATATAACTCAGGTATAGACCGACCCCCCTCTCTGACCCCCTAATTTCTGGTGTCAAATTCTCGGCTTATACCCGGTCATATACGGTAATTGGATGCATAATTTTGAATATTAAACGTATTTGAGATGTTTTCTTGATTTTTCCACAAAATCAAGCATTTTAGAGATATTATGCATAAATGGATATATTTGCAAGTCCAGTGATGAGATATGAACTTCAATCAGCATATTAGATATTTTGTAGCTTATCAAAAGCAAATAAAATTTTAAGAAAGATACTGTGTGTCACTTTAAAGAATCAATTTCAAGATGAGATTTCATAAGCAATCATTTTTCATTGTCTCCCCGCAGAGGTAGATCAAATCATAAATTTTGATCCTACCTGTTCTAATTAGACAAACTCTGTGGTTGCAGTGTCTCCTCACAGAAAAAATTTGCACCACAATCAATTTGAACACTTCTTACATGCAAAGGAGGGTTAAGTAGCCAAAATGAGTTTAGGCCAGCATTGTTTATTGCACAATTAACTTTGACTGTCTCAAATCGGGCATCTCCAATTCTAGCCCACTAACTCGGCTAATTAGAACAGATTTGATAAACATTTGATGACTTGATCTAATCTGCCTCTATTGGGAGGGAATGTCCGTTTTTTTGTAATGCGTAATTCTAACTGTTCACTTTGCTACAAAGACAAGTTTGTTTTTGGTTAACTATTCATATAATTAAAGAATGCCATTCGCTTGTGCTTGGTCAATTACACTAACAGTGAAAGGGAGGAAACTGTAAAATTGTAAACTTAAATGAATTTTATTGTTTTGATATGTTTCAAAGACATTTTTCAAAATAACCAATTGCAATGTCTTTTGGGGATAACTTTAAGGATTGAAATGGTCTTTACATATCATTACACTGGACTCGCAATTTAGCTTAGCAAGCAGATTGACTCAAAGCAGATCAAAAGTAAGCATCACAAAAGAGAAACTAATGTAGGTGTCAGTTAAATCCTGGCTGCAACATTACTGACAAGACTATGATTACAGACACCGGTTCTATTCCAACCTTGCACAACCACGAAGCTTGTGAACAGCAACATGGCTATCAAAGGTGGAAGCTTCCATTTACATTACCTTCTTAAATACCGGTAAATAAAAGGTTCTAATGAATTTTCTTCCAAATATCAAGAAGGGTTAAAGAAATTTAGTTTATGTGGAATGTAGGTGTCAATATGATCCTGGCTGCAACATTACTGACAAGACTATGATTACAGACACCGATTCTATTCCATCCTTGCACAACCACGAAGCTTGTGAACAGCAACATGGCTATCAAAGGTGGAAGTCTCCATTTACTTAACTTTCTTAACTATATAAAAGCCTATTTAACTAAAATGTGTATTTTCACACTAAAATAAGGCATTTGTAAACACATATTTTAACCAGTGATTGGGAAAGGCAGGGGTCATTCACCATTTTAAACATGATGAAAAAAAAGCTCATTAAAATTTTGAAGATTAATGATCCAATCGGCAATGGCCCATTTAAAATTCATAAAATACCAATCCCCTGAAAATGGCAAATTGTCAAATATGTCTTTCCTAATTCCTCCCTTAACTCAATATGAACACTTTTAAACATTCAACATATCGAGTAAAGAGAAAGATTTCTTTGATATTTTCTAGGGGAGTTTTACAAAGGATTTGCATGTTCGAAAATCCACAACTGGGTCAAGAAATTGTGTAACATAACTTATTTCCAAAACTCATATAGGCCCTGATGAAAGAATTTGACATGAAATGACACTCCACTCGACTTGTCAATTCAAGATCCAAAACTGGCATAATGAAAAGGTTCCAATGAATTTTCTTCCAAATATCAAAAGGGGCTAAAGAAATTTAGTTTATGTGGAATGTAGGTGTCAATATGATCCTGGCTGCAACATTACTGACAAGACTATGATTACTGACACCAGTTCTATTCCAACCTTGCACAACCACGAAGCTTGTGAACAGCAACATGGTTATCAAAGGTGGAAGCTTCCATTTACATTACTTTCTTAACTACCGGTAAATAAAAGCCTATTTAAAATGTGTATTTTCACACCAAAATAAGGCATTTGTAAACACATATTGCCTTAGTGATTAAGAAAGGAAGGGGCCATTGATCATTTTAAACATGAAAAAAATAGAGCCATTGGCTCTGTAGCTCATCAGGCTACATTTGATTTTGCTTTAGGGTGTGGCCAATGTGGTACACCCCTACCTTAGTAGGGGTCACAGGGCTAAAATTTATAATCCTCATTAGTCATAGAGTCTGTACACAAAATTTCAGCTTTCTAAGCCTTATGAGTCGGGAGAAGAAGATGAAAATAGGTTTTATGGGTGTGACCCCTGTGACCCTTTTTAGGGGCCAAAGGACCACCAAAGCTACAATTTATAATCCTCACTAGTCAAGGAGTCTGTACACAAAGTTTTAGCTTTCTAGGCCTTATGGTTCTGGAGAAGAAGTCAAAATTCCACAAAGTTTACGGACGGACAGACGGATGCCGGACACCATGCCATGCCATAAGCCCATCGAGCCTTACAGGCCAGATAAGCTAAAAGGGCTCATTAAAATTTTGAAGTTTAATGATCCAATCAGCAATGGCCAATTTAAAATTCAGAAAATTACCTTCCCCTGAAAATGGCAAATTGTCAAATATGTCTTTCCCAATCCCTCCCTTAACTCAATATGAACACTTCTAAACATTTAACTTATTGAGAAAAGAGAAATCTTTAATATTTTCTAAGGGATTTACACAAAGGATCATAACTGCATGTTCGAAAATCCACAACTGGGTGAAGAAATTACAAGTTATTTCCAAAAATCATATACCGGTAGGTCCTGATGAAAGGTTCCAATGATTTTTTTTTCCAAATATCAAAAGGGGCTAAAGAAATTTAGTTTATGTGGAATGTAGGTGTCAATATGATCCTGGCTGCAACATTACTGACAAGACTATGATTACTGACACCGGTTCTATTCCAACCTTGCACAACCATGAAACTTGTGAACAGCAACATGGCTATCAAAGGTGGAAGGAAACCTATTTTAAAGATTTGTTAATGAGTTTGGATTCATTAAAATCGATCACAAGTAACTGTATGGGAGTTATTTCAGCCACTGTTCAAGGAACAGACAGATTATTAGTGACCAAATAGTTAGTAAACTAATTTCTTTACCAGATGTGCGAGGTGAGGGGATTTGGGATTTCATGCAGCTTTCAAGAGTATATCACTGCTGCTAGTATGATGGCAGGGAGAAAGCCTGTAACACTATTTTGGTAATGAATTGCGGTGACACCTGCAAGCATATGTGCGAACATATAGGTTTGTCAAGGTAACAAGGAAGTTCAAAGTATGAAAGGGAGAAAAATCTTCCCTTTCCCAAATATAAAGGGATTTTCAGAGAAAGCAATGGGATGTTCGAGAAGAAAAAAAAAAGTTTTGATTTTTGCAATGAGACTTTCTCCCATCATTAGTAAGGATAATGGGATATCTTGATACATCAATGGGTAAATATTCCAAAATCCCTGTCCAAAGTAATCCCTGCAAGGAATGATTTGGAAGTCATTTCAGCAGTTTACTCTTGAAGATCAGAAAATTTTAGTGTGACTAACTCATTGAAACTTCTTTCAGAATCAATTTAAGCAGTTATCAATATATCACAGTGCTATATAATAGTGTTGGAGAACTTTTCATAGATTAAAAGAAATTGTTTCTGTCACACAAAAATATCATTTATTTCAGCGGCATACTGTTCAGAACCAAGATTACGGTGTAGTAACTAGTTGGGGAAACATTTTACACATTGCACATTAAAGGATGTACAAAAGATTTGATTTTTGATTCTGTATTCCTGGTTTAATGCTCAAAGACATGAAGGATTTTTAGAAGAGATCCATAGCATAATTCCCCAGATTGCAAAGTGGAAGGGGTTCGTCATAGATTTGTCACGATCACAAGGAAGGAGTGGGGAGTCATTTCAGCAAGGATTACAGTGAGAAGGCTCAAGCATTACCAACGCAGTGATCAATCTACAGATATGACCCTCTGAGTCAAGGGACTCGCTACCAAAAAGTCTTGTGAGTCCAAGCTGATCTAAATGAGTCCTTAATAAGTAAGCACATAGTACCACAAAAAAAACTATGCATCCCAGGACTCAAAGCTTTAATTTCTATGAGTCCTTTCTAAGTTTTATGAGTATTTGAAGCAGGACTCGCAGGTAAATTTATCCCTAAAAAGTAGGGACTAGGGAGTACTTACAACTTTTTCTTCCCGGACTGCAGCATGAAAGAAGAACATGACACAGTCGCCCTTGTCGTTGACCCTCTGGGCTGGAATATGGAAACACTCCGGCGAGGAGTCCTCGCCATCTTCACCTTGATCTTCTTGGCTTACCTCTACATCCTTGTAGGGTGCTGAAAGAAGACCATTATTTCTCAGTGGGGTTTATTGGGATTTAACATTAGGCAGTTACTTAACACTTGGATGTTGCGAGTAGATGATATTCATAACGACAAATGAAAAATCTTTTGTAATTTTGTAAATGCAACAGCATAATTACAGGGGTTGAAAAATACCATTGCCTGTGCCAAGTAAAATTTGCAAGTCGTGCAAGTTAATACTTGTGACGTGTTCGCGTGTAAGTGAAAAATAACTGATGTGAGCTAACATTACCTGGAAATTGAGTAAAGAAGTGCAAAACTATTTGTTTCATCGCTCCGAAACAGCTTCATGAATGAAAAGGAAACTGACCTCACTTGCAAGAGAGGTCGACCACAACACCCGAGAGTTAAATTATTCAATGTTGATAAATAATGAATGTTCATTGGTCGATACATAAAGGTCAAATACTAAAGCAGAGAGCAAGATTTTTTTAAGTTATCTTATTGGCTAATTTCCTGTGTTTAATCATTGGGTATTTTCGTACTTCTGATGAGAAATTAATATACGCTGATCTGTCAAAGCAATACTATAGAGAAAGAAGAAAACAAATGACATTAGAATTTAAAATTTCTCTAAATTATTTATGATATATTTGTCAAAGGAAAGTATTAGTCAAATACGTACAAAATGCACTGCAGTCAGTAAAATTTTGCAGATATCATTGAATGATACAGCAACTTGCAACTGGTACATTGAAATTTGATGCAATTATCAAATTTTAATTGCCGATTGCTTATTATATTACTGTAGTTTGACATTCTTGCTTAATTAAATTGATATTGAGTAAAAACAAATGAAAATAAGTTTACCTAGACTTGTTCATTATATCAGCTGATTCATAGTGGGACATGTAAAACTTAATTTTGGGCAAGTGAAAAAGCTATTCAGTCCCTGGAGAAGTCAGATTTTGAAAAATTTCAATCCCTGATTTTTGTCTCCCTTGTGATATGATGCATGGAAAAACATGACAAATTAAAATCATTATCTTGTAAGCACAACAGTGATATTGTATGCCTAAAATCTTAAAAATTAACCCGAAATTGTAATCTGCTATAGCAACTTGTTGAATGTTAAACTTGAAAGATCCTGGGATTGTAAACACTTAAATTAAGTCTTTTTGGACTACCACAATTCCACAAGAATTCACAAGACTGTTCTGAAAATTTTTTTGCGGCAAAAGCAGCATGCAGACCTTAAACCTTTCACCAAAGTGACCAACTATCCTTTACCTTTGAAAAATTGGATGTCATCTTCATTTTTTGTAACTATGTCTTTGAGTTCATTGAAAGCTTCCATTATTTCTGGTAGTCTATCAGCTTTTCCAATCTTCTTATAGTGTTTACCAAGCCTGCAAGAGATAAAAGAAATTAACTTTCCTTCATCTAGACATCTACAGTCAAACAATCAACATACGAGAGTGGACAAGTAAATCTTTGACAGGTAGATTCTTGTGGACTGCATTCATATTTGATGCCATGTCGACACAAGAGTTGAACCATGGGCTCTGCAGCCATTATGTACATTACTTGTCGTTGCATAAGTTCAGATTTGCATGACAAATAATAAGATTCTTAGAGCCTCCAACAAAGCTATATTTTTAAGTTAATTTTTTACCATTGTCAATGGTGCTTCGTGTTATAAAATCAGGACATTTTCACATTAAAATTGATGTACCGTATATGACCGGGTATAAGCCGAGAATTTGACACCAGAAATTAGGGGGTCAGAGAGGGGGGTCGGTCTATACCTGAGTTATATGATGCAGATGAAAAAAATCAAGAGACCAAGCACGAGTATCGTCAGCCCAGCGAGTTAGCGAGTCGATGTTTACACAGGAAGCAACATGCACAATCATCGAGGTCATTTCTATATTGAACTTGTAAAATAAAAATACTTTTGTTGTGTTGTTGTTTTTAATACAAAGAGAAGTTGAAAAATATATAAAGATATATTAATATGCAACGGGAAGTTGAAAATATATTCAAGCAACCTTCACGTACTGTTAGATTTCGGCAGATCGATGTGGCTTCACTCGCATCCACGATCGGCAATTGAAACCCGGTTTTTCAAATATTATCAAGAGTTATCACTTCAAAAGGCTTGTTGTCCATTTTAAAGTATTATTAAGACATATTTCCAAACTTATCAATCATATCTGATCGAAATTCAATCAAATCTTTGTCAAAGATACACTCGTGAAAGCACGATGTTTTACATTACTTTGAATTTCAATCGTAATTTCGTGACGACGAATAACATTCCTTTTATAATTTTTTGCTCATGGTTATATTTCTGATCGTTATTCTTCGACTTTTATATACACAAATATTTCAATTAACTACATGTTAATTTTGAAAATATAAAATATAGAAAACGTGTAAGAAAATCTGATATATTTACACATTTAATATTGTATCGACAAAATGTTGTCATGAAATTATTACGACCACGTTTTATGTTTCGTAGATCTTTTTAAACCGACTTGCTGATTGGTTGACCATCATAATTCAACCAATGAAAAGGCTTGTAACAAATATCTCATTTCCAGCAAATACTTCATGCACCAAAGGTTGTTGACTGTCGTTCGTTAACAATTTGCCGAGAATAATATGTTATATGATTAAAACAAACAACAAACACCGTAAGTGAACACTTATAATTTATTTTATAGTTTTTTAAAATAATATACGTCTTAAAATTAACGTGTCATTTGATGATTCATGAGTTTTTAGTTTCAATGCAACCGGCATCATATCTACTTACTGTCAGCAAAATTAGAGCTGCGAAGAGGGGGGGTCGGTCTATACTTGAGATACTAGGTTTTGACTGGAATTTGGGGGGTTGAGAAAGGGGGTCGGTTTATATGCGGGGTCGGCTTATACCCGGTCATATACGGTATATAATAGACAAGACCCAAGCTTTACCAGTACAAAAGTTTAAAACCCCAGGCCATAACTAGACTAATCGACGCAACGAGATAAGGGCTGATTTGTTCTTTGAGTGTAAACACCAAAAACGCTGTCGCCCCAACATCATAATAGACCATTCCAAGCACAGACGTTTTGAACTACGTATACAGCAATGTTATCTCAGACTTACTGACAAATGAGTGGGTCATAGGTTTAGGTTTATGTAGGAATTAATTTCTGATTAAGAAGCTAATCACAGCTCTTATTTTTATGTACTTTTGTAAAAGATATTCAAGACATATCTAACTATTTCAATTGACAGAAAAGATTCTAACAGACTTGTCTACTCAAAATATTGGAATTATGCACAGAAAGCCTTAAGTCATTTATACAAAAATAGAGCCAGTGGCTCTGTAGCTTATCAGGCTTCATATCAATTTTGCATTAGGGTGTGGCAAAGGTGCAATTTGGTTAAAGGGTGTGGCCCCTAAGGCGCTAATTAGGGGCCACAGGGCCACAAAAGCTATCAATCATAATCCTCACTAAACAGTATATTCACAAGGTTTCAGCTTTCTGGGCCTTTTGCAACTGGAAAAGAAGATGAAAATAGGTTTTAAGGGTGTGGCCCCTCTGGCCCTTGATAGGGGTCAATTGGCCACCAAAGCTACAATTTATAATCCTCAATAGTCCAGGAATCTGTACACAAAGTTTCAGCTTTCTAGGCCTTATGGTTCTGGAGTAGAAGATGAAATGGGTTTTGCGGGCGTGGCCCCTGTGACCCTTATCAGGGGCCACAGGGCCACCAAAGCTACAATTTATAATCCTAACTAGTCAAGGAGTCTGTACACAATATTTCAGCTTTCTTGGCCTAATGCTTCTGGAGAAGTCGAAATTCCAAAAAGTTTTTGGACGGACGGATGGGGGCCAGATGAGCTAAAAATTACTATTTCATCTGTTTATTTTACATAGAATGAAAACCAAGCTCTGTGAAACACTGATGCCAGTAAAGTTCACAAATGTCCATTATTTTCATGCAAGCGGAATGATTTTGTTTAGAAGACAAAAGGTGATGACCGGGAAAAAAACTTACATCTTGCAGTAGGTCTTCAGGTACTTGACATATGATTTTGCAGTATCATAGTAGGATGTGCAGTCCTCAAGATTATGGTTGATACACACGTCAAGCCCACACTCCTCATTACTGTCCTCGTATTCCTCTCCTTGCTCCTCCTGACTGGCGTTGGCACCGGTGTCGCATTTTAAATCATTCGATCTCTTCACAAACTGTCAAACATTAAACAATGATGAATGCAGGTATTTCATAATCTGCATGTGCAGGTAATCATTTATAGCCACAACGGGTACACACTAGCATAAGGTACATGGGTAAACTTTCAGTTTAACAGAAGAGTGCAGCCATGGAAAACAATGTTTTTGATGTCCAGTCGGTATAGGATCCAAAGGTTCAAAAAGCCCTTCCATCGGGACTGTTTATTATAATCCTCAATAGTAGGGGTCTGTACACAACATTTCAGCTTTCCAATGCACATTATTGCGATAAAATTTGGTATTAATTGCACCACACGTTTAAATAGTTGGGGTGTCCTGTTTTCGATCAGGTGTTAGCAACAGCGTCCCCCTTTGTGTTTTCTATATATAATAGATCGAGACTTGCGCTAAAATCTTTACTTCTTGACCAATTTTGTTCAAATTTGAAATGAAGGTTTATTTCAACATATGAAAACGATATTAACTTATTAAGTGCAAAGGTTCAGGTTGGGAAATTTTATTTTTTTATCACCTATCAGGCTATGCCTTATGCCTCTGGAGAAGATGAAAATAGGTTTTTAAAATTTAAGGGTGTGGCCTCTGTGACCCTTATTAAGGGTCCCAGAGCCTTACAGGCCAGATGAGCTTGAAAGTAGTCTTGAGTAGATCTAAGATCTGTTCATATTTTGCTTCAATTTAATTGCAATTTGAATGATATTTACACACCAAGACAGCAGAATTTGAATCCACATAAACAATAGTATAAATACAATTACTTAACAACAAATTGAACAAATTATTTATCTACAACTTATTTGCCTTCAACATTTATGATTAAGTTTCATTAAAAAAAGAGAGTATATCACTATTAAAAATTGCTATTTTATAAAAATGTTTAAACATATGAATATTAACAAGATAAAAACACACCTTGCAGGTAACTTTCATCAGTCCCTTCTCAACATTCATTTGGTTTGCATCGGTGCAGACTTCATCGTCTAAAAAAGAAATGTACAAATTGCATTGATCAACAGTTTACACATTTTTATACGAGTCATAACACCCTCAAGATGAAGATATCGATAAACTTGCATATTTTAAAAGACATTAAATTGGTATAACTATAGAATTGGTTCGCCACCCTTTTTCATAATATATTGTTTTACTAAACTGTTCTTTAGGTTAGGGTTAGGGTTAGGTTTTGCTTTAGGTTTAGGGTAAGGGACTTACTTAGGGTTAGTGGTAGGGTAAGGGTTAGGGTTAGTTATAGGGTAAGGATTTGGGTGGCGAACCAATTTTATAATTGCTCCATTAAATTAAATAAAACTGGCAACATACCATATTATCAAGGCTAAGCAACATTGAAATGATTATGTTTAACATAACTCGACCATACTAAATCTCTTTTACTTTACAAAAAATAAAAAGCAGTAAAAGAAAATTTATGACTAAAAGTACAAAACTTTTAGATAATTCAAAGAGACTCTAAATAAAAGGATTATTTGGCTAACATAAAACAAGTTATATCAAATAAGTCATGTTTTACTCAATAATAAAGATTTAGAAGTTGAAAACAAAACATCACTACAGACCACTAGATATAGACAAATAAACCGATTTATTGTGAGAAGTTTAGGAACAAAAATATGACATGTCAACACGTCAAGTCACATCTGGTGTTTACATCTAAATTTAATGTCATTAGAGTTCTAGTCTAATGAAAAGTATAAAAAATAAATGATCTACAATGGAATGGAATCCCTCTTCTATTCGTTTACCAGTAAATAAATCGTGGAAGATCTTCATGGTGGAGGATGGGGATGGATCTTTCCACAGAGATAAGGGACAACGTCGCTTCGCTGGCGAACGGGCTAAAAAGGAAGATAGGATTGAGCAACTTCCGGTATGTGCGCGTCGAAAGCTTGACTGGGCCTTTATTTACTTTGCGTTTGCGCACTCACGGACATTTTGTTGTAGGCCTACCTCTTGATTTTTAACGTTATGTAATGTGTATACACACCTTTTTAATGCAAAATATTCGTTCCAAATGTTTCGGACAGTTTTGATTAAGGCCACATGTAAATAAATAAGAGTGCGTATTTACCCAATACAACAAAATCTGTGTGCATATCCTTCCAATTAAACCAGGGAAGTATAATACAACAATGTTCTAACATCCCTGATTAAACCAATCGAAATAGCTACGAGAAAATCTCAATTTTGAAGACACTGATAAAACATTAAAAACGGAAATTTGTCACACGTCAGAAACACTGACCTATTGGTTGCCAGTTGTGTGAGTTTGAAGGCTAGATAGATCTACTTAATGATCAAGTTTGGTAATTTTATATGTACACCAAAAAATAGCATGAGTTACCGTTCAGCCTGTGATTTATGTCTTTGTTTCCAGAATAATGACTCTAGTAGGCCTATGTTTGTCAAACTTGCCTTTCTATATATACAATGCTAGGCTATTAGTAGACAAATGATAATCATAATTTTATTAAAACGGTGATTCAAGAACAAAAACAAACTTTCCCATCCTGAACTCCATCAGCCATTTTCTTATGCTTTTTAAGATTAATTTTTATATGTGACAGGGGATTTTAATGAATAAAACGCCCCCTTATTTTTATCGTGTTTGAAACCTCGAATGTTCTGCTGTTTCTTGATCAGAACGAAAGTAAAGTTTTTTCCGTCAGCTATTTGTACAATATGTTTAGATAATTGGTGGCCTTGCTATAAAAAATATCATCTAAACATTTTACCCCTTCTTCATGACTAGTGTACACTTATGACTTAACAGCAATGACCAGCAGTTAAAAGATTCAACATGCTGCTATGAGAACACTATCTTTTTACTTACATTAATGACCTAATGAAACTCAGTAAACTCATGCTTCAGAGTGTGTTTTTCAATTGGCTTCTTGGGGATACTTTGATGACAATAAACAAAAGGAGTGAATAGGCCTACACTTTGCACGTATTGTTTTTTTTTTTTTTTTTTTTTTTTTTTTTTTTTTTATTGATCCCATAAACTTCATGTACAGCATAATGTTGGTTACAGGCTCATCTATCTGGATCGAATATTGGGAGTAGAGGAAACCATTTTTTGGTAAAAATATCTAATTTATGATTTCGAATAGCTATGAATTTCTCAACCGTGAATATGTCTTTAAAAAAATTTTCAAAAAGTTTTAAGTTAGGTATGGAATTTTTAAGGTTGCAAATATAAATATGTCTTTTAGCCGAAAGTATTAAGTGATCTAATAAAGGGTCATTATTTGAAGTTCCAAACCAAACAAGAGATTTTGTCAATTGCAAATCCAAAGTGTTTTGTTTAATCCAATTTTGAAGTTTATTCCAAAAGTGTTTTGTTTCCTCGCATTCCCAATATACATGACATAAATTTTCATCAGCAGCATGACAGAATGTACATCTGATATTGTCAACAAGTTTCATTTTCATGAGTTCTTTTTTAGTATAAATAATTCCATGCAGAAACTTAAATTGAAAATCAAGCAGTTTGATATCCTTTATGTTTTTTCTATGAACACTAAAAATCAAGTTCCAGTTAAGATCAATATCATGAAACAAATTTTCCCATCGAAGGCAAATAAGAGGCATAGTGTTATCAGAGAGCAGTTTGTCATAGTATTTTCTAGAGCCCCTGTTTGGAGTCATGAAGTCCTTATATAGGGAGTTGACATGGAAATGATTAACATTTATGTGTCTGTAATCTTCTAAAGTCCTTTTCCATGAATTTGGTATAATATATAAGATATAGTCAAGATCCATATATGTTCCCCTAATCCCAAATCTCATTTTCAAATCTTCAAAACTAATCAAACCTTGTTCATCATATAAGTCCTTAATAGTCCATATTCCTTTACCTGCCCAGTGTTTGATAATGTGATTTGGATTTTTAAAGTTATGATTTAGCCATATTGGTTGGGATAGGATTTCATTTATGTCATCATCAATCATGAATTTTCGACAGTAGATTTTCCAAGCTCTAGTAACATCCCTCCAAAAAGGATTCTCAGTTTCAACAATATCCTGAATATTTGCCCCAAATTTTAATATATCTTTTAGTGGAAAATTACAAGGATTACTTACATTCGGTTTTCGGATATAAAGTTTGAGAGTAGATAATTTCATGGCATTTATAAAAGTTTTAATGTCAATCATACGCAACCCTCCTTCTTTATAATCTTTTTTCAGATTGCTTCGTTTAATCTTGTCAATCTTGCCATTCCAAATAAATTTGAAAAATAATCTTTCAAGGGAGGTAATAAATTCATCAGGTGGGTTAGGTAAACTATTAAAAATGTGCACCAGTTTTGAAAGAGCCAAAGTTTTTATAACAGTAATTTTGCCTGTCAGTGTCAAATGTCTTTTTCTCCATGATCCCAATAATCTTTTTATTTCTTCAAGTCTTTTTCTTGTGTTGATGACCCATAGGTCATTCAAATGGGGGGTAAATTTAATTCCTAAAACTTCAAATTCATTCCTTTGCCATTCTATATCTAAATCTTTACAGAGTACATCTCCACTACCTGCCTTTGAGCCAATCCAGATTGCCTTAGTCTTATCAATATTTATTTTCAAGCCTGACATGTTATAAAATATATTGATAGTATCAATAGCAGCATACAGACTATCCTCTGTTCCATCAAGAAGTAATTCAGTATCATCAGCATATTGGCCTAATTTATATTCCTGATCATCAATTACAATACCTTTTATTTTGTCATTTTGTCTGATCATACAACCCAGGATTTCAGCTACAAATAGAAACAGGTATGGTGATAGAGGGTCTCCTTGCCTGCAGCCTCGTTCATTAGAGAAGAATTCTGATAGATGTCCATTTTGAATAACACATGATGTTGTGTCATAAGTTAATAAATTAATCCAGCGTATAATCTCTGGACCAAAACCAAATTTTAGTAAAACCGCATTGATGAAATCTTTGGAAACAGAGTCAAAAGCTTTTTCAAAGTCTATTAAAATCAATAATCCCTTAATGTTTCTTTTCTTAGTTTCAAACATAATATCATATAATAGTCTGGTATTTTCACTTAGTGTTCTTCCTGGAATAAATCCTGTCTGATTATCATGAATTAAAGCATCTAAGGTAATCTTCAACCTGTTAGCTATACATGCAGTTACAATTTTATATAATGCATTTAATAAAGTTATTGGCCTCCAGTTCTTTAATAAAGTTCTGTTTTTATCAGTTTTAGGAATACAGGTGATAACTCCTCTCTTCATAGATAGTGTCATCATATTTCTTTTATAAACATCTTTAATAAATCTAAGAACCCAAAACTTTAGTTCTTTCCAAAAGTATTTAAAAAAATCAATTGGAAAACCATCTATTCCAGGGCTTTTATTATTTTTCATATTCTTGACTGCAGATGATAATTCATTCATGTCTATTTCCTTTTCCAATTTATCCCTTAGTTCATCATTCAAGATTGGGGTCACAACACTTTTTAAATGAGAGTCAGTTTCATATTCTTTCCCATCTGAGGAATACAGTTTTTTATAAAATCCCTTAACTTCATTTAAAATCAAGTCACCATCTGTAATTTCTTCATCATTATCCGTGATAATTTTGTTTATTGATTTGCTGACAAAGTTTCTATTCTCTAAATGGCAGAAATATTTTGTTGGTTTTTCTCCTTCTTCGTACCAAAGGATTCGGTTTCTCAATTGAATTCCTCTTATTTCTTCTTCCTTAATTTGCTCTAATTCTAATTTTAACTTTGCTAGATCTGAGAGTAGAGATTCTTCTATGTTCTGAAAATTTCTTCTAATTGTATCTTCACAATCTTTTATTTTAATTTCTAATTCCCTGGTTTTATCTTTTTTTGTCTTTTTAAGAAAAGTTGAGAAAGAGATTGATTTACCTCTAACCTTCATCAGAAAAGTTTCCAAGAATAAACTGTCACTAATTTTAAGTTTAGCTTCATAATCCTTTATATTATTGCTATTTATATCATTATATGAATATTCTTCTATAGTTTCCCTCAATATTGATCTGACTAAATCTGCATATTCAGGATGCAATAGTAGGGATGTATTAAATTTCCAGTAGCCCCTTCCTCTTTCTTGGTTTAAGGAGTTGGAGAAAGTAAAGCTAACTGCCGAGTGATCAGTTTTATATCCAGGTAAAATATCTGAATCAAGTGTGAGATTTAATAAATCTTGTGATATTAAAAAGAAATCCAATCTCGCTTGTTGTCTAGGAAGTTTTTTCCACCATGTAAACTTTCTTAAATCTTGATTAAGCTCCCTCCAAACATCAACAAGGTCAAGTGATTGCACGTATTGTTGTTTAAAATTTTATAACATATTAAACTTGTTATTTGTATTGAATACCTATATATTTCGAAAAAGCGGTGAGTATCAAAAAGTATGAATACCCACTCAAAATTAAAAATACCCACTCAATTATCAAAATACGGGTAACATACCCACATAGGCAAAGGCTTATCTGAAGCTCTGAAATACACAATAAATTAGGCTATCCGGTGCTGAATTCCTTTATCAGAAGTCCTCTCATGCATGCAAAGACCGGCAGTTCTAAGTAACAAGTGTTATCTAATAGGTTATAATCAATCAGTCGGCCACATAGCAATAAAGCACAGCTGTCCTCAGAAAGGGAATTGGTCGCCCATATCAATTAACATAACGTCACATCAATTATATTTATAGTACTTACAAGGTCAGGTTCAAACAATCAATCCAATCTCGTTCCACCTCCCTGGCTGCAGTTGACGAGCAGGAATAAACAAAAGAGATATGCAGGTGTTATTGACCACCATAATTTTTAACCGTAAATAAATCATTTAGTTCCAGGCTAAGAGAATATTATAATTATTCATTGTCATTATCACTTCTTTCGAATTTACAGTTATAAATGCGTGTTCAATATGCATACAATATAACAAACGAAACATAAAAAAATTAAATCAATATCATATTGCAACTTCAAATAAAATGTCACTTACTGTCTTAATCCTGCTGAAGATCGAGTTCAGTGTAAGAGATGTGACTTGATACCAACTGGGTCAAACTTGTGGTCGCCCAAGCATTTGTATTTATAAGATGAAAAAGTAATACTTTCGGAAACTAGTTGATTATGATACAGAAGAATTAGAGAAAAATAGAAAAAAAGAAATGTTTTTTGGTTTGGTTGTAAACTCAAGATAAAATACACGATGACTATGAGGGAATTCATCCATTTGGGATACCATGTTGTAAAGTGTAAATTTTCCATTACATTATTATCTCGGTATTTACTGTAGGGTGTTATATCCAGTTCAGCTCATCACTACATAACTAATGTTTACCCACCTTAAGCCGTAGATATATCTAACGAGGCCTCAGTCGATAAGTATGAGACACATTTTTATGGAAGACGCAGGTAGGACGCTGTCCCCCTTTAAGGAGAAAAATATGATTTTGGGGTTCACGAGGCATTTTGATTTACTCTGCCATTTTTAAAACGGAGAACAAACGACGGGAGGACTCATGTCCAATGTGACGGGGTTATAAAGACACAATTTCTGCATATTCTTCAATAAATCAAAGAGAGTACTGAATAATGAAATAAAAAATCATTCTAGATTCGCAATATTCCGGTCAGTCACAATATGTTTTCGGTGACCTGTATCAAACAGATATGTTTTGGATAATGCTTTTTGATGTGGTAAAAAATGCCATATTATCGAAAAATGACCCATTTTTAACAGCTAGGCTATTTCCTTTATGAACATAATTTTTCATCTGAAAAAAACCTTGATTGTTTGAAACGATGCCTAATACGATAGTTTTATGGAATTTCTATTCATGGCTCAAGTTTGTACAATCTAAATAAATTTAGATCAACAGGAATTATATAAAACCTGTTGATCTAAATGTATTTAGATTAAAGTTTGTATTCATCAAACCGTTAAACTGGCGATAAATATCCTAATTTTCGTTACTCGCGTAAGCCGATCACATTGTCTGTGTATGTATACCTTTTGTGTGAATCAAGTGAAGCCTACAATTGTTGTCGCGCAGCGCAAGTGAGTCAGGGAACCAGAGTGCTAAAACGCCGTAGGCTCTGTCGGTACGTTGATAAATGTTAGTTATCTTAGAATTGATGGATTTTGTATTATCAGTTTTAATTGAAAAGGTATTATTTTACCACAACAACTATCGACTGTGATTACTTTTTCCATTTCCATTACTAGTAAGTTGTATTTTCTAGATATCTTTCGATTTTGGTTTTTTAACTAAGGGGAGCTAACTCATCATTACGCCCTGACATTATCAGTGATAAGCTTTCTCAGTGTGACAATGATCACGTTCTCACGGTTTAGATACTCAACGCTTGCGTGAACTGTTGTGTGAGTATATCCGGATGGAAATAATCCTTGATTCCTTATAAATAATGAACATGGTCATGATTTATCCATCTTATAAACCGATAATTATAGTGATGATTAGACCTTCGATCCCTGATTTTGACAAGTAGACACAATACCTTTAGCCCTAGTAGATGTGGATCACTATACAAGAATACTGCCTTGAGTTCAGTAACTCAAAATTTCCCGGAATGTTGAACAGAAGGATACCAGTCCCAGACAACGTACTACTGAAAGTTCACATAACCACAAACATATTTCACTATTTTCGTTGAATATATTAAAGTTTGATTACAATATTGTATATTGCGTCAAAGGTCGCTACTCAAATATGCTCAGTTTGGTAATGAAAGCCGTTTTTGAATGCCACTTTTGATGGACCGCTTAGATCTATCTGGTCACAAACCAGTGAATGCATGACTGCCCGTCACTGGTCACACCCCCTTTTTGTGACGTCATAAACAGAATCAGCATCGTTATTTATACATATATCGTAACAATACCACAGAAAAAAGCCCAATAATTAACTATTTTCAGAAAATGTTTTCCACTCAGTTAGATAAATCATTTGACGATGTAACACTAACACTACTAAGCCTTTGGTGTAATAATTAAATTAAGATATCCACATCAATCCTAATTAAACAATTATTTAGTCGGTATTTCAGTTGAATTAATGATGCGTTACCCTTAGACTAAAATTTAGTCTATGAAATATTTTAAATAATTATTGTACCTTCATTTATGTTATTTTATTTCTTGAGGCTTGTATTCAGTCAATCTAGACTTGCAGAAATAGGATGTAGACTATATAAAAGGCTCCTATTTAATACACAGTCATGTACTCTGTATAGTCTGTATATTAGGTCACACCCGTGCGAGTTTTATGGTCCCTAACCCAGGTGGGTTTTTTCACAGCTGATAATTACGCTGTCTCAATGAAATGCTAATTAAAGGTGTTTATTGGACAAATTAACAAAAATGAAGTCCAATTTTTATTTTGTTGAAAAATATTTGAACAAAAATCGAGAAGTGTTAAAGTTGATGTTAGTAAGTGTTGAACGCAAGGCAGGCATCACCTCTCTGTAAGGCATTTTCAATCCTGATTTCTCTAAACAAATTGATCATGATCAAATAGACAGAATTACCTGACTTAAGAATTTTGTTTTCCACATGTGACAGACGCTTAATTGTTCTTAGAATGTATGAAACATTAGCAAGAAAGAGCTGTCACGTGACCCGTTGTGGTTTATTTGAAGAAAATTGTTTACACAAAATAATCTCAGAGTTATGATTTACAAAATGATCTAGCATATGAAAGCAAATTATTTAAAAACTTTTTTGTACTGAATGTCATTATGATAACATTCAGAATCACCTACTTTATGAAATGACCATTCATATGTCGTAGCAAGCGCAAACCCGCATGAGGAAGGAGTTACCATCCTGCAGGGTTGCACTTGTCTAGACTTTTTCCCAGGGAATTAGCTTGATGCTATAGGATCCAACCTCAGAGTTCTGGGGAGAGCATCTTATGAGACAGGCAGGAGTGGACAGACACACACACAAGATGATAACGTCATAGATAATATGATGGTTTATTTGTTATGACATCAGAGTAGTTGTTACAAAAGTAAAGAGGGGAGGTCAGCTGTAACGTCGACGGCACATGGAGGCATAGTGAATGCCTCATTGCCCATACCCCACTTGCTGACTCCACTCCTACTTCCACCCCAAAAAACAACCTAAGATCCACTCTAAGTTCCACTGATTAGAATATCTGAACAGCCCTATTTAAAGGGTATATTTGACATTTGATTTTAGAGCCTTCAGCAAATAATATGTCAGCATAGGTTGTGATTGACATTCACTTCCTTGCAATCTAGTTAAAACTAGCTGTAATGTTATCGTCCCCTAAGTCCTTACGTTACAACTAGCTACTAACCCACCTGGTCCGTGTCACGCATGCTCCGAAATCAGCCAATAAAAAAAGAACTGGCTGATCTCTTTGAATCAGGCGTCGTTAGGATTTATATTGCATTTTACACATTACGAACATAAATATCAATGATTTAATGTATGACGTATTGGAAATAAACATTACAGCTAGTATTAACTAGATTGTCCGAATCTAACAGCTTGTATTAAATAGATTGTCCGATTCAAAGGGATCAGCCAGTTCTTTTTTCATTGGTTGATTTCCGCGCATTCGTGACACGGACCAGGTGGGTTAGAACTTAGTAGCTAGATGTAACATACGGACTTAGGGGACGATAACATTACAGCTAGTTTTAACTAGATTGACTTCCTTGCATCTCAATGATACAATTGCATATTTCAATAGCCCTAAGTGATTTACAATTAAGCATTGGATAATTACCGAAGCATATACAATAATACTGTTATAGGGAAGGCAACATCCTTAGACATTGGAACAAGGTAAGATCCTAAAACAATGAAACAAAGTTTCTGTTGTGGTTTGACAAAATGACTTGAAATATTGATAAACTTATGGATAGGAAAATATGAAATTTATGGAGAATATATATACATACATAAGCACTATGATACATACATAACTACAGCTTGTGAAGAAAGAAGATATAAAGAATTGGAAGTACTGCATATTGATAAATCAATGCCTCGAAGATTTAAATCTAAACATAACAAAATTTTGTATTGCAAAATACAGCTCATTGAACAAATTCTTCAAGCCACTTTTTACACACCTTTATGCAGTAAAGAGTTTAAACATTATAATTTGATAAAATGCCTTTCAGGTCTTTAACAATGTAGACCTTTACTCAAATGATTAAGTTTGCATGTTAGTTTGTTGGGATGTAATAAATCTACTGTCATTTCTATAACAGAGCAACACATATTCTTGCACATCAAAAGAATTTTCTTATTATATGATAAACATGTAACCATTGAGATATATATCATGATATCGTGGGCCACTGCGTGAAATTACTCCCTGCATTTGATGACCCTCTGACCCCTTCAAAGGGTGTAACCACATTGGCCACACCCTAGAGCAAAAGTAACTATGAAGCCTGATGAGCTAAGGAGCCAATTGCATTTCTAGCAGTCCCGACCTAATCGGGAATGCTTTCAGTTTTTGTGCAGTTTCCAACGCCACTGTCGCACACATTCTAATGGTTTTAACTCTTTTCTACCAAGCTTTCCAGAACTCGTACAGTAATCAACCTACAAATATGACCTGCTGAGTTCAGGGACAGGCAAGCTCCATGTCTTGTCAGTCCTTGCAGATTTAAATGAGTCCTCCAATGAGTAAGCAAAGGAAACCAAGCAAAACACCTTGCATCCCGGGATTCACAGCTTAAATTTTTAAGAGTCCTTTCAAGATTTTGTGAGTATTTGAAGCAGGACTCAGGGTTAGATTTATCACTGCTCATACTCACTGGTCACTGCCTAAATCTCGAGGGAGTTATTTCAACATGTATAAACTTACTTTCAAGGTCAAATGTCAAGGTCAAGTAATGAAATTACTGCTAAAAATTCTTGCATAGTTTGTGCTATGAAGCTCCAACTTGGTTACATTTCATCTTTGAAGAAGAAACAAATTTGAAAAGGTTTCCAGTTAAATCTATCAAAGTTCAAGGTCACAGCAATGTTGTGACTTAAGCATGTTTTAGAGAAAATGCTATATTCTTAACTTTAAACACTTTTAATCATGATTGTTATACCCCATAAAAATTGAATGTCAAGCAAGGCAGCAACATCTATCATCTTTTAACAACTTCTGCACATCCACATGGAGTTGAACCCATGATTGTTATACCCCATGAAAATTGAGTGTCAAGCAAGGCAGCAACTAACAACTGGTCATAGCAGTAATTTACAAATTATTATGATAATAAAGTGATTTTAAGATGCAAAGTGTCGAATTACTTCTCATTGATTCAATGTTGCATAATTCATAACCATTCACCAAAAAGCGTTCTTAAGTTTACATCAGAGCATCAAAATCATCCATAATATTTCTTATTGATTTTTAGGGTAAATTATGAAACCCATACCAGTGGAATTTAAAGCTTTATGCATATTTTATCACTAACCTTTACAGCATAAAGATGGCGCATTATGCCAAATATGTAGCAATATATGCTATCTTCAAATACGTTGTCGACAAGTTTGACACATCAGTGTTCAGCACCAACTGCTTCTTGTTGCAAAATGTGCCAGTAGTACTGCCTGGCTAGAATTACTTTTTTAAAAACAAAGAACCTATACATCTAGAATGTTCCGCGTTATTTGAAGCAATTACTGTTCAACCTCAGAAATGGAAAGTGAGTAATATAGCCCTAAATGAGAGCATTTTGGTCAAGTAACAGTTTATACGAAATATGATTATAATTTGTTGAATGTATAACTTGGTTCAGATTAGCTTTCAGAAATAAAAATTAGTAAATTGCACCTTTTAGTAAATTTATTTCAGGTACCGGTAGCTGTATTTCTGTAATGAGATACCGAATGGCTGTTTGTGTATTTATCAGACTGTAAGGAAATTGTTGTGTTTAAAAAATATGAATTTTTTATCCTGCTTGAAGGGTAGGACCACCACTGGACTCATTACCGTTTTGTGGTGTGGTGGTTTGTGTGCTTCGGAGAGCCCAAAACCTATGCCATATTGAGCTTACATGCTCCTGGTAGGGTCACTCAAGCTCGACAGGTCGATGGGTAGAATCCTGAGACCAATTTTGAGTCCTTCTAAAACCAGCTTTCTATCTCTTTCTTTGCCTTTCTTTTTGTCTATTCCCTCATCCATTCGATCTCTTTCTCCCTGTCTTTTGGATGGCATCATCCACGCGTGCAATGAAAATTTGCACAGACATATAAATTTTAAAATATATTTCATCAAGAACATGTGAAAACCTCTCCTAGAGCTTTGAAGCTGGATTGAATTACAAATTCATCAAACCAGTGATAGGTTTATTCTTATCAAAATAAACTGATAAAAAAAAATTGGTGAAAGATTATTGTGTAAGGAGTTAGATTGTATCAGGATACGTAATGTATTCCAACCACTATATCATCAAACGCATCATATCGCGACCTTCCCAACTCCTGATATCCAAAGAAGCTATCAACGGACTCGACATTAAAAATTAGTCAAATTAAATTATGATAATCATCAGTCTTTCACATCAATTTCACTAAAACTGAAAATATTTTTTCAGGGATCTTAGTATATCGACCTCATCTGCCAGAGGTCACGTACGATGACCTCCGTAAAAGAGTTCCCATGAGTCTGCTGGAGAACAATGGCTACCTGCCACTAGGTGTCGCTGTCAACGATCAGAACGAGGCTGTTGTTGATGAACTCCTTCAAAAGGTAAAAACAAGGTGTTTCTTAAAGAGACACTCCGCGAGTTCTTGGGGGTCATATATGACAGATTCTACAAATAGTGTCATCTGATCGAGAAATATCTATTCTTACAGGAAAGAATCATTTTAAAGCTAATCGATGTCGTCTAGTGACAAGAGGAAGGTTTGAAGTCGCGATTATGATCGAAAACCGGACAATGACGCGCGCTAATCAGTCAAACGTATTTTTGGAAACGTATGTAAAGCAGTCAGAATTACGGCTACGAGTTGGATTTGTTTCATAGGTTATATAACAAGTATTCGTGGAAATTATACTTGTAATTTTGATTTCCACAAACTTATATTACTGTTTTAAAATTTTCGTTGAAAACAAGTATTTGTCATATATTTGTCATTTGGGAATGAATACATGAGATGTTTTGAATTTATATAATACATTTTACCATTTTGGTTCGTATCAAAGCAAAATATTACGTGATGAAACTCACGGAGTGTCTCTTTAAGGGACAGTCCTATCGGGGTATTTTTCATGGAAAGGAAATTCATGGGGACATTCACGTTTATTCATTTGATTTCTACATGATTATAACCCAACCCATTTAAAACATAGCGGCTAATGACTGCAATATTGCCCAAGCGGCGCTAAACAATAACTCATTCACTCACTCATTTAAAACATAACATTGAGGTTAACATTTTTGTTAATATATATTTTACTACTTGATAAGGAAGAGCACACTCGGTCATAAAACAACAATGAGAAGTGAAAGCATTCATCAGCGCTTAGTAACCAGTGTAAAAAGCCTTGCTATGGCATTGCAAGGCATTGTTGTTAAGTCTAATCATTTATCAATGTAAACAAAACAATATTTTTCAATTCATCAAGTTAATTTTCAATAAGATTTGAAATTATTGAAAATACAGCATTTCTTGTAGAGGTGACTATTGACCCCCAAGGGACTATTGCGATGGCGATAGTCTATTGCAGGGTACTATTGCGATAGCTATTGCGATAGTTTATCAATAAAGGAAATATAATATATTTCAAGAAAAATAGTGTTTTATTGACCTTGTCACCGCTTTGTAACGATTTCAAAATCGGCTGCACTCGTGGAAGTCGTGGAAAGATAACTCGTGTTTTTCTGTTGTTTTTTTAGCTCGCAGCAATCTGTTTGCTGTTAGCCGTTTCCAATATTTTCCAAATGTTAAAAATACGCGTTTGTGTGTGGATTTTACTTTTAACATTCAAGTTAACAACTGATTTTTTCAAATTGTTGATACTATCGATAGTTTAGACGTACTATCGATACTATTGATCGTTCTAAAAAAGACTATCGATAAAGTACTATCAGCAGAACAACTATCGCGATAAGTTGATAGTTCGATCTATCGTTACACCCCTAATTTCTTGTGATATTTCTGGCAGGTTTGGGAACCAGACGTCAATAGGACAGCGTCTGAAGCTATCATCATATAATTTTTAAAAACCCAACATGACTGACAGTGTTTGAAATAAAAAGGCCTATCAGTGGAGCGATGTAGAAGTATTTTGCTGATCATTCAATAGTCGTCACGATCATATGGTTTATAGAGAATCTCACCCAAGTGTCTTCTGATATCAAATATATCAACACAAGTTGATAAAAGTAACAAATATCCAAGGCTTGCCGAGAATATTTTACGTTTATCAACGAGTGTTGATATATTTGATATCAGAAGACACGAGGGTGAGATTTTATTTATCATCCAAAATCATTTTTAGCTCACCTTTACAAAGTAAATGTGAGCTTATGTCATGGCGCTTCGTCCGTCGTCCGTCTGTCTGTCCGTCCGTCCGTCCGTCTGTCCGTCCGTCCGTAAACTTTCACGAAAAAGACTACTCCTCCTAAACGAATTCAGATATCATTCTGAAATTGTAGTATGTTATACCCATGGTGATTCCTCACAGAAAGGTAGATGTTTCAGTTTTGAGAATCCAAGATGGCCGCCATGACAGCCATATTGAATTTTCAATTAGATTTCATGAAAAAGACTACTCCTTCTAAACGAATACAGATATCATTTTGAAATTGTAGTATGTTATACCCATGGTGATTCCTCACAGAAAGGTAGACGTTTCAGTTTTGAGCATCCAAGATGGCCGCCATGACAGCCATATTGAATTTTCAATTAGATTTCATGAAAAAGACTACTCCTTCTAAACGAATACAGATATCATTTTGAAATTGTATTATGTTATACCCATGGTGATTCCTCACAGAAAGGTAGACGTTTCAGTTTTGAGAATCCAAGATGGCCGCCATGACAGCCATATTGAATTTTCAATTAGATTTCATGAAAAAGACTACTCCTTCTAAACGAATCCAGATATCATTCTGAAATTGTAGTATGTTATACCTATGGTGATTCCGCACAGAAAGGTAGACGTTTAAGTTTTGAGAATCCAATATGGCCGCCATGGCAGCCATATTGAATTTTCAATTAGATTTCATGACAAAGACTATTTCTTCTAAACCAATCTAGATATCATTTTTATACTGTATACTGAAAGGTAGACATTTCAGTTTTGAGAATCCAAGATGGCCGCAATAGCAGCCATATTGACTTTTCAGCTGCAGATGACACATCATTATTATTAAATTTTAAGCTTTCATCAAGTGATCACTGGCACCATATAAATTCTCTAATTTGAACTTACTAATCATAATATTATCTTAAATATGGAATATTTAAGATTGTCGTGCAAGTTGTTCTATATTTTTAAGTGTTTCTAAAAAAAATTAAGATGAAAGACAAACATAATTGATTAATTTGTTTAAAATCTTTATAGCAACTAGCTGCAAAAACCAAATCACATTAAACATGTTAAATTTTAAACAATGATATCTCCCTTATATTCCTTTAAATACCACACATAAGGGGTCAACCAGAGTATGCTGAATAGCGAACCAAAACATTAGCTCCAACATCAGTTATCCATTCAGATTTTATTTCAGTGGCAGTGGCATAGTTATGGTGGTACAATTGATGGACTTGATGCGGAAGTTGCATACCACGTATGTGTTTTTGCGGTAAAAAGCTGAAACAGTTAAGGGCATCATAAGTCCATTTGTAAACAACATGGAAAATACAATTATTCAATATTGTACCTATTGATAAATACCCTTAACAGATTAGTGCAAGTTAGAATTGCTTTCACAAATGTATTGTGCCTTTACAGAAGATTCCTGGGTAATACATACCATTAAATCACAGAGAAAATATGAAAAGTACCATAACTTATACCATAAATAACCTCAACAAATTGTGTTGTATTATCTTAAGAAAAGTATGAAATAAATAAAATACCTATTTCAAGAAAGAATTTCCTGGTGAAAATAAATTCACAAATAAAGTACAGAGCTTTGCAATAAGTTGCTTATACCTATGAAAATAAATGAAAATAAATGAAGCGCCACGTAAAAATTACATTCCAAGTACATGGAACCTCAAGGAAAAGATGAAGCTGTAATGTTTACAAACATTAAATCAAGGGAGATAACTCCTGCCCCTAGGTTGTCACTGAGAAGTGAAAATTTGGATATTTTATTAGCGCTTCAATAGGTATTTCCGAAACCACCTCAGTGGGAATATTACACAAAATTACAGGCAAAAATAAGAAGTTATATTAACCTGAACTTACAATGGGAAATGAATATAGTTTTATATATTACTATACCAGCAAAATATAGCATAGAATATGCATAGAAAACATGGATTTGCAAGTGCCTGCTTACGAAAACAATAAATTGCCCAAAATACAAATTCTACATGAAATGTCACCATAACATAATTGAAATAATAGATTAGATACATACACTTTGGTGATTTGTCTGTGGTCCTGAATACATAAAGAGAGTGTATATGAAACAACACATCAGCGATAAACGCTGCCTGGCCGATAAATGACTGCTTTACCCTGTGAAACATGGCGACGAAAACTCGCTAGCCCAAGAAACTGCACGTGCAAACCGTGCGCCTGTAAACTGGTTAGGACGAACCGGTTAGATATAAAAAAAAATTGAAAACTAAAATCAGTCCCGCTGTCACTGTGACAGCACACAGAGTTCAGATATTCCACTATCCACTAATACACATCCCAAGGCAGGCTGCTAGCATCACAGTGTCAGCTGCTAGTCTGTTGCATAATCAACTTGACCCAATTGATATGGCAGAGCATTATGCTATATGGCCATGGCCCATGTGTATGCAATAAAAGTTATGGACTTGTATTCTCATGACAGTGATATGTTCTTTCTAAGAATAACAACTTACACAAAACTTGTCTACAATAAGCCTTGTGTTTAGCAATCTACATGATAAGTTGATGTGGAATAAATATGAAAAAAATCGAAAAGGGTTTAGTAAGAAAGGTAAGGAAATTTGATTTGTCATATCTCTCTGTTGATTTGACAATGCAAAAATGTTTACCATTATAGTACTGTATGAGTGTTAAATAAATTGATACTTTAATGAAAGACATCTCATGGTCACTTGACATGTAAATATTATGTGAACAAAATAAACGTGTCTTATGCATTGCTGTGTTTATGACTTTCCTCTCAATCAGTCATTCATTTTCCTTGAAAAATCTGTACTTTTGGGATTCTCAATATCCCATGCAGCATAACCATCAGTGAAATAATCTTGAAATCATATTAATGATTCACTACAAAACAAATGTAAGTGGCCACCATCCTGTAAGTAATGAATGACATTTAAATGGATACACCTAAACCAATCAAGATATCATAATGAAATTAATACGGATGCCCACATAAAAGTAGCATTTTGAAGATTAAAAAGTACAAGATGGTCACCAATTCAGCCATAGATATACAAAAAAGTTATACAAAAACCTACTGCTTGTTAACTTATCATGATTATATCATTCGTGTATTAATGTTTGTTCAAGCTCTAGTCGTTTCCAAAAGAAGACTAGTATTTTAAAAGATAAAAAAATCATGATGGCAGCCATAATCAATTATATAAAAGATGGTTACATGTATAATTAAATAATTTTACCACATCATTCATTTTAAGGTGAGCTTCTGTACCCTCGGTACTTTTATTTATTTTTACATGAAAAATGTACGTTTTTGAATATTGCATAGACCTCCAACTCCTAAACCAGTGATGTCATAGCATTGTGACGTCATCGTCTTAGTGACGTCATATCATTGTGGAGTCGTTGGGCTATGACGTCATAGCATTGTGACGTCATTTCTAATGATGCAAAACGTTTGTGATGTCATGTCCCTGCTGATGACAGGGCATTGTTCAAAATCTACTGTCAAAGCGATATCTCCTAGGAGATATCACTTGATCTTTCACAAGAGATATCTCCTGTGGAACACAGTTTTGGATGATAAAATTGATTGATAACAGTCTGATTAATATTTACCGTACTCCGAGGAAAAATAGCAAAAATATTGTCTCTATCGGGGTTTGAACCAGTCAGGAGTATCCTCTCCATCTTTTGTTAATCTCCCTTTCATATCCTCTATCTTAAATCTACCAGGGATTTGATTACACAGTCCCTTGGTCAGCTCATTGGTATGTTGGTCAAATGGTCAAGAATTGGATCAAGTCTAGAAAGTCTACAACTCTGTCTGTCGGGGAGATTGTTCTACATGCAAAAGAGGTTTATATTGACTCATTGTGTGAAATTAAGTGCAGATCCGTCCTTGACTCCATAATCTATTTCAAGGGAGTGCTTGTGAGTTTCCATAGTTCTTAAAAGCCTGAAATTTTGGCACTTATATAGTGATGAACTGATGTGGAAAATGAAGTCGATACCAAGTTTTCATTAACTATTTTTTCCTTAAATAAAGTTGCTTCTCACAACTAAAATAATTCTCTATTATCACATTTCATGTGATGCAAACTAATATGTCATTTTATTTATGTAATGTTTATCATCTTTTTATCTTACAGTGTTGCAGCAACATAGACTCTCTGGACTTCTATGATAGAACAGCGCTACACTACGCAGCCAGGCTCGGAAATGCTACGATTGGACAGAAACTATTAAAAGCAGGTCAGAATTATTTTTTTTCGGGTACACTGGCTTGATTTGATTGTCATTGACAAAACTTTTTTGAAATCGATAAATAAGATTCAAATGGATAACTTGAGATTGAATTGAAACTTTGATAACTTTAGATTCAAATGGATAACTTAGATAACTTAAGATTGAAAATGATAACTTAAGAGCAATGAGTCGCAAATTTCCATCAGAACATTCCTGAATGCAATTTTTGACTAATATTATTAAAAACATAGTATGAATGCTGAATCTTTTCCAAATCAATTTGATGAGTATCTTACCCAAAATAAAATCAACAATGCTCTTTAAAACTTATTTTCATTTAGTATTCAACCTTGGACGATAACACAAACAAGCCTATGAGCTACAGTACAAATGACTCCATCTCAAAATTTGTCTACTTGACATCCCATTTATTTTTTTACACCATTTGAGTTTTGATCAAATTTAGAAGATTATAATGTGCATTAAGTTAGCAAGATCCAGTAAATCTGTTTTGTGCATTGCAGGTTGCAGTATTGACCGCGCTGACAGTAATGGAGTAACAGCTCTACACATCGCCTCGTGTAAGGGACATGAGCTGTTTGTGAAACTCCTTCTAGACATGGGGTGTTTCAAAGACCCTTCATCAAGGTAAGATTAGCAATTACAAGAAAGGGAAACCTACACCGTGTATAGCACTGTTGTTTCTAGGTGATCAGCTGAGGGGTCATTTTGGCCTATTTTGAGCTATTTGGACCCTTTGCAATGGTAAAAGCATCCTACTTCTAAACTTAAAGGGAACACCAAGCAAAAAGTGTTGACAAATTTCCCAAGGACACCCTCTAGGAACAACACTGTATCAGGTAAAGAGAGAATAGGTATTGGGCAGGTGGGAGTGTATAGGCTTGATGTTTGAGATCGGTGCTGTGCTACTGGACCTACACCCTGTATAGCAGTGTTGTCATCAGCTGAGGGGTAATTTTGGCATATTCTGAGGTATTTGGACATTTTGCAATGGTAAAAGCATTCTACTCCTCAAAATGTTTGGGGACCAGGGATGCAGAAATCGGTCTATTTGCCGGACATGTCCGATTGGGAATCCAGTTTGACCGATTGGAAAAGTGACCAGTCGGACATTCAAGAAGTCGTTTGACCGATTGAAGATAATCAAAGAATTACTAAACAAACAGATAAACAAGCCTGAGTTGACTAACAAGCAATCAATTAAGGCAAAATGCCCCACTTGTGTCGGTCATAATTGTAATGAAAACATGAACCGGTCATCAATGAAACAACTAGCCTAATCCTGTATTCAAACGACATAATTACCTTGTTATCTTTAATTATTGGATCATCTCAGTGTCATGTATTGAGTAAACATGTCAATAAGGCCAAACTTTTTTTTAAAGACATCAAACAACTTCACATCGTTATTTTATCATGCTGTTACAATTTCCTCCCTCCACTAACTTCACAAGCTCCATGCATCGAATTTGCAAGCAAGACTTCATTAACAGTGTTTGGAGCTTGCATTACCGCAGGGAGGTGAAAGGAACAGCAGGATTACTGCAGTGATAGGGAAACGAAAACAGGCTGATCTGTTGGCAAGTTTGAAGCATAAAAAAACTTATGCAGTGTGTGTCAAGTAGTTTAAATGCATCATAACTTAATATAATTACATTTAAAACAGCCAAAGTACTTTTATTTTACTCAATGTAGGAACATTAAGCTAACTCAACTTATCTGTACCCTGGGCTCAGAAGCTAGATTCGCTCGCGCGGTCCGATTTGAGATACAGCCAATCAAATCATTTTCTCGCCACCTTCTCAACAAAATTTAAACGAGAAAATAATTTGATTGGCTATCTCCCAAGTCGCCGACTCGCGCGAGCAAATCTAGCTTCTGAGCCCAGGGTACAGATTAGTGAAGTTAGTGTACCGTTCGTACCCTGAGACAGGATGAGATGGTAGTGGATAGGCTTGATGTTTGAGATCGGTGCTGTACAACTGGACAAGAGAGGGTCAGGCGTTGAGGGACTGTGAGCCTAAACAGTGGATATAAGTTAGGAAATTTATATTGTTTAACTGATACCTGAATAAATTGTTCAAATCTGAGATGCTTGTTATTTGCATTTCCTCATGTTGACATTAGGATTAATAATGAGAAATCTTTATTGTCCTCATGAAGTTCTCTCCACTTGACCGAATACATTATCACAGTGGGGTGGTTTTGGTACCCCAGTGACCCTTAGATCTATGCCAGCTGCAGCTTGCATGCTCCTGGTGGGGTCAATGAAGCTGGACTGGTTGATGGGGAAAAGGCAGACTAAGACCAACCATATTATTTTTGGTATTTCTTATCTCCAAAGTCCTTGTGCAAGTGAGCGGGCAGTCAGAAAAATAAAATTTGAAAAAATAAAAGTGGTGTGTGTTAGTAGATATTATGGTCATGTCATGATAAGGAAAAAGTAAAGTGAAAAGCCAAATGTAGAGATGGATGTGTCATAAAAAAAGAATGTTTTAAATCTATTTTAGTGGTGTGATGTTGAATATGCCAGCTGACAAATGACAAATAAAAACACTTTTGTTATTTTACCTTACGTCGGGAGGGTAAATCAGGGTCTAAGAAACACAAAAATAAATACTAAATTGAGTTCTTCTAAAACCTGCTGTATCTCTGTCACTATGCCTTTCTTTTTCTCTGTTCCCTTATCCTGTCAATCTCTTTTTATCCCACTTCAGGGATACATCTTTCAGCTACATACGTCGCTATGTCTGTCAATCTCTATCTCATGAACCGCTGCACCAAGAGTTTTCAAACCAGTCTTCAGTTGAGGAATTATGAATGAGTATCCTTGAGTAATCAGGTCAGACCGCCTCGGGGATCTGGTCTCAAGTCTTTGTATTTCACGTAATGACCTCACCATGAGTAATTAAGTGTTTTATTACAACAAAATTCTTTTTTCCTCAGATTTGTTATGCATGTGTTTTATGTGTTACATCAAAACATAGTGTCATGTGCAATCATGTGACAAATCATGTTATTCTACCATAAATGTGCAAAACACTCGTTTCTGATTGGCTGCTTTGAAAAATCAGAGGGCGTATAATTTGGTTATACGGTGCTCTGTTTACTTCGTCTAATGCGCAAGAATTCATTTGTTGCCTATCAACAAGTAGTTCTGAAATATTGCTGTTGTGTCGAACATTTTCATAAAATATGCAATTATTGCATTGTTTGTACATTATTTGGTGCGAATATAGAATTTATTTAAACTTTTCACAGGCTTTATGCTTGCAGTCTATCAAAAACGGTAAGATACACGACACTGACAACAATTCAGATTTCCCGTTCGCACGGTCCATCATTCCGTGGCGTTCGACCTAAACGGGCTCGACAGGTTTAACCGGCCAGAATTTCATACGAATATGAATCGAAATGCGGCATACACTTACCTTAAATTTATTCACAACACCAATGCTATCATACCGACGTCAAGTTTGTGAATATATACAGAACTTAACATAACGCTAACAACCGTCACGAAATAATAAAACGTCTACTGAATAGAGTGAGCTCCCTTTGCTACATTCGGATATTTGTCGGTAATTCCCGAGGCCTTCTATTTGTAACGTCATTCGAGATAACCAAATCCTTCAACACTGTGTGAATGTCGCTCCGTGGAAATCGTGCACGGGCATCATGACACAGCACACCCGAGTCAATGAGAAAGAATATAGTTCAATTTTAAATCGTTATTATGGTAGAATGGAGATAAACATACTGTGTTTGGAAATCAGGGGCATATAACGGAATTATTATAGCTCTAAATTATCCATTTAAAGCCTCACGCTGCGCGTTCGACTTTAAATTAAATTTAGAGCTATAATAATTCCGTTATATGCCCCTGATTTCCAAACACAGTATGTTAATCTCATAAATATCTCAGGTCAGTGTCACAAATTTCTGTCACAAAACTGACCTCCTCACTGATAGCCGGGGTCAGTGTACAGATTATATTTTCAATCATGTGATGTCAACTGACCAATGATATTCTTACAAATTTAATAGAGGTATGATAAAAGACTTTTATCAAATTTATTAAAATTAAATGTTGTTAGTGTGATATCTCCTTACCTGCAGTGCTTAGTCGTCAAACATCATGCAAAGCAAGAACAAGGGAAAGTTTTCCTAACATGCTCATAACCTAAACTCCTAACAGGGAAGATAACTGCATATGTTACAACCACTATCAAAATTGTGAAATTATCAGAACTGTGTAAATTTAAACCTTTATTCCCCAGTGATGGAATCCGCCCAATCCACTGTGCAGCTGGCAATGGTCACACATCAACGGTCAACATGTTGCTTCATACAGGAGTAGACGTCAATGCAAGAGGGCCCGGGGGCCGAACTGCCCTCTACATGGCCGCTGAGTGTGGACATCTGGACATTGTCCAGGCTCTTGTGGACGCCCATGCCAGGCTCAATGTACACAGTGAATATGGTACGAATAAATTGTGACGCTATATTTTAAGTCGTAAGTAAACCTAGCCTCAATAATACTCACTATACTCCCATATTGAGTCTAGCAAGGTGTAGTAAGGGCTCGCGTCAGCCCACTTATCGAAATGACCAATCAAGGCTCGGTTTACCATGCTGCAATAGTTTGTTTTCGCACATATAACGTTGGCAGGTCATCGGTCAACAAGGTCGGCTGACGCAACCTCTTACTGTATCTCAATAGTCTCAGTATGGGAGTATAACAAGTATTTTTGAGTCTAGGTTAACTTAGACTGTCTATTTTAAGGAACATAAGCACATTTTTCTTAAACAATAATTATTTCTTCAAATTATTTACAATTGATCGAGTTGATGTATTATCTCCAGAGGGTCAAACATCTTATCATTGAACACTATCATCTGTAGAATAAATTATCTAGTATCAAAACTGTTTGCGGTCATTGCGGTGTCATCAAAAGGGTTTCTGTCATAGAATAAAGCAAGCTTCTAAGCTCAAAAGAGAATACTTCACTTGTTTGTAAAGTAAAATTCTTTTTTCACTGTGTTTTCAGTATATTTGTAGTGGTATGCATATTTTCACCCTTATTAGATGACTCACTCCTGATTCAAGTTTCATTGCATCGTGTTGAAAGCATATTTGCACTTGTTTGAGGACCTATAGAATTTCATCTGTTTTAGATGAAAGATTCCTGTTTCAGGCTTCATTTCACCCAGTTTGGGGGCATATATTCCCCTGTACCATTCAACATGTCTTTTCAGAGATCCTCCAAGAGTTGTCAATTACAAACCAAACAAGGTTTGAGTGTGTAGAATTAAAATGCCACAAAAAAATTTGGGGAGAAAAAAGCCCCAAAAAACATTTTTAAAAAAGGCCTGCCAGTGCTGTTTCTAGGTTATCAACTGAGCTATTCTGAGCTATTGGGACCCTTTGTGATGGTAAAACTAAAAGTATCCAATTTCTCCAAATTTTAGGGGACACCAAGCAAAAAAGCAAATTTCCCCAAGACACCCTCTAGGAACAACTCTGCCTGCAATCATAAATTTATTTCCCATGACTTTTCAGGTTTGATCCGTATAAACCCTAGGTATTAATTTCTTCCAGGGTTGACCCCACTCGGCACGGCCTCGTTCAACAACAACACAGAGGTGGCGCTGTGTCTCATTCGAAGTGGTGCTCGGGTCAACAAGGGCGACTCCAAGAACCACACGCCCCTCCATCATGCCGTGCACAATGGTAACCTGAAGCTAGTCAAAGAACTCCTCAAATCAGGTACCTCACTTTTATGATAAATTTGGCTCCATAGATAAACTTAACTATGGCATGTCATATTTACATGTCAGACGCAACTGTTGTTTTTGCACCTGTTCTACATATGGAGGTTTTTAAAACATGATAAATGATAAAGGGAGAACCAGCCCTTCCGAAATGTAGACCAATTTTAGCATCAAGTTACTCAGGTAACCTTTGACAATATTTTTCCTTTGGAGGTTGAGATTAAGCATCAGTCAATGATTGATAAGGATTGTTGTTGCATTTCCATTGTCAATGTAGGAGATTGTATCATAAGACTTTTCTGTTTATTGTGTTATTGACAATATATTTTTCCTATGATTAAGCACCAGGATATAATAATTGACTGGAAAATTTTACATATTGGTGAAAAAAATCCTCTCTAAGTCCTCTTTCATTTGACAATGTTTGTTTTTGAATTTCAATAATCAATGCATAATTTTTTTAAAACCATTATGAATTACTTGTTTTGACCACTGCATCCTTAGTCCTCTGTCATTTGACCGTGATTGTTTTTGAATTTCAATAATCAATGCATAATTTTTTTTAAACCATTATAATGACTTGTCTTGACCACCGCATCTTTAGTCCTAGTCATTTGACCTTGATTGTTTTTTTAAAACCATTGTCTTGACCTTCACATCTTTTGTTACAGGCTGTGATTTCAACATCCTGACCCGGAACTTTGATACTCCGATCCACATTGCAGTCAAGATGGGTCACGTGGAGGTTCTCAAGACCCTTGTTAGTCATGGTTGTGATGTCAACCTCTGTGAACCGGTCGGCAACGTAACTCCGCTTCACGTCGCTGTGAACACCCACCAGGATGTCACAGTATTCAGCCAAATCTTGAAGCAGCTTCTGAAGGGAGGCTGTGTCTTAAACTCCAGGGCTTTCAGTACTCTTGAAACTCCTCTCTATAGAGCCTTGGAGTTAGACAAAGACGACATCGCCAAACTTCTTTTATCTCACGGTGCAGATCCAAATCTTGCCTCGCCGTTTGATATCACTGCTTTGCAGAAGACGTGCCAAAGACAGAAGATTAAACTTGCTGAACTCTTAGTCAATTGTGGAATCCGTTGGAAGAGGGAGCGTTGGATGGATATTAGTAAATTTCAAGGGGAGGTCACTCTCAATTCTTCCATTAATGAGATTCTTAGGAAATGGACTCTTCATCCTGTTCCTCTTCAGAAACTATGTCGTATTGTCATCAGGCAGACGCTGGATGAAAACATTGATGCCAAAGTTCAACAGTTGCCAATTCCGAAAAAGTTTAAGAATTTTTTGTTGTTATGGGATTTAATAGGATGATTATTTGGTGCAGTTTTGGTTGTTATTTATTGTGAATCTGTTTTGGATTGTCTACAGAAATGGATGCTTGTTCCAGTCCCTTTGTAGAAATGTTGGTGTCATTAGTTAAATACTTTTCCTAACTTGCTCAGGAATACTGAATGTTGCAATATGTGAAATTTTCTCATTGTTACAATGATTTTTTGATTTCTTATGATTTGAGAATTCTTAAAATTCCATCTTTGTCTGATTTCAAAGAGGATTGGAGGTTTGAACATTGAATAATTGAATAATTGATTTATATAGAAAAACATATTATCAAGCTGCTATTGATACTAAATATTTCATGATTAATAATCATATCAAACCAAACACTAAGACAGTCATCTTCCGCACGCATCGGGCGAGATATGCATTTACAAGAAATTCATATTCACCCTTGCGACAACTCGAAGGGAAAGCTGTGACAGGAAGTAGCCTGATTATTGAGCTATGGTGTAGGCCAATCAAAAGCGAGGATATGTTTGAATTGAGGACACAAAACTGTAATAAAACGATGCGATTTCTAAATAGAAACTGAGAGATACAGCCTTATTCTACGCAGTATTATGGTTACCTATATTCACGCATCGTTTTTATGACTGTTGTCACAACGTAACTAAGGGATTAATTAGAAATAAAATTTCACTTCGAGTTCGAGATGGACTGACGCAAGGGACGTTACTCTGTTTGTCCTACAGGAGGCGCTGATAGAGTCACAACTTTCCCATCGAGTTGTCGCAAGGGTGAATATGAATTTCTTGTAAATGCATATCTCGCCCGATGCGTTCGGACGATGTAAGACAGTAAGACTATCAAAAATTCAATCATTGAAGTAACGAATATTCAAACTAGTCATGGGTGAAATATTTATTATATGGTTATGGTCATAATTGATTTGTTGATTGATAATTGAATTTTGATTGTTTATCTTTTTCATATTCTTAGATAAAAAATTTCTAGAGAAATATTGTCTCTTAATTCAATTTTATCATTTATCATTTTAATTAATTATGAGCTTGATTTTATATTTATATAAGGTGTACAAAGAACTGTTGTTTTTATTCAATGGGATTGTGCAATAGTGTTGAATAGTCCTGAATAATTAAGTCTTGCCCATTGGCTAAATGATTTTACATCAGAAAAAGAGGTGAAGTCAGACTGTGAGAGAGAGGAAACCTGGCTGGATTGAGTTCGAACCCTGTTAGAGTACATATTTTTACAGTGTTCATTGGAGCATGGTCGATTTTAAACAGACTGACAAACAGCAGGAAGTATTGAGGCTTTTAATTTGGACACTACCGGTAATGTGAATTGTGTCTTGCATTGAAAGTTTATATGCAATGTATAATACCCTATGTACTTATTAAAATCAGAATAAATGACTTTGAATGATCCAAATGAAATGCAAAGTTGAAATATATATCTTTTGAATTTTATCAAAACCCAAATAAGTTGAACTAACTGTCTTTGGACAATTGATTGATTGTTGTTACTGGAATGTTGAATTTGGGTGAATGATTACTGTAATTTCTCTATTAATTTGACCCTAAAAATTTTCAAAACATTTTCAGAAAAGGTCTTTGGTTGAACTATTCTTAACTGTTTGTGGCTCAATCATCCCTCCTGTTGAAATATTAGATCAATATTAAGAACATATTTGATAATAATGCATAGTTTTTGACCACATATAAATGGCAATGTCATCACAATCAAGTTATTTTCAATTATTACTGCAGTAGAGAAAATTACTTTGCAATAATAATCTTTTTATTTTGCAAAATTAACAATGATCATAGGAGCAACAAAATTCGGCACATTGTTGAAATTTTAGAAGTGATTTGAATTTATTACCCCAGAAAAATATAATGTTAAAGATGTAAAATTAATGAAGAGTTACGGTAACAATCTTTTTCAATTATTGTTTGGTGTTACTAGAGTGTTGAATTTTAGGTGTATGATTATACTCTATCAAGAGTCAATGCTAGGTATGATAAAGATCAATAATTGAAAGAAATGATTATACATAAGAACAGCAAGATTTAAAGGATAACATCATTTTTATTAAAATCCAATTTGATGATGATGGAGTAATCATTTACTGTGAAACATCATGATTTTCCCAATAAAGAAGTTTTTATTCAGAAAATCTTGCTGTCAACTTATGGATTGGAATGATATAAACTATGAAATAATAAGGTATAATCTGAAATGAGATTGGTCCTCATTAAGATGAATATATATGTTGTGGAAACTGGTGATAAGATATGTAAAACAGAAAATAAAATATGTTATGTTTTGAATTTTTTGTTGTCAAATTGTAGTGAAAATATGATGTTGAAGGGGACAAAACCACCACCTCTAACCAATAGACATGATGATTAGATTCCAGCCAATTTGGACAATGAAGCTCAGGTCCAGAACACTGAAAAGCTGGCTTTATGACACCCTGAATTAGTGACCAGCTTCACTAAGTGACATTTCCAACAATGGTATCAATCTTTAAGCGCTAAGATATTTTAAGTTATAACATTCTGTCAAGGAGATATAGGGATATATAAGCCTCTAACTTGGTATTATGAGACTAGCCAAAGGCGAGATGGTGCATAACAGCAAGAGAGAGGCTGATATAGCAAGTGTATAAAATAGATTGGAAACATAGCCTGTCCTGAAAATCAATTGGTCAATTCCTTAGGGGAAATAAAGAAAGTTTTGAAAAGTAACCAGTCCTGGCAAAAAGTAGCCAGTTTAAGGACTTGCGGACAAGCTATACTTTAAACACTGATAAAGCCCTATAACACCCTTGATGGAATGTTATAACAAATGTATCTTAATGAATGTTTAAACACAACGCATATAATATAAGAAGAACAAAATGTTAGCGCTGTAACAGACTGTTCAATAGATAGAAGCCATGTCAAAACCATGCCCTCCAAGGTCATGGTTCAGGGTCACAATATGGACGTGTTGTTTTGTAAACATGCATCAACAGTCGTGTTAGTGCTCCTACAGTAGTAATCCAGGGTAACTTTGACCAATCGGAGATCAAGATTCTTAAATATGGTAGGATAATCTGGTCTCAAACTTAGCAATTGTTTTGAAATCTATAATGATGATAGATGAATACAATTAAAAAATCTTGTATGTTAATTTTCTTTTATCCATATAGCATAAGATAATGATATATAACAAATTAAAAAAAATTATAAATGACAACTATAAGAGCATTTCAAAAATCATTTCAACAGACTTTCAAATATTGCAACACTTGTAGGTATTATCACTGTAAAGTTGTGTACTAACATTCTTATCAAGTCAAGAATGACTGCTCAAAATTTAGGGCCCCGTGAAATTGGCGTTAATATCTCTTGGAGCAGCACTGCAATCCTCAATACTTAGTGTACAATTACATCTCTCCAGGCACACATTCATTTACACAGCAAACGGCTTAGTTCACTACAGTGATTTCAGTCACCATACGATCAAGTACAATCCCCTGAACACTCTGTAATTCTTTTAGCATGTGATTTTTTAAAGCCTGAACAGCATACAGAGTCCTTGCCAGAATTTCTCTCACAACATTTGCGCATTGCTTCGATCACATTCTCGCAACTTGACTCCACATAATTGTTTGCTGAAAGAAAAGAAAAAAGAAATTTTCAGTGATGTTGTCATAGGAATATATAATTTTAAGAGTTATTTAAGTACACAACTTACACAAATCAGAAATTGATTACATGTTTGATCTGAACAAGCTCATTTTAATATGATGGCAACTATTACATGTTAGAAATTTATAATCATGTTTGACAGGTTTTGTTTTACCTTGTAAACACTTCTGTATTTCACATGCTTGCTTTTGACATGGATCTGGATTCTTTTTTGGCATCTTTTACAGAAAAGTTACTCTTTCAGAATTCCCTTGCAAAAACAAATAAATTCTTAATATCATATTTACAATTTTCAACACAATAATACATTAAGAGTTCCATATGTTTCAAGAAAACAAAGTCTGTTTTGTTATTGTTATGTTGGTTTCTTCTAATGAAAAAGCAGATTGAAAACATTTTTGGAAAATGTTATTTAAAACGGCTAAGAGTGAAATATTTTACGACGCTTCATGAGACAATAATTTCGACATTATTTGATTCTCACACGTAAAACAATGTGGTAACTTCAACAATGAACATTCGTATATATAAACTCTTAATTGTCAACTTTAGTGCTATTTTAAAGATAAATTTAAGCTTAAAAGGGAAAAATTGTCAAAGATTCACACGGAGAAAACATTACAAAACTGGAGTTACCTTCTCCTGATATATAATATTAGTTGCACAACTTATTTAATAATTCGACATTGTTGAAGGCCCCACATGGACAGCATATCTAATAAAAAATATTGATCTTTAAATTATCAACCTTTTAATAAGGAGTACAAAAACTTAAAATATTCATAATGAGAGAGAGAGTGAAATATTCGATATTATCAAGTTCAGTTCAAGTAGATATGAAATTCGGTAAACGCGTATAACTCTACATCAGTGGTTGGTTGTGTCTTCACTTTTCAACTTAGTGTCAGCTTTTCATAGCTTATTTCAATCTCTTGAAAGTTACCGTAAATATTTGAATAATCGTCCGGCGATTATCTATTTAAACCATAGATTTGACCCGGCGATTATTCAAGGCGGCGATTATTCTTTTTGAAGAGTGCAGATAGAATTGAAACAACCATCATCATAAGGCATTTGCATTTTTTGTTGTAAAAATATAAACATAATCTCTTACCAATCTCAATAAATCTCTGAGGGGGAAGGTTGGGTATATATTCGAAATCATGTACATTTTTCATTTTTTTTATTTTAGAATAAACCATTTGCCACCATTTCTTGAATTAAAATTTAAAAAGTAGGCCTATTTGTTTTTCCGCCACGATGACCTATGCAGATTATGTAGATATGATGTTATTATGTTGTAGATTCCTTTCCAATTATCTCGATTTTTGGTCTCCAATCTATCATGCTACATTTACATTTATGCTTAGTTTACGATTAGGCCACGGTTTATTGATTTTTAAATCGTACCTCAGTTTATGAGGCGCTAGGGACAGCAGATAGAAAAACACGGAGATCTAAGTATAATCGTGGTAAAACAGGATTGATTATTTAAAAAACAGTTGATCCTTGATCCCCCACTGGATATTGAATTTTGATTTCACAATATCCTCTATGTCTTGTTTATTTGGTAACGAAGAGATTATCACTGAAATCAGGAAGAACCCATTCTTCGCATTGTTTCAGAAACTACTGCAGATTGAAATGAGATTGATCAAAGACGTATATATATTATATGGGATATTTAGAAGAAAACCTCGAACTAAAAATAGGTACAGATCTGGGTGCGGATGTGGCAGTTTATTTCAGAGAAAATTGGAAAAGATTTCTGGATGATTGTTTTATTATTTGGCCGTTTTCTGAAGATACATTAAAACTGTTTCAAGATCTTTTGAACAAGATGAATGAAAATCTCATCTTCATTATGGAATCCGACTATAATGAAATATCATTTCTGGACACGATGGTGATCAAATCAGGCACTGAATTAGAAACAGACATTTATTATAAGCCAACAGACACCAAACAATATCTAAACTTTAAATCGTGTCACCCTGGACACACAAAGAGAAGTCTACCCTACAACTTGGCGCGTAGAATTTGTACTATTGTATCAGACGAAAGTACACGTATTAAAAGATTGAATGAATTAAAGAAATTTCTTATCTCACGTGAATACCCAAAAACCTTAATTGAAGATGGGGTTCAAAAAGCCTTGGAAATAGATAGACGAGATTTATTATCTACACGAAAGAATAAACGCAATCAAGAAAAGGTAATTGCGTTTGTGTCAACATTTAACCCCCGAAATCCAAGTATATACCAAAATATTAAAAGAAACATGTGCATTCTGGACCAAGATGACAAAATGAAATCTATCCTAGAGTCAAAACGTATCATAAATAGCAAAAGGCAAAGTCAAAATCTTAAAAACATTTTAACAAAAGCTAGATTTATTTCAAGTGAAGAAAATGTTACACAAGCGACTGTGAGAAAGTGCAAAAGAGGTAACTGCGGCACGTGTCCCTATATACAAGAAGGGAACTCTGTGAACTTTAAAGGAAAAGGAGTATTCACAATCAAAAATGATTTTGATTGTTCAGCTAAATATATCTTGTATGTTATCACTTGCGCGGGCTGTAGGGAGCAATACATTGGACAGACAGAAAACCTACGAGCCCGTGTTCGAGTACACAAACAACAAATAAAGTGCCCGGAGGTACGCTGTATTCCATTAAGTGAACACTTGGACCTTTGTGCCGAAGGGAGAGACATACAATTCAACATTTTCCCGTTTTATCAAATGAATAACTCTGATAAAATTAAAAGAACTTTAAAAGAAGACTATTTTATCAAGAAATTCCTCCCCAAACTCAATGTTGGTAAATATAAACATTTGTTCATGTTGTTGAACCAAAATGTACATTGTTCCCTACTGTGACGTCACAATATAAACGATGACGTCATAGACTTTTGTAACGTTTCATTCTCCCTCTAGATTAAAAATGAAACCGGTAGGAGAAAAATCCGGCATTATGTTTTTATTTAATATTCATTAGACGAAGTTGGACCATACACCTGGACAATTAACTTTTTGTGAATATATATATATATATATATATATACAAAAAGTTCACAATCTTGAGATCGTTGTTCAGCTCTCAGGTATTATATATTAAAAAGATAAGTCAGAAGTTGAATGAATCCATTTTACTGGCTAGTACTTTCAGCTCAATTTAGGAGCATCTTCAGGCCATATACAAATAACGGATATGAACGTCGCCAGGCGACGTCATCGTGTACAACATGACGTCATTACATTATTACGTCACAATAGGAAAGGAAAATAGACATTAAGCTCTAGAATTTAGGCTTGGTGAGAACATTTTGATAAATCTGCTTTCTTTTGTTTCTAAAAACGTAATTTCAACTTCATTTCAGTTTTCCCAATATATTTTTCATTACAACCAGAGCATATTATGACATAAACAACATTTTTGCTGTTACAATTGAGATTCTGTCTCACAGAAAATACTTTAGATTCAGTAATGGTTGTAATGAAAAATATATTGGGAAAACTGAAATGAAGTTGAAATTACGCATGAATTTGCACAGATCTCAAATTAAGCATCCAAAAAATCGTACTATTCCATTAAGTACGCATTTAGCAGATTGTGGAAACGGGCATTTTTCAGTTTTCCCTATGTACAAGTTAAATTTTGATAACAGCAAGCTTTTAGAAACAAAAGAAAGCAGATTTATCAAAATGTTCTCACCAAGCCTAAATTCTAGAGCTTAATGTCTATTTTCCTTTCCTATTGTGACGTAATAATGTAATGACGTCATGTTGTACACGATGACGTCGCCTGGCGACGTTCATATCCGTTATTTGTATATGGCCTGAAGATGCTCCTAAATTGAGCTGAAAGTACTAGCCAGTAAAATGGATTCATTCAACTTCTGACTTATTTTTTTAATATATATATATATATATATATATATTTATTATATGATCAGCAATGCAATACTTGGATTTATCAGTGAAATAAACTGTCTATCAGGCAACAGTGACGATATATGATATTTTCACTGTGACCAGTGACGATAAATTATATATTTATTTTAGGGATCTGAAATGGAGTCAGACAGTCCAGGGTCCCCTTTCACAAAACCCTAAGGTGATCATAAGTCCTTAAGGTAGCCTTAGTGCAATGTTAAAGAATGGGAGTTAAGGCCAACCTTAGTAAAGGTTGCTTTGTGAAAGGAGGCCCTGTAATCTTGTTTTTAAAATTTCAAGATTGCTTTGGTATCATCGATCTCCTGAATTATCCATACGGATTCAGATCAATATTGATGGTAATCGTCCATGTACTCTCCTTCCACCGGTAAATAAACTGTTAAAGTTTTATTCCCCAGAACACAGTATTTTTTTATTAGTTCGATAAACACCTTTACAAATCAGATACTGTCGGATAATTAATATTTTCTGCGGTGGGGATATATTTTGGCGCTCTATTAAATTGAAATCTGATTAATATATCTATTACAGTCTATAACGTAAGTGGTTTAAATACATTGTAACATTTAATTTTAACAATATGTCAGAGACGACTGAAGGTTATCCGCTTTTTTTATTCGCAATTTGCCGTTACGATAGTAGTACATCGACGAACGAGACGTCAGCGAGACTGCGATAACTCTGTTCAAAAATTTTGGCGGAAGGAAAATATTATGTGAATGTTTACGGAAGAAAAGTACTGTTGATCATGCAGGATCATGTCAAGTCCTCGAAAAACGAAACAAAATGTAGGCTTAGATGATGCCGTTGATCTTGTGTCACAATGTAAGTATTTTGGCAAGCTAATACACTTGTTGTCATAGGCGTAGATTGCCTCGAAAATGAGTGACATTGAAAAAACACAAATGAGATCTGAAATAAATGTCTGAAATAATGATCCTCCAATTATGTAAGTATCACACTCAAATTGAGAATTTTACATTGTATAAAGAGAAAGAAAAATCTTACCCAAAGTGAAAGAATTACTTAATTTGAATTTGACAGTTGATAGACAGATCCGAAATTATTCTTGGAAAATATTATTTAGACAAAAGGATCACGGAAATAGGTATGAAATGGTCTCTTAGGATGAGTTTCAATAAAAGTAGTTGGTAAAAGATAATTTTTATATCCAATATCTTACAATAACGAGCCAATGAGTGAGACTATGTCTAAAATCTTTTTTACAATTAGTATCCCCACGTTACTTGTTTTCGAGCGTCACGTCTTTTTGAGGGAACCAGTGATTTCGTAGGAGGATCCGTTTCGTAGAAGCGATTTTTTTCGTAGGAGTGATAATTTTTATATAGCAATTACTTATATCAACTAAAGAACAATTACCACTAAATATCAATTAGGCACTGATTGCTTAAGTTGATTAATTAATTTCGAGTAATTATTTTGACACTGATTGATACTGTAACGTGAAGTTAAGATGCGTGTTTTGATTGTCAGATGCTTGGACGGCAACTTACCTTTTTCAAACTAACAAGATTACTTTATTTCTTAAAACAAGCATCTCAAACTAATAATATTTCTAAAGCGAGCACAGTTCAATACAAATATTTTGAGAACTGTGAAACTCATTTTGACTGAAGAGCGTAACCTTCCAGTCAACATCATGTGATTGTCATCACGTGACAGACTATTTTTAACTTTCCAGCTGATTGACAGTTGGGGTCATCTCATAAGCGTTCAGCAATTTTTTGCCAAGTTTTGCAGGTCACCAAATGAACTTTAGGCTGCCGATCAATGCATAAAATTAAATTGACGACATTCTAATGAAGAAAGACTGTTATTGATCCAAATATCCCCAACAGTTATAAAAATACCCTATTACCCATAAAAATACCAAGAATAATGTGAACGATTCATTTAATTTCCAACGGTTACCATCGCATTGGCGGTTTCTAACGTAAGTCACAACTCTGATTTCTTGCATGCAATATTGATATCAAATAAAGCAACACTGATTTATGTTTGGAATCAATTATATATTCCAATTTAATATTGTTGTGTTCTCTATCAAGTGAAATTCACATCTATAACCTGCTGTACATAGGTCAGGTGCACGTTTAAATTGATAGGATGATCTTTTCGATTTCTGAAGTCCTTTCTTCACATTAGGAAAGAAGATGCAATGCATTATTATTTAAGTAAAAAGTCTAATAAGTAAACGATCTCATAAAAGCTTGACAATTTAAAAAAAAAAAATCAGGATGCCGGTATGGGTTGTTTACGATATTCATTTGAAATACATATTGTACATGCATTATGTTTTCTTTGTGATATCTCCAATAATACATTTATTTGCAAAATATGAGATTTTGTCACTTTTATGAGTTCCTGTATGTAAATATATTTTACTTTCGAAATTGCCCCTTGAAAACTTCTGATGTGACGACAACGTCATAGAATCTGAGAGACTCGAAAACAGGTGATGTCACAAAATGTGCGATAAAATTGACCTCTTCAAAATAACAAGATTTTGAGGGTAATGATCAAGGCTACATTTACTTTAATTTGGTATTCAGTTAGCCAAATAAATGTTACTAAAGGTATTATAAGTATTTAGAATAAATTATATGTGATTTAATGCAACTGCTGCAGTTTTTCTTAGGGGCTCGAAAACACCGTACGCGAGGTTATTTGATGCTGGACGTTGGGATAAATTTATCAGTGAGACTGCAAGATATGTCATCCAGGGAAATTTGTTAAGAATCAGTAAACAGGAAATGTGTAATTCTAACTTGACAGGTGGCCCGAAGACAAAGATCCGAGGAAACCTCGAGCTGCAGCTTGCGCTAGACACTATACAGGAAGAGGCGGAGTCACGAGGACTGCAGCCCAATCACATTATCACTCTACTAGACAAGGCTGCCAGTAGCGAACTTGGTGAGATAACATGATCGGTGCTGGCTTTGAGATAAGTTTTTTTGCTAGGCTATACAGAGGTCTGAACCCACACTTATGACTTAAAAACTCAGCTCTTCTGTCAGCTAACTCTTGAAGACAGATGTAACTAACTTTTCTTAAATTACTTTGCTGTTATGAAGATTTTTGTTTGTTTAGGGATTTATGGTAAGGGCAGAGGTCGTTTATGTTAAAGTTAGATATTTGTCCTTTTCCTAGCCTATTGCATCAAGACTGGCTGCCTATATGCTATTGCCAACTGTCAAGTGTTGATGTAACATTATATTTAGTTTTTATGTATCGTGATACTGATAAAATAGCTACTGCTATACGCTACTTTAATCATTAATGATATCTGTAGACTTATTATAACTAAAATCAGGATGTTTTGTAGTATATCACAATCTTATACTATGATATGGCCATGGAGTGACGCCAGATATCACTCCCTTGTATTTATCGTCATTATGATATGATCTGCAACTCGGCCATACCATACAATTAACTCAGCACAAGAAAAATTGCAAACCAAGTCTTAGACATAACTATATCAATACCTTACATGTATCTCAGACGCAAATGCTTTTATGTTTAGACAAAGTAGAAAATTCAATGGAGAAATGTCTCAAGTGTTTATTTCAATGAAATTGAAAAAAGAATATGTAAAATATATGGTACAAAAATGGTTTTGTTCTGAGATATTGTGTTTTGTATCATATTATGTAATGTATTGTCACAACTTACTCATGTTGCAGTTCAAACTGTGAGCAGTCGACTAATCAAATGTCTCATCCCGCGAGTGTTTGTCCCCGAGAAGGCAGTGGTCAAAGCAATATCATGGATGTGTACCAACAAACCTTCTACTGCTATTCAGGTGAGTTACTCCTAGACTATAATGACAGTGTTGTTCCTAGGTGATCAGCTAAGGGGGTCAATTTGGCAATATTTTAACAGATGGGCCACGTTGCAATGGCAAAAGTATCCTACATCTAATAATTTTGAGGGACACCAAGCCAAAAGGGTGGGAATATGCCCCGAGGACCCCCTACCAACAAACCTTCTACTGCCATTCAGGTGAGGTACTCCTGGGGTGACTACTGGCCCAGATTGGACTTTAATGACATTATTGTTCCTAGGTGATCACACTGATCAGCTAAGGGGGTCATTTTGGCAATATTTTAGCAGATGGGCCCGTTTCAATGGTAAAAGTATCTTACATCTAATAATTTTGAGGGACACCAAGTTAAAAGGGTGGGCAAATGTCCCCAGGACCCCCTCTAGGATCAACACTGAATGATAGAGGTAAAGATACAGAAGGGTTCGGAAACGATGTCAGGGATGGCAATTTTCAACTGAGCAGCTGATTTCAGCTGTTTTGAGATTGTCCAAATTGTAGTTTTATTCTTAAATGACTATCCAGGAAACTCAATTCAATGCATTTCAGCTGTTTTAAACTCACTTTTGCGATCAGTTTGATATGTATCCCTTTGCAGGTGTCACGATATGATACGAATCTCATTACACATAAACTCCCTGCACAGCAATCCTACACAAAATATTTATTATATATATTTATATAGCGCTCCGCGTGTCCGTCCGTGCGTGCGTGCGTCCGTCCGAAATCGTTTCCGGAGCATTACTCAAAAACTATACCACTTAGAAACTTCAAATTTGGTATGGAACTAGCCAATATGGTGCTGTGGTGCCTTTTAGGGGTTTCAGCTCAATGGTCCAAATAATTTTTGAAATTTTTACCAAAAACGGTCCGATTTTTGGACTTTGTCTGGTTTTCGGAGCATTACTAAAAAAACATACCACTTAGAAACTACAAATTTGGTATGGAAGTAGCCTATATGGTGCTGTTGTGCCTTTTAGGGGTTTCAGCTCAATGTTCTGAATAATTTTTGAAATTTTGACCAAAAACGGTCCAATTTTTGGACTTTGTGTTGTTTCCGGAGCATATGTAAATACCAAATGACTCGACACTTCAAATTTGGTATGGAAGTATACAGTCGAACCTCGGATGCCCGGACTCCGTATATCTGTAAATCTCACCTTACGGACAAAAAATTTTCAAACAATGTGTCTATATTTCTTAAATGACCCAGTTAACCGGACGATTTGCTATCCGGACGATTTTCACCTGTAACCAAAACAAGGTTGGACTGTATAGTGCTGTTGTGCCTTTTAAGGGTAATTCCAGGGTTCCCAGAATTTTATTCAAAAACTAAATAGTCGGGGATGTTTTGAAGTGAAATAGTTTTTTGGGTTGCAAGATCATTGTGTTCAAAGTCATAATCATTTCAAATTAATGTTACGTGAAGGCGGTCAAACTACAGGCGGGGGTATGTGAGCCGCGCTCACTTTTGCCTTGTTTTGTGAAAGAATTGGACTTTACCTGGTTTTATTAGGAGAGGTTCTTGGGTGCTTATGAAGTATCTATCAAATTTATGTCTTAGTTCTGAGCATCTACATTGAGAACTTATTGATATTTTATGGTTTGTGATACACATGATCCTTCAAAACGTTACAATAAATTGTGCACCATGTATCGCAATGCCATATACTGCTTCACCTTATCATTACACCTCTAATTATGATAGTTATACTCTTGCTTTGTCAAGCTTCTCATTGCCCAAGCAGATGCCGTCTGATCCCCTACATTTTGACTTTCATTCTCCATCTTGATTATTTTGTATAATGAGAAAACAAATCTGCTGTATTTTGCTGATTGACCTACAGAGTTGATCTTTTATGAGCATATTTACAAATAATTTATAATAAATGTTATTAGTTATGCCACAGTTATGAGTTTCACGTTTGTACCTTTGTCCTTTGATAATTGACTTCATTTCATAATGTGTTTCTATTTTGACATTTGAGATCTAAATGGATAAATCAGTTCATGATTATAAAATTCTTCCTACAGAGCCTGTTACTGCGATGGATCCTCCTGATTTACGACCACATGGACGACAGACGCAAGCTGCACAATCTTTACGGGATTCTTTTCTTCTTTCTGGAAAACCAGACACTTGTATGTACAAACCTATTTACATTAATTCATTTAGATTTTGCCCTTAAATCTTGAATAAATAGTCAGTTGGAAAACATAATACTTATGTGTTTCTTTATGATATTTTTAGCTCATCAGGACTGAAAGTCCAGATGGGCTTATGGCATGGCCCGTCGTCCGTCCAGCCGTCCGGCCGTCCTTAAACTTTTGACACTTTCCACTTCTCCTCATGAACCATACACATTAGAGAGCTGAAATTTTGTGTACAGGTACCTTAGCATATGGAGATTCTAATTTGTAACTTTGGTGACCCTGTGACCCCAAATAGGGTCACAGGGGTCACAACTTTAAAAACCTATTTTCATCTTCTTCTCCAGTTCCAGAAGGACTAGAGAGTTAAAAATGATATGTGCAGACTCCTTGGACAATGGGGATTCTAATTTGTAACTTTGGTGACTCTGTGACCCCAAATAGGGTCACAGGGGTCACAACCTTAAAAACCTATTTTCATCTTCTTCTCCAGTTCTAAAAGGACTAGAGAGTTAAAAATGATATGTGCAGACTCCTTGGCCAATGGGGATTCTTAATTGTAGATTTTGTGACCCCATGACCCCAAATAGGGTCACAGGGGTCACAACCTTAAAAACCAATTCTCATCTTTTTCTCCAGTTCCAAAAGGAGTAGATTATTAATATTGATGTGTGCAGACTCCTTGGACAATGGGGATTCTAATTTGTAACTTTGTTGACTCTGTGACCCCAAATAGGGTCACAGGGGTCACAACCTTAAAAAACTATTTTCATCTTCTTCTCAAGTTCCAAAAGGTCTAGAGAGCTGAAATTATATGTGCAGACTCCTTGGCCAATGGGGATTCTAAATTGTAGATTTTGTGACCCCATGACCCCAAATAGGGTCATAGGGGTCACAACCTTAAAAACTTATTTTCATCATCATCTTTAGCTCCTAAAGGTCTATTGAGCTGAAAGACTGCATGTAGACTCCTTGGCCAATTGGGATTCTAAACCAGGGTGCGAAATCATCATTTAAACACTGCACCAGTGCAGGTGAAAATCGTCTTGTGCAGTCTAAATTAGTTACTGGACTGCACCGGGTGCAGTTTAAAAAATAGCATATTTTCAAAACTATGCAAATACCTGTCGCATATGACTGTTTCAATCATGAATGTTTTTCTTAAATTTCACAAACAGCTTTAATTATTCCAATATTTTATGAAGGCAAACTTCCGAGAATTGTCGGAGACGATCGCCATGTTGATATTTCATGCTCTTACTATTTACTCCCTGTGTAAATTTCCCATTCTCCGGCATGCTGTAGACAGTGTTATGAGTTTGTTTAACGAGGGTGGCAAAAGGAATAGCCCCTTAAAATATGCCATGTGCTCTGTCGAAGTGTAAACAAAAAGTTCCATCTGCATTTCAAGGGTAAAAAAATACATTATATGTACTATGACTGCTTGAATTTTGCCATCGCTATTGAAAATATCAACATCGTTTGCCTGGGCCTATTATTAGCTCACCTTTACAAAGTAAATGTGAGCTTATGTCGTGGTGCTTCGTCCGTCCGTCTGTCCGTCCGTCCGTAAACTTTCAGGAAAAAGACTACTCCTCCTAAACGAATCAAGATATCATTCTGAAATTGTAGTATGTTATACCCATGGTGATTCCTCACAGAAAGGTAGACGTTTCAGTTTTGAGAATCCAAGATGGCCGCCATGGCAGCCATATTGAATTTTCAATTAGATTTCAGGAAAAAGACTACTCCTCCTAAACGAATCCAGATATCATTCTGAAATTGTAGTATGTTATACCCATGGTGATTCCTCACAGAAAGGTAGACGTTTCAGTTTTGAGAATCCAAGATGGCCGCCATGGCAGCCATATTGAATTTTCAATTAGATTTCAGGAAAAAGACTACTCCTCCTAAACGAATCCAGATATCATTCTGAAATTGTAGTATGTTATACCCATGGTGATTCCTCACAGAAAGGTAGATGTTTCAGTTTTGAGAATCCAAGATGGCCGCCATGGCAGCCACATTGAATTTTCAATTAGATTTTGCGAAAAAGACTTCTCCTCCTAAACGAATGCAGATATCATTCTGAAATTGTAGTATGTTATACCCTTGGTGATTCCTCACAGAAAGGTAGACGTTTCAGTTTTGAGAATCCAAGATGGCCGCCATGGCAGCCACATTGAATTTTCAATTAGATTTTGCGAAAAATACTACTCCTCCTAAACGAATGCAGATATCATTCTGAAATTGTAGTATGTTATACCCTTGGTGATTCCTCACAGAAAGGTAGACGTTTCAGTTTTGAGAATCCAAGATGGCCGCTATGGCAGCCATATTGAATTTTCAATTAGATTTCATGAAAAGACTACTCTTTCTAAACCAATCTAGATATCATTCTGAAATTGTAGTATGTTATACCTATGGTGATTCCTCACAGGAAGGTAGACGTTTCAGTTTTGAGAATCCAAGATGGCCGCCATGGCAGCCATATTGAATTTTCAATTAGATTTCATGAAAATGACTACTTCTCCTAAACCAATCTAGATATCATTTTCATATTGTAGTATGTTATACCTATAGTGATTGATCCCACAAAGGTAGACGTTTCAGTTTTGAGAATCCAAGATGGCCGCGATAGCAGCCATATTGACTTTTCAACTGCAGATGACACATCATTATTACAAAATTTTAAGCTTTCATCAAGTGATCACTCGCACTATATAAATTCTCTAATTTGAACTTACTAATCATAATATTATCTTGAATATGGAATATTTAAGATTGTCATGCAAGTTGTTCTATATTTTTAAGTGTTTCTAAAACATTAAAATGAAAGACAAACATAATTAATTAATTTGTTTAAAATATTTATGGCAACTAGCTGCAAAAACCCAATGACATTAAACATCATGTTGAATTTTAAACAATGGTATCTCCCTTATATTCCTTTAAATACCACACAAAAGGGGTCAACCAGAGTTCAGATATTCCTTTGCTTTTCTAATACACATCCCAATACAGGCTGCTAGCATCACAGTCTCAGCTGCTTGTCTGTTGCATAATCAACCTGACCTGATACGGTAGAGCATTATGCTATATGGCCATGTGTATGCAATAAGAGTGATGGAAATTAGACTTGTATTCTCATGACAGTGATATGTTCTTTCTAAGAATAACAACTTACACAAAACTTGTCATTTGTTTTGTGTTTAGCAATCTACATGATAAGTTGATGTGGAAAGAGTTATTTTGCATCAGGTTCCAGTTCCTGTGTTTTACTCATATTTGTACCATTTCTATATCTAACAGAAGTTCTTCTTGACACAAAATCAATTTAGGACATAAGCTAACTATATTTTGTGAAATTATATATATTTTTCACAATAATTCATGTTCTCCCGTCAAGTCTTTTAATACCACACATAAGGGCTTAGCCAGAGTTCAGGTTTACAAGCTCAGCACACTAGGATGCTCCTCCAAATATACGTACACAAAGCCAAATACACAAATTGCTACACTCTCCTTAAGGATCTGGGGCTAGCAGCCCTGCCTGCTTGTATATTGCATAGTAATCCTGACCTAATTGATAAATAGAACATAATGGACTTTATGGAAAGTATATAAATTGTCTTTATGATAAGTATACTTGTATTCTATTAATAGTAATACTTTTTACAATAACAATTAAACAAGTCTGCACGATGAGTTAATATTAACAAGTCAAGAATCTGCTTTTATGTACAGTTATCTACATGATAAGTTAATAATAGAGGGCCTGAGGTATTTTGTATCAGGTTCCAGTTCCAATACCATGTGTTTGATAAATACCTGTAAAACTAAATGATAATTGTATCATGCTGAAGGGGTTCTGGGCCAACATGTCATCATAGAAGTCATTATTTTTCAATTAGATTTCAGGCCAAGTACTACTCCTATTAAATCAATTAAGATATCATTCTGAAAAGTGATTATTTTTTTATATAGTGATTCCTGACAAAGACGCATTTATTTTATTATCAAGAATCCAAGATGGTCAATATGTCAATTATATTGAATTTTCAATTAGATTTCATGAAATTCATTGAAAAGAATACATTTCCTGATCAATCAAATCAATGTCATTATAGTTGTATTGATACGCTTGTTGTAATATTTATCAACACTATAAATACAGTTTCAAAAAAATGTATGAATCATCTTTATCTGCGAACAGCCTGAAGCATGACTGTTTTAATAAATCCTTTTTAATAAAACATAAAATGATAAAAGTTGTTCACTCCATCAGTGGGTTACATAATTCCTGACACTTTTATGGCAAATAACATAGCCAGTGAGGGATAAATATACATTTTTTAATCATCTATATCTGATTACGGTCTGAACAATGATTATCTAGATAATTATAATGATCATTCAATTCAAACAAATCCTTTTCAAAAGCATTTAAAATGATTAAATTTGTTCACTCCCAACACTAACTGTTAGGTTTTTTACTCCTTTGTTCCCATGCAATTACTTTATTCCAAATTGAAAATTTTGGTTAATGAATAACAAATTATCTTTTTATTTTTGTTTGATATGCTAATAAAAGATATCATTTAATATTCATCTTCAAAACTAATTGAACAGCTGTCTGAACAATTCTTTTTTTACAAAGTCTTGCTCACCAATTCTCTCTGTTAGTTAAGATACTTCAATAAACATATTACTGAGTTGACCTCCAGATTATTTCCATTGCAAACCTCTCTTCTACCCCAACCCCTTCTATCCCCCCTTTCCCTCCTCCCCTTTTTTCTCCTGTCCTTCCATTGCAAACCTCTCTTCTATCCTCTTCCCCCCCCATATCACTAGCTGAATTTGTGATTTGTGTCAGAGGGATATATTCCAAATGTTTATGTGCATCATCTGTTTAGTTCTTTGGAAGTTGAGAGTGTGACTAAATGAATACTCCTAAACCAATCAAGATATCATAATGAAATTAATACAGATGCCCACATAAAAGTAGCATTTTGAAGATTAAAAAGTCCAAGATGGTCACCAATTCAGCCATAGATATACAAAAAAGTTATACAAAAACCTACTGCTTGTTAACAAATCATGATTATAACATTCTTGTATTAATGTTTGTTCAAGCTCTAGTGGTTTCCAGCAGAAGAATAGCATTTTAAAAGATAAAAAAATCACGATGACAGCCATAATCAATTATCATATAAAAGATGGTTACACAATTAAACCATTTTACCACATCATTCATTTTAAGGTGAGCTTCTGTACCCTCGGTACTTTTATATATTCGTTTCTGGACTGCAACCAGTTTGAAAGATCAGCTTATTTCTTATTTCCAAGATTAGTTTATTCAATTGAAAACGATAGCAAAAAGCTTTAAAACGTTTGCAACACCTAAACAGTGATTTACTTCCGCATTTTAACAAAAATAGTTAAATTCAGATTCTTCGGATATTTCCGTGAGAGCTTGTTTACATCGGTAAAAACATTGTCGCTTGTTTACTTCGGTAAAAACATTGTAGCTTAGCAACCATATCGTCCAGCTGTCACACGTGGCCAATGTCAAAACATGCTGGTCAATTGAATCTCTTAAATTTTTTTACGAAGACAGACAAAATTGATAAGAAAGATAAAGACAATCTGAATGATACAGTGCCGGAACCTAGTTAAAGTTCAGCCGAATAAAAATGTGTAGCACTCTAGATTTCATTAATTATAAATAAAAACAAACAACAAAAGAGAAATTGTTGATATTTTAATATGTAAAACTAAGTCACCCATTGTGATGATCTTTGGTGCAGCCAGAGAGACACAGGTGCAGTCTGGTAAAATCAGTCGACTGCACTTGGTGCAGGGCATGAAAAAAAACGAATTCGTACCCTGTAAACTGTAGGTTTCTTGACCCCATGACCCCAAATAGAGTCACAGGGGTCACAATCTTAAAAACCTATTTTTATCCATTAGATGACAGTCTATGGCAAATTTATTTCTCCTTGGATATTTTAGTGTGGACTTCTTTCACCGTCTGATATTGGCGATCTAGAAAGTGTTGAATAATAATAAATCATTTGGGTAAGGAAATTTATTCTGAAATCGTTAAATTTGTTTTGTAATTTTTTATAGGTTTTCTTGCAATAGGTAACATCAGTTTCATTTTTAGCTCATCTGGCCTATCAGTGTATAAAGCAAACTTGATATGATGCCTGATGAGCTACAGAGCCAATGGTTCTATTTTTCTTAACCTTCTTTGATATTTCCCTTCCCTAAAGACCCATTTGCAAGGGGAGATAATTCTTCCCTTTGCATAACACTTAGGGATTTTATCAAATAAGATATTTAGAAATATAAAGAACATTTGCCTTTTTTGGCAACAACATTACCTCCTTTTATATTTAAATATCATTATTTCTTGAAATATGTAGACATTCCAGAGTTGTTCCATCCTAGGTCATCGGTTATGGGGGTAATGTAGGTCTATTATGAGCAAAATGGACTCTTTTCAGTAGAAAAAGTATACTACTTCTCCAGTGATCCATCCATAGATATGACCTGCTGAGTCAAGGTCTACTTCAAATTCTTGTGAGTCCCAGCAGATTTAAATGAGTCCTTTAATAAATAAGCATAGTACCACTGAAAAGCCTTTGCATCCCATGACTCATGGTTAAAATTTTGTGGGTCCTTTCTAAATTTGTTGAGTATTTGAAGCAGGACTCGGGGGTAAACTCAGTTCGAAATTAGCAGTAGATCTGTAGCTCATGGCTAGTAAAGAAATTCCTAGGCTAGTGAACTGTTTTAATTTGTATTCAGGAAGACTAGTGACATGTTAAGAAAAACAGAATCATGTCAATGTTTTGGGCCAGCTAGAATTGTTTTTTGGCATTTAGTTATAAAAAATCCACTAGTCCGAATTGGAATTTGCTAATACTGGGATATGAATATTTTTACCCTGATCTTTTCCAGTTCCCGCACGTATGTCACCTTTTGTACCAGCTCACAAGGAAGGAAGACGTCAAGATGTTCCGTGTCAGGCGACTCCTCTTTCTACAGAATAAATATGTATGTATGTTAAATGATGTTATTATGTCTGCCCCTAAAGGTTGGAAGACTTATTATTATATTATATGGAGATACATCATAGGAAGGTGTGTTATGATTAATAATTCTTAAGTTTATGCGTGTAAAATTTTATGTATATTGGCAAAAAAGGACGACTGTAGTGAAAAACTGGTTTGAGTCCTGTCTGATTTAAAACTTCTTTACTAGGTATCAAAGGTTAATCAATAGGAGTGGGAGTCAAGGATTCCTTCTTCAGTTGGCATAGGGAGAATGGCTTAGGCGTAAAAAGTGTTTGGGTATGGTATTGGGAATACGGATTGGGGTTGAGGGCTGTTGGATATGTAAAGATAGACTTAAGTTGGAGCTTGGTGTTTCGTTTCAGGAAAGTTGATATTAGGAGGTTGAATGAATATGATGGATTTTCATTGATTTATCCTTGCGAGCTGTATTAGAGATAGGAAGTTTTGGCATATTCATTGACGTACCTTGAGGGACAGGCACAGCATATTTGTATAGCAGTTTAGTTGCACCATCCCCCCATCCTGATTGTTGCACCATCCCCCACCCTACTTGTTGCACCATCCCCCCCATCCTGAATGTTGCACCATCCCCCCATCCTGATTGTTGCACCATCCCCCATCCTTATTGTTGCACCATCCCCCACCCTACTCGTTGCATCATCCCCCCATCCTGATTGTTGCATCATCCCCCCACCCTGATTGTTGCACCATCCCCCCATCCTGATTGTTGCACCTTGCACCATCCCCCACCCTACTTGTTGCACCATCCCCATCCTGATTGTTGCACCATCCCCCATCCTGATTGTTGCACCATCCCCCATCCTTATAGTTGCACCATCCCCCAACCTTATAATTGCACCCTCCCCCATCCTTATAGTTGCACCATCCCCCAACCTTATAATTGCACCGTCCCCCATCCTTATAGTTGCACCATCCCCCCCCCCCCCCCCCCCCCCTACTTGTTGCACCATCCCCCAACCTGATTGTTGCACCAGCCCCCCATCCTGAATGTTGCACCACCCCCTACCCTACTTGTTGCACCATCTCCCATCCTTTTTGTTGCACCATCCCCGACCTACTTGTTGCACCATCCCCCAACCTGATTGTTGCACCAGCCCCCCCATCCTGAATGTTGCACCACCCCCTACCCTACTTGTTGCACCATCTCCCATCCTTTTTGTTGCACCATCCCCGACCTACTTGTTGCACCATCCACCCATCCTGATTGTTGCACCAGCCCCCCATCCTGAATGTTGCACCATCCCCCACCCTACTTGTTGCACTATCCCCCCATCCTCATTGTATCACCATCCCCGATCCTACGTGTTGGAGATGATATATTCAATTCAAATTGGGGATATTAGTTAAATCTTTAATAAGATAAATACAATGAACATTTGGGAGATATATTCTGATCTTCTTTGTTCATTAATTATAGTGACAAATTTAACATAGAAAGCAAATAAGACAAACAATTAGTTTGTGCCATCAATATATTTATTCAAATAGCTAGAGGTACATGATGAATAGTGAGATGGATGCAGTCTATAGATAGATTTACAGTCTTGAATACTTCAACATTCAGTGATCACTTGGATCAGAAGGTTTTAAACTTTACAAATACAACACACACACCAGTATGAAATAAGCAAAGCGGCCACCTGTATTTTGTTAATCCAATTAAAAAAGTGAATAATCAATTGAAATCTAATAAAGTTTCAAGCCATGAGCAGAAGTTACCAAGGTTGTTCCATATTTGTCAAATAGTTACACATTTTGTCAATGACATTTTATGTGAATGGAAATAATTGGTTTTAATATCAAACTCAACGGACGATGTATACTGATTCCTGCGTAAGTGATTCCTCTAAGACTTGAGAGAACAATTAGTCCAGTGACGTTAATCTTTACCGGTTTAAAGTGAAATGAAGAACAAGATAACCATAACCAAAGTTTGGATATTTCCAAAATTGTACAAGATCATCAATGGTACAGTTATCAAACACTCGCCTTCGAAAGACCTTATCTGATAGCAGTGCGCTGTAATACAGATAGTTCCTGTCCAAACGTATGTCACTTACATACATTTTGAGGTGTAGTTTTGAGGTACAGAGAATTAGTGGCTTGTCATAAGGTCCCGAGGTGACTCTAAGATTAACTTCACAGTACCCCACTTCTTTCTGTACCCATATAAACATGGTCTTCTCAGCAGATTGCTGCACTGTTAGTCCGTACTCAGCGTGTACATCTCTGAATACTGTTAACGTTTTAGACGATGGAATCTTGAAAAAGCGAATATGCACTTTTCTGGTGGCCTGCTTTTCCAACCAGAAGACAAAGTCTTTGTTGAATGCCATAGTAAGAATGTTAAAGTCACCAACATACTTGTAGTCTCTATCTCCTGTAAGCCCGTGGACCGTCATGGTGTTTTTAACTACGAGGAACATGTAGTTGTTGTGTGTATAAATTTCCATGCCTTTTTTTTTTTGGTAAACAAATTGTTTTTCATCCGGTCCAAGAATCTGCCCATATATGGTACCCCTACAGTTCCAGTACAATGTCCTAGTGAGAGGGTTGTATGTTATTTGTTTCGCACACATGCACGACACCTTTACTCCTACTCTGCGTGTTTCCATTGTGTCTGTTCCCTCATAAACTTGGGTGTCGCCCTTTTTACGTAAACATGGTATCATAAATAATATCTGAGAGTCTGAAGGTTGTTGTTCCTCAGTTTTTACATTGTCTTTAAAATCTGAAAATTCTGGATTATCTCCTGGATTATTCTGACTTGAATCTCTTGAAACATCTGAAACTCCTGGATTATCCTGACTTGAATCTCTTGAAACATCCGAAACTCCTGGATTATCCTGACTTGAATCTCTTGAAACATGTGAAACTCCTGGATTATCCTGACTTGAATCTCTTGAAACATCTGAAACTCCTGGATTATCCTGACTTGAATCTCTTGAAACATCTGAAACTCCTGGATTATCCTGACTTGAATCTCTTGAAACATCTGAAACTCCTGGATTATCCTGACTTGAATCTCTTGAAACATCTGAAACTCCTGGATTATCCTGACTTAGATCCCCTACAACTTTAAGATAGTTTTTAAGTGATGCAATATCAGGCCCTGTTTTAGCATAAAGATCTCCCTTGTCCACATCCACCAGGTAGCAACCAGGGGAAGCCATACAGGCCACAGCACACTGCAACACTCTCTCACAGTCCACAGAGCTCAGATATCTCACGTGCTCTGCCATCATGGGTGAATCTCTCACAACCTTGAAGAACTGGTGGTTGTGAGCTTCAATAGGCAACAGAACCAAAAACAGCTTCAGCAACATTTCAATGTTCATTTTGACCAAAAACGGCACCATCAACTGATGAAAATGTGAAAAAGAAAGTACACCAAACAACAAATGAAAAGTAGGCATGTAAAGTTGGTGTTAAAGAAAGATCTTATTTACTGTTTAAACATGTACCATTCAGACAGTTCTCATTTTGAATCTACTAGATACAATATCCAATGTTATCTTCAGACATTTTCACTCTTTAACAACTAATTACTGATTAATTATTTATTACCAAGACATGAATCAAAGGTCTTGGGTTTATTTCTTTAAAAAAGGAATAGCATGGATGAACTTTACATTATTTATTTGATTTATATCTGCTTAATACATTGTCTTTCAATTGGAACCATTAATTTTCATTTCCCTGACATCACCTTTAAGGCTTATATCCCCCCAAAAAACGTGCTACTGCCCCTTTAAGACTTTCATTATTGAACTAAAAATAATTTTTTGGGTGACAAACACAATCAATGATTCATGGTTTTGACAACTTCCTTCCAAATCATTTACAAACTGAATAGATCTTATTTTATAGCAGATTTAATGAATTGAACATTCACATGAAAACAACCCATGTCTCAATGTCATCATCTAACAGAATTTTTATATAATTATGCAGTAAAGGCCTTGGTTATTTTCAAGAAAACTATGTTTTTTTAACATAAGTCTTGAGAGGAATAGCAGTTTTCTCATAATATAAGACACAATATATACGATTCCCATGTTTTAAAAACTTTATGCTAGATTCTGTCTTTCTTGTGTTTCCAGGGAAGTCAGCCCTACATTGTTGGATTACTGTCACTATACAAGCTGTACTATCCTAACTTGGTGTCTGTTCCGGTCTCCGCTACAAGAAAGGTAAAAATCTCTCGCAAAATATTTGTTACACCTTACAGTGTTTGCTCTAGACGTAAAAATCTAATCTTGAATATAAGAAGGAGGATGAGGCCGCCAACAACACATGTAGTTGTCCACAGGGGGAGCAAGGGGGAAGAGGAGAGTGAAATTGTTTTGCAAGAAGCTGGGTAACTCCTTTCTCTCCCCACAGAGGCAGATCAAGTCATGAAATCTGTACCCTGGGCTCAGAAGCCCAAACTTGGAATATAGCCATTCAAATAATTTTCTCGGCGCCTTCTCAATGAAATTTCAAAGAAAAACGATTTATTGGCTATATCCAAATTCCGGCCGCGCGAGCAAATCTAGCTTCTTAACCCAGGGTACAGATTAGTGGAGTTAGCGTAACGTCGAACCCTGGGACAGGATGGAAATGTTAATACAGCCTCTGTTATATTACGCCAAGTTTGTGGGATAGAATGGGAGACGCCTGATTGGAGGCAATCAAAGTTAGTTGTGCAATCAGTGACGCTGTTCTTAAATCATCAATCTGGCAAAGGCATTGTGATATGAACCACCCTTTCCATGCGAGAAACGTTGTCATTTGATAAAGAATTCAAATGGATTTATGCAAGTTTTTTTGCCAGGGAAAACTGCCGGAACCCACAGATTCCAGCTACATAGAACAGTGGCTGTATCAACATTTTTATCCCCCGCAACAACGAAGTTGCGGGGTGTATTAAAATGGGTTCCGTCCGTCAGTCCGTCCGTCCGTTACACTTTGTGTCCGGCTCATAACTTTCTAACTAATCAACCATTTCAATTCAAATTTGTTATGGACATGAAGAAACATGTAATAATGTGTCATGAGAAACAATTTTCTGAAAATCTACATAAAATATTAGGATTTTGGAGGAAAAGTGGTAAATTTTGTAAGAAATCTGTTACAAGTCCCGTCCGGCTCACAACTTCTAAACTAATCATCACATATTGATCAAATTTGATATGAAGATACATAATCATATGAAGGTGTGTCGTGAAGAACAATTTTAAAAATATTTTTATAAAATTTTGCCTTTTTTGGCAAAAAATGAGGACTCTGTTGGAAAACTGTTACAAGTCCTGTCCGGCTCATCACTTCTAAACTAATCATCACATATTGATCAAATTTGATATGAAGATACATAATCATCTAATCATCAATTTTGAAAATATGTTTGTTTAAATATGATCAAATTGATCTTGGAGATCAAAATACTCAATACATAAATTCATTCGTTTGATGTTAATTTTGTCAGTTAAGTCGAATTATGCCCAACAGTGAACATAAAGTTGGTATGATTTTATTTTTTTTTAGAACACTTTCTTTCATATCCTGGAATTTTTTTGTTAATTTGTGCGACAAAAATTAATCGGCAATATGATAAGGAAAACCTATGTACATTGTGCAATTTGCGGGGGATATAGCTCGACCATGTCAGCTGCTTGTATTACTTGATCTGCCTCTGTGGGGAGAGAATGGGGTAACTTTGGAGTTACATTTTTTGGGGGTTAGACCCCCTTTATCAGACTCTTGAAGATGCCAGTATTCATATGGCATCAGTTGTGTCTCTAACTGTTTAGTATTTGAAGTATTTTGTCCATGTTTTCTGCGTCATTGCAAACACTGTCGTCTTGTAAGAAGAATTTGTTTATAAAGCTATGCAATATAATTAATCATTTTCAACATGGTTTTAAACCAGATGGCATTGGGGCTCACATGATAAGACTATTCTTTATGGGCATGGAAAAGGTTTTAAATATCGGTTCCTTGTTTCAGATTTTCTTCAAGTCACATGACAGGAAATGGGCAGAAACAATACGCAGTGTACGCGAGAAGTCTCTTGCCGACAAAGGTTTGAGTATTTCCATCAAAGAATCGGAACTTTCCAAGTCAACCAACAAACGAGGAAATACATCATTGACATTACCGGTAGGAAAAGATGACAACAATGTACTTTATTGAAGGGCATTTAGAATAACGTGCATAAGATTGGCAAGATTTTCCGTAATACCAACTTGTTTATTGTGAAAATCCGGACATTTCTCTAAGCATGTACTTTGGAACGTCTTGATTTTCATAATAATGATTTTGTGATTTAGCCAAATCTTTCTCTTCTTAACTCTTTTTTTCAAAGGTATATTGAAAGAAAAAATTTAAAATATCATGTCATGATTGAATTGATTGCGTTGTATCATTGTTTGTGATAAGAATGGTATAGTGTTGCTTTCATCATCATCTTTCTCTATCATCCATATTCCAAACAGTCAACAATCAAGGAACACAACCTTTATCACTGCAAAAATCAGTATCATATGTCTCATGAAGATGAACATCGAAATGGCCAATTATCTTTGTCTGTTGTACCTGACAAAATAAAAAAAGAATATGAATTATCAATAAAAAAAAATTTTAGAATGATATCTGACTTGTGTCAATTCAAAGGTATATGATCTAAAATTTTAGCTTAACTTATCCTATCCATTATATGTGACTGTCTTTGTTGTTGATAAAGCAAGATTTACATTGAATTCCCAGAGTTCCAAGCGGCGGAAGGCAATCCCCCCGACAGTTCACTCCTCGTCTCTAGAAGACAACCGATACACAGACAACGTCCACCTTGCTGTCGACCATGTAACCATGCCATTTGTCCGCATCAACTCCTTCAAAGAGATGCTCAATGAGATTGACCGAATTGAGGTAAAGATAAGTTACAGTGGGAGCAGTATCATTGATAATGATATATAATATCATGATAATAGATTTCTTGAACCGTCCATATATTAGCTAGTATTTTCACGAGTGGCGCAGGCTTTACCCCTGTGGTCGAAAGTGTGGTAACTTATGTCCAAAGGTCTTGACTCAAGAGTTTTCTGGGGACGTCATACCATTGTTGATCGTAACTTAGCGACGCTTGTAGAAGTGACGTCAAACTATTGTACACATGACATCATCCCCTCTGTGATATTTTCATTGACTTGAAAACGTGTTATCACACTCAGTGGCGAGAACACTTTTCTAGAAGTGAGAAAACTCAGTCTCTCACAGCTTAACATATATATAATAAATAACTCTTAGTCTTTACACATAAGTGTGGCATGTGGTTTGATTCAACCAGTTCTCTCAAAGGTTATACAAGCCCTGCATTACAAAGACACTTAGTTTCTCAAAAATCTCTGAAAATCTCTTATCTAGCAAATCCCATTCAAAACTCATGCGACACAGCAAATGGCCCAGGTCACAAAAGTTACATTTAACTGTTAAAGGATGACCCTTAGTTTGTTATTGAGGTTAAGGGTTTTAACTATGATATTGAACAAGTGTCATTCCATAACAAATAAACAGGTAGATGAATTGGATTATGTACATAAAGCTGAGATGATGTACAAGCTGTCTGTAAAATATGACAACAGCGAAACTCATGAAATAGATGAAAATTGTGATGGTCTGTGTTGAAAACTTTCACCAAAGTATTTTTTTTAAAAACAGAAATAAGGCAAATTTGCTATTGAGGTTATGCTGGTGGAATAGACTTTTGTAATATATGGAGAAAGGAACATGCCAACAACATAGTTTGTATATATGTTGTTTCATGTGTATTACTTTCTTTATGTTGTTTGAGTGGCATTCTAGAAGTTGATGGTATAAGTGAGACATTAGCTTCATTTCGATATAGGTCCTTATACCAGTTTCAAACATATTTATACCGAAACGCATGCTTGAAACAGTATAAAAACCTACACCGAAACGTTGCTATTGAAGTTGCTCATCCATTGAATTACTCTTGTCTTCCTTTTGTTAATGTTTATAGTCACAAATAACAGAAATATTGCCAAGGTAGCGCTAATATATTACTCTCTCTGTTCACAGTTTCCAAGCCAGATTGCAGCAGCTCTCCAGGACCCCATCTTACAGCATGTAGTGGCGTACTCAGCAGACCAGATTGTTGCTATGAGACTCAGCTACTGGCTGCAACACACATTTATTGAGGGTAAGCAGTGCTGTACCTAGAGAGGGTTCTTGGGAAATTATCCACCCTTTTATTTTGGTGTCCCCTAAATTCTGAAAAATAGCATTCTGACACTTTTACCAAAGGGTGCCAATAGAATAGAATAGGCCAAAATGACCCCCTCAGCTGATCACCTAGGAACACCGCAAGCACTACTCATTGGTTGTAAATTATGACCCTGAAGAATTGTACTTTCAAAGCATTTACTGAGCCACGATATAGATCCGTACTTCCCATATTCATGTATATCTGGGTGGACTGAGTGCAATGTGGGTGAAGAGCCTTGCCCAAGGACATAACAGAGTGTAAAGCCTAGGTCACAAATGTTCGGTGTCTCAAGCTGGATTCGAACCTGGGTCTTTGGCGTGACAGTCCAGCTGCACCACTACACCATTGGGCTTCAGAAGTAGTTTTATAGTGAAATAGACTTTAGGTGACGTATTGTTGCAGCTCTTGTAAAAGAAATGATTGTGACATCACCTCAGCGAGATTTAAACCCTGGACCTCCTGGTTGAGATTCAAACGCTTAAGCGATTGGTTGAAGATATATTCTCCAACCAAAACCAATAGGAAAGCTTTATCTCACCTGCCACACATTGTCAGAAAAACATGCTGCTTATAATCTCGATTCTTTTAGGTGAACATGCATAAAAAACTGAGTGATCATGACTCCTTTATCAAGAAACATGTATTTTAACAATAATGAAGTTGTTTTCCTGGATATAGTTCTTAAATATGTAACTTCTATTCAGTTCTATATACATTTCAAAGAATGAGTAACCTCAATGTCATGAAAATGAACTAGGATAACTTTCACACTATGTTGATAAAGCAATCACTATGATTACCTCAAAACAGACAGTACAGTACACATTACAAGATAGCTTTGTCTTCATTTCCATTGTCATACCTATAGGGCTGCAAAGATTCAGTTTGGTGCACCAATAACAGACATTAGCAGTCATTATTTGATCTTCAATGTTCAAATATTGGTTTTGTTTAATTGCAAAATAAACTAAATAATAACAACTTGTTCTTACCTGATGAAAAATATATAGATCAGTGTTAAAAAGGAAAACTATTTCATATAGTTGTTTCATTATTTTATCACTTTCATAATATGTTGGTTATTATTTGTGAATCAAATTGAAATTAAATTGAATGTAAGGGTGTAATCGAACTGAATTGAGGTAGTGTTGCAACCCTACTTCTTTGTGCACTTAAGCTTTGTCATATAAACTGTCAACATCAGCTAATGAATGTTATCATTGGTTTCAGAGTTCTTTGACATGCCAAGAGAAAACAAAGAAGAGAAAGATAGATTCTTGAAATTGCTCATCAGTTTTACAGATTTTCTACAGGTAAGTGACCCTTGTAACTTCTTTGTCATTGAATAGTCATCTTACTTGAATCATTTGTGATCAGGATCAAGTTAAATAAGCCAACTCTTGTCTGCTATGTAACATTGTCTCAAAGAAATCTCATTAAAATGATATTTTCATACACCCTATGTAATAGCACTCACCATGTCTGTCTGTCTGTCTCTTTGCCAACTGTCATGAACATATATATATCACAATTTGTTCATTGTAAATATTTATGACCTAATATGATTGTTATTATTACAGTTTAAACCACTTATTCAAGTTCATCATTTTTTTGAAATTTTTTGTCACTTACTTATATTCCTTGTTTTCCATCTACAATAATCATATATCTGTTGTCATGGTTACAGGAAGGTATTCCGGTGGTTGACCTGTTTCTTCAGCGGTATCTGCTGACCTGGAATGGTGCTGATTTCAGACAACATATACTTCGTCTCATCTCACGCTGTAGGATCCATCCTTTTTCTGGTAGGAGTCCCCTCAAGTCATGTAGAATAACTTCATCTTATGAAAATTATCAATGGTCCATTCTTTTTATTAGTTGATTGACCAAAGTAGGACGGGGTTATGTGAGCTTCTTCACTTGTTATTAGTTGGTGATGCCATCACTCTAAGACTACTTATATTCTGGCTATGAAATAGCCACTCTATGAGTTATCAAGGCTATATGTGCCACACTTTATCAGTTGTGTTATCTGAAGGAGAAGTAACAACTGTTGTAGGAAAGTATCACTTTAAAGGTAATCGACTTGGTATAGTGAAAACAGTTTGAAGTCTTGAATATGATCGAAAACAGGACAATGACACGCATCAATCAGTCAAATGTAATTTTGAAACTTATCTTAACCAGTCAGAATGACATTTACAAGATGGTATGTGTGAAGGGCTTTAAAAAAACATTACTTCATGTCATTTATGTATTGCCTCTTTGAAAAATAAGTTTGTAAAACAGTTAACTCTCCTGCAAGATTTTAATGTTATTTTCAACTGATAATATTTATTGTTTCATTTCAGTTTTAAATGATTTTATACTAGAACCTCTTCGGAAACTCTTTTTTACCTCATCTGTCTACTTTAAGGTGAGTTGAAAAATGTTTTCATATTGTTTTTTTATCAATTTAGTAACATACTGCTGTATCTAATAGAGTCAAGTTTCTAACATTAGTTTAGTATTTGAATTTGAAAATGAACTATTTAACTATACATTATATGATTATACATTGTTGATGTCGTTATTGTTATAATTAAGTATTAAAGTATATTCTGAAACGTGATAAGTAAAATCTCAAGGGACTCGTGAATATATTTTACATATCAGGTACTTTACTTATTCAAACATATGGAGACTTGGAGATGAACACTGCAATCAAAGCAAAATATAAAACAACAGTTGTATGTTATTACATGATTTATTGCATGAAAGCTGTTGTTGAAAATATGAAAGAAATCAGTGTAACCCCAATATCAAATATAAAAACACAAAAAAGACACATGGAATACAATTTTGAATAGAAATGTTTGTTGTTTTAGTGCCAGATAATAATGACACTGTTGGAGCTGATTCGCAACTACACGGCGTTGGAGTGGCCACGATATCGGGAGATGGTCAAACAAGAGGATGCTGATGTCACAAGCTCAGAGAGCAAACCTTGCTTGTATGTATATATAACAAACTTATCCTTGAAGGCTTCATTTACATCAGTCTACATAAAAATATTGTCACAATATCTCCTCCAGCTTAACCAGGCTATCTTATTCTGGCTGACAGACTGCCCAAACAGCATTACCACCCTTCATAACTCACTCACTCACTCACTCACTCACTCACTAACAATCATTAACTAACTCACTCACTAACTCATTCATTAACACTCATTAACTAACTCATTCACTTGCACACTCACACACAGTCACAAGGGCTTCCTAATTATAAACTTTGAGTGTTTTGTACATATGATTATACACTGATGTTACAAAATAAAATTGAAATTATCCACCTAATATGTAAGGAAGTAACTGTTTCATTTCAAAACAATATATTTATGGAATAAGACGCCACCCAATGTTTACAGAGTACAATTTGAACTGTACCTATGAGACCATCCTGTTTAAGGGTAAGAACGTTACGCTAAATCCACTAATCCCTACCCTGGTCTCAGAAGCTGGAATTGCTCGTCCGGCCCGACTTGGGATATTAGCCAATCAAATAATTTTCTCGTTGAAATTTTATCGAGAAGTTGGCGAGAAAATGATTTGATTGGCTACATCTATGATCTGGCAGAATACCCCCCCCAAAAAATCCAGCCAATGATTTTGTAGCGGCAACCATTATCTGACCAAACAGATTCCATATTTCTATTGCAATTGTTTTATCAAAACTTAACCCTCATTTCACAGTGATGGCAAATTTTAGCTGATCAGGTAATTTTAGCTAGTCCTAAATAGCAATAGTTAAAATCATAAATAATTACCTGTGAACCTTAATTCCATAAACTTTAGCTGTATTTCAAAATCTCTGTTATTTCAGAAATTTACTACTAGACACTTCCTCATGTAATAATGTCTATTATGTTCCCCCTCCCCACAGCTTCTCCATATTCAGCGAGAAAGTGGAAAAATTGGCGCCGCTGCACACGATCCAGGAGCTCATCACCTTCACGGACAACCTGGCGCTCGTCGGACTACAACAAGAGGACAACAACACGCTGCTAGCTTACTGTGTACTGGAGTATGTCAACCTGGTGAGATTACCTCTCATGATTTTCAAATGGAAATGAATAAATGAATAATTACATTTAAAAATTTACCTTTTTTCTTTTAGGAAACTCATGAATATCATCCTAATCCTACTTGTCAAATAGAATACAGTTAAATAGGGATATGACGAACTCCAAGGGACCAACAAATTTAGTTCGCTATATCTGGTGTTAGCTACTTGCGTTTAGCCGTCATACATAGGGCTTTTTAGGGACTTGAAAATTTGTTCACTATATCCGATTTTGCTATATATATCTGTGTTTTACTGTAATTCTAAATTTCTTTTAAGAACCATCTTACATACCTTCTTGTTGTGATAACTGTATCTTGTGTATCTGCTTCAGCTGTCGACCATGTGTCAGAGCTACAAGGTGCCGTTTGTCTCCCTCCCCCCTACGTCTCTACTTGGACTCTTCCTGGTCAGTGACTCCGCCCTCAACACCACCCGGCTCTGCCACGTCATGTGCAAGTAAGTCTCGCATTGACAAATTGTGTTCACATATGACTTGTGTATTACATGATATTGCCCTAATGTATTTCTCGACAGTCTGCAGACCATGATCAAAACTTGTACGAACCCTGTATTAGCTCTAAATCAATTCCAGTTACAAAAGTGCCTTCGAAGCCCTGAAGTCTCGAGACACCTCAGAGCTAGAACAGATCGAGCAGGACGGCACAGACAACATCCAGAGCTTCAACCGGCTTCTCCTCGACATCTGTAACGGACTCTGGAGAAACCGAGCCTTCGAAGCCACCGGGAGCATCTTGTTCGACTTTGCTCCTGCCGACGTTGGTCTGAAAATACATCGACCTAATGAGAACTTCTCTCTGTATCTTCATCAAGCTTTCATCGGTTTCAGTCTCGCATTTCTTAAAGAGGTGAGATATACCTGAATTTAATCGTTTGTTGCAGTCTTTTATTGCTGAAATATTCCCCATACTGAGTTAAATAACAACAACTTGCTTGCTTCATTTTTTGCAAGGAAAGTTTGTAAAGGTTGCTCAGTTGATTCGTCAAATGAGAGGGTTGTGAAAATTGGAATTATCGATATGGGTGCTAGTTTTTTTTATGGGGCTTTTTATGTACATGCAGTTTATAGAGTAACATACCCTACCCAGAATGTGATTCATTGAAAACACAGCAAGTACGGCATGTTTCTGTGTGAGTCCTGATACCTATTTATGTGAATATGATCATTGATCACCACATATCAGCAAGTATGCTTTACCAAAGGCAATGTGTTGGTATTTGAGTACACGTTTGACTTCTTGTATTCAATTTCAAGATGATATGTATCCCGTTTTATTTATCGATTATTCACTAATTTTCAGACCCAGCCACCAGAAAAGAAGGTCCATCCTGCACAAATCAAGGTATGTGGCAACCTCTTTGGTGTCTATTCTTTACTACAAAATAGTTCCAGAGTAAGCTGATTCCTACCTTCCTTTTGGCTTTGTCATTATAAGATTTGATGTTCAAATGTGACAGCATATAACATTTTTTGATTGCATAACATAGTTATCTTGTCAGAGCTGGCATTTCATCCTAACATATCAGAACATTAACCATTGACTTTCACTCACATTTGAGCAAAACTTTCGATTCATATCCCAAATTTTAATATTTTCACTCACATTCAGGGCTGATATGATATTATGACTAACAGAATTCAAAATTTAATGTCTTCTTTATTCTCTAGCTTCAGTAATTATCCTTGTTGATAATCATGTAAGATACAAAGCTTGTAACATAATCCTTCTTGTTGTGACTAAATTTCAGTGGCCAATAGTGCCTAAGAGGTCAGGACAAAATAAAAAATAATGTATAAGTTTTATCATCATATTTGCAAGATAAAAAACAAATGGGGTTACCTTCTGTTTGTTTCAGGGAGTGAAGGAATACTATCTGAAGTTCCTCGAGCGGGAACACATCCACCCGATCGCACAGTTCATCAGAACCTTCATCCGCAAGTCTCAGAAAAACTCTAGTACTGTGTCCAACAACACCAATGTTTGATGTCAGATCTCTCTGACATGGGCTTATCTCACCTGGGTTTGCTGCCTCAATTTATGATTTATCTGTCAGATTTGTCAGGTCATGACGTATCTGTCAGTCTTTGAGTCATGATTTTTCTGTCAGTTGTAAAGTCATGGTTGAGTCATGGCTTATCTGTCAGTTGATAAGTCATGATTTATCTGTCAGTTGTTCGGTCATGGTTGAGTCATGACTATCTGTCAGTTGATAAGTCATGATTTATCTGTCAGTTGTAAAGTCATGGTTGAGTCCTGGCTTATCTGTCAGTTGATAAGACATTATTTATCTGCCAGTTGTGTCGGTCTTGGTTTATCTCTCAGATTTATCCAGTTATTATTTATCTGTCATAATCATTAATTCTTGATTGATCTGTCAAATTCATCAAGTCATGATTTATCTGTCAGATATGTTAAAACTACATTTGTCATGATTTATTTGTCAGATATGGTAAAACTACATTTGTCATGATTTATCTGTCAGATATGGTAAAACTACATTTGTCATGATTTATATGACAATTTTCTCAATTCATGGATTGTTAGATATATAATGTTATGATTTTTCTGTCAAATCTATGAAGACTGATTTTTCTATCAGTTTCATCATTACGTATATATCTCAATTGTCAAGTCATTGTTAGATTTATCAATTCATTGATTTATCTGTCAGATTTATCAAGCCTTGATTTATCTCTCAATTGTCAAGTAGGATTAATCTGTCAGATAAATTTGTATTTGACTGTTTCATCATAGTACTCCTACAGTATTGTACTCTTAAATTCAAATGCCTATTTATAAATTATTTATTAAATTTATCTTTTTCAGTAGGATGCAACTATGATATATGATTTGAATGGCTGTAGTAAACTGACAGATAAATCATACATCCAACTCATCTGAATTGAACTCCATCAGAAAATAAACTATTTATTCATATTGTGACTTTAATGATCTGAGGTGGGAACTCAAATATTTATCTTCTTTTTTGTGTGTAATTATTATTGAATAACTAACTCCATAATGTCAAAATATTACACAATTTCAAGAATATTATTTTATTCCTTAGCTTTTCAGTTTCTCATATTTATTTTTGCGGTTACTGATTGTTCTTTACATTTTTGGGGTGAAAACTTAGATTGATAAATCTGAATTAATTCGCTGTTCTAATATGAAATAATTTAATATTAAATCCTAGAGTGATTTTGCAATATTTTCATTACATTTGTCACAACTTGTACATGATTTGGCTTTCACAAAAATACATTGAGACAATTAATGTACATAGCTTTATATTATTAATTTTCATGTACATAAGAATTGTATATATGATTTGGGATGTGTAATTTTTACTTCAATCATTCTCAACCATGGCATATAGCTAAAGCAATATGGAAAATAGACTGAAATTATTCTTTTAATTTTGAGACGTGCAATGTTTTAAGGTACTCACCATTTCATTTAATTCATAAATTCATATAAAAAAAGTTCATCAATTAAAATGCACACAAGTCACAATAGATTGAAATTATACTTTTAATTTTGGAGACGTGCAATGATTTTAGGTACTCACCATTTCATTTTAATTCATAAATTCATATAGAGGTTCAGTGATTAATATGAACCAAATTTTCTATGAAAATAAATTGATAAAATATTTAGAGGTTTTAATATTATTTAGGGAAATCATTTAAGGTTATAAGCTTTTAATATGTATGTGTTTCTTCAAGAACATGTTCCTAACATAGAGTTGATAAGTTCATAAGAGCTTTCTTTGTGTATGATCGCAACTAATGGCTGCAGTTCTGCCTTAGTGGCACTAAACTCTTAGCGTAAGCAGTTTTGTGGTCAAGGTTCAATGGGATTTCAAATACATTGAAAAGTAATAATTGGGGATTACCTTTTAACAATGTCAAAAATATGCCAAATGAAATGCTAAATCAAATTGTTTTTGTCTTCCCTTACAGTATTACTATGTTGGGTATTTTTGTATGTAAGTAGCTTTGCAAATATCATAAGGATTTAATTGGAAACTAAAAGTTTTGACTTTCAAGATCTCCATATATTTCATTTAGGGAGTTCCTCTGTGTTTATGATTTCATTATTTTATGTGTGTTTTAATCAATATTGATTGACATTTTACATTTATCATTTGTTTTTATCAAAATGATCACTTTAATCATTGGTTTTCAAACCATCATTTGAATAGACAAAGAGTCTGTGTGTTTTTAATACATGTTTTTTATTCATAATTTGGCTCTTTTTTTACCTTTATTAAAAACAAAAGTCCAATCATTTGCGCTCTAATGTCTTAATTTAAGGTTTTTATTATTTATAGAATTATTGATTTAAAGATGGTAAACAACCCATTCATTGTAATAAAAAAATAATTTGCCCTTAAAAAACTTGGTTCTTTATTCATTGTGATGTTTTGAAACATTTTGGTACATGTACATTAACAATGGGTAAGCTTTCATTTTTATCCTAACTTGGCAGAGAGGGTTGTATTTATCCTTATGATATTAAAAAGTGATAATATGGATATTGATATGGCGCCTTTTCCACATCCAAAGACATGCTCAAAGCGCTAGACACATCATTTATCTGAAGGAGTGTACTTTCACAGCTGCTACTAAACGCTAATCACGACCACTTAGGTCAGTACATCCTGTTTTCAGGTACCCATTTAAACAGCTGGGGGGACTGAGTGTTATATGGATTAAGTGCCTTTCCCAGAGACACAACACAGGATGAGACCCAGGTCACAAATGTTTGCATTGGTGTCTCCACCAGGATTTGAACCCGGGTGTCTGGTGTGAGAGGCCAGCATGCTGATCACTACACCACTGTGCTTATCAGTCTAGATTTGCAATCAATCAACCAATGTCTTTTCACATTTTGAAATTCTTCTCCAGGACTGCTTCAACTTGCTCTATTTCCTTGGGATAAATTACACAAAGGAGATCTATGTTTAACTTTGAGAGGCATTTTAGAAGTTGGAAATACAATAAGGAAGAGGATTATCTGGATGACAACTTCTTTATTCATGTTAGGCAATGTTTCGACACAGCTCCTTGTGTCGTTGTGTTGAAACTTCGCCTAACATGAATAAAGAAGTTGTCATCCATATAGTCCTCTTCCGAGATCTATGTTTGTTCTTAAAAAATTTCATCTCTTTTCATAGAGTTATTTGCAGAAGGATAATTTGTAGTCTTTCTAAGGTTGTCTGGGTGGGCCATACACTATCAAAACAAGTACTGGTTTACTACAGGGGTTTTAATAGCTTGCTTTACAGATAAATGCTCATTCATTGACTGATGGTCAAATAATCCTTTTGTAACCTGCATCTATCATCTTTTCACATTGTATCGCTACTACATGTATTGTATTACCTTTATTTTAACATTTATAGTTTATCGACTTAGTTCTTATTTTCCTTATCAATAAAATCCTATTACAATGTTAACAGTCGTGATCTGTGGATAATTAGGTATATTGTTATGCCATTTCTGATTGAACTCATATGACATTATCTCTTTAATTCCAGACACCTTTTTAAGACTATCAGTATTATTTTTGGGGTTTCTCATCTCTTAAGTCCTGCATGTGAGCGGGCTGTCGAAAAAAAGGAATAAAATATAAGTGGTGTGGATACAAAGATATATGGTCATGTCATGATGAGGACGATGTAAAGTTAAAAAATGAGAAAATTGAAAATTAAAAAAACTTTTATTATTTTACATCGGGAGGGTAAGTCAGGGTCGGTTGGAGATGAGAAACATACAAAAATATGGTCGGCCTAAATGACATGTCTTCCGAATGTATGTTCATAGATTAGAAATTAGATCCTAGAGCCAGTGATTGTTGACAGAGTGATGCATTTACCAAAGTGTTTTTTAAATATCCAATGTTTAAGGTGCTTTAATGGTATTAAGGCGGGTTTTGGAACCTATCTCGTATATTTAGGATATTTATGTGTTCATCCTGTCTTTGTATAGATCAAGCTTTGTGAATAAGTAGTGCTATTTTCATGCTCCGACATAAACTGATTAATATGTTGGAATGAAAAGTTCAAAACCTTTCTACAATTCACCAAAGTTCTTACTCTCTGATATTTCAAGCCAAGTTCAAATCTATTTATGAGCGTTTTGGTCACATTATTATATTATCAACAAGCCTTGATGAAATGTGTCGACATGGCTATTTATCTATAAAGTTGTGAATTTGAAATAAATGTCTCATTGTAATCCTTCAACATTTAATTTTTTACTTTGAATCTAGTGTGGTTTTTGAAGATTGAATGTACATATTGTAGTATTATAGTATATAACAATAATATAAGGAACAGTTAACCCTCATCCAGCTAAGCTGGGTCTCTTACGTTTCCGGCTTTATGGGGTCAATATGACCCCACTGTTAATAAATTAAATAAATAGTTTCTTGGTGAAAATTAAACTTTTATTTTTGTACTGGTTGTTTCTTATGTGTGTTTAATATGCCACAAAAAAAACTTGAAGGTATTGCATATTTATAAACAATTTTAGAAGGTTGTTCCATACGATCGATGCTATTTTTTCAACTGATTTCAGAAAAGATCGAAAAAAAATATGTTTTCAAATTCTCAAACCCTAATGCGCACGTAGGATCTTTGCACCTATTTAATGTATCACATGCAATAGTTTTTACTCAATAATAACGGACATAATTTTTATAAGTGCTTCTGCAACACAAATTGTTACACAAACGGTTTCATGGGGTCAAAATGACCCCACGTTCTGAATGACGTTGGGCAAAAGAGTAGATCATTACATATTGATTTTTCAAAACCTACGGTAAACTTTAATTTTAATTTAGATTCACAAGAGTTAAGGAAAATGGATGATTGAGGAATATATGAACTTTTTAAAATCTTTTACCAACAGATTTTTTGTTCATTTAATAATGAGAGCTCTTGGGTCAGATTGACCCCACTTAGCCGGATGAGGGTGACACCAGCCGTTTCAAACGGGTAGGTTGTTACACATTGTTTATTAAAAATACGGTAAATTGTATTTTTGATTTAGATTCACAGGTGGTTAGGAAAATGGATGATTGAGGAATACATTAAATTTCAATCTTTTATAATTAACGTTTTTTTAATCATTTAAGAATATAGAGCTCTGGGGTCAAATTGACCCCACTTAGCCGGATGAGGGTTAAACCATTACATCTTCCATGTCATTCTGTCAAAATAATTCATGAGTTATGATCATTAAAGACATTTAGCCTACTGTGTTCTGCTGTCTCTCTTTGACACTTTACCAAGCCTGTCTCTAGCAAGCTCCCAGTCTAAGGATGTTCTATATTGAGGTGTGATTTTCAGAAATTCTATTCTGAGATTGGAAATTTGATATTCAGCTAAGCATATATTAAAGGCTTTCACATGCTAATTTTGTCTTGCCAGTGTCTCATCACTTTCTAAAACTTGCTCCAATGCTCTTCTCCTGCTATATTCAACCAAGCGGAGGATGTGAATGAATAGGAGGACAGAATAGGTGCCAGACCAAAGGACAATCACTGGTCCTCTAGGTTTGGGGTTCGACATGAGGCTAACATCTCATCTAGTAATGATATATTGTAATGTAACAAAATTCAAAACAAGCACCAAATTGCTGAGGAAAAGGGAGATTTCAGCTATCCAGTTGGTACCATTACTTATAGGGGCTCCACAAGGGAACCATAAAGATGACAAGGAATTTGGATCCTAACCAAAACATCACTGAATGTCAAGATCCATTCTCAAGTCTCTAAACTTGAACAAGCTAGCGAGGGAATTCAGAAATACCATGAAACCATCATCAGATATAACAAAAGTAACCGTCAGATGGACTCAACAAGGCAAAAGACCCAGAGGCCGCTCAAAGGCGCCGACGCAAATTATGGGAATTACAAAGAGACTGCTCAACACGGAACGGGGATAATAAACGTCACTCTAGAGGTTTGGAGTATAGGATTCGGAACCCAGTGCAATGCCTGATGATAAGGCACTGAACAGATATCCATCCTATCATATGTAGAGAATAAATTATTTCCTTTTCAGGGAGCTATGGGATGTTCTGGGCAGTATTCCAGCTTGTCCGATGAAGGTTACTTTCAAGCACCACCCCGGAAAGGGTTTAAGATCGGCGAACAACCTTCTTCCCAAACAAAGACAAATCGCCAGTTTCCCACCAGGAGAGGTCTGCGACTGGCGTTTTACGGTTTGCAAGGGAGATTGGATACTTATAGTTATGTGAATTATAGGATTTAGTCAAACAGTCCTTCAGAGAGGTCTAAAGATTGGAACTTCCATTACGCTTAGTAGTTAAACATTCAATATAACTAATCAGAAACACCTGATAAAGGAGAAAACTAACGTTGCTTGGTAACTGTTTTAGTATCTACATTGAACATCGCATCTAGAAGATAAATAAATAAAATTCTGACTTTGACTATGGAAACATGGTCATATAAACATGATATAAAAAATAATCACCTGATTAAATATCACACAAGAATACAATAACCTAATTATATTTTGTCCAGTTCATATACCTTCTTAGTGTTAATGGGGTACTCTGACACTATTTAAGATGCACATGTATACATTCACCGGAGTTTTCACACTTTTCAAAAAGTTCTGGAAATATAATGTACAGTTGAGTAATATCTGCACGATTTAGCCTTTTTGGAGGGAGAACTTTGCGTTCTTGTCTATAAGTAGTTCCAATTTTACAACACTAACTTCGGAATATTCATCCTCACATATATACCAAAGGTTTTACCCTCCTTAACCCTACTACCGAATCTACTTTGCAATGCCGTTGTGACCTTTATGGCGGTATTTTACCTACTTTACGTGAGACTGAATGCTAATGAACAGGTGATGACGGTTACTTATATGAAATGATAGTGTAGTTAATATGAACTGTTCTACTTACTTTTTCTGGTTATCATTTTAACAGTTCATGTGGTGTAAGGTTGTTTATGGCGGAAATGTTAGCGACGCTAAATATTAATTCAATCGCCTAAAATGACAATCAAAAGAAAGTACACACTTCAGTAGAATCATCATATGTAAGTTTGTACAAACAATTTGTGTTTTTTATTTGTATTTTCAAACTTATAAGAACAAATCGTCGTTAAAAGAGCACCTATTAAAGGGGCAGTAGCACGTTTTAAGAGGGAATATAAGGTGATGTCAGAAAAATGAAAATTAATGGTTCCAAATGAAAGACAATGTATTTCAACTAAAGGAAGCAGTAATAATTCATATATACATGTATAACGTAAAGTTAAGCCATGCGATTAATTTTTCTTACACAAAATGAATTAAAGGTGTTCACAAAAAATGGCCGCAAATGGATTTTATGTGAATCTTCATACTTTGTCCTCTGACTATGGATGATTCGCTTGTGTAATGAGATTGTTGACACTGTCAATATAATACATTTAGCATTAACTTACAATTATCAGTGAAATATTTAAAATATAAAATTATCAAAAAACGTGCTACTGCACCTTAAGAGGTCATTTTCAAAATATGAAATGTTATGTTAATAAATTGTTCCAAAATGAAATTTGATATAACATATATGTTCATCAAAATGGAAGGCGTTCTATGTGAAAATCACTAAACGTTCCTACTATTTTACATATTGAAAAAATTTTAAACATGGTAGGGGTCATGATAGTGTAAATTCTATTTCTTACCCCTGCCTACATTATACAAAGATATTTTAACAAAACATTAACAATTCGACATTTATTTCATTTTAACTACGGCAAGTATGTCATTGTTAACGTATCAACTTATACACCTCATATCTCTTAGATATTAAGTACTTTCAAACAACTGCGGTGTGTACCTTTTCCCCCTGGCAATAATATTGCTACATATTGTAGATTTGTTCCATTGTCATTCTGAGGACACCCTCAAGGGTCACAAAGATTAGTTATATCAATATGCGTTAAGAATATTAAATTATGTTGAGATCGGTTTTTTTTTCAATTTATATTTTTTCTCTAATTTTCAAAGTTTACTCATGTATTAACTGAAGAGCGTCCATTATGAAAAGCATCACACATTTTAGTACTCAGCCCATTAATGCGTGCCGTAGGAGAATTTATAGGCATGTGATTATTTGTTTTTCACATGATGAACAAAGCCTATCTTTGCATCATTTTGTGTTGTCTGATTAATGGTTTAATTATCAAAATATCTTTTTTTAATGTAGTTAGGGGTAAAAATCGAAATTTACTTCAATATATGACCCCAACATGTTTGAAATGTTGTAAATGTAGAGGCTAATTTATTGATTCTGACATAGGATATATCTTACATACCTAAGAACATTTTTGTTTTATAATAATATTTTTTTGAAAAATGTTTGAATAAAATAATCATTTTTTGATAAAAAATTCAAAAAACACTTTGAAGTGTTCTCTAGCAACTGATTAATCTAGCTCCTGCACTTGTTAATGTTTGAGTACGACGTCAAAACCTGAAAATAAACTCGAAAATCATGTACATGATAAAACCAACTGAGGTGTGTAGTTTCTTCTGTACCTCAGTTTATCATGCATAAACTATTAACGGCAATTTTGGTGTGAACAATCTTTTATTCATTTGAGATGAGGAAGTGAGTTCGCATAGTTTAACCCGGTATGACAGGTTCGTTTGTTTGAAAGCATCGCCTTGCTACAGTTGGTATAGTTTATTTTGGTTTTCATAAAATTAATTCAATTACCGTGAAAAATATTATGTTATATTTTCGTGTTTAATACGATGTATTAAATCCACTTCCTCTTTATCATTATTCATATTCAAATGTCAAGATATAGAATTTTCGTGACTTAATATTGCATATCTTGTCCATCAAATAGGACATGTTTTATTACGTGCCGGTTAATATTTTGACCCTCCGAAAAAATGATAATACTTTCCGTCCTAACCGATTAAACAAATGTCATAATAATTTGTTAATGTAATGTGTACTTAAATTTACGCCTGTATAAGAAAAGGCCTAAATAGTAAGAAAATGTTGTCACTTTAGTTGAACTTGAAATTATAAAAATCTTTATAGATAATATTATAGACTAGATTTCTAACCTTTCATAAACAAAAGACCTTTGTGCTATTCAGCAAGTGTACGTACTGCCACATAGAGTGGATAAAGGAAACAGAGAAAAACAATTCGTTCACCCCTCATAAGAAATATTGCTATCTACAAACTTGATGAAAATAGCAAACATCCACGAGACACGAATATACAAATGTATTACCAATCGAAACATTTGTGTGTTCTACGTGTTGAATATGCGTTTAAAGGGGCAGTAGCACGTTTTATTATAATTTTATATTTCAAATTGTTCACTGATAATTAAAATTTAATGCTAAATGTATTATTTTAACAGTCTCAAAAATCTCATTACACAAACCAATCATCCATAGTCAGACGACAAAGTATGAAGATTCACATAAAATCCATTGGCGGACATTTTGTGTGAACACCCTTAATTCATTTTGTGTAAGAAAAGGGAATCGCATGGCTAAACTTTACGTTATATATTTGATTTATTTCTGTATCATTTAGTTTAAATACATTGTCTTTCAATTGGAACCATTAATTTTCATTTTCCTGACATCAGCTTATATTCCTCCTTAAAACGTGCTACTGCCCCTTTAATGTACAATTACAATAACAATCAAGTATCCATAAATCATAAATATGTGATATTATAAAATTAATGAGTATATCCAAAAGCAATTTTTCATTTATCAATGGAGCTTAATTACCAATTCGGACTCAATTGTCATTTTAACTAAAACAATTTTTTGTTATCCAATTTTTTTGGTCGTTAATTGTCATTTATTCCCCACATGTGACATTTGTACAAAACACTATATGTATCAAGCATAGAGTTTAATATGTAATGCATTGAAGCATATATATAATAAAATACATATATCTCTATACATGTTGATACACGAGGGACATTATTTATATTTTATACATTAAAAATATATAGATTATTTTTAATATCCTATGCATTAGCATAAGAGGACCATCAATTTAAACCAAATAGGTAGGTTTGCCTTTTTACACAGGATGTTACAAGTGCTAAAATGTATAGTCTTATGATCTACTAAATCAGCATTTAAAAAAATATTAAGATCATGCACAAAGTTTGGTGTTTTAATGTATCGTGTTAATTTTAATGATAAAAGAGAGCGAGAAATTTAAAATTTAGAACAGCTCTCGTCTCAAATCGACTTAATGGATAAGCAATAATTTTAGCGGTAATTAGGTTACTTATTCTATTAATTCCCTTATATTGAAGGTGAAGGACATCATTCGTAAACTGGGCTCCTTCTTAGCGCCGTCGACGACAAGGTGTCGTTAAGAGAGCATTTGCGTATGTAAGGCGAACCGGTTTAACAGGGGTCATATGCTAGTCACATGCTGCCGACTGACATGAAAACAAACGATCGAGCTTGCGAAAGGGATAAGCCTGGGTGTTTATTTCTCGTGTTTCCTGTGATGTAATCACATGTCAGTAAGCTAACCTATTCTTTTTCCATTCATCAAAATCCGGAATCATGGCTAATCCTCAAGACGAAACTAAATCGGACATTTCGAAGGAAATTATGACCGTTCCTGACCCACAAAGTTCTCAAAGACCAGAAACAGGAATGCAAGACGAAGCGGTTGGTGATTACTCTTTGTCAGGTGTCTTTGAAAAAAGTTGTATTATCGTCCCTGAAAACCAAATCGAAGCCAACAGAATCTCTAACAATTACATGTTTGGATTGAAGAAATGGAAAAGTCACGTTTCTGCACGACCGCTATCAACACGTTCTGAAATTGTTCAAGATTTGTATGCAGACATAACCGAAGTAAAGCCGGTGAAGATTTCAACACTTCGTGTATCTAATATCCTGTATGCAGCTTTGATTGGTTGGTGGGTGGCCCTCTTTTATGTCATAATCAGTGGACTAATGTTTCTAACGATTGTAGGAAGAAGTTATGGAAAACTTTGTTGGACCATGGCCGGTTATTTCTTCTGGCCATTTGGAAAATTTGTGCATCGTATCCATGGAATTCCTTTGGAGTCGGCGGTCAAGACAAGCTATCATGGTCAGTCTTATACAAGTTATAGTTATGACAGTAACGGTAGTGCCACTCTCGAATCAGATCCCCTCTTTCCAAAGAGCAAGAATGACGAAAGTCCAACAACGTCAATTTGGAGGCGTCCTCAAACCTATGTCTGGTTGATTCTTGGATTCCCAATTCTTGCAATCGTCCATGCTCTGGTTTGTTTTATATCATGGCTGTTTATCATTTCTATTCCGATTGCAAAACTCAATGTTAAATGTCTCACCAAAATCCTATTTGTACCTCCAGAGGAAATTGAAATAAAAGACCCAAATAAAATGAATGTGGATTCAGCCAAGAGTCACAGTGAGATCATCATGTTTACTCACCAGTCAATCAATCTTTATTACTACAAATACACTGTAGATGGTGTCAATATCATTTTGGTCAATCTCCTCGTGTTTGTATTGCTCTCGCTCATTCTTGGTTACACCGACACAGAGAATCAATACACCAGTGGAGTCGCAAAGTGCATCCTTGGAGTTCTTGCAATTGTACCTCTTACATATTACATTGGTATGGCAATTACAAGCATTTCCGCTCAAAGTAGTTTCGCAATCGGTGCCATCTTGAATGCGACATTCGGATCCATGGTTGAAATCATCCTATTCATCATTGTTCTGAAGAAAGGTCAGGACACAAATAAGATGTGTTACCAGGAACTGGTTAAGTCTTCTCTTGCCGGGACAATCCTGGCAAGCATTCTTTTCATCCCTGGCATTTGTATGGTGGTAGGCGGAATCAAATATCGCATGCAAAAGTTTAACCCTCAGTCTGCCGGGGTCAGTGCAGCGCTTCTTTTCGTATCAATTGCCGGTGTTTTTGCACCATCAATTTTCTCCAAACTTTACGGTGATCTTGAATGTAGAAACTGTGAACAATTGATAAAGGAAGTTGTTATTGACAACGAGACACAAGTCAACACCACAATCCACGGAAACTTGTCATACGGGTTCAAATGTTCATCATGTTCACAAAGTATCATCGGACTCAATGGTGATGTATCTCTTTACAAAGAACACATCGAACCATTGGTATACTCCTGTGCCCTTGTTCTCCCTATAGCTTATGTCGTTGGACTGATATTTACGTTGAAAACTCACTCCAGTCACGTTTACGGGAGGTTTGAAGAAGAACTCAAAACAGACCTTACTGCTAATGGGGGTCATGCACATGCACAGTGGAATAGAATAAAGAGTGCAATAATTTTGCTTCTATGTGCTGTACTCATTGCATTGTGTGCAGATTTGATCACAGATAACATTCAACCTTTGCTTGAGGAGTCAGGGATATCAGAATATTTTGTGGGAGCAACAATGCTAGCAGTTGTGCCTGAGCTCCCAGAAGTGGTCAATGGGATTCAGTTTGCACTACAGAACAATGTCAACCTTGGAATTGAGATTGGAAGCTCTACAGCAATTCAAGTTTGCCTTGTTCAAATGCCATTGCTCGTCTTGATTGATTTGATATATCCGCTTGGATTTGTTCTTATATTCCAAGACGTCCATGTTTTTGCAGTTATCTTCTCTGTTATTGTGATAAACTACACATTTCAGGACGGAAAGAGTGATTATTTTCAAGGAACAGTGGTTGTGTTGATCTACATAGTGTTAATGTTGATGTATTTCTTTACTGTTACTCCTCCAGAAGCTCAGTGTTAAAAGAACTGTTAATAGAAGATGAGTTTGGACTCTTTATCACATTCAAGCTCTAATATTCAAATTGATGAGTCATTTAAGCTGTTGGTGAGATTGTGATGAACACTATTCTACTACATCAGCAAGGAGATTGAAAAACTATTTCAAACTCCTTTCGCAGTTATCTAGAAGTGCCGCTTAAGAAAACTGATGAAACGCTGCTTTCGAGCTGAACAGCAATAGTGGAAGAGCAGCTGGAGAAAATATCAACATTGGTTACTTTGATTGACACTAGCATTATATCTCTTGTATCAATACAAGGCTTCGCTCGATGGATAGGTATCATTGTTAAGAGATATATGGATACATGTATATATTATATACTTATGTAGCAGGATAGAATAACACGCCACATTGTTGTTCCTAGGTGATCAGCTAAGGGGTCACGTTAGTAATATTTTAGTAGATGGGCCCTTTGCAATGGTAAAAGTATCCCACATCTAAAGATTTTAAAGTACACACCAAGCCAAAAGGGTCCCCAGGACCCCAGTCTAAGTAAACCTAGCCTCAATCTAGAGGGTTGCGTCAGCCGACCTTTCTGCGACCTATGACCCTCCAACGTTATACGTGCAAAGGCAGACTATTGTGGCTTGGTAAGATGAGTTCTGATTGATCACTTCGATACGTGCGCTGACGCGTCCCTCTATTAGGCCTTTCTAGACTCAGTATAGGAGTTAAACAAATAATAATGAGGCTAGGTTTACTTAGACTGCCAGGACCCCCTCTAGGAACAACACTGTGCCATAGAGAAATGTTGCAAGAAGTTCAGCTAATGTGACACAATGTCAATCATATTATTGTACACCCTCACTCCACAGAGAACTATTTGTCATGAACTTATGATTTACATCAAAGTAATTTTTTCTGCAGATGCTAAACCTGATAGTGTGAGGATAGATGTGAAATGAAGTACGCTGACATTTTTTTCCCTAATATATACCAAATTTGATCATTGGTGTTACTTTATTGCAAAAACCAATTGTTGGTTACTTTGTTCTTATGCTTTTCAGTTCATTACAAAAGAAATATTTTTGTCAAGATTTGTGATGAAAATGAGACAATGTTAAGTTTATGTATTCTAATCACTCAAATGATATTCTAAGACTCTTATGGCACACTGCAGTGTTAATTTTACCCCTGACTTATGCATTAAATTCTCAAGAAATTTGAAAAGGCATTAACAAGGTGTGAAATCAAAATTAATGCTTCAAGTCACAGGGTCCTAAATTGTTTCGTGGTAAATGTTGTGGAAATCTGAACTCAGCAAGTCATATTTATAGATTGCACTGTAAAAGTATTTAGGGTGATAATGTTACATAACCTTATCTTTAACTACATATTTGATACGGTCTGCTGACATACCGGGTATATACCGATAAGTTATTTTTCATGTTTTATAACATTATTGGAAAATTATATAAGCCTAGAAATAGCTTTTGAATTCCTACGGCACTTACCGTATTTTTGCCAAAGTTTGTAGAAATCAGAGTGTCACTTTAACATAACATGAGATAAAGAAATTAAATTTATGATCCTTGTTTATTATAAAACCATATGAATATCTTTGAGGCAGTGAAACTGACTGCTAGTCTAATAAAGAGGAAAAATTAACAATTTCTATAAATAACATTTTTGTAATACACCTTTTTGTAACAAAAGTTTTAGATATTGAAGGAACAAAATTATGAGCTAAAATTAAAACCGTGTCTCAGAATATCCTGATTTGCTGATTGCTTTGAAAAAAGTTCTACCCATTGTTCGCTAGTGCCAGCCGATGCTCGCAGGTCTAACCGCAATGCATAACCACAATAGTGTTGTGGGCTTTCTCCCTGCAATAATACTAGCAGTGGTGATATAAGTGAAATACCACTACCACCATATTTCTTTTGAAAGTCATTATTGTTTATATATATAGTGATTTATCATTTTCGTTAAACCTGTTTGACCACATGCATTTTATGATTTCTCAATGATCAACCAGAAAATTTAGTATGATTTAAGTTGTTGTAAAAATTGTCAAGAATATCTAGAATACAAGTTTATGGATTATCAACTTCTTTATTGTAGAAAGTAGCGTTTTTTATATTTTTAAAATAAATATTCTACTTATAAAGTTGGTATTGGCTGATGAATGTTCTGTGTAATGTTAGAGGAAAATAATTTGTTTAAATATGCTATATCATAGTGCAATAATTTTTAAAGTATTTTTAATGTATACGGTGAATTTTTAGAAAAATTTAGCGACCAACCTTGAGAAAATCGGACCAAATTTCATCAAATAGGAGATTATTTATCAAATAATACCGAAACGGCAGTCGACATAAGGGCGAATCAAGTGTGGCCATTTCACAACTTCCGGTTTCTAAATGTACGCTTGAAATCCGTCTTTGTCGCGCTCAGCTAGATTTTATATTCTTTTTCTCCGAATTAGGTATTCGTTGCTGTCAAAGTTGATACCCATCGAACGCAATTACGGTAGTTGAGACACGGTGTAAATCCTACAAGCATAATGATTACGTCACCGAAAGCGGGTTCACAAAATGACATGCCCTTTCTAAGAGGGGTACTGTGCTTGAAGCGTCGAAATAAGTATGTTATTGTTGATTAAACAATCTAAATATGATATCAAAATTTTGACGAAAGATTGTTCTACAAAGTGATGTATTTCATTTCTCAATAGCTAAGTTTCATCCTGAACCGCTTGCAAGTATGATACAGCATCTTTAAGATAAGAAGGGTTAGATTGGAATTGTCCAGTGATTTAAGACATTGTAGTAATTGTATCGTCACTGCAGTATGGCATGATTATGCTGAAAAACTGATTACTGTAATTTCTCTATTAATTCCACCCTAAAATTTTCAAAAGATTTTCAGAAAATGTCTGTGGTTGAACTAATTTCACTTTTGGTGGCTCAATTGGTACTATAGTTGAAATATTGATAGATATCAGGAAGTTATATTTATACATAGTTTCCATAGATGAAAACATAGTTATCATAATGAATTTACTATTAATTGATTACTGCAACAGAGAAAATTACACTTTGCAATTATTAATTATATTTTTGCAAATTAAACCATTATTTTCAGCAGCGGTTGAATCACAGGAACATAAACTTTTGGCAGTTGTTGAATTTTTAGATGTGATTTGAATTGTGACATCAGAATAATAGTATATGGTCAAATTATTGGAGATGTCGAATTAATAGAGAAATTACGGTAATTCTAAATTGTTATCGAGGTTGTCAAGTGTACTTCACTAAAACTTTTGGCTTTTGAAGGTCAGTTAAATGAAGGAAGAAAATATTTTCCTTTAATGTTTTACTCCAGAGTTCAAAATGGGGATAACCATCTGTTTCTGTTATTGCTTGAATGACAGGAAATGAAAAGACTGATAAAATATTATGAAAAGTTCAAATAAAGATTTTTTTCTGCTTTAAATGTAAAAGGGTTCAAAAATTAGATTACACCTGTATTGGGACATGAAAACTTCCAAATCTCTTACAGCTATGACGAGAATATGACATAATATTATTCAAAATTGTTAATATATCTCGACTTACCTTAAATAAAGTCTTATGAAGAAATAATATAAAGAATACTTTTGTTTAAATATTCTCAAGTCCCAGGTCCAAATTTGACTTTTGATTTACAAACAAAATCTCAATCCTTGCCTCATTTGATAGGAAAAACTAACTATCAAAGCGTATTATGTTTAATCTTTGGACAGGTATCTTATGCAAGAGATAGTTATGAGTTACTGTCTCAAGATTTTTAATTTCGGATAAATATTTGAATTCAGGGGTTGAAAATGGGAATATTTTGATAAGTAATATTTATTTGACAGTCTGCATGCTACTATGAAATTTTGCCTTGGAGCAACTCAAATTTTAAATTTAGATGCAGATCGTTATATAATTATATATTATTTAGGTGACTTGTATAAATCATTTTCCTGTTCTCTAACTAATCCTATCCAGTATATGAAAGTGCTTTTTTGTTTGATAAGACAATATTTAATTCATTGCTTAATTCAAAAATCCATTGTACAAATTGTTATCATTCACATTTGATTTTTTGTAAAAAATGGTTGTGACAACATGTCTTTCCATAATAATAATAATAATTTATTTAAGAATTTGTAAATAACTTCCTACTTAATATTCTCAAATCAAGTTTATGCAGTGATTGAAAAAATAATTATGTCCCTTATAGCCTTAGTGCAATGATAAAGGATAGCAGTGAGGTTAACCTTAGTGTAAAGTCTTTTGTGGAATTTCAAATATTTTTTTCCAAATAAATATGAAAATAGTTCACATAGATAGAAAAAAAATAATTTAATAAAAACTTTGTCAATTTATCACTTAGGAGGCATACACAAACAGACAGTGTTTACAATAAAAAGGTATGCCAGTTGGCCATCAGGGCCTTCAGGTTTCAAAATCTGCAGGCCCTAGATGATACCTGCAGGCCCCTACTTTTGAAAAAAATTGAAACAAGAAAATAAAACAAACAAATCACTGCTTTCATTCTGATTTTAGAATAATTGTATTAAATACTGTACTGTTTGACCAACACCTCTCGACATTTATAGAACGTTTTTGTTTGCTACTTTTTAAGTGACTGTAAAATTTACCCAATATTCTGGAAGATATATGAATTCGGCTTGCCCGTTAGTTTCAGTAGAAAACATCTTTCCCAAATTTTATTCCATTACTATCAACGCTAAGTTCTTATTTATCATTTATATCTTATATCATCATATCTTATCGATTAAATTAAACCGCCACTTTCAATCAAGGGAGGGTAAGTTTAACTTAAACATTTTTCATGTTCTTATTTGATAATCTTCAAACTTTGCAGAATAAAAAAAATCATCTCGACTTGGAGTTCATAATTCTTTTTTATCAAATGTTTATTGAACGTCACCAGATTTAAATAGCGATTTATGCAAAACAAGAAACATATAGCATAGATCACCATCATAAACTTGTTCACAACTATGTACATAGTTTTCTTGAATTGGTGTCATTCCTAAGATAATCATTGAAAAATTAAACAATTATGAGCTTGTAGCCGAGACAATTTGTTAAAAATGTGCAAAAATATTAACAGGATCCAACTGAAATTAAATGCATGGCCATTATGTAAGTAAAAATTATTTAACATGGATGTCTATGGAATAACTTCATTGTCTGAATATATATATCTGGCACAGGTCTGTGGGATAGTTTAGTGAATCAGCAGACAGGAAAGTTTCATTGTTTTAACTGGTGTATAATTTCATTACTTGTACATGTAACTGAAATACCAGGAAGTGAAACAAAGTTCACATGACAAGGTTCAAGGCGATTTAAAGTGGAAAATTTTCAGACAGATTTGAATTGAAAACAAATTATAAAAAATGTAGAAGATAATTTACTGAAGGCCATAAGGGCCTGCAAATATTTGAAACTGCAGGCCCGACACTGAAACACCCGGCCTCGGGCCTGCGGACAAGCGACTATTTCGAACACTGCAAACAGAGATGACTTGCATTTTAAGGTTTACCTTTCAATCTCTTTTTAAGGATATGGGAATTAAGACAAATAGAAAAAGCTTTATTTGAATTGTCTTATTATTTGAATATCATTATATTTCTGTACATTAATTTTGATTATATGAAGAATAATTTGGGCAAGTATTCATTTGATTTTATTCATAATGACAATGAAATTTATTATTATGTTTTTTCTTTTTGCCTTTTGATCAATTTATTTCCAATAAATACATATTAAGCAGGTTGATTATATACAATAAACAAGTTAAAACAACAATCTCACTGAGAATAAAATAATGTCAACACTAATACACACAGAATTGCCATTATTGACTATTCAGCCATTGTATATCATAGCATAATAAAATATATGTATATATTAAATGCAATATGTTATCGGCACTATTTCTTGTATTTTTGCAAACTGACTTATTCTGAAAAAATATATTTTTGTTATATATCTGTTTTTTTTGAAGATTTGCATCTTCTGTGCTTTATGTATGTTTACATATAGTGCTGTGCATTGCACCCTGTTTGTTCTACTTTAATTAATACCTGAAATTAGTCAGTATTTACGCTTTGACTTATGTTATATGGTTTGCAAAGTTTATTTGTCGGCATATGAAGTCATTTGTTCACTAATTATGATCTTGATATACCTTTAAAACAAAATCGAATTTACGATACACTTTCAATCATTTTTTTGTTTTGTGCTCGTGGTGCTGGAAAAATATGATAGTATTTGTGTATCTTTGTACAAAACTAGTGATAAAAGCTCATTAAAAGTCAATGTTTCATATAAATATTTATATTATTTTATAAAATTTATATTTATTCACCTGTGATTCTGTACAGATTATACATCTTGTGTGTCGATTGTCTTTCACCTTGGGTCTATTATCATTTTGCTTTTGAACTTCTTCAAATTAAGAATATTGATGTGCTTTTAGTTGGTAGGATGTATATATGTTTTTTACTTTTGGTAAAATTATGACCACTGTAAAAAACAGATTTATATAACTGAGCTGTGCTTCAAGTAAACTTCTCATAATTTTTCCAATCTTGATGTTTTTGATAAGTTAGTATTATCTGAAATCCAATTTTTTTATCAATATGAATATTTGAGTTAAACAGAAACCTTTTCTAAATATAACAAGTCATAGTGTTAATATGATTAGGCAAACAGGAACTGGTATTACCAAAAATGTTGCAGGTCCAAAATTCGTTAACTAAATTCGAGAATTTGAAGTATATATAAATATCATATTTATCAGTTAACAAATTTTGGACATTTAAGAACAATACAAGTCACTGTGGTTATCAAGATGAAATAACATATTTTAATAGTTTTAACAGTTTTCTAGTTTTAAATAGCGACCCCAAAATTCATAATTCACATTTGAACTCATCTTTCAGATCTTAAAAATGAAAAGTTTTATGTCATATTTCAATCTCATTTTTCTGTCAAAAGTATGAATATTTTTGTCATTTGATATATCTGTACCATGATTCACTCTTATGATTATGAATTGTTATTCAGTGATGCATATATCATATTAAACTGATAATTTTGATATGTTTGCTGATGATTCTTGTAAATCTGTATTAACTGCTTTACTCATCCAGAATTTATTTGTGAGCGTTTTATGGATTTACAAATGTTTAAAGTAATGTACATTTCTAGGCTAGGTTCATCCTGCTACATCAGCGTATATGTCTCCGCGTAAGGCCACAACCAATCCCCTGATATCCTCCTATAGTATTCTGCCGTATCGCTGACGGGTGGTTGCTCGGCGCTATTTATAGCCTGTCTGTTTTCAGTCAAACTATTCCGAACTCCATACACTGTTGTTTAGTGATGTCGCACGTGGAAATCTAAGAGTGTGATTTGGAGCTTAGCGGGAGACTGCAATGAGAATCAGATTTATTATCTAATTGCACTCCCATTGGTTAATTTGAATCACGAGGTGAGCACGCGTAACGAAGCCAAGAAACCAGTTTGCCGCTATCGCTGAAAGGGCATCATTTGATTGGCTTGCTATATATAGCGATATAGCAGAATACTATAGGAAGATATCGGGATAGGTTGTAGCCTTACGCGGAGACATATACGCTGATGTAGCAGGATAGGCTTGGTTTTGTTCAGCTCTTTGTGGATTTATACAAGTTTGATTGAATAGTGTCTTCAAAGAATTTCAAAAGGTTTTGATAGCTCTGCAATTCGTGAAAATATTTTTCCATTTTGTGGATGAGATGTATATAACTTATGCTAAAAGAATGGTTAACAGTTTATTTTTATGTCTCTTAAAAAATTGCAAGCAAAAACCTACCGGTATTTCTTAATTTCTTCATTCAAAGCCAAAACTGAATAATAAATGACTTCTCACAGCAATAAAATTCTAAATTTCTTTTTACCACAGTTTACATGCTAATGATATTGTCAGTGTGCCATAAAATATTTCATTGCTTTGCTTGTATATATTTTTATCCTTGTAAACTTCAGTTTTGATGTAATGTTTCATATTTGCTGATACTAATGGTTACATTTTAAGTGAATAGACCATGGCAGCTTAAAAGCTTCAATCAATTATAACATTAAAATTATCTCTGAAAGTAAGTTTTCTTATATCCAATATCTTATTATCATGACATACTGCATATATTCTAGTTATCTGATGAAGGAGTCAGCTGACTCCGAAACATGTAACAAGTTTTATTCTGGCATCTTGGCGGATAACTCCATGTGTTGTGGACGGTTTCTCCCCTTCTAGTTATTGTTCACCTATAGGTTGTGATCATATTTTTAGGTTTAGAAATCGGTTAATTCATCAGTATTACTTTAAAGTACTAATTTGATTAAGCTTGCCAAGATTATTTATCAAAATGGGGAAAGGGTGTTTATTGATTATGTCAAATATAAATAAATGCTTTCATTTTATTTTAAGCTTGTCATTTTTAGCTCATCTAGCCTGATGGGCTTATGGCAATGCATGGAGTCTGTGCGTCCATCTGTCTGTTAACTTAGCACTTCTACTTGTTGATTGAAATTGTATGGATTACTTATACAATATTTTACTTACCATGCATTGATATTGAAGATGTTACATGATCTGATATCCCCTTAGCAAGATTACAAAGACAATTGCAAACAATGAAGATGTTCACATATCTGTAGTAAAATTTAGTTAGAACTTCTACAAGGAAAAAAATAACATATTTTTTAGCTCATCTGACCTGTAAGGCCCAATGGACTTATTGCAAGGCATGGTGTCCAGCGTCCGTCCGTCCGTAAACTTTGTGGAATTTCGACTTCTTCTCCAGAAGCATAAGGCCTAGAAAGCTGAAACTTTGTGTACAGACTCTTTGACTAGTGAGGATTAAAAGGTGTAGCTTTGGTGGCCCTGTGGCCCCTAACAAGGGTCACAGGAGCCACATCCTTAAAAACTATTTTCATCTTCTTCTCAAGAACCATAAGGCCTAGAAAGCTGAAACTTTGTGTGCAGATACCTTGACTAGTTAGGATTATAAAGTGTAGCTTTGGTGGCCCTGTGGCCCCTATAAAGGGTCACAGGGGCCATGCCCGTAAAACCTATTTTTAACTTCTTCTCCAGAACCATAAGGCATAGAAAGCTGAAACTTTGTGTACAGACTCCTTGACTAGTGAGGATTAATAGTAATAAACGTAACAGAGTATTCCGTTTCCGGAGTACATCTCCAAAACGGTGAGACATAGCTCGACGAAACTTGGTATGTGCAACGGGCATCATGCGGAGATGTGCCTTTTGGGGTTTTCAACTTCTTTGCATTTTAATTTTTACCCATTTCCATGGAAATGTAACATAGGATTTCGTTTCCGGAGCACAACTCCAAAACGGTGAGACCTAGCTCAACGAAACTTGGTATGTGCAACGGGCATCATGTGGAGATGTGCCTTTTGGGGTTTTCAACTTTTTGCATTTTTATTTTTACCTGTTTTCATGGAAACGTAACATAGGATTTAGTTTCGGAGCACAACTCACTACGCTTTCCCTTTGGCGGGGGATATAACTGAATCTGTCTGCTTGTTGTCTTTTGGGTTCACCCAAGGACATAAGGAATACAAGGGACATTATCCTACCTCATGTAAGAATCTCAATCTCTGATTGGTCCACGTGACCCTGGATGAATACTGATATCACCCTCTTGAGCAGGAGGATATAGAGGATACTAAACGACCTTACATTTAATACTAGTTTTATTAAACGAGTTAATGATTGTGTATAAAACGAGCGAAAGCGAGTTTGATACCAAATCATTCACGAGTTTAATAAAAATAGTATTAAATGGAAGAGAGTTTAGTATTCTGTTTATAACTTGCCCTAAAAAAATCAAACAAAACCGGCGACAATTTGCTGAAACAAACTTTTCCGCAACTCGGCAGCCATTGTGACGGCGCGCTTCCACAATGACGTCACCACCACACACTACTGTGACGTCATACTTCAATTGTGTTATTTCACTAGTTTAATATTGCCGTATAAATATTACACTGCGATATCTTACAAGGGCGAGTAATAAAAATCATTTATAACCCGGCACATAAAAAGCATGAGAAAAGCGTGCAGATTGAGCGTCTTGAAATGTACAATGTACGAGGGGCGTTGTTCAATAAGTGTTGAAACTTCAATATAAAACCAACTCGCGTAGTCAATTTTTTACTTTTATTTTTCAATATAGTTACCCTTCACCTCAATACACTTATTCCATTTCTCTTTAAGACTTTTGATGCCGCTTTTGTAGAAGTCTTCCGTTTGCCCCCCTAACCACGCCTCTGTGGCAGCTTTGACGTCTTTGTCATCCCGGAAGTGCCTTCCACGTAGGGCGGATTTCAGGTTTCTGAACAGGAAGTAGTCACTGGGGGCTAGGTCTGGGCTGTAGGGTGGGTGGTTAAGCTGTTCGAATCCACAATCACGTATAGCGGCCTGTGCAACTCTTGACTTGTGGACTGGAGCAAAATCAGAACACCACGTGTCAACATTCCACAACGTTTCTGTCGAAATTGTCTTTCGCAATTCTTGCATTAGGTTGGCATAATATTGACCATTCATTGTAGTTTTGGTTGGCAAGTAATCAATTAATAATATGCCTTTTGCATCCCAAAAGATTGTCGCCATAACCTTGCCAGCTGATGGTTGAGTGCGAAACTTCAGGGGAGGCGGTGAACTCGGGTGCTTCCATTGCTTGGATTCCAGTTTAGTTTCCGGGTCCCAGTGGTGGATCCAGGTTTCGTCACCTGTCACCAGACGAGACAAAAACCTGGCTTCATCCGCATTAAACCGATCCAGGAGCTCCATGCAACTTTCGGTTCTTTTCTGGCGATCTTGTGCTGTGAGGTTTCTGGGTACCCATCTTGCAGATACCTTGGACATACCAAGATGGTCATGAATTATTTTTTCAACACTTCCAACTGATATCTGGAATTCCAAAGACAGTTCAGAAACTTTAACACGGCGGTCAGCTAAAATTCGTCTTTCGATAGCGGCAATAACTTCCGGTCGGGTGACTTCAGATGGTCTGCCTGACCGTGGGTCATCATCTAAGGACTCCCTGCCCCGCTTGAACTGAAGAGACCAGCGACAAACTGTTGAAAAGTTAGGAGCATCCTTACCCATCACATTACACATACGATTATGTATTTCTGTAGCTTTGCATCCCTCTTTAGTAACGAACTTGATCACAGCGCGTTGTTCATGTTTGAGAGAATCCATGATTATGGAGACCCCTAGGTCAGCGCAGCTATTATATCTAAATAATTGTTATGTCTAGAAATTGTTTTGACATGTGTCAATGTTATGTTTTGACTATAGTAACACCTGCTATAAGCTGACACTGTTCATGTAAACACCAATGCCCCGCTTGCAACACTTATTGAACGCCCCTCGTATGTTACCTCGAACACATGATCAAGCTGGTTTCTTTTGATCAACCTATATGTAGCTTTGAACAAACTAAAGATAAATGGTTTACGCAGTTAACGCTTTTCTTTATCTTCATATTATATGCGTTTTGTTTGAACAGTCGGTAAGATAAATTCGTTATACCATTCAGAGGCGGGGTATATGGGGAGATATACCTTCGGCTCGTCGCATAACACCAAGCTCGAGGCTGATAACTCCCCATATACCCAGTCTCTGTTTTTGTGCTATGAAGCTCTAACTTGGTATGTATCATCCTTGGAAGAGTACAAAATTTTGAAAAGGTTTTCGCTGTAATCTGTCCAAGGTCAAGGTCACAGCAAGGTCACTACTTTAGCATGGTTTTGCGAAAATGCTTTATTTTAACAATGAACACCTTTAATCAATAGATGATTGTTATACTCAATGAAAAGTGTTCATTGATTGTGCAACCTTGAAGGTCAAAGGTCAAGGTCATGAGATTTGTGTTATTGCAATGTGCAACTAATTTGGACATAACTTAATCCCATTAAGCTTTTCAGAGCTCATGAACATGTATACATAAGTGTCTACACCTCTGGGAAATTACAATGACATGTTCACTTTCAAGCTCAAAGGTCAAGGTCACGAGCTATAAAATCACTAAAAAAATCCTTGTAAACGCAATAACTTGAAAAGTTTCTGTGCTATGAAGCTCTAACTTGGTATATATCATTCTTGGAAGAGTAAAAAAATTTGGAAAGGTTTTCGCTACAATCTGTCCAAGGTCAAGGTCACAGCAAGGTCACTACTTTAGCATGGTTTTGCGGAAATGCTTTATTTTAACCATGAACACTTTTAATCAATAGATGATTGTTATACTCAATGAAAAGTGAAGGTCAAAGGTCAAGGTCATGAGATTTTTGTTATTGCAATGTGCAACTAATTTGGCTATAACTTAATCCCATTAATCTTTTCAGAACTAATGAACATGTATACGTGTTTACACCTCTGGGGAATTACAATGACGTTTTCACCTTCAAGGTCAAAGGTCAAGGTCACAGCAAGGTCAACATATATTGGGAAAATGGATTATTTTAATTTTTAACACTTAAATTCGTTACATTAATGATATATTCAATGAAATGAATTCATTGATTGCGTGACCTTAAGTGTCAAATGTCAAGGTCACAAGAAAATGCCCAATATGCTGAGGCTTGTAGAAGGCGGAACAGGGTCAGGCGAAACCCCAAGTTTCGGGGCTGCTCTGCTTTTGCGGTGTCCCGCAAACGCTAATCTAGTATTTTATATATAATCTTTTAAAAAAATATATTTTTAGAGACTGAATATTAGTCTGTCAGATAAGCTACAGAGCCAGTATTATTTATGTTTGCGTATTAAATTCATATAAAGACGTTGGAGCATACGGGTGAACATGTATCTGTCATTGGGTTGGGTTAGTCGGTTGATGTGGATCCAGTGACTCTTTTACGAACGCTTCACTTGACCGCTAGCATGCTCTATATATATGACTTTTCCTTCCCATTCCAAAATAACTTTCTCGTATAATTGAATTGAATAATTAAAATCTGTTTTCAAATGTTGCATGCAAGTCTGCTAGTTTGCAATTGATACAATTTTAAAATTCCACAATGTCGAATGAATTGTAAAAACACCTAAATACTATATTTGTGATATTTTTATTTATTTGTAAAACAATTTGTAGATGGTTTCAGTCCTTATACATAATGATTAGTTTGCACTGATTTAAAATGTAAATGACTTAAACTTGTCTAATAAAGTAATAAATCAATTTTAAGACTTTATTTGACTTTAAAAATTAATTAAATTCTTATGTTATTGTAAATCAGTATCAGGTCGGCGGGTCGATTAAGAAATCTATCTGGTTTTGAACTTGGAACCAGGTTGATCTGCCTGATTGGGCCAAAGCAAACTTGGCATGTCTGAAATTCTCTGAAAAAGACAACGTTGTCATCGTGCAAATGATCCTTAATTATTACGATGCAAACTTCTATTTACAAACCCTCAAACAATATTTGAAATGGCCTCATATCACACTGTAATTTACCGCCTTTTAATGATGTTTGTACAAAATATAGAAGTATTATGAAATAGCTTAATTTGAAAACGGCACGTTAAGTAATTTTTAAGGTTTTCTTATTTAGTTAATTTATGTTATTGGTATCGACCTTTGCAGAAAACTGAAAGCAGTTTCAAGTTAAAGTGGGTCAAAAATAATTCAGCAGTGTAAAATATTTATTTTTTATAATGAAACAATTTCATTCAATGAATTACTTGTACTTGGATTACCGTGTTCATTCGAATAAAATCCGGTAAGGTATTTAACCTTCAGTACTTCCTTTACATTCGAGGCAAATTTTCCGCCCCCCTATTCCAATCCCCTATAATACTTATCACCAAATAGGTATCTTTAATAAAGTTAATATTGTAATGGTTAAGAATCAAGTCTGCTGTTCGAAAATGATCGAGACATTCATTAAAATTACCGGCGTACACCAATAGTTTGTTATTATATATAATGCATAGATAAAGAGTATAAATTGAGAATATCCGTCTTTCCATGGCACATAAAATAGATCTACAATGTTTATATTATCTGATCGAATGAGGGAATATTTTGCGAATGCGAGTGTAATATACTAGTGGGCAAAAGAAACGCTATCAACCAAATGGCAAGATAATATTTTCCATGGGGTATCAAAACTAAATTCCATTATTTCCCGAAAAGGCAACTTACTTTTGATTTACAATTTGGAAACATTACCTTTTCATGTTTGCGAAACATTCTTTAAAAACATCAACAACCGCTTGGATGACCTTTACAATAAATGTAAACAAAATGGCGTTATCCATCCACTGAAATGTTTTGTATATCATGTGCAATGATGATATGCTGAGTTTGTTTCCAAATAAAGCGAAAACAGACGAGAAAACAAATCTATAATAAACAAGAAGACATGCATGGTCATCAGCTCCCGCCATATTGCTTTTCATGACGGATACACCTCTCCTTTCTAACTCGGACGGACGCACGGACGGTCGAGTCATATTTGACGAAAAAGAACTTTCCATCATTCTTTAAGTATACAGAATAATAGAATATCAACAATACTCTTCTAATTGCGGTTTAAAAACATAAAGTAACTTCATTACATTAAAATTGGTACAGACTAGTACTTACATACATAGGTTTATATATATAGAAAATATATATACAGTAGCTCAGTCGATAGAAGAGCTGCTCAGCAACACGAAGGTTCCCACCATCTTTGATTATTATTCTCAAAAAATTTTAATTCTAAATTTTACAAGGCCGTTTATTTGCCAACGTTGAAGATCTCTTCTCCTGATTAAGTGTTGATTAACAATTAAGAGTTGGTGTATTAATTAGAATAGTAGAGGTGTATCAGTGGATAACCTACAGTTACAACATAGAAAGGATACACCTACATTTAGAACAAAGGAAACCATAGCAACGAAACCGGGAAGAGGGGTATAATAATAAATATAGCTAATCGAACTTATGTAAACTTTGCACACCGCGTGCATAATTTGGTAACTAGTCTATGCCACACAACTTCTTGGAGAGGAGCTGCTACTATGGCAACGGGGTAGCCTACATTGAATTTGTACCCCGGGATACATAGGATAAAACGAGTCGATCGTCAGCCAATCAGAAACGAATATTTTACAGTAAGGTAAGATAAACTTTATCGCCCCTCACTGTGAAGATAAAGGTTATCAATCGTAACTGTAGTCAGACATATCTCTAGTAGGCCTATCGTTATCTCAACCACATATTGAAATGCAATAGATAAATCATGAAATTAAAAAACCAATATAATGGTATATTTTTCAATACTAAAACGAGCTTAAATATATTAGTAAATTTGCAAAAGGTCAAAATTGGATTTTCTATTTGTTGTCATGCAACACTATCGCATAGTTTTTGTGTGCACTGATAACTTGCTTGCAACTAAATGTGCAATGCATACTCGATGACCTATATCTTAACAATGAACACTTTTTTGTTGACAGCGTCTAAGTATCATATCGCACGAATTTTCCTAGAAACTGATCCATTCACGTGACCTAACCGGATGTACTACGTCACTGTCACGCGCCTATATCTTCCTAGTTGAGGTAAGAGTTTGTGAATTAACTATTCGTTATCTGTTAATTTTCATTTTCGTCGAGAAATTTACATTTGAGTAGTCGGCTATTAATATCGGCTATTGTTTAAATGGAAAATTAATGATATTTTTCTCGGGTACAAAAACTTAAAAATCATGTAGGCCTAGTAAACACTAGGAAGTCTTATACGGTTGGTTGGCCTTTCATTCAGCTTTTGAGAAAAAGATTGTTATTTGATTATTGCCTTGTATTGGATAACAAATTTGTAGCATTTATCTTGGATGTAGAGCTATAGACGATTGAAAAGAGTTATCTATGAAATCCACACCACTTTATCAACAATACGTTAACAATATAGGCCTAACCTTATCCCATTGAAACTGTCACATGGTGAACACACTACACTGGGATATATTTGATTGACATTATCATATTTCTTTCATAATTGTTTAATGTATATTCGCTCACTGTGCGAACTTAATTTTGAGAAGTTTTTGGGTGTTTTTTTAAAAAAAAATAAAGCACTGTAATCAGAGGTGGAGGAGTCTTGTTTTGTACACGTTTTGGAGGCCGGGGTTCACTGGTATCTACAGTAAAACCTAGTTATAATGCCTCCATTTGTCCACAAGAAAAAATGGCACTATATCAAGGTTGACATTTCACCAAAGGAAAGGTATTACATGTTGGCAAAAAAGCCACTACATAAAGTAGTGATGAATTTTGTCAATCAATTTGAGGCAGTAGAATGTCACTCATGAATGTAATTAATGCGTATTTATTAAACCACCGATCAAAGTACCTACACATATATGCACCCAGTGTCAATTGAGTTGAGCCATGCCATTAACCTTAATCAGTTAAAATAATATCCTAAACACTGTGTTTTCATTGGAATTATAGTCAGGGACAATCTAAATAAATTTAGATCAACAGGTTTTATATTTGGTCATACATGTTATGACAAAATTTGTCATAACATGTATGACCAAATATAAAACCTGTTGATCTAAATTTATTTAGATTGAAGGAAGAATGTATGACCAAATATAAAACCTGTTGATCTAAATTTATTTAGATTGAGTCAGGGAAAAACTGACTTTGGTTCGAAAAAGCATTGGCAAATGGCACTATATCCAGTTTGGCATTATAACCAGGGTTTACAGGAAGGACGGGGTTCGAACCAAGAAAAACCCTATCTGGATCTGGTAGCATTACTAGGTCCATTGTTTGAAAAATAAGTTAAGTCATTGAAATATCCCATCTTTATATTTTGGCCTATTTTCTTCGTCGTGTCTTGAGGTAACACGAGCATGTGTTGTGGCAGCGCAACACTACAGTACAGACGCACGCACTGTCATGGAGCTTGTTGAAACATGACAAATTGGAGTTATCTCCCTTGATCAAATGTCAACATGGCCCGGGTCTTTTATCCAAAACGTCCTCTAATATTGGTTCCAGATTTGCTAAAGCTGAATACGATGTATAGAGTAGGTATTAAGATTCATTGTTGGAAAATAGACTAGACGATTATTGACAGACATTTTACAATGGTTTGTTTATCGCATGGTTGACAACGTGTCTTAAATTACCATCAGATCTGTCAAGATTGTTACTCTGACTGATAGGTCAAGTCAACTGATGTTATCAACGCTGAAATGTCATTGTGTCTGATAGATAATATGGCTGTGCAATATTATCGCAATACCAATATATTGCAATATGATTTTCATTGAGCAATATATTGCAATATTTATGAACCAAATCATATCAAACCAAATTCATTCAAATATCTCGTTTAAGGCACAATTACATACTAAATGTGAAAGAAAATGCTTAAAGTGTGAAAGAATGTAAGATTATGTATTGGACTGTTCAAAAAGTGATAGTAAACATTTTGAAATATACCTGCCCTCAACTTATAGGCCTACATCTTCTCTTTTTGAGTCTATATTTCTTCGAACATTTAGAATGCTCTCTTAACTGCATACAAAGTAGATTAACGAGTTCTTTCAATATATTGGAATATTATTGCAATACATGATCTATATCTTGCAATATATTGCAATACGAAATTTAGTGCAGTATCCAGCCCTAATATATATTAGGGCTTACAAGTCTCAACAACGCATTGATTACAACTATAGGCCTAAGTTTTAGTTCAAATGTTTCTACAGCTAGTCAATCTTTTACTAGTTGTGTTTGAAGAAACCTCTAAAAGGGGGATTGAACCCCTGAATATCACCAACCCAAAAATCACAAAACTTGATCTATTTTCAAAAATAGAAAAATATCAGTATTTTAATAAACCTTGTACACATTTTCGCTCAAAAAAGATTTTGCTAATCGTTCTGGCTCGGGGGAATAGCAAATTTTGGGAAAATAGGGCCTACTAAGATTGCGCGGTATAATCGATAGATATCATATATTGCAATACAGGAACAAGGTGATACGAATCGGTACACACTTCTGAAAATATCCTTTATATCGAACGTTTCAAAACGAGCTATTTCCATCTAAAATTGCAAAAGCACACAACCAAATAAAAAATAATTGTCATAGTGTGAAGTTGTGTTGTGAAAATAGCTCAAATATGTAAACAGATCATAAACAGTGATTAAAAAAGTATCCCTTTCATTAACGGCTCATTTCTGAGCAATGATGATTGTTCTTAACACTCATATTTAGACAGGACATCATGTACATTCTTGAATAAAAGAAGTACCAATATATTGCAATACGTATTCAGTGATAAATCTACAAATATGACCCTCTGAGTCAAGGGACTCACCACCAAGAAGTCTTGTGAGTCCAAGCTGGTTTAAATGAGTCCTTCAATAAGTAAGCACATAGTATCACACACAAAAACTATGCATCCCAGGACTCACAGCCTAAATTTCTATGAGTCCTTTCTAAATTTTATGAATATTTGAAGCAGGACTCGCAGGTAAATTTATCCCTGGTATTTAAATTTGCTTTCCTGTATCGCAATACAGAATTGAGGAACAATATGCCCATCCTTAGAAAATACCCATCAAACCCAAATATATTCATTGAGAAGCTTGTTTTAAAAAGTAATTAAGTAGGCCTTTTTAAGAAAAAAAAAGTATTAAAAAAAAACCACGTTTCAATAATGGGAATGGATCTTCTAAACGGGACACTATTAGGTGTAGTTACAATTATTGGACTCGTTATTGAAATCGTGCATTCAAAGTGCAAAGATAAATCAACCGATAACAACTATCTACACACCAATGACTTGATGTCGGGTATTTAGACGGATTTATCACAAGACCAATGGTGTTTGTTATATTAGTGTATATGATAGCTAACTAGGCTTTGAGTCTTGTTTTATATTAAGGTAAGATGATTCATCGATTGATTTTTTTTTGTCATGCCCGACTTTATTTAATAATTACAAAATCAAAACGTGAATATCTCAGAATAAATGCAAGGTTTGCACAACATATTTTAGAGAGGAATGATAAATGGATTTCTAAGTATGAAATCATTTTCCTTTGGATGTTGTTTGTTCAGACATGAAAATGCTTCCTTAATTCTAGGTGTAAATGTCATGTTAATAATGTTGATTCAACACGATAAAAAAGACGCACGCTATTTACATTTTTGACAGTTGCCATGAGGAACTTCCGAAATATTTGAATATCCAGAACAAATAAAATAGGCCGGTTAAGGAAATGATATTCAAATTTTAATTGAGTCAATTGACACACACCGTAGGGACGTGTACGCCTGGAAATCGGTGATCTCAAGCAGGTGAACGAGTTTCTCTGCGAGATGTTTCTGCATTTTGTGTAGGATTTTGTTGAATTTATAAATCGAATTTCAGAAACTTTTGGGAAACGATATTTCAGGCGGAAATATATTAGACATATACGATAACGAACATAATGTTTGTAAGCCTTCCACTCTGTTTTGGCAATACATGTGTTTCAGGCATTCTAATATTGTTACCAGTCAATAATGAATCTTGATATTTAGCAAATATGTCCATTGATGAATGGTTCACTGTACAGTAACTCAAAATTTTAGTATTTAAGGGGCATCTTTTAAAACAAGATAAAAATCAAACACATTTTCAGAAATTGACTCCTATATTGTAATCTTATGGTCGACTTAGGGCTCATAATGGCATTATTTTCCTTCTCCGAACACACCAGTGTCTTATAATTTTACAGCCTAGAATATCTATCTGTTATCGATGCTAATTGAAAAACGATTTATTGAACAAAATACTACAACAAATGCAGAAAAACTAACTTTCCTCTACAAGAGAAACTCGTTCACTTCCGTGAGTAACGATTTGCAGGCGTACACGTTCAGGACTACGGTGTGTAACAGTTTAATCAAATGCGCCCCGTTTGCATGTACAGAAACATCACCAGTGCGAATCCTACATTAAATTTTAGTATTCGCCGATGCGTATCATACACATTTCTCGCACCGCCCTTTTATGAGCTCATCCAATTTAAATACATTTACATTAGTATGACCTAATAAAACCTGTTGATCTAATTTTATTTAGATTGCTGCTTATCAGGCCTGCAATCAAACTCAAACGTTATTATATGTCGTTTGTACCATTGTCATTAATTTTAAATAATTGTAAATGTTCAAAGTCATATTCATTGTAGATGATTTTCTGCTTGTATTTGTTGTGTTTACTTTGAATATTATACTCACTTTAAATGTACCAGGAATTCCTTAACGAGCTATTAAAGTGTTATGTTTACACTTGTGCAGTTGTCCCGCTTGATTCAGGTAAAACATAAAGGATATTTGCTAGTATGATTTAGCATCGTCATGACAACAAGGATGTAAACAAGAACAAAGTCCACGCTATGGGGAAAGTGTGACCTGGAAAAGAAAAAATCCTTGAATGTAACGGAAACCTATGTGAGAGGGCGGATCTCGTAAAATCACAGCGATGACGTATCCTTAAGTGACATATGCCTGCTTATCTATAATACTGAGATGCTTAAATGATTGAAATTAAGGCGCGATGAGGCAAATTAATATTCACCATCGTGGTCATCATCATCATGATAAATTCATCAATATTATCATCATAACCAATATCCTTAACATCATAATCAATTCATCATCAACAGCAACAGCATAACAATCATCATCATCATCATAACCATCATCATCATCATCATCATCATCATCAACATCATCATCCTAACCATCATCATCATCATAACCATCATCATCATAACCATCATCATCATCACCATCATCCTAACCATCATCATCATCATAACCATCACCATCATGACCATCACCATCACCATCATCCTAACCATCATCATCATCATAACCATCATCATCCTGACCATCATCATCATCATCATCATCATCATCATCATCATCATCATCACCATAACCATAACCATCATCATCATAATCACCATCAAGCATATATCTCATCTGTTGCAGATGTCAGGATACGGAAGCCAGCAGCCCGGTTACCCCGGACAACCAGCCTACCCTCCCCCTCAGGCCGGGTACCCCCAGGCCCCACCTCCAGCTTACGGCCAGCCCCCCGGGTATGAATACAAGGGAGGGTACGCACCCCCACAGGGTTCAGGCTTTGCCAACCCGTACGGACAACAGCAGATGGTAATTGATTGATTTCTCAGTGAAGTTTCGCTTGGAATTATACGCCCAATGGGTGTCAAAAGTGCGACTGAATATTTGAATAAAAGAATATATGCGTCAACAGAATTAAAAAAATATATTCAACTAAAGTTCCTTTGCCTTTCTTGGGACGGTTGTATTGTCTTGTCTATTATTGTCTATTAATGAATAATCAATTTATCTAAATAAGCTTACTTCTCCGGCCGATTTAGTAAGCTTTAGTTTAGTAAGATTAATTTTACTGATTCAACTCGATTTTGTAAGCTTATTTAATCGTCTTAGAAAGCTTACTTAATCGAATTAGTAAGCTTATTGATTTAGTCAATTCGTAGATTTTGTATATTCTGTACAAAACTGATATTTTGATAACTTTCCAACCGACAGGCTTCGACTAACGTTGTAGTGGTTGGACAACAACAGCCTCAGACTGTCCTGGTTGAGAGGTAAGGAATATCTCCCTTGTCAGAATAGTAACCGTAAATGTGATAACCATTTAACGCGCTGAAATAGGCTTGAAAGTTTAAACAGTACAGTTATCTCACAACTCGCGTGCTGATTAATTAGCCTTTAAATCAATGTCATCTTGTCTGTAAATATTCAATGTTATGTGTTGTATTCGTTACACCATATGGGTGTGTAAGTTATAATAACGCAAATTGGCAGAAAAGGGTGAAGCGGTCATAAAATATCAACTTGATCAATACGTGGTTGTCACATTAGGGCACATTGATAATTGATAATTCAGCATAAGAATTAACACACCATTGAGTCTATCATTGTTTAAAGCAATAAGCATAACATTTAGCAAAGCATTAAGTATTCTATTTAGCATACAATTTATCAATTAAATATACGCTTCAGCATGTCTTTGATCAAATGAGTGCGTATACCATTACGAAAAGCATATTTATGAGCAAAGAATTAAGCATACCTTAGGAATTCTTTTATCAGAACGTTTAACAGGTTATCTTTTCGAAGCATGACCTCTTGAGAGAAATTAGTTGGTAAAATTAATAGTCAAGAAAATATTATGCTTCATGATTCTTTGGATTATTACAACACGTGATGTCAGTATACAACCCTGCAGATAAGTATCTAAATAATTAATGAAAAATTACTTAATCTCAAACCATCGGGACATTCCATGTATTGTGGGAGACATATATGAAGGTCAATTCTATATTTTAGTATTCAAAATGCCTCAGGCCTATAGTACATTACATATATACATTTGTTTATACATTTTCATAACATTCATGAAACAATCTGGTGTCTATATATATACAGAACATAAATATTTACATTGACAGGTTTTCAATTTTTTTATAATTCAAATTGTTGAACTTAACCTTATTTGGATATATACCTCCGAGCAAAAAAAATTGAGACAATGTTAGATTGACCGTATTCATTAAATTTTTGACATAAACTTATGAAATTTGGAACAGAATTAGATGATTCATATACAAATTGTATGAAATAAGCCGAAACTCAATCAGTCTACTATTTCATTATATACACTGCTTAAACATAGATTTTTTCAAATCCTCTGTTGGTTCTGAAAACAACTTGTGCAAAGTTAAATGAAACTGCATAATACATGATTTTGATCCTTTAGTACACATTTACACTTAATCATTCGCCTGACATCTTTAGGTGTGTCTTAATCTTTTAAAACTAAAAGAAATCCAAAATGTTTATGTGAACGCGAGGAAGTATTTTTTTCGGGTTTTTTAATGTGTAAATTTGATCTTCAGCCCGTTGTATAACAAAAACATTTACACTTTGTCTAATATTTGTGTTCAGCAACCTATCACATCAAAACCAAGAGCCTTTACTTGAATAATTGAAAACTGTGATTTACAAGAGCATCGATAATCAAATTGTTTAAATTTTTACGGCACCATTTTGGACAATGAGAAATTAGACTCCGACTTGAACAGTAAACCCCCTGCAACTCGAAATCTCGCCAAAAAGGGGTAAAATATACACCTAGGTATACACTTTATTTACAACAATTTCTTATCTCATTACCACCCTGCATGATAAAAAACGCGAAGTCTTTGTTTTGCTTTGTTTTTTTTTCTGCATCGCGGCGGTCACTAAGAAGTCGTCTGCTACAGCGTCGTCACGTGATCCGAACCAAGGACAGGGTAGATAATGCACAGAACATCATAGCAATGTCACAGCTGCTAAAACTGTTTTTGCTCGGAGCTATATATATTTATTTCGGATGTTACTACAGCTAGGACAAACAAGTGATAAATGGCATCCGTCTTCAATTCCACCTGAAAAGCATTCCCGACATAGTCTTTGTTCTTTACGTACATTCACAGCTGCGTACCTAAAGTTTGCTTGCTTGCTTGTGTATCTTAATGCAAATATCATGTAAATTGGGTTCGTTTTGACGTCCATAAAACGACAAACGACAACCAATTATCCATTAGTGAAATAATCATTCCAAAACCTTATTTTGGGATCGTCTTGTCACTGGTGCTGAATTGAGATATTTGGCATGGTTAAATAGACAGATGGGGTCATATTTGTGAAATTCAGATTTTCTTAAATTTCCATATAAACTCTGTAAGAAAGAAATCAGTACTATTACATTGCACTGACGCAAATGAACAAATATGACTAAGCTAATTGATCACTTATGAAGGATTTTCTAGAGAAAAGTACAAAATATAGTGTTTTCGAAACTTTAAACCCTTGTCATTTCAATGCCCTGTCAAATTAGTGACGGCTATCCTTAGGGTATGACATACGAATATGTTAACGCAAACTGAAATTTTACTGAATGTTAACTTATATATGTACTCAAATTTCAACATTATCCGTTTCGTTTTCGCAATGCTAGGATGCCTCAAAGACATTCCAAATTAAATGATATTTACGCAGGTAAGTGAACAAACTTAAGATACGCAGCTGTAGATCTCTTCATGTATGCCAAAATCAGATAACATGAACTGAGTGACAGAGTGTCTATTTCATGAAATGCCCTCTGACTGTCCACAGACAAGGAGTGAACCACGCCCTCCACTGCATCATCTCTTTCTTCTTCTGGCCATGGGTCATCGTCTGGATTGTACTGGTCAGTAGTAGTAGACAGTCACGTGACTCACGTCTAGTAAACCAGCTCTACATGAACTCAATACTAATCATAAAACAGTTGTTACGTCCTATGGCCAATTCGTGGACTTAATGTCGAAAGGTTATGGACTCATATGCCTTCATGTTATGTTTAATATCAGTTTATGCTATGTGTCGAATTGCCATGGGCTTAGTTCTTCTGTGTTGACAGATAACAGAATCATAGCAGATTATATTATGCATCCATAAATCAAAGACTGACAGCACTAGTGTTAAGAAGTCATGTACTTAGTTTAATTTTGTTATTCTGTTATTCTTTATGGTTGTTAGACATGAACTTACAGCAGCTTTTGTCTATAGTGATAAGCCATGGACTAACAGCTGTTTTTGTCTTAAGTAATAAGCCAGATAACATTGAGGGCTTTTTTATTAGCGTTGGCATCTGTGTCCCATGGACACAAATGTTCTAGTTGTCTATAGTGATAAGTTTTTGTCTATAGTGATAGTGAAGCCATGGACTAACAGTAACAGCTGTTTTTATGCCCCCGCCATATATGGCAGGAGCATATTGGATTACCCTCGATTGTCCGTCCGTACGTACGTACGTAACCACTCTCTACAGGATATCGTTTACCCACTTCTTCTAAAAAACTGTTCAACAGATTTAATTGAAAGTCCATACATGGCTTAAAGGCATCCTAAGGGTGTGCATCTCAATTTTTTTTCAAGTTTCTGACATGTTAAACTAGGTGGATTTTTGTGCAAGTGAAAGCTCATAGCAGTGTGATAGGGGGCGTTGTTTATCCACTTCTCCTCAAAAACCGTTCAATGGATTTAAATGAAATTGCACACATGATTTATAGACATCCTAAGGGTGTGCATCTCATATTTTCAAATATTATTTTGTTTTTCAATTTTTGATTTTTTTGTCAAATTTTTTACATGTTGAACTAAGGTGAATTTTTGTGCAAGTGAAAGCTAATAGTAGTGTGATAGGGGGCGTTGTTTATCCACTTCCCCTCAAAAACCGTTCACCACCTTTAAAATACTTCAATTCGTGACATTTTAATCGCGCCAGAACACAATAACACATAGATAAATTCGATTCATAACTTTGCATCTTATCGACAGATAACAAAATCCGCTGTAAGTTGATGACTCAACAAAACCGACTGTAGGTCAAAACCTTATCGACAAATAACAAAATACTGATGTAAATCCAAGATAAAGACAAAATCTGCTGCAAGTCAAAGTCCAATCGTCACGTAACAAAACCACTGTTAGTCCATGTATTATCACAACATCCGTAATTACCATACCAATATGAGCTTTAACTTACCCCTAAATATGTTCAAAATGTCAGAAATGTGAAAAAAAATCAAAAATGGAAAAACAAAATATGAGATGCACACCCATGTGTGCAATTTCAATTAAATCTGTTATATGTAAATACGTGTTTTATGTTTAACAAAGTAAGTGTTCCCCAATGTATGGAAATAATATAAAAAATAATCATTATTTATTTTGCAGTGCATCACTGAAGGCAGCTAGAGATAAAAATGGCGTCCTTGAGAGAAACAAAGGGTCATCGGTTCCTTTAGTGTAAACTTGACATGACCTTGAATTATGTTTGTTTTCGCCATGATTCCGTGTTGTGATGGTTTGTTCATGATGTAATCGAGTCACTATGCAAATTGCAATATTAACTTAAAAAAACCCCAAAATAATGTTGTGTTTATCGATATTTTTATAATATTAAATTTAAAATTGCGTACTTACAACTTTGTTCAGTATTTTGAAAATATGTTCTATTTTAACTTTTTGTATGTATTTTTAAATAGTCGTTTTTTGTATTTTTGAATAAATAAATAACATTATCAGTGCATTGTTGCGGTCTTTGTTTTTTTTAATATTCGAGGTACTTTGCTTCTAGTAGCTACAACATAGTTATTTTGACCAAATATATACGTTAATGCATAGTCAACGTTAGCATTTATTGTATACCCTTCACAAATGTTCTCTCTACACTTTAAATAAGGAAAATGTGAACTTAAATAACCTGCCCTTGGTTTTAAATAGTCACTTTTATCGTTTGTTGAGTTGAAAGGAAATCTTCCCTCCTTAGCTAAGGTAATCAACGCTAGACGATAACGTGTTTAAAGGGACAGTCATATGAGGGTATTTTTGTGGAATGGAAATTGGACTGTCCCTTTTAATGCAAGAGACGGGAAGGACCAATCGACGTAGCATAGATTGGCTTTCTCAAAACAAGGGCGGGTAATTTCAATACAGATTTACCTGAAGAAACGTCCCAGGGGTGGTTGAATCAAATATCCCTGAGTTGTGCAATATATAAATGTTAATATTTTTTGTGTGTGGGCTGTTATGAGCATTGATGCTCTATAAATATCTAGTTAAAATCTTATTTGTAGGTGTCGAACAAGAGATGAGATGAGTAGGAATTTAACGCTTCTTTCTTAAATATTTCACTTATTATACGGCTGCTAGTATCTTTGCAGGAAGAAAGTCCACACCACTATTGTGGATATGCATTGATGTGAAACCTGCGAACATTAGCTGGAACTAGCGAACCATGGGCGGCTCTGGGCTGAAATTCAGTACAGAGGAGAAAGTTCGCATCAATATTGTGGACGTGCAATGTGGTGAAACCTGCGAGCATCGGCTGGAACTAGCTAGACATGGGTGGCACAGCGCTGAAATTCAGTGTAGACAAAGTTGCCGAGTACGTGGCGGCATTCGAACCCCGGACCTTTTGATCCGAAGCCGAAAAGGCTAACCGTTGTGTCGAATAATACTGCATCCCAACAATAAAACTATAAGATATATCCAGTTAAAATTAATTTTGTAATATACAAGCTGATTCATGTGGTTATATGCAATTAATTGTCACAAAACAAATATTTCTACATCAGACCTCAGAATTAATTGTTTTCTCGCCTTCAAATAGATCTTTCTCCAAATTATGAAACACTGCAACACTTTCTTAAAGGGGCAGTAGTACGTTTTAGGGGGAATACAAGGTGATGTCAGAATAATCAAAATGAATGGTTCCAATTGAAAGATTTATATAAACTAAATAAAGCAGTTATAAGTAAAATATAAGATGTAAAGTTGGACTTTATGTGAATCTTTATAATTTGTTCTCTATGGATGATTGGTTTGTGTAATGAGAAATAATCAAAATAATACATTTAGCATTAACGTTAAACTATCAGTGAAAATTGAAAATATAAAATGTTCAACAAACGTGCTACTGCCCCTTGAAAGATAATAATAACAATTCTTGAATTTATATAGCGCATCAATCACATTTATATGCCCTGTGCGCTCAGCTGGAAAAGGCTTTTGTAAACAGAAATGTTTTTAGTTGAGCCTTGAACAACTCAAGTGATCTAGCAGATTTTAAATTCTCCGGTAAACAGTTCCATCTTTCCATCTTTCTAATGTTTTGAAAATCTATTTAACTGTAACACGTTGATGAAGAGAGGTCAAATGAAGCTTTGAAGATGGTCTCCTTATCGACCCTAGGTAGATCAAAATAAGATGTTAATCTTTATAATAATAAATGTTAATAATACCAGTGAACAGATGAATTTTAGCACGAAGCATAAGTTTTGGTATTATTATCGAAATTTTATGGAAATTTTTATTAAGTTTTTCACTCAGACCATTTGCCAAGGAAAGCTTTTCTATCACTTAAAAGTAACAATAAACAACGAATGTTGATGCAAATTTCTTTAATCACAAACAAGCGATACACACCGTTAACAATATTTAACAATAAATCAAGCAACATTCGAGTGGAAAAATTGTTGAAAACAACGAAATCAACGGTCCAATCTATTAGCAAAACCAACAATATTGGCCTGAAAGAAATTATAATTAAGGGCACAAGATTCCTTTAAAAGATACAAATGATCGTTTTTATAGAAAAGATGAAAAATTAAAAAAGAAAGTAGCAAAAAAAGGAATATAGCTCACAAATACTAAAGGTAATGCAAGTACAGTCAGGGGTCTTAAATTTTACACTCAATTCAATTTGCAAAGGTTGAATTTTTATCACTTTAAAGTGTTCATAAATGACGAATGTTGATGTAACATTTCTTTAATTACAATAAAAGGTTACACACAATAAACTATATTTTACCCTTTATCCATAAACATTAGAGTGGCACATAAAGTGTTATAACAACGAAGCAACGGTTCAATCTTTTAGCAAAGTCGACATTATTGCCCACAAGGACATAAAAAATTAGGGCACAAATGTCCATACAAGATACAAATGAACATTTTAATAAAAAGTATAAAAATAAAAAATAATGAAAATATAAAAAGAAAACAGCAAACAAGAGAATACATTTAAAAATACTAAAGGTTTTACAACTATAGTCAGGAATCTTAAGGTTTTCACTCAATTCAATTTGCAAAGGATGCATTTTTATGGTAAAAAAACACGAATGTTGATGGAACATTTATTCAATCACAATCAAGGGTTGCACACAATAAATTATGTTTTACCATTAATCAATAATTATTCGAGTGGGAAATATTCACATAAAGTGTTAAAACACGAAAACAACGTTTAAATTTATTAGCAAAATAGCAAAAAAGCAAAACAGTAAGGAGCCACTCCGTGAGTTTAAAGGGGCAGTAATATTTCACTTAAATTTGTAAGTTAATGCTAAATGTATTATATTGACAGTGTCAACAATCTCATTCTTATCAAATCCACTGGCGCCCATTTCTTTGAACACCTTTAATTCATTTTGTGTGAGAAAAAGGAATCGCATGGCAAAACTTTACGTTATATATTTGAATTATTATTTCTTCATTTAGTTTAAATACATTATCTTTAAATTGGAACCGTTTATTTTCATTTTCCTGACATCACCTTGTATTCCCCTCAAAAACGTGCTACTGCCCCTTTAAACACATTGTTTTGTTTGTAACGAACGTAGATGTTAATGATTAAATTATTAGATTAAATCTCACATATTCATTCCTAAACAGCAATTGTATGATCAATTCTTGTTTTCAATGAAAATCTTGCAACTGTCACATATGTTCGTGGAAGCCACATTCACCGTCTTATTTATATGAATACTATTTATATATCTTATCAAACATTATCAATCCAAAACTGTTTTCGACAAGTTTTAAAATTTACGGTGTACTGATTGACATGCGTCATTGTCCGGTTTTCGATCATAATCACAACGTTTATTGATTCTAAAATTCAATAGTCGATCAAATGTACTATTGATAACATTTGATTTGACAATGGAGTGGCCCTGTATTGGCCTTACCGAAACTTTGGCACAAGTTTCCTATACAATATACAAATTAACAAAACAATTAAAAAGATGAAAAATCATAATATAAAAAGATCCAGAATCCAGAATCCAGAATCCAGCTCAAAACACTACCATTAGAAGTGTAGTGAGGACTATTGGTGATATACTGAAATGCATCGTCCCTCCACTAAAAGTCCATTCTTGGGCTGAAATAACAAATAAATCAATTATGGTTATCATAAAAGTGCAAAACGGCAAAACAATTGTGGAAGCTGTTTCATCAATTATCATTAATTGCTTTCCCCCTTTATTAGTTTCGTTTCTGTTCATTAGACCGATTATCAAAGTGCATGAAACTCAAGAAACTGTCAAAGAGTTGGAGTAACTGGCAGTATTTCAGCCACTAGCGGAGTGTTTCAGCCTGTCAAAGAGTTGGAGTTATGGGCAGTATTTCAGCCACTAGCGGAGTGTTTCAGCCTGTCAAAGAGTTGGAGCTATATGCAGTATTTCAGCCACTAGCGGAGTGTTTCAGCCTGTCAAAGATTTGGAGTTATGGGCAGTATATCAGTCACTAGCGGAGAGTTTCAGCCTGTTCGATATGCTTATGTGACATGGAATCTAATTCGCCCCTGAATCTAGACGATATATATTTATTGTAATAATGTATTCCCCTTGCTTCCCCGTCTTATACAGCTTATGATAAGAGTTCCATAGAAAATGGGTCTTTGACATTTTCTGTAAGTAAACCTAATGAACTTACAGAGGACGTTAGGACCTAACTCAAATACAGATAAACCAATATCCGATATGTTATGCATACCATAGCCATAGGTAGTAGTCATTTTCCATCCTGGACCTGAAATAAAAAAGACCCATCAGAAGTATTCATAGCAGTAGACATCCGAATTTGATAGTTAAAGGGGGTCTGCAACCTAGCTCGTGAAACCTAATTGACCATCGTTAATGAGAGCGTCCAGACTGGTAAAGGGTGTTACATAACACAAACTTGGTACTGACTTTCTGCTGTAAGCGGTTCGTAACCAAACGATTTGGTCCCAACCGAGAATTTTCGACTCTTTCGGGGCCGTGCTAATAAAGCTCTGGAAGTTAAAAATTCAGGGTTGCAGACCCCCTTTAATTATAGCCTCAACCCGTAATGAAAACCCTGGCTAAGTCAAACTCTAGGTAATACAAAACCTGGATAGGTTAAAACCTGGATAAGTAAAAGACCTGGATAAGTCAAAACCTTGATAAGTCAAAATCTGGATAACGTCATATTTATATTCACGGTATTACTTTAAGAACAGAATTGATAAATATTGATAAAAATTTGTTGACAAAAATATAAGTTAGCGTTATTTCATAATTAATAATTAACGAGTTGCTTGTTAATTCTTGTCAAATTGACTTATCGAAACCTAAAAGGTTACAGTTTTAACAATGATAGTCACGACAATACGCTTTAAGACGTTATGTTCTAAACCCGCGACCAAAATAAACGTCATCATATTTTCAACAGAGAAAGGCGACTTTGTTCTTGGCACATATTTGTAAAAAAAATACAGGAAATTTTATCCATCAGAGTGTTATACTTTCATTTCATGTCTGTCAAAATATAATTGAGTTCCTTAAAAAATATCCTTTTAAAAACTTTATTTTCCATATTTTTTAAAAACACACACACAAAAGGTAGTAAAGGTGGCATTTTCATTTAATTTTCTTCGAAAGATATGATGTAAGCTTGTTTCAGAAAAATCAAAAAAATCTCGCATCTGTTATTCTGACGTTTATTTTGTCGATGAGTTCTCTTAGCCTGAATTTGCCAATATCTAAACGTTTTATGCTTACCACGTGGATAGGTCACTTTAAATCCGGGGCCTAAAGTAAAACAGGTTAAAAAATCAGAAGGTAATAAAGCTCAGGAAAAGTTTCAGAAGGAAATGACAAAGAACGAATTAATAAAACGTATCGTCAACCAGATCATTAAGACATCCTTTCACAATTTTCTCAAATGACAAAATGACAAAATCTCAAATAAACAAGGCAGAGAGAGACGAACATTATAGCTATGGTGATAAAATGGGTCACAATAAAAAGATAAATAAATGGAATAAAATGGATTTTTTCTCAGCATAGGAAAACTTAATACGGTTTCAATATTGCATTGATAGTCAAAACTTTCTTTCGCTCATAAGTTTTCTACGCCTAGACGTGCCTATATGCAAACGCTTTATACTTTTGAAACAGCTTTGAGAAACAGGCAATCACTCTGTTAAGGTTAACGGAGATTTTAGAGACAGGCAATCCCTCTGTTAAGGTTAACGGAGCTTTGAGAAACAGGCAGCCACTCTGTCAAGGTTAACGGAGATTTTAGAAACAGGCAATCACTTAACGGAGCCTTGAGAATAGGCAATCACTCTGTTAAGGTTAACTTTCAGTTTAAAATTAACGGACTTTGCATGGGGACTAGGGCAGCTAGTATCATACTTAGTTTGAAACTTCGAATGATGTAGAGGCAATCTATTTCACAAGTCATGAGAGCTTTACCCCTATGCGCGAGTTGATCCAGTTGTGACCTCCATGTCTGGATACCATATTTGTAGGTCCGGATGTGCTCGTCATCTGGACAAATCTGGAGCTTCCGTGTCATACAGTTTAGAGAAGCGACGAGGGATCTATAAAAAGTGTATTTAGCTGATTATCGTAAGGTTTGTTTACGTAACTGTGCATCACACCGCAAATGTTGTGTATTTGTATTCAGTTTGGACATCAGTTGATGACTTCAAGTGAACTGATAAACTATAATGTATAATTGTCCATTGACATGATGAGATAAGAAGGGGTCATGTTTTCGAAATTCTAATTTTGATTAAAGTTTCCTTATCGCTACTCTGAGAAAAGTTATGCACAATAACTAAAACGTTTAAAAAAAAATCAAATATTCACCCATAATGTGACTTCGCATATTCTTTGGTCATATTGTCCAATGAAAAGGTGCTAAAACCAAGGACGCATCCTTTCATCTGCTCCTTCAGGTAGGTGGCTGAACAGTACTGAGACCGGGCTAGTGCACCTGTATGTAAACGAGATACAGTGGTTCATTCATTTATTCATTCGTTCATTCGTTGAATTTGAAAACAAAACCGCCTTGTTTCGGATATTTAATGCCATTTGCACATTTGCAGCCCACTTAGAAACTTGTAAAGTTCCGAAGGTTCATCCTTCATTCATTCATTTATTCAATCATTGAATAACGGCATAATTGATAATGCCTTGTTCCGGGCAAATATCCCATTCATTCTTTCATTGAATAACGGCATAAATGATAATGACTTGTTCCGGGTAAAATGTCATTTGCTCATTTGCAGCATACATAGAAACATGTGTTAAAGGGGCAGTAAGCACGTTTTTATTGGAATATAAGGTGATGTCAAGAAAATGAAAATTAATGGTTCCAATTGAAAGGAAATGTATTTAAACTCAATGAAACAGTAATAATTAAAATATTAAATGAAAAGTTTAGCCATGGAATTCTTTTTTCTTACACAAAATGAATTAAAGGTGTTGTCCTCTGACTATGAATGTTCGATTTGTGTTATGAGAATTTTGACACTATCAAAACAATACATTTAGAATTAACGTGCAATTGTCAGTGAAAAATGTATGATCTAAGATTTTTTTTTACATACTGTCCCTTTAAGTTCCAAAACATTCAGCAGATATCAAGGTATTGTAGAAGCTTCTTATATACTGAAATACTCTAATGTAGCATGATGTGATTTCAGTAAATTCATTATAATTTTAGCGTCTCTGTGGCATAAAATATGACTTGCCTCGACAACATCAAATATTTTATTGCTGGTCATTGTATTGAAATTTGCCATTTTTTCAGATGAAAAGAAATGATGATATAAGATCTGTTAAAATGATACTTAGAGTTAAATGAGTCGTACCTGATTATAATATAATATATAATTTATAATATAGATACACAAAGAATGTCTAACATTAATATTGGCATAATCACCTTTGACTATTTTACCTGCTAAAGACATCTGGAAATTTTTACTTTTCTATCTATCTACCTTATCTATATTAGAAATAATATCATATATTGATATCATTGATAGAATAAACTTTATGATTTTATGGTATCACAATTCGCATTACAAGATATTCCTTGATATTATGAACAACTGATACAAATACACCTTTAATTTAAAAACAGAATGCATAATAATATGTTTGGATAGTTGATATTTGTTATGATAAACCGGAAGTGGCATCTTACATGCTTTTCCAACGTTGGTTTTCATATGATCGATAGTTTGCGTTGCTGCATATCGTTCAATCCAATATGTATCCGGCGAATCAACAGCCTCCGACATACAAGACAAGGCTTTCTTAAAGGACCTGTGAAAATAAACACATTGAATCATAATTAAAGGTATTACTCCACGAACATTTCCCTCGAGGGGTGTACACTGACTTTAGTCATTCATAATATAACCAATCTTAAGTGATTAAAAATGTGTTTTAGAATAGGTTATGTAAGGTTCCTGATAAAAATGCCATATGCACATTTGCAGCACACTCCGAAGGTTGATCATTCATTCATTCATTAATCCATTCATTCATGCATTCATTCATTCATTCATTCATCCATTGAATAACGGCGTAATTGATAATGCGTTGTTCCGGGCAAAAATGTCATTCATTCATTCATTGAATAACGGCCAAATAAGGGTCAAAATAACATATCTCTTGAGTTCAGTTCAAATCACCCCACTTAAGGTTTAAGGTCATCCCAAAAATCAAACAACTGTGATATGTTTTCAATCATCATAAAAGTACCGTCATACATATGTTACATTATATTATTCTGTTCTTTATGTCGATATACAACACACTTGTAACATACATTGTCTTTGTTGCTACTGGTGTACACTCAGGGGCAAAAGAAACGATACCAACTTTTCAAAAGAGTACAAAACAAAGTCCTTTCGCAATTGAACGACTACGAACCCTTGTGATAGGCTCATAAGTTGTGAAGAAGTACTCACAACTTCAAACATCAGAGTATGATATTTTAATTGTATGACTGTTCAAATACACTAAGGGGTCCCAAAACAGCTTTCTCAATGTTAGTTTTGGTCATAATCTTTGGAATTGGAATAAAAACATTATGAAATATATAGATTTGATGTTATCAATAAATAAAACTTGACAGAAATGAATTTGTTTAAGCATTTTGTCTCGAAATTGTTGAAAAACAAGCAAGAGGACTAGTTTTACTACCTATCTCGTCAAGTTAAGGAGATTTTTAAACAGCGTTTTTTAAAATGTTTTTCATAAGCGTTAACAGATATTGATTTGAAATTAAAAAAATAGTTTTAGCCGTAACACTCGTAGCGTAACCTACCATGCATTCTATATGGTATCGTTTCTTTTGCCCCTGAGTGTATACTGATAAGCTTTATAATGACTACTGTTTAAAAACAATGAGTTATCAAATCAACAAACCACACAAGTTTGACATATTTGAACCCGACAGTTCAACTTTGTTGTTTTATAAAATGATAACATTGAGAAAAAAAAATCAATATTAACACTGTTGAAATTTTTTATTTGAGATGAGAGTACTAAAAGTATGTTCATATGATTTAAAGTTTTTTTTATATATATTTATATCAGCTGTCTTTATTTTGATCTTTCATGAACTATCGTTCAAGTCGCCAAAATCGAAATCTACTATATCGAAAGTCCAGTATGTTACTAAAAAAAGCAGTTCTGTTTGTATTTGAATTTGTGATTAAAGTCTGGTTAAAATCGATCTAAGTTCGAGAAATAAAAGTAAACTCTATCGAGAATCGAACTGTTCTGTCGATATTAGGTCTGACCGCAGCCCCTCACTAAATTGGTACTAAACTATGCGATCTACGGGGTTGCGGTCAGACCTATCGAAGAGAACTTCAGATCTCGATGAGTTGATATTTTTAAAATATTGTTCCTCGGGACTAGGTCAATCTAAATCGCAGACTGTTTGTAATCAAATAAACAAACTACTCAAGACAATTGATACAGTGTTTACTATAAACTCACCGACACCTTTCAGAATAGTAAACAAGGTTCTGTCCATCCACAAGTCCATTTTGTGAAAAGCACCGGTCGAAACTGGTTACCAATGAGCCGGATACAACCTTGACTAGAATAGAGATGTCACATAAATGGTAATTGAAACTACTGAAAAATGGATAATTGGAAATTATTAACTATACCAATAAGGGAAACCACAGCGCGGATGATATATTTTATCATTATTGACCAATGAAACAACCGATAAGGAAGCATTTTGACCCCACTGGCGTCGTTGGAATGAGTTTGCAATAAGGAATGAATATGTCGAAATTCAAATATTTCATAGAAATACAAAACGAAATGTTGCACTCATGTCCACATACATCATGAATTGGTACATGCATGTATTCATTGAATATGAATTTTTTAATAACCTGGATACATAATTTTCTTTGATGCACATATCGAATTCTACCCTTTTATGGCCATGCAAGTCATTCTTTTTAAAAAGGCAAATATACGGGCAAATTATTCACAGTGCTTGACAGGCCGCGATTATCTTTTAATCTGAATATGCAAACATAGCCACTCCCTCCGTTACAAGGAAGTACTCACCGATAAGATAACACATGTGTAACTCCTTGGTCGGTCCGTTTGTACAAACATGTTTAATCAATCAACTGATTTATAGATGTATAGCGACGCATTTGCTTTTCATCACCGACAATATTATTAAAAATATAGGTTTGAACTGTAACTTCTTTTGGAGTAGTAAATTTAAATCGTACTGGCCACAGGCTACATTTCAAAGAGTTGAGTGCGGGCAAACTTGTTGTATATTTTAAAGGGGACAGAAGCACCTTTAAAGGGGGAATATAAAGTGATGTGATGAAAATAACTTATTCTAATTGAAAGACAATGTATTTCAACTAAACGAAGCAGTTATAAATCAAATATATAATGTAAAGTTCAGCAATGCAAATCCTTTTTCTTACACAAAATGAATAAAAGGTGTTCACACAAAAATTACGGCCATGTGAATCTAAAAATAAATTGTTCTCTGACTATGGTTGATCAGTGTGTGTAATGAAATTTTCGCCACTTTCAAAATAAAACATTTAGCATTAGCATAAAATTTTCAGTGAAAAATCAAAATATAAATTTACAAAAAACGTGATACTGTCCCTTTAAAACAACACATGCGTTAAAGGGACACTATACTCAGGGCTGACAACACTAATAACCCAAAATAATGAGAGTGCGAGGAACTTTTTTTAGTCACGTGACACGAACTGGGCGCCGCCCGGCAGCTGTAGATGATTCGTAACCTCGGTGCAAGCGTGATCATAACAAAATATGATTTTTACCCCAATATCAAAAGGAATAAACGAAAGCACTATTATTTTATAAAGCCTTAAGCATAGTCAAAGCCTCGTCGTAACACACTCGGCTTTATTCTCAATGGTCAGTTGGGCTAATAAAACGATTTGTTACAAAGAGGATAAACGTAGAGAATGAAACTTTTTTGTATGTTCAGATGAATAGCATCATAGTTGCATTTACGTTCCGTCTATGTACTACTTTTCACCATATATGATAAGTACAACGTCTTGGTTTTGAAATAGTATTCTTTGTAACGTTAGCAGGTTTCTTTGCTAATGCATGAATGCGTGGCTAAAATTTTCTCATTTTGTCAATCTTATTTTTCGAAATATATAATTTTCATACAGACTCAATTTAAACCTTAATTATATGAAAACAACGTTTTAATCCCCGTTCTAAGTTAAATATGAATAGAAAAATATTCTGATCATTGTTAACGTGACATGAATAGAGGTCTTCTCAAAGAAGTTTCAAATTAACCCACAACTTGACGTCGTTATTCTTAAACACTGTTACGTTTTCTCATGAAATCTAGAACAACCCTCAGTAGTGCAAGATTTGTATATATATGCAAGGAAATCTCACTGCAACCGAACCAAACTCGTTGGGACATTGCTCTATTTTTTAAAAGCAAAGTTTCCGAATCCTAATATGTGGGAGGTAAAAACATGGCAGGAAAATGTCTTTAATATTTAAACGATTTTTATCGAAACCATTTTACAAATGAAAATGAAAATTCTTAGATAGGTGTATTTGTACATTTGGTCATGATAACCCAACATATTAAGAGGTATGGGAGGGTGTACCTTTAAAGTATATTCTTGACTTCTGTACAGAAATAAGTTAAACTAAGAATATACAATTATGCACTATATGATAAAATTATATGAAAAACTCAACAAGTTCATATTCGGTTTACTCAGTTAGTCATTGTTGTCGCTATCGAGATACACAATATATAGCCACTTTCTACATAAAACGCTCATATTTACATTTCCTAAGATAAATGAACAGCCCGATTAAGGAATCTAGATCTGCACTATTGAAATTATAGTCCACAAACCGTGCAATTTTCATATTTCTCACTAAAAGGGATGTATAAAACCAAAATTCATAGACGAACAACCAATATGTACAGCTGCATACCAAAAGTTTGTTCACCTGCTTGTGATATTAGTGCAAATATCATGTAATTTGGTTTCGTTTTGACGTTCATAAAATAACTCCAGGACCACGAACAGAAGATCATCAATTGTCCACGTGTAAAATAACCATTCCCAAACCATATTTCGGGATCGTTTTGTTACTGGTGCTGAATGTCGACACTTGGCATTGTTAAATAGACTGATGGGGTCATATTTGTGAAATTCGATTTTTCATAAATTTCGATTAAAATAATTTATGTAAAATTTGTTGGGGAACAAATCAGCACAGTTACGTTGCCTTAGTGCAAAGGAACTCATATGAATACGATCTAAAGCTGTTGATCACTTATGAAGGATTTTGTAGAGCAAAATAGAAATCAGTGTTTTCGAAATTTTGACCCCTGGTCACTTCAATTTTTTTTTAAAAATAGCCAAATTCAAGGGCACATGACTCAAAAACCAGACCATAGAATTTAAGGATTTTTGCATGAGAGTTAGATATTAGCAAGGTCTTTAAGATAAAAGAATAAAATCAATCGCGATTCGCGAACACTCACTTTTGGTTACAAGGAAGGGTCAAAGTATGAATTTTGATAAGTGATGTTTTGTTGGACATGTTTGAAAAATCATAACTAATCAACGACACAAACGTGAATGTGAAGGTCAAACAGTGTGTGAAGGTCAAAGTTGAAGTCTTGAAGACCTAAGTACTGCGGCGGCAGTCCTAGTTATTATTAATATTATTATTATTATTATCATCACACCAGGCTGTTCCGATTCCTGAAAACCGGTATCATGTAATTTGGTTTCGTTTTGACGTTCATAAAATAACTCCAGGACCACGAACAGAAGATCATCAATTGTCCACGTGTAAAATAACCATTCCCAAACTATATTTCGGGATCGTTTTGTTACTGGTGCTGAATGTCGATACTTGGCATTGTTAAATAGACTGATGGGGTCATATTTGTGAAATTCGATTTTTCATAAATTTCGATTAAAATCATTTATGTAAAATTTGTTGGGGAACAAATCAGCACAGTTACGTTGCCTTAGTGCAAAGGAACTCATATGAATACGATCTAAAGCTGTTGATCACTTATGAAGGATTTTGTAGAGCAAAATAGAAATCAGTGTTTTGACCCCTGGTCACTTCAATTTTTTTTTAAAAATAGCCAAATTCAGAGGCACATGACTCAAAAACCAGACCATAGAATTTAAGGATTTTTGCATGAGAGTTAGACATTAGCAAGGTCTTTAAGATAAAAGAATAAAATCAATCGCGAACACTCACTTTTGGTTACAAGGAAGAGTCAAAGTATGAATTTTGATAAGTGATGTTTTGTTGGACATGTTTGAAAAATCATAACTAATCAACGACACAAACGTGAATGTGAAGGTCAAACAGTGTGTGAAGGTCAAAGTTGAAGTCTTGAAGACCTAAGTACTGCGGCGGCAGTCCTAGTTATTATTAATATTATTATTATTATTATCATCAAACCAGGCTGTTCCAATTCCTGAAAACCGGTATCCAGGAGCGTGTAAACCAACCTGTACTCTAGACCCAGGCAGTATCCAGATTGACTTTGAGATGGCCGAGAGGGGCCATTTTAATTTCGTGTTTAAATCTTGGACATGAAATCGAGAAATCGCGAAAATACATCTCATAATCGCGAAAATCCATCTCGAAATCGCGAAAATCCACCTCGAAATCGCGAAAATCCATCTCGAAATCGCAAAATCACAAACAAGCTCTAGGCGAAATCGCGAAATCCAAAACGAAGAACGCAACGAAAACGCGAAATCAATAAACATGGTCGAAGCAAAATTGCGAAATTGCGAAAAAAGTTCACTCGAAAAAGCGAAATCGCGAAATAATATAGTGTTATCTTTTCGCTATTTCGTTTCGCCCTTGTTTTGCAATTTCGTTTCACCATTTCGCGGTTTCGTCAATTTCGTGTTTTCTGACCTAACTTCCATACGTTATCAATTTTAAACTTAAATGTCGAACATTCTGTGCAAGAAATAATTTGAAATTGCGAATTTTGCACCCCATGTGCGTATGGAAAGACACAAACACAGAAGTATATTTTCATGAAGAATGAAAATGTGCATACTTCTTCACAAAATATATATCTGTCAAATAAATTAAAACCGACTCTATCGGGTAACGGTAAACCGGATAAAATAAAAAGAAGTACAATCATCTTAAATCCAAAACACTGTGGGATTAGAGTTCCAGATGTTCTATGCACACACAATGAAATGGATAAGTAGACTTATTACTGACAACAATAAATGGAGTCATACCATCAAGAAAAAATTACCTTATTCATACCACATCTGGTCTGACAGTTCATAATACATTAAATAATTTTGTATTCCAAAATTATCCAATAGGTTTTGGAAAGATGTTTTTCAGTATTTGCGATATTTCTCACAAAACATGAATCCAATACTTTATCAGAAGACCAAATCAAAAGTCAAACAATCTGGAATAACTATGACATTACTATTGATAACAAAGTGATATTTTACGAAAATTGGAAAAATAAAGGGTAATAAAATTCTGTTTTAGACGACGTTGAAACCATGAATGTGTTTCTTTGGACAATACTATATATTACATTACTAACCTAAGAGCAGGAGGTAGAATTGCTTCATCTTTCTCAGAGGACCGAATGCACTGTGGCCGGTATATCCGGGTATAGATGATATGGTTGTTAGGGATTTCGTCACCTCTTATACTTAATTTAGGAGAGCTATGACTCACATACGATCTCAGTTTTAAAGAGATTTGCTCAGTACTGTTATAGGACTTATTAGTCTAGATCTAAAACTACTTAACAACTATTGCTCTCCTCCCTTTCTCCCGCCTTTCCCTTCTCCTATCCCCCCTCCCTTTTGTACCTCCTCCCCCTCCCCCTTTCTTTCCCTCCCTCCTCACTCTTTCTCAACCCTCCCCTCCCATTCCTTTCCCTCTTTACTTTACCCCTACCTTTCTTCTCCCTCCACCCTCCCCCTCTTTCTCCCACTTCCCTTCCTCACCTTACTTTCCCCTCCCTCCCCCTTTCTTTCCCTCCTTCCTCACTCTTTCTCAACCCTCCCCTCTTCCTTTCCCTCTTTACTTTACGCCTACATTTATTCTCCCTCCATCCTCCCCCTCTTTCTCCCACTTCCCCTCCCTCCCTTTATCACCTTACTTTCCCCCTCCCTCCCCCTCCTCCCTTTCTCCTGCCTTTCCCCCTTCCCTTTCTTCTTCCTTCTCAAATTTCTCAAACGATTTAAGAATTAAGTCACTATATAATGTCCATCCTCAATAAAGCTTTTGTCCAAAGATTATAAATATACATCATGTAAATCATGTCTGCCACATCCTATGAACGAGGAACTCCGTAGATCAATTTCAATAAAGTTATTTTCTTCTTACCCCCTGCCTCTAACAGTTTTGGTGACCGAATGACCTCTAACAAGAAAAGCCTTTAAAAAGGCAAGCTTTGGGGCACCCGGTTATGTATCACTATATATATAGAACCAGGAGATTTAGGTTAGGGAGGACGGGGACTGGGACTGTTACTTGAATAAATTGTTCCAATCGGAGACGCATGTTCTTTGCTCTTTGTTTTGATAGTATTCTGTACACTATGTACATAGTTAAACGACTCGTTCGTTCCGTTTAAATTTCAATAATGATAGATACGTCTCCTATCTCAATTATGATATACATTTTTAAACATTAATACGGTTATTCAAATTTATGTTGCTTTAAAAGATAGCTGACGGTGAGGTTAATACAAGAACCAGTGATTAGCTAGAAGATAAATAGTTGTGCTATTGACTTTCAGGTTAATTACATGTTGCAAGAATAATTTTCCTTAATTGAGTGTTGATCGAATTACAGCCGAAAGTTGCTGAACAATTTAGAAATGATCTCAGCTAAAATTTCATAATTTTCATTATATTATAGGATGACATTTAAGAATATGTTGTCATACTTTAGGCTCTATGTCAATACTTTCTTCGAAAGACACCTTTAATCGTAAATAAATCATCCATAACGTTTGTTTTGAAACATGAAATTTGAAAATGGCCTGTTCAGTATAATTTTTTCCGTGAAGCGGTGAGATGCATTGAGTGAACGATCAGTCATTGACAAGGCGGGACATTCAGCGCTCGCGTTATAGTAAAAAGAATTGGAGGAACCGAATTCCTAGTTTATACAAAAATGGAATGTCGTTTCCGAATGTGGAATGCAAAAAATAGCCCGAATAACTACAAAACAGCTCACATGCATATGCAAAATTGATATTTATTAATGGTGTAAATGCTCATCTATATATTTTGGAAAATTTACGATATAGTTTACATCATAGCATTATTATTATAATCAGTTTCCAAATTAAAGCTTGCCAATTATTTCGTACCACCCACATGGTCACGTGGGTATAAATTTGCTACAGCACGGTCCATTGGTCGTTGAAATACCAGGATATGCTTAAAACAAATATCATTGGCTGAAACTTCTCTTTGAAGTTTCCAAGAGTAATATAGAGCGAAACTTCTGCCATTAGTTTTCAATATCAGATGTTACATAACTTTGGGGTCTCTGGACCCCAAAGCAATAAGGGTTTGTTGAACCTTTGGACCTATACCCTATCCTGTAATCAACTGCAGATTTGGTAGCCTCATATTTTATTTAGGGGTGGTTCGTTACAGTTTTTTTTTACATTTCCTATGAATGTTTGAGCAATTTCCATTTCTGAATTAATTACCAGTTCTGAAATCATATCGCCTACATACCTAAAATTAGCAATGATGACCCCACTAAGGTACATGGAGGTCACGGCCTTAACCCTTTTTTCATATTCTCCTCCAGATGCCTACAAATGTTACCACAGGTAACGGGTATTCTAAATAGTACATTTGGTGACTGTGGCGTCTACTAAGGGGGAGGGCTGAACATCGGCCACACCCGAAAGCAAAATTAAATACACGTATGAAACATGATGAACTAAAGTCTCTCTATCTTTGTTTTCGAGCTTGCTAAGCCGTTCTTGGAAGTACATGTATGCACTTACTTCCTTGATGAGATAAAAACTATCTGTTATCAGTATCTGATATCGTATAAGTCTGTGTCTACTGGTACATTCGGGTACTACTAAGAGACGGGTAGGTCAATCACGTACAGTCTCAGCTCATTTTGATTGGTCGGTTGGCGACAAAGTGACGGGCCAGGTCAGTATGATTTATCAAATCCGGTGTCAGTGAAATAATTCCAAAAGATTTGATTTCGATGAGATTGTGTTATCTTTCCCACAAATATTACCTGATATGATAACTCCATAAATAATATAATACTGTTATGATATTTTCCCTTTAGGTTATCTTGTATTTGTTATTTTTTTAAACATTTCTCTTCACATGTGAAATTCATAATTTTCATCCAGCGAAAACTTTGGTAGACAGCTAGATCTATAAATTTATTTTAAAATAATAATTTCAGACCTTGTTATCTGATTCATGACATTTCATAAATATATGAAGTTAAAGCTTTATAAAAAATTTAATAATAATACAAAATATGATATTAAAACTTAGTTTATTTCAATTTTCTTTTTCATTTAAAACTTGAATATTTTACAGAAGTAACGTTATTATAGAATTAAGCAATTTTTTTTATCAACATTCTCAATGAATTACACAAAAATGGACCTTGGACAGAGGACAAAGTATGAAGATTCACATAAAATCCATTGTTTGACATTTTGTGTGAACACCTTTAAGTCATTTTGTGTAAGAAAAGGGAATCGCATGGCTAAACTTTACGTTATATATTTGAATAATCATTGCTCCATTAAGTTTAAATACATTGTCTTTCAATTGGAGCCATTAATTTTCATTTTCCTGACATCATCTTATATTCCCCCTAAAAACGTGCTACTGTCCCTTTAAACATCAACTAACCTCGACTTTACCACTTCTCGATTTTCGTTCAAAGATTTTTCAAAAAAATTAAAACTGGGCTTGATTTTTGTTAATTTTTCCAATAAACACCTCTAATTAGCCTTTCATTGAGACAGCGTAATTATCGGCTGTGAAAACCCCACCTGGGTCAGGGGCCATAAAACTCGCGCGTGTGTGACGTAATAAACAGACTACACAGATTAACGTATCATCATTTGAACTGAAATACTGCCTAAATAATTGTTTAATTACCATTGATGTGGATATATTTTTTACACCAAATGCTTATTAGTGTTACATCGTAAAATGATTTATCTAACTGGGTGGAAAACATTTTCTGAAAATCGTTTATTGTTGGGTTTTTTTCTGTGGTATTGTTATGATAGATTATAGATATAACGAGACTACCTCTGCTTATGACGACAGACAGACAGACAGATCTGTCTGTCTGTCTGCATTCACTGGTTTGTGGCCGGATAGGTCTAAGCGGTCCATCATAAGTGGCATTCAAAAACGGCTTTCATTACCAAACTGAACATATTTGAGTAGCGACCTTTGGCGCACTATACAATATTGTAATCAGACTTTAATATAATTCAAAGAAAATAGTGAAATATGTGTGTGGTTATATGAACTTTAAAGAGCCACTCCGTGATTTTCATTTTGCTTTGATATGAAGGTGAATGGCAAAATTCTTTATATAAATTCAAAATATTTCACATTTTGACACCTCCAAAAGACAATCATATGACAAATTATTGTTTAAGTCTACTTACTGAGACAGATCAAGTCATGAAATGACTGAAACACAATCCACTTGTATTTTTTCTAGCAAATGACAACGCTTCTCGAATAGAAAGGGTAGTTCGTATCACAATGCCTTTGCCATGATTCAGTAGCCAAAATGATTATTTAAACCAGCGTGGCGCGTTGCTGATTGCACAACTTACTTATATTGCCTTCAATCAGGCATCTCCCATTTAACCCCCAAAACTCGACGAATAAGAACAGAGGCTCGATCCACATTTCCTGAATTGATTGTCCGGCGTGTGGAGAGAATGATCTTCTAACTTCTTAGGAAAGCTAAAAAATACGCTTTATTTATATATCCATCAACTCATTGGTCGATGAAGGCTATAAATCGACTGACATGACATGTGACATGACACCATTTTGCATATGTCATTCGAACAACTCACTCTCTGTTTAGGTACTTCGAGCTATTTGTTGAGTACACTGTGCAATCGGATTACTTCGTTCGTTTCCGGCTATTTCCGTATCGTCAATTAATAAACGTTTCAAAACACGATTTGTTAATATTATTTAAGTCTACATTTCAAATATTACGATTTAACGATTTACAATAGATAGTTACATTATTTGATTAATAACTTGTATCAACGAGATCTAGCTACGTTGTTTATAAATAGTTAAAAATCGCTATCTGTTTTTTCCGCGGTCAGTCCATTGTATTGGTTATACTAGTTGGTGAGTAAAAATCTCAAAGCATTAGTTTTCCGCCAGACTCCAGCGTATGGCTTGTATCTACATGTATACATAACACGCAGTATTTGTGGTAATTATACTCTTGTAGACTTGTTAATTAAAATGACTGAAACGAAACCTCAGCGAACATAACATACTATAAATATCTGCCACTGAGTATTCAAATTCTGAATTACGCACCTATTGTGCTTGGATTGCAGAAGTTATTAGACAATGTTTTTGGGTGATTCTCTTTTCACATTCAAAACAAAACCATACGATGATAATTAAATCTTAATTTTGATAAAAAAAAACATACATTGTGTGCATAATATACATGTATAGTTACCGCCCTTTCGTTGCACGATAGGTATAACGTTCCTTGTTGACACTGGTTTAATCTTTCCTTTAGCAGCATAGCATTTCTTGTAAAAATAACTCATAAATATCCAAATTTGAAAAGTTTACCAACAAAATACCCCCCCCCCGCCTCCTTTTAATTTTTTAATGATAAAACATAAGGAATATTATTACCCTCCGCCTCAGGAAAATACAGAATGTACAAGGGTCTTACAGTCCCGTACACCCTGTCAAAACGCCGTGTAACTAATAATGGCAGTAATGGCACCCCGATCAAATACAAAATTTACGTATATCAGGTAAGCTACGACTTAAAGGGGCAGTAGCACGTTTTAAGGGGGAGTATAAGGTGATGTGAGAGCAATGAAAATTAATTGTTCCAATTGAAAGACAATGTATTCAAGCTCAATGGAGCATTAATAATTCAAATATATAACGTAAATTAGCCATCAATTCCTTTTTCTTACACAAAATGAATTGATGGTGTTCGCTCAAAATTGCCGCCAATGGATTTTGCGTTAATCTTCATACTTTTTCCTCTGATTATGGATGATTGGCTTGTGTAAAACTCTCAAAATAATACATATAACATTCGCTTTCAATTATCGGCGAAAAAAATAAAATATAAAATTATCAAAACACGTGCTACTGTCCCTTTAAAGCATAAACATGACAAAATCAAAATCATAAACCACCCATTCCGAGCCCTCACTCTGAGCTGAATTACTTCTAATTATCTCACTATTATGATATGACAAAAGCCATAGCCTACTCTTCATGTCAGTACAAGTTTGTTAAATTTTGGTCAAGTTTTTATTGCCTGTTTACATAGTCAATCGTTTGCCTTTTGTACATAGAATGGTTTTAAAAAGACGATGCTCAATGCCAATTGTACCCTATTTCGACCATTCAATATGTAACTTTGAATGAACTATGTGTATGAATACTTGTTTATGTATATGTACAAAAAATATGGGACAAAAATATCTACATTTCAATCTTCAAATTATATGTGAAACTGTGCTATTTTAAAACAAAATATATAGAACAAAAGATTTTAAACGTTTTCTAATTCTGAGCCCTAGAGTATTTATTTTATGAAACACTATTAACAGTCTTCCTGAAATAAATCCACAGTATTCGAGGGATGTAGAACTAGAAGCTGTCTAAATAAAAAAATATCCCAATTAAAGATGATTATCATATTTATACACAATTGTTATAAAAACAAACGAGTGAGAACACAGCCTTGCCGGACTCAATAAACCCTCGCTTCATTGTGTCTATTTTTAATGTCGCTTGGAACCAATTCTTTAGTAAATAGTGGTGTATGAAAACAAACATCATTCATTCTGTCATTAATCTGAAATCTTTGGGAATATCTATGTTGTTTCATTTGGGTCTTTTTGTGTTTTTCCACATTACTGTTAACTTTAACGTGTTGCACCCATTTCCTGAATACACGGTTTATTATATATCAATTCTTTCATTCCATATTACTTTGGGAAGTGTACATCCAGTCTTCGCCATGTAAACACTTAAAATCTGTAACGGTCCTCACCGAATTCCCGAAGTTGTACACCACATATAAACGGAAGGAAAGAAGAATTAAACATACAAATAATATTCATCAACATTTACTTGCCCGCCTCAAATTCAAAGATATCTTCTTAAAGCAAACAGGAACGGGATAGCGCAGTGGTTAGCGCGTTCGGCTTCGGATCAGGAGGTCCGTGGTTCGAATCCAACCAAGGGCTCGGCAACTTTGTCTGCGTTGAGTCTATCTATAAATGGAAGGGAGGTTGGGTTAGGTCATTTTTATGTAATCTATTTTCTCACAGTTTAACCCAATCTGTCCTCTCATTGGCCGATTTTGAATCAGTCAATCTTCTGCCATATTGCACTTATTCCATGGTCACTGAACAGCATAACACTGAGCACTGACAGACGATTTAAAGAATAATAATGATAAGCTAAGTTAAGGATAACATACAAGTAATCGTCCATTCGTGAATTGTTTTTCTCGAATGGACGGTTACGCGTATGTTATCTGACTTAAAATACAGCCTAGGTTTTTACAACATTCAACATTGGCTTTTTGTGATAAATACTCAAATTTAACAGAAATTCAAACAAACGAGGCATAGTTCAATTAAAAATTTCCTTAAAAACCTTTGAGATGCCCAAATCTGATAAACCAGTACATTCTTAATGCACGTGTAAACTGTTCAAAACGTACGCGTCATAACCACCGTGCCAGAACATTCTTAATGCACGTGCGACCTAACTATATAGCCAGTACATTCTTAATGCACGTGCAAATGGTTCTAAACGAGAGTAATCGTTTGGGTTTGGTATAAAAGGGACGTTGTAATTGTTATATCTTGACATTATGTGCGGTAATTTGGTGTTTCTGAAGGGACAAAACGTCCGAGTTTCTTCAATTTGATGATATTTTATCAGACGATGATGTTTTAACACAAGCCACACAGAAAGGGACAAATCGTTTTCATTCACATGTATGTACGGCGACGACTAAACTATTTCCTCGAATGACGACCGAATATCATCCAAATGTCCAAATGAATTCGAAGGAAGCAACGGGCGGTTTGCTGTGCCAAAGAGTGAAACCAAGTGACCTACTGAAGACGGTAAGTTTTATTTTTATCTACTATACTGATGATTAACGTTTGTGTTATGTTTTATTTGATAAACGCGAATAAGTCTCTTAACAAGATTCTAGATTATTTTTATTTTCAAGTTCCATCTTATCCAAATTCTAAGTTTTCTTAACATATATTTAGGATATTCTAAAGGGACTGAACTACATGAATGTTGTCACTCTACTTTTGTTAAATTTTCAACCAAACTAAACAAGGTTAGTGCAGAGCTCAACCATTTTCTGAACAAGAGTTGATAATAATTTTTTTTGTTTTCCAGATTTTCCAAGAGAACTAAGACGGGAACAATGGACTGTACAAACATGCACAAATGGGACGAAGTAGGAAAACCTACCAAGGCCATGAACAAAGACGTTCTACAAGAAAACATTCAAAGAAATAACTGCAGAGGAGAAGAATGTCATTCTCAGGAGATTCATCCGAAAAGTGAACGATAGTATTACTCGGAATTTTGTCATCAACAACAGTGTGAAATGTTGTTAGATTGGATATCTCAAGTATTCTTCATAAAGAAGGAAACTATTACTTTGACCAGGAATATACTTGTGAGTGAGAATCACCAGAAGATACTGAACACACTGCTGAATCTTCTTGGAATAAATTTCGCCCAACAACGGCAGACTAACACAAAACAACACGATTGAGGCTGACGAAGGATACCAGAGGCACTGCGATATACATAATATTGTATTGAGAGAACAATGCTTGACAAGGTTACATTTTCAATGGAAAGTTCAATAAAATTGCTTAATTTCAACGTGTTATTTTGTTTTTCAATGAAAATGGAATGAAATGTTACATAATCAAATTATGCCAACTAATAATATGAGAACGTCGAAGGGACCGTCTCAAAAATCTTTACTTCCCATTTAGTTGCAGTAGATTCCTGAAGGATAATGTACGATTGACACAATGAAGTGACGTCACTGCTGTATTTTAAGGTTAGTAATCACTGTAATTATCAATATAAATGTAGTTTGTAGGATAGTGTAAAGTATTTATATTAAACTGCATAAATCATTTATTTCATTAACTTTGTAAACCTAAACTTTTTATTTGTAATGATAAGGTGCTTGCCGCCATTTTATATAACTTCCTATGGTAACTTATCTATTTCATTTATAGTGTTTTAATCTAAAGTTTTGTTTTATTTATTTCTTCTCTATGTATGAATGTATACTGAGTGAAAGTTAATTGAGGTGAGTGAAAGAATTGTTTAAAGTAACTTACATGTTTGAATATATCATGCGTTTTACCATTTTAATACGTCTTAATATTCCCTATCATACAATTTATAACATGTAATATATTGTACTGATATTGTATTTAGGACATCATGATGTTAGCCGATCCAACTGTGGTTTTGGATGAAACACCCCGGAACCACATTCAGGGTATGCTATTTGTATATTTATCTTTTATTCATGTATTATATATATTTATCATCATGCAATCAATTGCAAGATGTAATGTTCATGTGGCCAGTAACAATTATCATATTATGATAATTAGTTTATGTGAGTAATGTTTACATGTTTCGTAGCAATTACATTTGTTGTTATGTGAAATGGAGCTGACTACGAATTATCTCCCTTATTTGGTATGTGATTGATCTATCACTTATCCATTGTGGTTATTCATTTGACATATTCTAATGTAATTGATGACATATCAGTTATAGGTAATCATGAAGTATATTGTATCTTTATGATGTTTGATTACATAATATGAGATATTGTGTAATGATGATTTGATGTGTGTAACATATGTTTTATGAATCTTTATGCAATGTTGTGATGGATTTTATATTGTATACAATTGTGTTTTGCAGGGTGTCAAATATCCATATCAATGCATTCTATGCAAGAAGGAATAAACCCTCACACCCCGTGACCTCTTGTTGGTTTTTAATCTTGTCCCGACAAGAACCCGGTTACAATATGATAGTTTGGAAACATTGCGACAAAAATGATATTGACTTTAATCAGCGTATTAGATGAGTGTTGGTTTGTTAAGGAGAAACATTAAAGAAGTGTAGCACGATTTGAAATAGAGGTATCTCAGGAAATACCAAGACAAATTTCAAGACACTATTTTTCTACATAAAAAAAAGTTCTTAAACAAACGTACGTAAATTCAGTTAATCAAATCAATTTCCCTTACGGCAATTATTAAAAGGTGATCACACTAAAATGGCTGCTTACAGTTTCTCTTTTCACGTTAAATTTCATCTACGACTACGCAGGATAGGGGCTACTAATTACATCGTTAATTCCCTGAAGAATATACATTTGAGACAAAATATTATTTATTGGGGGAAATTTAAAGAACTAGCAAAACGGGAGGGGCTTCTGCCTCTTTAACTATCTATCGGTTTCTCCCCCAGACTTCAGCGACGATGCTTTCCGATGAACCAACTGTTCGAGAATTCGGCGGAAAGTACGCAGAAAATATCGTATCGGGACTTCAACATCTGTTTGCCGCTGACAAGGTGAAACACAGTTCTGTGCATATAAATCAACGGTAAAATTACTTTTTTGTATCATGTGATTACACCAGGATATGAGAGTACGATCTTAAAATTGAGGTAATGGATAACATACAAGAAACTATCCAGGCATTTTATCATTTAAACGTTATTATCGTTGAGTTCACCTTTTTTATGATTGCTGATTATAAACCAAGTTTGATTAAAGTAATTATACACCAAATATTCATGTGATATGATTTTATTTTCTAACATAGCAACAATCAAACCCATCAATTTCACTATTCCCAAAGAGCAGTAGTTAAGCTGCTGTTACATTCACACATCTCTGATAGATGTTGATTGACACAACACCAAACCTGAATGTAATAGAAATGCATATACTTTGGACATCGAAAAGTACAAGATTTAGTTCTATTGCAGATAATGTTATCTCAAAGACATAACAACAATGTTCGATGTGTTCATTTTGTTTTGCATGTGTCACTTATGAATTTGTTTCCTTCATAGAAGTTCTTTTTAGGATATCATTTGTAACACGTTAATCAGTAAAAGCATGTGTTAGATTGAACAATAATCACTGTACAAATTATGTTGACTGTCTTGTTGGTTTGAAAGAGAGATGTATATGCGTCCCTTTCTTTTTTCTTTTTTTCATCAATGAATTGTCTAATGATATCGCTTCGAATGGAAAATATGGTGTTCAATTATTTCCTGATATGATTGAATTGTTACTCATATTTGCTGACGATGTTATTTTAGTATCCTATGCTATCTCTGGATTGCAGAGACAGATACATATTCTAGAAACATATGCAGACACGTGGGGGTTAAGTGTAAACTTAGATAAAAGAAAAATTGTTGTGTTCAGAAGGGGTGGCGAAATCGGAAAGTTTTTTTTTCCAAAACGATTTAATCACACAAACTCATGTGAATATATATGAATATCTTGGTGTTTTATTTGCCTATATATCTAAAATGACTTTTTGTGCAGCTGATCTAGCACTTCGGTGTAAACGTGCATTGATGGAAATTCTACATAACTTAAATAAGTTGAACATCGTTCATCCCTCAGTATTTAAAAAAAACTTTGATTCTCAGGTTCAACTATTCCTATTATATGGTTCCGAAGTGTGGGGTTTTAACAGATTTGAACACAATTGAAAATGTACATATCATAACATGTAATCTTTATTTGGTAAACAAACGGCGAATGCTACAACTTACGGCGAATTTGGCCCATATCCATTATATATGAACGCTTTGTGGCTGCTAGATATTGGTTAAAATTAACTGAGATGCCCAATCATAGAATACCTGAAAAGGCATATCAAATGTTGGTTGATTCAGATAACTTTGGATATGCAAATTATTCATAATCGATAAGTATGATACTGTTTAGTCATGGATTTTGTTTTGTATTGATCAGCCAATCATCAGATGGTAATACAATTTTATTTCTACAAAGATTGAATTCCAGTATTGGAATAGTACTCTACAAAATAACTCAAGATACAGATTGTATAATGAGTATAAAAGTCTTTTATCACAAGTGAGTGAGTGATTTAATGCTTAACTCCGCTTGGGCAATACTTTTGTCACCAGAAAAGCTGAACTTTAATCACTATTAGGAAACATTGTAATTTGTACATAAGATTAAGATCTAATTTTTTACAGTAAAAAGCAAACGAGGGAAGATGGTCAAATATTGGTTTTTGAACATGTCCTTTCTGTAGTTTATACGTTGAAAACGAATACTATATCTACTTGTGTGTGAACATTATTACTATATTTTCCAAACTTGTATTGTATCTTTTCAAATATGTTGAAGTTTAAATGCATTATGAATACGGAAGATGAAGCAATGATGCTAACTCTATATAAATATGGAATTCATAGCCTTAACAGAAGGCAATCGTTTCTCTAATTATAACCATTGTAAATATTGTATATGAAATATGTTTTGGAATGTACATGTCTATTGGACTTAAGGGATACAAACAAACATTAATAAACATACTTGAACTTGGTAAGGAAATTTTAATGCATGTTTGAAATTAAAATAACGTTCATTTACGATTCCTTTTCTTTTTCCTAGAAAGGATACTTAAGCTTGACAGGTGGAGGAGTAGAAGACAGACTGAAATTAGTCGTTTTAAGAACTTTTTTCAATGACTTTCTGTCTGTCTGTTTTTTCATGCACACTCAATCCTCTCCCTGACTTATTTACTCTCTTTTTGATGCATGACCCATGTGTTTATGAGCTGACATATTGCTGACATCATGTTAAAGCCCTCCTCACACATTCACATACTCACCCATGTGTTTATGAGCTGACATATTGCTGAAATTATGTTAAACCCCTCCTCACACATTCACTCACTCACTCGCCCATGTGTTTATGAGCTGACATATTGCTGAAATCATGTTACACCCCTCCTCACACATTCACTCACTCACTGACTCACATGTGTTTTTGAGCTGACATATTGCTGAAATCATGTTAAACCCCTCCCCACACATTCACTCACCCATGTGTTTATGAGCTGACATATTGCTGAAATCATGAACGAATTCCTTTTAAGGTAATAAAGTATTGTCTATTGTCTATGTCTACTCACTCACCCATGTGTATATGAGCTGACATATTGCTGAAATCATGTTAAACCCCTCCCCACACATTCGCTCACCCATGTGTTTATGAGCTTACATATTGCTGAAATCATGTTAAACCCCTCCTCACACATTCACTCACTTACTCACCCATGTGTTTATGAGCTGACATATTGCTGAAATCATGTTAAACCCCTCCCAACTCACTCACTCACCCATGTGTTTATGAGATGACATATTGCTGACATCATGTTAAACCCCTCCCCACTCACTCACTCACCCATGTGTTTATGAGCTGACATATTGCTGACATCATGGTTAACCCCTCCTCACACATTCACTCACTCACTCACCCATGTGTTTATGAGCTGACATATTGCTGACATCATGTTAAACCCCTCCTCACACATTCACTCACTCACTCACCCATGTGTTTATGAGCTGACATATTGCTGACATCATGTTAAAGCCCTCCTCACACATTCACTCACTCACTCACCCATGTGTTTATGAGCTGACATATTGCTGACATCATGTTAAACCCCTCCTCACACATTCACTCACTCACTCACCCATGTGTTTATGAGCTGACATATTGCTGACATCATGGTTAACCCCTCCTCACACATTCACTCACTCACTCACCCATGTGTTTATGAGATGACATATTGCTGACATCATGTTAAACCCCTCCCCCATCACTCACTCACCCATGTGTTTATGAGATGACATATTGCTGACATCATGTTAAACCCCTCCTCACACATTCACTCACTCACTCGCCCATGTGTTTATGAGCTGACATATTGCTGACATCATGTTAAACCCCTCCTCACACATTCACTCACTCACTCACCCATGTGTTTATGAGCTGACATATTGCTGACATCATGTTAAACCCCTCCTCACACAATCACTCACTCACTCACTCACCCATGTGTTTATGAGCTGACATATTGCTGACATCATGTTAAACCCCTCCTCACACATTCACTCACTCACTCACCCATGTGTTTATGAGCTGACATATTGCTGACATCATGTTAAACCCCTCCTCACACATTCACTCACTCACTCACCCATGTGTTTATGAGCTGACATATTGCTGACATCATGTTAAACCCCTCCTCACACATTCACTCACTCACTCACCCATGTGTTTATGAGCTGACATATTGCTGACATCATGTTAAACCCCTCCTCACACATTCACTCACTCACTCACACATGTGTTTATGAGCTGACATATTGCTGACATCATGTTTAACCCCTCCTCACACATTCACTCACTCACTCACCCATGTGTTTATGAGCTGACATATTGCTGACATCATGTTAAACCCCTCCTCACACATTCACTCACTCACTCGCCCATGTGTTTATGAGCTGACATATTGCTGACATCATGTTAAACCCCTCCTCACACATTCACTCACTCACTCGCCCATGTGTTTATGAGCTGACATATTGCTGACATCATGTTAAACCCCTCCTCACACATTCACTCACTCACTCGCCCGTGTGTTTATGAGCTGACATATTGCTGACATCATGTTAAACCCCTCCTCACACATTCACTCACTCACTCGCCCATGTGTTTATGAGCTGACATATTGCTGACATCATGTTAAAACCCTCCTCACACATTCACTCACTCACTCGCCCATGTGTTTATGAGCTGACATATTGCTGACATCATGTTAAAGCCCTCCCCACACATTCACATACTCACCCATGTGTTTATGAGCTGACATATTGCTGAAATTATGTTAAACCCCTCCTCACACATTCACTCACTCACTCGCCCATGTGTTTATGAGCTGACATATTGCTGAAATCATGTTACACCCCTCCTCACACATTCACTCACTCACTGACTCACATGTGTTTTTGAGCTGACATATTGCTGAAATCATGTTAAACCCCTCCCCACACATTCACTCACCCATGTGTTTATGAGCTGACATATTGCTGAAATCATGAACGAATTCCTTTTAAGGTAATAAAGTATTGTCTATTGTCTATGTCTACTCACTCACCCATGTGTTTATGAGCTGACATATTGCTTAAATCATGTTAAACCCCTCCCCACACATTCGCTCACCCATGTGTTTATGAGCTGACATATTGCTGAAATCATGAACGAATTCCTTTTAAGGTAATAAAGTATTTTCTATTGTCTATGTCTACTCACTCACCCATGTGTATATGAGCTGACATATTGCTGAAATCATGTTAAACCCCTCCCCACACATTCGCTCACCCATGTGTTTATGAGCTTACATATTGCTGAAATCATGTTAAACCCCTCCTCACACATTCACTCACATACTCACCCATGTGTTTATGAGCTGACATATTGCTGAAATCATGTTACACCCCTCCTCACACATTCACTCACTCACTGACTCACATGTGTTTTTGAGCTGACATATTGCTGAAATCATGTTAAACCCCTCCCCACACATTCACTCACCCATGTGTTTATGAGCTGACATATTGCTGAAATCATGAACGAATTCCTTTTAAGGTAATAAAGTATTGTCTATTGTCTATGTCTACTCACTCACCCATGTGTTTATGAGCTGACATATTGCTGAAATCATGTTAAACCCCTCCTCACACATTCACTCACTCACTCACCCATGTGTTTATGAGCTGAGATATTGCTGAAATCATGTTAAACCCCTCCCAACTCACTCACTCACCCATGTGTTTATGAGATGACATATTGCTGACATCATGTTAAACCCCTCCCCACTCACTCAATCACCCATGTGTTTATGAGCTGACATATTGCTGACATCATGTTAAAGCCCTCCTCACACATTCACATACTCACCCATGTGTTTATGAGCTGACATATTGCTGAAATTATGTTAAACCCCTCCTCACACATTCACTCACTCACTCGCCCATGTGTTTATGAGCTGACATATTGCTGAAATCATGTTACACCCCTCCTCACACATTCACTCACTCACTCGCCCATGTGTTTATGAGCTGACATATTGCTGACATCATGTTAAACCCCTCCTCACACATTCACTCACTCACTCGCCCATGTGTTTATGAGCTGACATATTGCTGACATTATGTTAAACCCCTCCTCACACATTCACTCACTCACTCGCCCATGTGTTTATGAGCTGACATATTGCTGGCATTATGTTAAACCCCTCCTCACACATTCACTCACTCACTCGCCCATGTGTTTATGAGCTGACATATTGCTGACATTATGTTAAACCCCTCCTCACACATTCACTCACTCACTCGCCCATGTGTTTATGAGCTGACATATTGCTGACATCATGTTAAACCCCTCCTCACACATTCACTCACTCACTCACCCATGTGTTTATGAGATGACATATTGCTGACATCATGTTAAACCCCTCCCCACTCACTCACTCACCCATGTGTTTATGAGATGACATATTGCTGACATCATGTTAAACCCCTCCTCACACATTCACTCACTCACTCGCCCATGTGTTTATGAGCTGACATATTGCTGACATCATGTTAAACCCCTCCTCACACATTCACTCACTCACTCACCCATGTGTTTATGAGCTGACATATTGCTGACATCATGTTAAACCCCTCCTCACACAATCACTCACTCACTCACTCACCCATGTGTTTATGAGCTGACATATTGTTGACATCATGTTAAACCCCTCCTCACACATTCACTCACTCACTCACCCATGTGTTTATGAGCTGACATATTGCTGACATCATGTTAAACCCCTCCTCACACATTCACTCACTCACTCACCCATGTGTTTATGAGCTGACATATTGCTGACATCATGTTAAACCCCTCCTCACACATTCACTCACTCACTCACCCATGTGTTTATGAGCTGACATATTGCTGACATCATGTTAAACCCCTCCTCACACATTCACTCACTCACTCACACATGTGTTTATGAGCTGACATATTGCTGACATCATGTTAAACCCCTCCTCACACATTCACTCACTCACTCACTCATGTGTTTATGAGCTGACATATTGCTGACATCATGTTAAACCCCTCCTCACACAATCACTCACTCACTCACTCACCCATGTGTTTATGAGCTGACATATTGCTGACATCATGTTAAACCCCTCCTCACACATTCACTCACTCACTCACCCATGTGTTTATGAGCTGACATATTGCTGACATCATGTTAAACCCCTCCTCACACATTCACTCACTCACTCACCCATGTGTTTATGAGCTGACATATTGCTGACATCATGTTAAACCCCTCCTCACACATTCACTCACTCACTCACCCATGTGTTTATGAGCTGACATATTGCTGACATCGTGTTAAACCCCTCCTCACACATTCACTCACTCACTCGCCCATGTGTTTATGAGCTGACATATTGCTGACATCATGTTAAAGCCCTCCTCACACATTCACATACTCACCCATGTGTTTATGAGCTGACACATTGCTGAAATTATGTTAAACCCCTCCTCACACATTCACTCACTCACTCGCCCATGTGTTTATGAGCTGACATATTGCTGAAATCATGTTACACCCCTCCTCACACATTCACTCACTCACTGACTCACATGTGTTTTTGAGCTGACATATTGCTGAAATCATGTTAAACCCCTCCCCACAAATTCACTCACCCATGTGTTTATGAGCTGACATATTGCTGAAATCATGAACGAATTCCTTTTAAGGTAATAAAGTATTGTCTATTGTCTATGTCTACTCACTCACCCATGTGTTTATGAGCTGACATATTGCTGAAATCATGTTAAACCCCTCCTCACACATTCACTCACTCACTCACCCATGTGTTTATGAGCTGACATATTGCTGAAATCATGTTAAACCCCTCCCAACTCACTCACTCACCCATGTGTTTATGAGATGACATATTGCTGACATCATGTTAAACCCCTCCCCACTCACTCACTCACCCATGTGTTTATGAGCTGACATATTGCTGACATCATGTTAAAGCCCTCCTCACACATTCACATACTCACCCATGTCTTTATGAGCTGACATATTGCTGAAATTATGTTAAACCCCTCCTCACACATTCACTCACTCACTCGCCCATGTGTTTATGAGCTGACATATTGCTGAAATCATGTTACACCCCTCCTCACACATTCACTCACTCACTCGCCCATGTGTTTATGAGCTGACATATTGCTGACATCATGTTAAACCCCTCCTCACACATTCACTCACTCACTCGCCCATGTGTTTATGAGCTGACATATTGCTGACATTATGTTAAACCCCTCCTCACACATTCACTCACTCACTCGCCCATGTGTTTATGAGCTGACATATTGCTGGCATTATGTTAAACCCCTCCTCACACATTCACTCACTCACTCGCCCATGTGTTTATGAGCTGACATATTGCTGACATTATGTTAAACCCCTCCTCACACATTCACTCACTCACTCGCCCATGTGTTTATGAGCTGACATATTGCTGACATCATGTTAAACCCCTCCTCACACATTCACTCACTCACTCACCCATGTGTTTATGAGCTGACATATTGCTGACATCATGTTAAACCCCTCCTCACACATTCACTCACTCACTCACCCATGTGTTTATGAGCTGACATATTGCTGACATCATGGTTAACCCCATCTCACACATTCACTCACTCACTCACCCATGTGTTTATGAGATGACATATTGCTGACATCATGTTAAACCCCTCCCCCATCACTCACTCACCCATGTGTTTATGAGATGACATATTGCTGACATCATGTTAAACCCCTCCTCACACATTCACTCACTCACTCGCCCATGTGTTTATGAGCTGACATATTGCTTACATCATGTTAAACCCCTCCTCACACATTCACTCACTCACTCACCCATGTGTTTATGAGCTGACATATTGCTGACATCATGTTAAACCCCTCCTCACACATTCACTCACTCACTCACCCATGTGTTTATGAGCTGACATATTGCTGACATCATGTTAAACCCCTCCTCACACATTCACTCACTCACTCACCCATGTGTTTATGAGATGACATATTGCTGACACTCACTCACTCGCCCATGTGTTTATGAGCTGACATATTGCTGACATCATGTTTAACCCCTCCTCACACATTCACTCACTCACTCGCCCATGTGTTTATGAGATGACATATTGCTGACATCATGTTAAACCCCTCATCACACATTCACTCACTCACTCGCCCATGTGTTTATGAGCTGACATATTGCTGACATCATGTTTAACCCCTCCTCACACATTCACTCACTCACTCGCCCATGTGTTTATGAGATGACATATTGCTGACATCATGTTAAACCCCTCATCACACATTCACTCACTCACTCACCCATGTGTTTATGAGCTGACATATTGCTGACATCATGTTAAACCCCTCCTCACACATTCACTCACTCACTCACCCATGTGTTTATGAGATGACATATTGCTGACATCATGTTAAACCCCTCATCACACATTTACTCACTCACTCGCCCATGTGTTTATGAGCTGACATATTGCTGACATCATGTTTAACCCCTCCTCACACATTCACTCACTCACTCGCCCATGTGTTTATGAGATGACATATTGCTGACATCATGTTAAACCCCTCCTCACACATTCACTCACTCACTCACCCATGTGTTTATGAGCTGACATATTGCTGACATCATGTTAAACCCCTCATCACACATTCACTCACTCACTCGCCCATGTGTTTATGAGCTGACATATTGCTGACATCATGTTAAACCCCTCATCACACATTCACTCACTCACTCGCCCATGTGTTTATGAGATGACATATTGCTGACATCATGTTAAACCCCTCATCACACATTCACTCACTCACTCGCCCATGTGTTTATGAGCTGACATATTGCTGACATCATGTTTAACCCCTCCTCACACATTCACTCACTCACTCGCCCATGTGTTTATGAGATGACATATTGCTGACATCATGTTAAACCCCTCATCACACATTCACTCACTCACTCGCCCATGTGTTTATGAGCTGACATATTGCTGACATCATGTTAAACCCCTCCTCACACATTCACTCACTCACTCACCCATGTGTTTATGAGATGACATATTGCTGACATCATGTTAAACCCCTCATCACACATTTACTCACTCACTCGCCCATGTGTTTATGAGCTGACATATTGCTGACATCATGTTTAACCCCTCCTCACACATTCACTCACTCACTCGCCCATGTGTTTATGAGATGACATATTGCTGACATCATGTTAAACCCCTCATCACACATTCACTCACTCACTCGCCCATGTGTTTATGAGCTGACATATTGCTGACATCATGTTAAACCCCTCCTCACACATTCACTCACACACTCACCCATGTGTTTATGAGCTGACATATTGCTGACATCATGTTAAACCCCTCCTCACACATTCACTCACTCACTCACCCATGTGTTTATGAGATGACATATTGCTGACATCATGTTAAACCCCTCATCACACATTCACTCACTCACTCGCCCATGTGTTTATGAGCTGACATATTGCTGACATCATGTTTAACCCCTCATCACACATTCACTCACACACTCACCCATGTGTTTATGAGCTGACATATTGCTGACATCATGTTAAACCCCTCCTCACACATTCACTCACTCACTCGCCCATGTGTTTATGAGCTGACATATTGCTGACATCATGTTAAACCCCTCCTCACACATTCACTCACACACTCACCCATGTGTTTATGAGCTGACATATTGCTGACATCATGTTAAACCCCTCCTCACACATTCACTCACTCACTCACCCATGTGTTTATGAGCTGACATATTGCTGACATCATGTTAAACCCCTCATCACACATTCACTCACTCACTCGCCCATGTGTTTATGAGCTGACATATTGCTGACATCATGTTAAACCCCTCCTCACACATTCACTCACTCACTCACCCATGTGTTTATGAGATGACATATTGCTGACATCATGTTAAACCCCTCATCACACATTCACTCACTCACTCGCCCATGTGTTTATGAGCTGACATATTGCTGACATCATGTTAAACCCCTCCTCACACATTCACTCACTCACTCGCCCATGTGTTTATGAGATGACATATTGCTGACATCATGTTAAACCCCTCCTCACACATTCACTCACTCACTCACCCATGTGTTTATGAGATGACATATTGCTGACACTCACTCACTCGCCCATGTGTTTATGAGCTGACATATTGCTGACATCATGTTTAACCCCTCCTCACACATTCACTCACTCACTCGCCCATGTGTTTATGAGATGACATATTGCTGACATCATGTTAAACCCCTCATCACACATTCACTCACTCACTCGCCCATGTGTTTATGAGATGACATATTGCTGACATCATGTTTAACCCCTCCTCACACATTCACTCACTCACTCGCCCATGTGTTTATGAGATGACATATTGCTGACATCATGTTAAACCCCTCCCCACTCACTCACTCGCCCATGTGTTTATGAGCTGACATATTGCTGACATCATGTTAAACCCCTCCCCACTCACTCACTCGCCCATGTGTTTATGAGATGACATATTGCTGACATCATGTTAAACCCCTCCCCACTCACTCACTCGCCCATGTGTTTATGAGCTGACATATTGCTGACATCATGTTAAACCCCTCCCCACTCACTCACTCGCCCATGTGTTTATGAGCTGACATATTGCTGACATCATGTTAAACCCCTCCCCACTCACTCACTCGCCCATGTGTTTATGAGCTGACATATTGCTGACATCATGTTAAACCCCTCCCCACTCACTCTCTCGCCCATGTGTTTATGAGATGACATATTGCTGACATCATGTTAAACCCCTCCCCACTCACTCACTCGCCCATGTGTTTATGAGATGACATATTGCTGACATCATGTTAAACTCCTCCTCACACATTCACTCACTCACTCACCCATGTGTTTATGAGCTGACATATTGCTGACATCATGTTTAACCCTACTCTACTCAGTAGAGACGTGTGTAGTTCACGGCTGGCTAGTCCTCCTAGACTTGTTTCGAGTAGTTTGTGTAATTTTGCGACTTCGATTATAAACAGAATATCCTATTTGTGCCCATTTGTGCCCACTCTTGCCTAAATATAAGTATATCCATCCCTCTCGCTTGGGGAATACTAAATATTTACGCACTCGTGTCGTAAACCTAGTATATGTCATGGACACTCATATAATATCCTCTATAATTATTTTTAAAAAAACACTCTTGAAATAATTGAAAAACTTGTGAACAGTTTCTACTATATTTTATCTTGGTTCAGCTGTGGCATTTTCTCAAGCGTTGTGACTTGGACCTCAGATCTATTTTTAGATTTCGCCACGACGCCATCTTGTATTTACCATTTGTATATCAGACGCCCCAACATGTTCTTTTTTGTGAATGTTTGATCTGGGCATACACCCGTCATTAGTATTAATTCGTTCGAAAGTATAATGCCATAACATGTATATCTTATTTGTATAATAAGTCCTATTGTACTGAAGGGGAGTACATATACTGTGTTTGTGAAACGATGATTGATAAACATTAAAAACAATATATCAGACTTAATTTTAAAAATCGTTGAATATACTATTTCCTCAATGACAAATGTTAGCATAAAACCAATAAAAATTGGTACACATTGTAATTAATGAATTATTAAGTAAAACGGATATATCTAAAACGAGTAAACGCGGAAGCAAAGAAAGTATTACAACTTCCATAAACAAGCACATTCATTGATACTTTTCTTAATGATATAAATGTCATACCTTATTTATAAGTAGATAATGATTTATATAAACAATACCTGATTAATGTCACAATGGTGAATAGATCCCCCGCCGCAAATTGACGTTTACAAAAAGCATAATGTACTCATAGAAACACTTGCGATATCTTTGTTATTAGAGGACCAATGAAAACGGTTTTGGTGTATTCTAAAGCTGACAGTATTTATAGTACCAATGAACCAATTAACATAGAAAAAACAATGAGGTTTCCTGTCCTTTAAATGCAGGATCAATGATGAAATTTTCAAAGCCTCGCTGTGACCTTGAAAATAATGTGAAGATTACCAAAATCGACTGGGCCCGGCACCTTCCAAATAAGATGCTTTGTGTAAATTATGAAGAGAAACCACTTAATGGTTCTTGAGATATCTCGCTGACAAGTCTGAAATGGAGGAATCAATGCTGAAATTTTCAAAGTCTTGCTGTGACCTTAATAATAATGTGAAGGCCATCAAAATCGACTGGGCCCGGCGCCTTCCAATAAGATGCAATGTGTAATTTATGAAGAGAAGCCAGTTAATGGTTCTTGAGATATCCCGCTGACAAGGGTAAAATTTCAAAGTCTCGTTGTTACCTTGAAATGAAGGTCAAGGTCATGAACCTCTATATGGACATTACTCTCATGGTGATGAAGCTATATACAAAATATGAAAAGAATCTAGGCAATAGTTTTTGAGTTATTCAATTTGATTTGGACGTACGATGTACGTACGTACGGACGGACGCTGCCCAATGCTATATACCCGGCCCGCTTCGCGCTAAAGCGCGGCGGGGGATAACAAAAGGGAATGTTAGTCTACAACCTTCAATCAATCAATCAATCCTTTATTTCAGTATGTAGGCCATCGGGCCCATATACATATTTTCATTTATCATCATAAACAAATATTTACACGCCCACATGCATGTATTTACATGTTCAATTATGTACATAAATAGATATATAATATAAAATGGTACATCAAATAAAGAGTGTATTAAATGATAAATCAAATAATATAATTTAGTTTTATATTGTTATCATTCTTGTAATAATTTGCATCTTCGTTCGTATGCGTTCTTGATATAGAGACTGAGCATTTTCATAGTATGGACATTATCAGTGGAAAGTAGTTTCTTAAAACTGGACATATTTGATTTAAAGTCATACGGTAAATATTCACAACGTAAATCATCATACTTGGGACAGATACAGATAAAATGATATTCATCTTCTACACCTACATTACAAATAGGACATATTCTTAAATTTCTGTCAGTTTTGCACCATCGTCCCTCATTGACTTTCAGTCTTAGTAATCCCGCTCTACATTTAACTAAATATTTTCGTAATTTGAAATCTATAATCTCAGAAAGATATTTTTCAGGGTTTAATAGGCTTTTGAATTCTCTATACAAATCATAACGGCTGCTATTGTCCAGATCAGATCTCCAATTTTGTTTAAAAGTATCAACTAAACGAGTTTTAAATATTTTAATGAAACCTACACGATTTCCAACAGTTTGTGACAACCAAACAAATCCAAATCCATATGAAAAAAGCAAATAGCGAATTTTTGAAGCCCACGTGTCATACCCAAAGTTATCAAGGTTAATTAACATTTCATAAGCTTTCTTTGGTATACGATCATTATGCATTGATGTTATTCTAATCCAGTAGTTAAGACAACGGGCAGCTGTATTTACAAATATAGGAAAACGGCCACATTCACCATACACTATTGCATTTGGTGTCTGAGGTCCAACATTTAGGTATAATTTACAAGCCGAAAGGTGAATTTTTTCAATAGACTCATATTTTTTATAACCCCATAATTCTGAAGAGTACGACAATATTGGTTGAATCTGGCTATCAAATATTTTGAAAAAAATATCAGGAGATAACGAACCTATTTTTCTTAGATTAACATTCAATTCCATTAACGCTTTTTTCCCACGTAATGCTAGATCGGATACTGATTTCCCCATACCAACCATGGAAGTGAACACAAAACCGAGATATTTATAACTATTTACAATTTTCAAGTTAGTGTCTTTAAAAGACCATGAATCTGTATTTTTAAGTCTACCTCCTCTCCTGAAAACCACAATATTAGATTTGTCAAGATTAACGCTTAAACCCCACTTATCTGAATATAATGCTAAAATATTCAACTGAGTTTGAAGTCCACATTTAGTATCTGATGCTAATATTACATCATCAGCGAACAGTAACATCATAATATCAATCATATCCGGAAATAACTAAATTCCATGTTTTCCATTTTGTGCAATCTCTGAAGAGAGCTCGTTTATGAATAAAGAAAAGAGGATTGGGCTAAGCATACATCCTTGTTTAAGACCAAAAGGACAGTTAAAATAGTTTGTTAAATGTGAATTACAACGTACACATGATTTAACGGAAGAATAAATAGCCTTTAGCGCTTTCATCATTTTCCCATCTAAACCATAACCTTGCAAACCTTAGCTGGTGAATTCAGCAAATGTTCCCAGACGGAGAATAACCTTTTGGTCACATGATTCGAGCTAACCAATCGTCGTGTTGCAATGCGCGAAGAGAGAAGCATTGTATCAGGGTTTTGGTTTTGTGGCAGGGAACCTGGCTCAGATAATGCTGAGCGCCTCCCGCATGTCAGCAGGGATCACCAATCTGAGGGTAGATAGGTTTCTGTCTGGTGTTCAGTTGCATCCTCACATATGTTAAACTTTTTCTGTTACTGTTTGCAGATGACATTATTCACATATCCAGCATTATTAAGGGTCTTCAGATGCAGATTTATGAATTAGAAAACTATTGTAACAAATTTTGCCTGACTATAAATATGGATATGACAAAAATCATTGTTTTCAAGAAAGGAGGTTAATTATCCAAATCGGAATAATGGTATTACAAAGGCAGTAACATAGAAATTACCTCTGCCTATAAATATCCTAGAGCATATTTCACTAATCATTTTTCATGGTCAAAACATGCAAAATATGCAGCTATTCGAGCACGTAAGGTATTGATAAGTATATTGAGAAATATTAAGGTAGTCGGGGATCAGTTTGAAATCCTTTTTCAGAATATTTGATGTTAAGATTAATCCAATATTACTATATGGTGCCGAAGTTTGGGGGTTCAGGTATTTTGAATGTTTAAGAAAAAGTTCATGTATTTGCCTGCAAGAAATTAAGGGGTGAATGGCACTGAAGACGAGCACATCTAATGTAATGGTATAAGGAGAATGCGGCAGATACCCTCTCATCATTTTCTCCCCAGATCAGAGTTATTAGATATTGGATGAGATTATCAAATATGCCTTCATATCGTCTGAAGAAAATATGTTATGACACGATACTTCTATATGAAACAGCTGGTAGTTGGATTTCCGTTGTTAAAAAACTACTATTCCACTGGATTTAATTTTCTATGGTATAAAGAAATTGAATTTCTGTCATTGTTTCTAAATATTTACGTAAAGATTAAAAGATATCTACCAACAATATTGATTGGGAACACTCTCGTCTTCTTCAAAATGCCATTACTGCACAGTGTTCAAAACCCACAGTTATATTTAATGTCTTTTATCATGTGTTAATGTCAGAAAATTTTGAATATCCTTTTCGATGTTCTTCTCATTACCTGTTAATTGAAAAGGGAAGATTTATGAATATCAAAAGAGAAGACAGAATATGTAAATGTTGTTATACTAATGTTGTAGAAGACGAATATCAATTTCTTCTTGTGTGTCCAGCTTATGAGGATTTACGTAAAGAATACATAAAATTCCTATTTTGTCCATTCAATAATTGATAAAATTTAACTTATCATTGAATTGTATAAATGAACATGTTATTCAAATGTTGCAGTTCATATCCACCAAGAATTGATGTGAAGAAAGTTGAATATATGAAATGTACTATAGGCCTCACGACTGAAATAAATATTGATAAGTTGAATAGATGCATTGATATATTGTTCATGCATAAGTTCTCATTAACATGATACCTGTAGCCTCAAAGCAAGTAAGTGAATATATACACATTATATGTAATTATCAACAATATCTAAAATATGTACCAAGCTTCAAAATCCTTTTGAATACGCGAAAAACAATGTTAAAATGCCTTTTTTTAGAAAGTGCTTAATCTAATTTGGTTTTCGCTAAGATTGTGGCTATTGTTCAGAATTTATGTTTTTGCTATTATTCATTTATAAAAAAACGCGGGCTTTATCAACTTACTCAAAAATCGATAAGAAACAGCGTAATTTGCCTACAGCAGTAATACCATTAATGCCGATGACTAAAAATTCGTTCGTTGACACGACGATTTTCTTACATTTTGGCATAAAAAACATTATAAACTTGCTATTCTGAAAATGTGAAGAAATTCTAAAATCTCTCCTTAACCCCCGTGCTTTTGTGTCAAATATATCAAAACTTGTTGATAAAAGTAGAATAAACCCATTGACGAAATAAGAGATTCTATATGTATTTTATACAGAAAAGACAAAGTCGGAGTTTAAGTTCTGCCTTTACGGAGAAATTATAATCTTTGATTTGATTTATTCTTCACACTTTGACGAATATGAAAACAAAATATTTGAAAAGATATATATCAGAAACATTGGTTTTTAATATAGTAGATATTTTATTCATAAATTGGAATATATTAAGTGTAATAAGTAGTTAAGTATTTATGAAAATCGATCAAGTAACTCTTTAAATGAATTGTTATTTCATTTAAGTACACCTGCATATGTACTGTTTATGATATGATTCAAATATGTGGAAATTGTAAACATGCAATATCTATAATTCTGTGTTTGTGGGTGTGTGCCTTTTTTCAATATAAATATTGATTGAATGATGTGTCCGTTAAGGGGGCAGTAGAACGTTTTTCGATAATTCAATTTTTCAATTTTTTCACTGATTATTGTACATACATGCAAAATGTATTATTTTGATAGTGTAAAAAATCTCATTACACGAGCCAATCATCCAAAGTCAGAGAACAAAGTATGAAGATTCATATGATCCATTGGCGGCCATTGTTGAACACCTTTAATTCATTTTGTGTAAGAAAAAGGAATCTCATTGCTAAACTTCGGATTATATATCTTAATTATTTCTGCTCAATTTAGTTACAATACATTGTATTTCAATTGGAACCATTTATTTTCATTTTCCTAACATCACCTTATATTCCCCCTAGCTACTGCTCCTTTAAGGAGAATAAAACAAAAAGCAACAAATTGGTCCACAAATAATGCAACGGTTTTCTACGTCAGGTCGTGTCGGCTGACGGCAGTTGTTATACAAGACTAGTACTGGTTAAAGTAGATAAAAACTTACATTTGGTTTGACTTGTTTTAATTCATTTCAGTTTATAGTCGGTGTACTTTAGCATATAGAGAAAAACACTTGTGTGATAAACAAAAAAAGTTTACATTGTGAAGCGACAATAAAATATAAAAAGACAGGCGAATATAGCAACATTCAAACAGAACTCAAAACAGTGAAGGTATCATTTTTACATGTAAATGTTATTTAACATCAACGACATCCTTGAAAATACTAACATAAATATTCATGGATAATTTAATTTTAGGTTTGATACCGATGACAAGAATATACCATTTGCCAATAGAATTACAAATATATGTGAAAATAAAAGGTTGACTCAGCAGTCACAAACAAAATACATAGATCATTGATCATTTCTTTGTAGAGGTTTCATAAAACGCCCAACCTCCCTTCAGAGCTCATAACATGTACAAGTCTAGATGCCTCAGCTTAATTGATTAAGCCTGAAAAAGTCTAAATATTTTATTTCTCGGAGCCGGAAATTAATTGTTCAGGACCTCTAATCCGAAAGTAAAGTAAAAATATTTTAATTAACTCTTTTTTCAGGGGCTATATGTCTTGTTACATCAACGCATTTGTTTCCCAATATTTTTCACCACACAGGTCATATCGATAAAATCAACAAGGCTGCAAAAGAAACGCTTTAAAGTCTTCAACGTTTTCAAAAACAAGATTTACATTACCCGTTAGTGATGTTTTTAATAATGTTTAATAAACACAGTCAAGTTTTGTCGATACGAATATGAAATTTCGTTCTTTAAGAACATATACTTTTGATTTTCTGTCCGTTCAAACACCCCGTTGGTACTTAAATCGCAATTTCAAAATTATTTTCGGACAGAATGTCAGGCATTTAAGTTTAAAATTGATAAATTATGGACTTTATATTAAAAAACGTTTTGCTGATATAACGTACTTTAACGTTCAATCGCTGACGAGTTAGTGCGGTAGGACATTTTTAAACAGAAAAGGGACAATTTTATTCTTTGTTGTCTTGCCTTGTAAAATTGACTGGGTTGTTTTTCGCAAGGTGAAAGGATACAGCTTCCAATTGATAAACCAAAGTAAGTTAGCTTCGGGATAATTTATATCACTATGTTTCAGTCGTATCACTCCCCTTTGGAACAAAAAAATCTAGCGATTTGGTTGGTAGTTTCTTTTGGCCACTGGTTTAGTAGGATGGCAGAAGTCATCACAAATGATCAAGGCTCATCAAGGGTTAAATTGGTGGACGATTATCACTGGGGAGGTTAGGCAGAGCTCTGCTGTTCACTGTACATGTTGGTCATCGGGAGGTTGGTCATCGGGAGTTCATCATAGGATGGGGGAGGAGATCGTACTGGCATATGGTTGTGGCTGCTCATAGAGGGGAATGTCTGGGGGTAGAAGATGTCCACACGGGTTGTAGTGGGGGGAACGCTTCCTGCGTTTCAGGCTGTTGTTCCTTGGTTCCAGAAGTTGGTGCTGGATATTCCCAGGCTCCTATCATAGGTGCTGGTGCTGAGCCCGGTTCTGGTTCCAGGCGAAGTAGATTTCTCTCTGGTCCAGATGGAGGGGTGGTGATGACGTCATTGCCAATCACGCCTCGGGCAGCTGGGTCGTGACTAGTGGTCGGCGTCGACACTGACAGAGATACGGAAAATCGATAAATCTTGATGTTATCAATATTCTCTTCCAACAATGTCTATGATTTTAAGGCTTTTTTTAGTCTAGAGAATCAAGAAATGATGATACTTTTCAACATTTTGTGCAATTCATTTTAGAATTGAGTCCTTGATTTTGACAGCTTTAATAAGTATGATATATTACTTTTGAGTTTGTGTGATCTATAGATAAGTAGAAGGCGATTTGCAATATATCTAAAGGGAAACTGAAAATAAACAGTTGCGATAAAAGAAGTACTTCAATGGATAATAATAACTATGTGTATATGTATTTTTTGACATTTTAATGTAGATACTTTAATCATCACCACATATATGATATCATTTGTTGAAAATGTATGTTTAATAGAATAAATCAAGGGTAGAGGTACTAAAGCATTTACACGAAAGCACGAAAAGTTTACCCATAAGTCACCAAAAGTATACGTTTTGAGTAGCTGTGGAAAACGATGTTTTTATATCATTGAAATCTAAAGATTACCTCTGAGAACCTCGGAATGAAGAGTTTTATTCAGCCAGTCCTACAGCTATATATATGTGTGATGATAGTATAACTTTTCTGGCATTAAGGATGAGAAAAAACATTTTCATATGCAACACATATATATCATACGTATATATTATCATCAATGATCTTCAAATTTAGTTATAGGCTTCACCTTCTATGTTTGGGTCCATCGCTTTCTTTTGTACCTCTTCCTTTTCTTTTTCCTCCGATTTCTTCAGCTCGTCTGCCTTCTTCTTTTCTTCTTCCTTCCTTGCCTCTGTTTTCTTCCTTTTTTCATTAGCCTTCTTTGCCGCTGCATTTTTCTTTTTTTCTTCTGCCTTTAGTGCTGCTACTTTCCTCTGTTTCTATTTACAAAACAATTTATACAATGATACGTTTTAAATGTTAATTATCCTTACAAAACGTAACGAAATAAGACAACATGATAATTAGTAAGTTCCAAATATAAACCATTTTTCTCAAGCATCTTTATATAAAATACAAAATGTACGCTTCGGAGACCCACGATTCAAACAGGAGGATATTGACTGGTACACCTCGGGAAGTGTTGGTATATCTATAACGTATTGAAGTGCTTTAAGTGCACATGTACCTGCTTCATCTTCAGGCGACAGACGAAGATAACGAAGACAAGGAAGAAAGAGCCGCCTATTGATAAAGGAATCGGTAACCACCATTTATCATCTTCTTCATTGAACCTATCTGGTTCATAACTGTTGTCTCCGGACCAGCTTGTTCCCTCTGTAAAGATACACTTTGAAAGCTCTAGTACTCATAGGGTTTTGAATTAGAAGTAACACATTTCAATATGAGCAAATTGAACATATAAATTTTGCTTAGCAATGATTGATGTAGATTGATATCCCGTATTTTTCGTTTTTGACGCCATAAAATCTTCTTCGTCACTCTATAGCGTTGTCGCAAGGAAAGCAAGCCGTTTTCAGGATATTTGAAAGGCATAAAATTGATAAGGATGATAAATATAGTCGCAAGCGACGACAAAAGGATTCAGCTGCATTTATAGCCTGGTCCTGGCACAGATAATATGTCAAGAGTTGGTCCTGAAAATGTCATCAAGTTCTGTTGACACGTTAAGCTTAAGGAGCCTTTTTAGCAACTTTTTTTCGACATTTTTTCTAACGACTTTGATCAAAAATAATGAGCGAAAATGAGCCAAGCCCAAAAGACTCCTTCAATTGCAAACCTTTATGTCATATTGAATAATTAGTGTATGTGCTTTGATGAAAATACATTTCAAATTCGAATCCAAAATCATTATGCCAAAAATACAAGTCAATGCAATTTAATGGTCATGCTAGTAAAAGATGTAAAATCTATGGTAAAATATAACCAATTCAATCTGCAAAAGTTTCTTGACTCATCCTCGTTTCGAACCCTGGTTTCCTTCTTATTGTTGAAAAATACAGAACCAAATCTATCAAAGCAAACCAATTTTAATATTATTCATTCAATTTCAAAAAGCAAAGCAGATCCTAGCAATGTTGTTGGTGCGTGTCAATATCCGTGTTTTGCGAGAAAAGCATGCATTCTGCTTTGCAATGTAACCCTACGGTCTCTCTAATCCATGAATGAACTAATTGACGACTATATATATCTACTTCAGGGGTAGTTGCAAAAATGTTTTCCTTTTTATCTTCAAAAGGAGGAATATTGGCATAGAAACACCAAACACCAGTTAAGATGTGGGAACAGATATGCATAAAAAATAGAGCCAGTGGCTCTGTAGCTCATCAGGCTTCAAATCAATTTTGCTTTAGGGTGTGGCAAATGTGAAATTAGGTTAAAGGGTGTGGCCCCTGAGGCCCTTATTAGGGGCCACAGGGCCACAAAAGCCTCATAATCCTCACAAGTCAAAGAGTATATTCATGTAAACTATGTAATTCCCCCGCTGTTGGTGATGAGTTTCACTACCTTTTCAGATGTCAAGCCCTTCATCAGCAGCGGCAGCTGTATATTCCTCAATACATTAATACATGGCCGATTTTCTATACATTTAAAAGATTATTTTGCCCCAAAACTGCTAAGAATCTAAAGAACTTATCAAAGTTTATTGCATGTATTAACAATCTGGTTGCAGTTTCACGTTAGTAATGGTCTGACCTTATATTTTCACCATAAGATTAGAATCATGAATTTATATTATATGGTTATGTCATATTATCATGTCATGTTTTCAAATGCGATCTTGTTGTATGTATGTATGTATGTATGTATGTATGTATGTTCATATGTGTATACTAGAATTATGTATGTTTATTATATTGTCACTATATATAGTACCCTAATGCCATCTTGGTGTACTTATGTATATATGTGTGTATTATGTTACTCTTGTACCATCGCTGGTGGGTATTGAGCAATAAAAACCTTGAACCTTGAACCACACAAGGTTTCAGTTTTCTGGGCCTTTTGCCCCTGGAAAAGAAGATGAAAATAGGTTTTATGGGCGTGGCCCCTCTGGCCCTTGATAGGGGTCAATTGGCCACCAAAGCTACAATTTATAATCCTCACTAGTCAAGAGGTCTGTACACAAAGTTTCAGCTTTCTAGGCCTCATGGTTCTGGAGAAGAAAATGGAAATAGGTTTTTAGGGCGTGGCATATGTGGCCCTTATTAGGGGTCACAAGGCCACCAAAGCTACAATTTATAATCCTCAATAGCCAAGGAGTCTGTACACAAACATTTATCTGTCTAGGCCTCATGGTTCTGGAGAAGAAGATGAAAAGAGGTTTTTATGGCGTGGCATATGTGGCCCTTATTAGGGGTCACAGGGTCACCAAAGCTACAAGTTACAATTCTCACTAGTCAAAGAGTATATTCACAAGGTTTCAGCTTTCTGGGCCTTTTGCTTCTAGAGAAGAAGATAAAAATATGTTTTAAGGGCGTGGGCCCTTTGGCCCTTATTAGGGGTCACAGGGCCACCAAAGCTACAATTAATAATCCTCACTCTTCAAAGAGGATATACACAAAGTTTCAGCTTTCTAGGCCTCATGGTTCTGGAGAAGACGATGAAAAAAGGCTTTTAGGGTGTGGCCCCTGTGGCCCTTATTAGGGGTCACAGGGCCACTAAAGCTACAATTTATAATCCTCACTAGCCAAGGAGTCTGTACAAAAAGTTTCAGCTTTCTAGGCCTCATGGTTCTGGAGAAGAAGATGAAAATAGGTTTTTAGGGTGTGGCCCCTGTGGCCCTTATTAGGGGTCACAGGGCCACCAAAGCTACAATTAATAATCCTCACTCTTCAAAAAGGCTATACACAAAGTTTCAGATTTCTAGGCCTCATGGTTCTGGAGAAGAAGATGAAAATAGGTTTTTAGGGTGTGGCCCCTGTGGCCCTTATAAGGGGTCACAGGGCCACTAAAGCTACAATTTATAATCCTCACTAGCCAAGGGGTCTGTACACAAAGTTTCAGCTTTCTAGGCCTTATGGTTCTGAGGAAGAAGATGAAAATAGGTTTTTAGAGCGTGGCCCCTGTGGCCCTTATTAGGGGTCACAGGGCCACCAAAGCTACAATTATTAATCCTCACTCTTCAAAGAGGCTATACACAAAGTTTCAGATTTCTAGGCCTCATGGTTCTGGAGAAGAAGATGAAAATAGGTTTTTAAGGTGTGGCCCCTGTGGCCCTTATAAGGGGTCACAGGGCCACTAAAGCTACAATTTATAATCCTCACTAGCCAAGGGGTCTGTACACAAAGTTTCAGCTTTCTAGGCCTTATGGTTCTGAGGAAGAAGATGAAAATAGGTTTTTAGAGCGTGGCCCCTGTGGCCCTTATTAGGGGTCACAGGGCCACCAAAGCTACACTTAATAATCCTCACTCTTCAAAGAGGCTATACACAAAGTTTCAGCTTTCTAGGCCTCATGGTTCTGGAGAAGAAGATGAAAATAGGTTTTTAGGGTGTGGCCCCTGTGGCCCTTATTAGTCTTCCAAGGCCCTTTACTATCAACTTTTTATGATGTAATGTAACAAAGCAAATGTTGTACTTGAAATAGCGCGTATGTAGGTGTAGTCAAGTTTAAGATAGCTTAATTAGCAAGGTAGTTGTGGATATTTAAACAAAGCGCAAAACACTGTTAGAGGATAGTTCAGTCTTATCCCTACAAAGTATTTAGAGAACAGAGACACAAAAATCTGTTGCTAAATGCACCTACAATGATAAATAACTAAAGAAGGCTAGAAGCATGTGTTCACCGTGTGCAGGGTCAAGCTACAATACACAGCAAGCTGGGCTTCTCACTGACCCCCACAGTTAGAAAGCACTACTGCTGGCTGAATATTAAAAACTTAATTCACTCCTACCTAGTTACCCAAGTTACCTACAAGTTTGTCACAGTAGACTTTTTTGCTTGAAATTTCATTGCCCATCTTTACGGAAAAAAATCAAGTCTCTAGGGCCATTTTGAATTTTGTCTATGTTAAACTTTTTAGCCTTGCGTTCTGTCAACGACAAAAGGATTCAGTCGCATTTAAAGCGTGTTCAACACAAAAATAAACATGTCAGAAGTCCGTCGTAAAAGTATCATGACTTTCTGTTTATGCATTAAGTTCCAAGAGCGTTTTATAGAAATCATCTATCAAATAAATCTCTAACTGAATGGGCCTTTAGAAGAGATTTTACTACGCTTCTTTGTATTTCACCGCATTTTTGTTAGCGACTTACTGTTATAAAGTGCACCTTGAATCGTCACTATTGGTGGCAAGTTTCTATCGTCAGTGTATACACAAGTATACTGCCAGTTGGATAATGCTTTGTTTTTCAGTACAGCCGACCCGACATCCTCCTCACAACTGTTCCTGATATTCACCTACATCCACCCTGAATACTCTCCCGTCTATGAAAACGCACATGGCACTGGAATCGACAAGTTGGAAGATCAACTCTGTCATATCATAATGACTCTGGAGAGGCCAGTAAATTCATCTTATGTGGAGATTTTAAATGCCAGAACAGGCAGTGAGGTGGACTTTCTTATAAATGATGACTCTGCATATTTACCCATTGGTGATGACTATAGGTCTAACCCTTTTCATATACCTCGCTCGTCAAATGATGCACAAACTAATAACTTTGGTAGATCTTTATTTGAAATGTGCAAACTATTTGGTATCCATATTGTAAATGGAAGAACTAATTCTGATAGGAATGTATACTATTTTATTGCCTCATCTGATTTTTTTGAATATATATCTGATTTGGAAGTTCTAAACATGACCGAGTCTGATCATTTGCCAATTGTATGCAATCTAGAAATTTTTTTTATATCAGATTTACAGAGAAGACAAGTTAAAGATTACAACTCTTGTATTTCTCTTAGTTCTATCCCTAAGTATAGACTTCCAAAAGAAAGAATAACGTCTTATCAAGAATATGTCTGTAGCAGAGAATGTAGTCATATGTTTGATGATTTCTTTTGAACTCTACAACTTGATATAAACGCTGCAGTGAAGAAGTTAGCTGATATATTGATCTATAATGGTGATAAGGCAGGAGCAGTCTGTAGGTAGTCAAGTAATAGAAACTTAAAACAACAACCACCATGGTTTGATGAAAAGTGTTGTCAACTTAAATCTAAGAAATATATGTTACTGAATCGGTTTAGATCGTTCAAGAGTGACACTAACCTAAAAGCCTATATATCTGCAAAATCTGAGTTTAAAAACATGTGTAAGGTAAAACAAAATTTATATAAAATTGATATGAGCCAGAAAATAAACGAAACTGCTAATATAAGTGATTGCAGAGAGTTTTGGAAGACTATTAAGAAATATTTAACAAATAAACAACAACAAAATAATATTTAGCCTGAAGTTTGGTTGCAATATTTTAAAGATCTCCTAAATCCATCATCGATTAGAGACGTAAATGAATTTGACAAACATGTTCATGAGTTTTTGGAAACACATACTTGTAACCAATGCAATGACACGCTTTTTAATGAACATCTCTTGTCGAGCGAAAATACTGAAAGTGAAATCAAACAAGCACTTAATCAGTTAAAAGTGGGCAAGGCAGCGGGGGAGAATGGTCTACCACCTGAATATCTTAAATGTATTTCAAGTTTCATAAACCCCTACCTGAAAGAATTGTTTAACCGTATTTTAGATTCTGGTGTATTTCCAGATTCCTGGAACATTGGAATGATTATCACTTTACATAAATCTGGAAACATCTCTGATCCAAATAATTACCGGGGTATTTCTCTCTTAAACGTAATAGGCAAACTGTTTTCTGCTGTAATTGAAAAACGTATAGGAACATGGCTAGATATAAACGATTTGTTTACAGAATCTCAAGCTGGATTTAGACCCACTTATTCGACGATAGACAATTTATTTATACCTCAAGCTTTATGCACAAAATATTTAAGTAAACCAAAAGGTCGCTTTTACTGTGCATTTATTGACTTCAAAAAGGCGTTTGACTATGTTGATAGAAAGAAAATGATGTATTTATTAATTATGAAAGGATTAAATGGTAACTTGTCAAATGTATTGCAAAGTATGTATTCCTCAATTAAGGCATGTATCAACACAGAAAATGGAATCACAGAATGTTTTAAAACTTCAATTGGTGTGAGACAGGGGTGTGTTCTCAGCCCTGTATTATTCATATTTTTCATAAATGAGCTTGTAACTGAATGTATAATTCATGTGATTATGGAGTTTTTGTTTCACAGGATATTGCTGATATAATGTTGTTACTTTTTGCAGATGATATTGCTTTATTGTCATTTTCAGTAAGTGGTCTTCAGAAACAATTAAATGTTCTTCAATTATACTGTGAGAAATGGGGCCTTGAAGTTAATATAGAAAAGACAGGTGTAATTGTTTTCAGAAAAGGTGGTATTGTAAATAGATTTGAAAAATGGACATATTGTAGCAAAAATGTAAACGTTGTTTCCTATTATAAATATCTGGGTTTGATTGTATCCTCCAGATTATCCTGGTCTGTAGCCTGCAAGTATCTTGCTGTGCAAGCATCTAAAGCATTAATTCTTGTATATAATGTATTTAAAGAAAACAAGTTTATATCTTTTCAAGTGGTTTTTTTTCTAATATATTTGATAGAAAAATAGCACCAATTCTTTTATATGGTTCAGAAATTTGGGGAGTTAGTTATAATGAATCAATTGAAAAAGTCCATACTTTGTATTTTAAACATTTCTTAGGTGTTGATAAATACGCCTCAAACAAAGCTTTTTTAGGAGAAACTGGTCGTACAAGTCTATTTGTTACATCACAGTGTCGGGCAGTAAAATATTGGTTAAAGTTATTGCGCATGAATCAAAATAGATTACCTCTCCAATGTTATAATATGCTCAAACGATTTGATGAACATGGTAAATATTCTTGGGTGTCTGATATAAGAAATATTCAATTCATGTCTAGGTTTTCCCATGTTTGGATTTGTCGAGATGTTGAAAATGATAAATTATTTAATTTAATGCTTAAGCAAAGACTACAGGATATATATTTTCAAGACTGACATTGTAAAATATCTTCCTCAAGATTTTTATGTCACTATTCCAATATAAAATCTTTACTTACTCCTGAACAATATGTAACTGAATTACAAGATATAAATCTTAGAAGACCATTTTGTAAATTACGTATATCATTACATGATTTAAATGTTAATATCCTTAGGAAAAAAGGTTTGCAAGATGAAGAACAGAGTTTATGTCGCCATTGTAATGAAGGCTGTGTTGAAAATGAATTTCATGTGCTCCTTGTTTGTAAACATTACGAAACTCTAAGAGACAAATACCTCCCTATGATATCTACTGCACATAAAGATGAACAATTAATGAAAAATCTATTGAATTCAAGAAATATAAGTACTATAGTGTCAATGTCCATGTTCCTTAAAACTGTATTTGAATTAAGACGTAAATAATTTATTTTCATCCACGTGACTTAAACTAACACATTGTAAACCACTACTGTACTATAGGTCATATGGCCTGAAACTACTGAATAAAGCTTCTGCTTCTGCTTCTGCTTCTGCTATTGGGGGTATTTCACCTATATTACCTCTCTGTAGTGCCAGTAAATGGCTACTGTGAGTATTTGAGGCAAGTAACCTACATTTTCTATCTGTAGGGTCAATGAATGACTGATTGCATAATGTCTATTTTATAGCCTCATTGCATTCTTACGCTCTGCGCAGAGAGGATTTTGCAGACAATGCAAAAATTAAAAACAACGATTTCACCAAAACGTTTTGTATTTACAGGTTTGCTGTGATTGCCTTTCTTTTATACATATGATATGTAAGTTTGAGCTCTTTCGTGCCAGTGTTAGCAGGGGCCAAAGTTCAAACAAAGGGCAAAATACACTCATACATTGAATCCTTTTATTGTCGCTTTGCGACTATATTTGTTATTTGCGTGTTTTAGTAATATTTTATTCCACCGATTTTGTCCCTCCAATTCAGCAAAAACAGCTGAAGCTATTACAGCGAAACGTTTCATGTTGATAGCCCTTACTGAGTCTTTTTTCAAACGGAGGTCGCATTAAAGCTACAGTTCGATTCCAAAATCGAAAATTTAACATGGGCTTTTTCTTTCAAAATGCAACTAGAGACTTGAAATTTTACTTTGAGATGGACAGTGACATCTTAAGCAAAAAAGGCAATCAGGACAAAGTCGTAGGTCACGTGGTTTTGCCGCCATATTGGATTTTTTTTACTTTTCAGAATTTCTGCACCCCATGCACCTTTGAGAACTCCTCTGAAGATACTTGCAACAGGGAGCTGAAACTTTTGTATGTTGTAGCTGAGGCATTATACATTATATGATTCTATACTCGAAGACTAAACCTTAAATAGTTTTTACGCTATACCTGTTCAAAGTCGGGTGACCGAAGGGCTTAATCCTTAATAATGGTTCTATATATTAAGTGTTTTTTCACGCATTAAGCATGCTCAAAGCACTTTTAAGGATTGTCTGCAGTTACAGGTTGTTTTTGAAGAGGTAACTTTTAAGGCTGGCTTGAAATGCGGGAGAGATTCAGAGTTCTTTAGAGTGTCTGGAAGCTCGTTTCATTTGACTATGCTTAAAGCCTCCAATGTACGCACAAAATGATGTATTGCAATATATAATTTAGAGGCCATGCATCCTTAACCATAAGGGCTCAATAATTTTTGTATACAAGATAAGTTCCCTAAATGAGTTTTAGTATATTTGACGCCTTTAACTAGTCTATTGAAATTTTTAAGAACATAACAATTATCCACAATGCCATGCATACTACCCCATGATTCATAGTGACAAATCAAGGTTAACGGAGATTTCAGATACAGGCAATCACTCTGTTAAGGTTAACTTTCAGTTTAAATTAAACAAGCTTTTGGGACCAGGGTAACTAGTGTCATACTTAGTTTGAGTTGATCCAGTTGTGACCTCCATGTCTGGATGCCCTCTTTGTAGGTCCGGATGTGCTCGTCATCTGGACAAATCTGGAGCTTCTGTGTCATACAGTTTAGAGCAGTGACGAGGGATCTATAAAATATATATTTTGTTGATTATCGTACTTTTCACGTACTTGTGAATCACCTCAAATGTTGTGTAATTGTATTCAGTTTGGACATCAATTGATGACTTAAAGTAAACTGTAATGTGCAATTGTCCACTGGCATGATGAGATAAGAAGGGGTAATGTTTTCAAAATTCTAATTTTGACTTAAGTTTCCTCATCGCTATTCTCAGAAAAATATATGAAAGATTACTAAAACGTTTAAAAAAAGTTTAAATTCTCACCCATTGTGTGACTTCGCATATTCTTTGGTTATATTGTCTAATGAAAAGGTGCTAACACCAGAGACGCATTCTTTCATCTGCTCCTTCAGGTAGGTTGCTGAACAGTACTGAACCCGGGCTAGTGCACCTGTATGTAAACTAGATACAGTGGTTCATTCATTCATTCATTCGTTGAATTTGAAAAAAAACCCCATCCCGCTTTGTTCCGTATAGAAAAATGCCATTTGCACATTCGCAGTACACTTAGAAACTTGTTCCAAAGGTTAATCATTCATTCATTCATTTATTCATTGAATAACGGCATAATTGATAATGCCTTGTTCCGTTTTAAATGTCATTTGCTTAGTTGCAGCATACTTAGAAACATATTAAAGGGGCAGTAGCACGTGTTCATGGGGAGTAAAAGGTGATGTCAAGACAATGAAAATGAATCATTCCCATTGAAACACAATGTTTTTAAACCAAATGAAGCAGTAATAATTAAAAACTTTAATGTAAAGTTAAGTTTTAGCGTCTCTGTGGCATAAAATATGATTTGCCTCGACAACATCAACTATATTGATTGCTGGTTATTGTATTGAAATTTAACATATTATATCTTTTCTAATATAGATAAGAAAAATATTTATTTACATACATACATACATACATACACACATACACACATACATACATACATACACACACACGCACATATATACATACATACATACATCTATATTAGAAAAGATATCATATATTGATCCCAATGATAGAATCAAGTTTAGGGTTTTATGGTATCACAACTCGCATTAAAGGTAATTCATTGATATTATGAACAACTGATAGAAATACATCTTTTAATTTAAAAACAGAATGCATAATAATATGTTATGATAGTTGATGTTTTTTATGGTGATAAACCAAAAATGGCATCTTACATGATTTTCCAACGTTGGTTTTCATATGATTGATAGTTCCCGTTGCTGCATATCGTTCAATCCAGGATATATACGGCGAATCAACAGCCTCCGACATACAAGACAAGGCTTTCTTAAAGGACCTGTGAAAATAAACACATTGAATCATAATTAAAGGTATAACTGCACGAACATTTCCCTCGAGGGGTGTACAAAGACTTTAGTCATTCATAATATAACCAATCTTTAGTGATAAAAAATGTGTTTTAGGATAGGTTATGTAAGGTTCCTGATAAAAATGCCATTTGCACATTTGCAGCACACTCCGAAGGTTGATCATTCATTCATTCATTAATCCATTCATTTATGCATTCATTCATTTATTCATTCATTGAATAACGGCGTAATTGATAAAGATAATGCGTTGTTCCGGGCAAAAATGTCATTCATTCATTCATTGAATAACGGCCAAATAAGGGTCATAATAACATATCTCTTGAGTTCAGTTCACCCCACTTAAGGTTTAAGGTCATCCCAAAAATCCAACAACTGTGATATGTTTTCAATCATCATAAAAGTACCGTCATACATATGTTACGTTATATTATTCTGTTCTTTATGTCGATATACAACACACTTGTAACATACATTGTCTTTGTTGCTACTGGTGTACACTCAGGGGCAAAAGAAACGATACCAACTTTTCAAAAGAGTACAAAACAAAGTACTTTCGCAATTGAACGACTACGAACCCTTGTGATAGGCGCATAAGTTGTGAAGAAGTACTAACAACTTCAAACATCAGAGTATGATATTTTAATTGTATGACTGTTCAAATACACTAAGGGGTCCCAAAACAGCTTTCTCGATGTTAGTTTTGGTCATAATCTTTGGAATTGGAATAAAAACATTATGGAATATATAAATTTGATGTTATCAATAACAAAAACTTGACAGAAATGAATTTGTTTAAGCATTTTGTCTCGAAATTGCTGAAGTTAAACAGCGTTTTTTTAAATGTTTTTCATAAGCGTTAACAGATATTAATTTGAAATTAAAAAATGAGTTCAGTTTGCTGTTGGAGACATGAAATAACCCTGTTTCAGCCGTAACACTCGTAGCGTAACCTACCATGCATTCTATATGGTATCGTTTCTTTTGCCCCTGAGTGTGTACTGATAAGCTTTATAATGACTATTATTTAAAAACAATGAGTTATCAAATCAACAAACCACACAAGTTTGACATATTTGAACCCGACACTTATAAAATGATAACATTGAGGGAAAAAAATTAATATTAACACTAGATTATTATTATTTGAGATGAGAGTACTAAAAGTATGTTCATCTCAATTAAAGTTTATTTTATATATATTTATATCAGCTGTCTTTATTTTGATCTTTCATGAACTATCGTTCAAGTCGCCAAAATCGAAATCTACTATACCGAAAGTCCAGTATGTTACTAAAAAAGGCAGTTCTGTTTGTATTTGAATTTGTGATTACAGTCTCTTTAAAATCGACCTAAGTTCGAGGAATAAAAGTAAACTCTATCGAGAATCGAACTGTTCTGTCTATATTAGGTCTGATCGCAGCCCCGTTGATCGCATGTTCTGACTGCACTAAATTGGTACTAAACTATGCGATCTACGGTGCTGCGGTCAGACCTATCGAAGAGAACTTCAGATCAAGATGAGTTGATATTTTCAAAATATTGTTCCTCGGGACTAGGTCGATCTAAATCGCAGACTGTTTGTAATCAAATAAACAAACTACTCAAGACAATTGATACAGACTGTGTTTACTATAAACTCACCGACACCTTTCAGAATAGTAAACAAGGTTCTGTCCATCCACAAGTCCATTTTGTGAAAAGCACAGGTCGAAACTGGTTACCAATGAGCCGGATACAACCTTGACTAGAATAGAGATGTCACATAAATGGTAATTGAGACTAATTAAAAATAATTGGAAATTATTAACTATATGCGCAGTACACGTAACTCATACGCATCTTGGTTGTGTTGAGGTGGTTTCTTATACGTCGGCATGCGCTTGGACCATTTTCATACGCTTGATAGTTTTGAACATGCTCAAAAAAGTTTCGGAAAGTTTCATACCTCAATCAAGGGGTCTGTATTCGTAAAGAAATTATTAAATTTATGTGAAGACGCAAGGGGCTCGTAATATTCTCGTTTCGTTTGCGCAAGACATGCGGTAGACATAAGTTGTGAGCGTCTAGGGTATGGTATGTATGCGCTCTGCATGTGCAATGATGTGCCAAAATAAAGTGGGGATACGCAAATCATATGCAACTCCCAAGCATCCTCAACGCAAAGAAAACGCAAAGTTCGTAAATCAATCGCTCCATGTAAGGAACAAGTAAGGCAAAATATGGTAAATGTGTGAACGTACTGGTTGCGTATGAAAAAAATCCATACGCAACTCAAACACACTTGCTATACGCTTAAGTGTGACAGGGCCCTAAGGAAGCGTTTTGACCCCACTGGCGTCGTTGGAATGAGTTGGAGACGTACCATTACAAATACTCGAAAAACAAGTTTTTGCAATAAGGAATGAATATGTCGAAATTCAAATATATTATGGAAATACAAAACGAAATGTTGCACTCATGTCCACATGCATCATAAATTGGTACATACAGCTGCGTATCTTAAGTTTGTTCACTTACCTGCGTTTTTAGTGCAAATATCATGTGACTTGGAATGGCTTTAGGCCATCCTAGTATTGCGAAAACGAAACGGATAATATTGAAATTTGAGTACATAAGTTAGCATTCAGTTTGCGTTAACATATCCGTATGTCATGCCTTAAAGATAACCGTAACTAATTTGGCAGGGCATTGAAATTACCAGGGGTCAAAATTTCGAAAACACTATTTTGTATTTTTATCTACAAAATCTTTCATTAGTGATCGATAGCGTTAGACCTAACTCATATTTGTTCATTTGCATTAATGCAATGTAATTGTACTGATTTCTTTCTTGCAAAGTTGATATGGAATATTTAAATCGAAATTTAAGAAAATCTGAATTTCACAAATATGACCCCATCTGTCTATTTAATCATGCCGAATATCTAAACTCAGTACCCGTGACAATATGATCCCAAAATATGGTTTGGGAATTATTATGTTACAAATAGAAAATCGGTTGTCGTTTGTAAGTGGTCCTGGGGTTATTTTATGGACATCAAAATGAAACCCAATTTACATGATATTTGCACTATGCCACACAAGCAAGTGAACAAACTTAAGATACGCAGCTGTACATGTATTCATTGAATATAATTTTTTTAATAACCTGCATACATAATTTTCTGTGATGCACATATCGAATTCCACCCTCAAAGGGACAACATGAGTGGGGCGGGGAGGCACCAGTCTTGTAACTTTGCCCTTTATTACCTAAGATATGATAGATATAAAGGGATTTTTTTTCACGTTTTAATCATATTATTTTGTAAACTTGTTAATGAAAATGAAATATACAATTTCATCATATTAGTATTTTTCGTAATTTGACAACAAGTAAAATTTGTAAACACAAACTATTTCGATTTTTTTGGACATCATATCAATTTTCATTTTGTATTATCTTTCATTCCTAATCATAAATTATTAATTAGATGCCAACAAATGTTTAATTCTTTCAACCATTTGAATTATTTTTTCTTTCATATATTAACTATATTCGAATAGTCAATTACCTCCATGTTTAAACTGTCCTAGTTTAAAGGAACTTGTAAGTTCCTAGCATGTATAACGTCAGGTCTTTAAAATGTCGAAAATCTAAGTCCATGACATTTTAAAGCATATTTGATACATTTATGCATCTACTGCCCAGGTGTTTTTTTTTAATTTGTAAACTTCATTAGGTTTCAAGCGTTGTTAAAAAATTCTTTTTTGATTGATATTGGCTGATTATACGTACATGTAAGTAATAACAAATGATGTGTCTTTCACGACCAGGGGATTGTCTACTTTGTCGAAATAGATCCTTAGGCTGAAGAAATATGCACCATACGATAGTCTAATGAGAATTAAGTTACATTTTGTACGTGTATAGATATTAAAAAAAACCCTGATATGTTAGGGTTCTCCATAAGTCCTTAAGTCCGATAATACCTTCGTAATTCAAAGTCTATGTTTTATGGCCATGCAAGTCATTCTTTTAAAAAAGGCAAATATATGGGCAAATTATTCACAGTGCTTGACATGCCGCGATTATCTTTTAATCTGAATATGCAAACATAGCCATGCACTCCCTCCGTTACAAGGAAGTACTCACCGATAAGATAACACATGTGTAACTCCTTGGGCGGTCAGTGTGTACAAACATGTTTAATCAATCAACTGATTTATAGATGTACAGCGACGCACTTGCTTTTCATCACCGACAATATTATTAAAAATATAGGTTTGAAATGTAACTTTTGGAGTTGTAAATTAAAATCGTACTGGCCACAGACAAAATTTCAAAGAGTTAAGTGCCGGCAAACTTTGAACAAATTACTAATCAATAACTTGTATATTTTAAAGGGGCAGTAGCACGTTTTTCGAGGGAATATAAGGTGATGTCAGGAAAATGAAAATAAATGATTCCAATCGAAATACAATGTATTTAAACTAAATGAAGCAGTAATAATTCAAATATATAATGTAAAGTTAAGCCATGTGATTTATTTTCTTACACAAAATGAATTAAAGGTGTTCACAAAAAAATGGCTGCCAATGTATTTTATGTGAATCTTTATAATTTGTTCTCTGACTATGGATGATTGGTTTGTGTAATGAGATTTTTGACAGTATCAAAGTAATACATTAAGCATTAACGTACTATAATCAGTGACAAATCGAAAATTTAAAATTGTCAAAAAACGTGCTACTGCCTCTTTAAAGGGGACAGAAACACCTTTAAAGGGGGAATATAAAGTGATGTGATGAAAATTAAAATAACTGGTTCTAATTGAAAAACAATGTATTTTAGTTAAACGAAGCAGTAATAACTCAAATATATAATATAAAGTTCAGCAATGCAAATCCTTTTTCTTACACAAAATGAATAAAAGGTGTTCACACAAAAATTACGGCCATGTGAATCTTAATAAACTGTTCTCTGACTATGGTTGATCAGTGTGTGTAATGATATTTTCGCCACTTTCAAACTAAAACATATAGCACTAGCATACAATTATCAGTGAAAAATGAAAATATAAAATTTATAAAAAACGTGCTACTGTCCCTTTAAAACAACACATGCGTTGATATATATGAATAGAACAAAATTCTGATCATTGTTAATGTGACATGAATAGAGGTCTACTTTTCTCGGAGAAGTTTCAAATTAACCCCTGGAACAAATTGACGTTGTTATTTTAAAACACTGTTACGTTTTCTCATGAAATCTAGAACAACCCTCAGTAGTGCAAGGTTTTTATATATGCAAGGATATCTTACTGCAACCGAACCAAACTCGTTTAAAGGGACAGTTCTATTGGGGTATTTTTTGTGGAAACGAAATTTTAACTGGACATCCCAGTATGACATATATGTTATAAGTACATGATTTGAACACAATCCAATTGAAACCTGTTACTTTTAGTAGTAACTTTATTGATTTAACGTTCGACAACTTGATAAAGAAGAGCACACACTCGATCAAAACGAAAACAATGATAAGTGAATTCAATCAATCAATCTTTATTTGCACTTATAGGCCACAGGCCTGTAGCACAATGTGCATACAATATATGTTCAGGCAGGATAGAGTACTTTTTTTTCTGAGTAAAAAGGCATAGTATAGAAACATTGACAGATTTTCTAAATTTGCTTTGCTAGAGTAAGTTAATAGAGATATAAATTTATAAATATTATGATGTGTAAAGTAATATTTCTTAATGAATTCGTCGGCACTACGAGTTTGAAAAGCGTTGCTACGCCAAAGTAAAGCATTGTCAATTAGTCTTATCAAAGCTAATTTGAAAATGTATTGTTAATCTCTCAAAATTAAGTTTATTTGTATTATATTTTAAAATCTGTAAGTGTTTTTACATGTCGTTTTCAAAAAAATTAAAATGGCAGCCTGAACACTGATAGATCGGACATTTAAGCTTCGTGAATAAATTTTCTAATCACAAGTTTTTACAGCCTCTTTGCCTGATGCGGATTCAAAATATAAATTTGGTGGCTCCACGACTCAGTTAACAACCTAAAAACTATTAGCATCTCCTTTTCCAGAGACTAAAGGGGCTGGAGAGTTGAAACCTTGTGGACAGACTCCTGCCATCATAAGTTATGACCCTATCCTTTCATCTGTTTGTAAGTGAAATTGTACATTGTCGAATTTTTTCTCTTGAACTTTTGACTTCGAATATCTGTGTACTGCCTTCTTAGCTGGTAGGGATTTTAACCTATAGCTTTGGTGACCCTGTAACCCTGGTAGGAACACCAGGGGCCACGCAGAAAAAATATTTGTATCTCTTCGTACAAAAGGAAAATACATAAAAAGCGAAAACCTTTTGTACATATTCCTTGGCTCTTTGGGGTTATTATTTATAGATTTGGTGACCCGGTGAACCCTAAGAGTCAAACAAGGCACGCCCTGTAACACAATTTGTAACTACTTTCCAGTTATACCAGGGACTAGATAGCTGCCTGACTTCTAACGGACTCCTTAGGGCCTCTGACCATTGATATATTTTTTACAGATAGCCTTGTGACACAGGAACCCGATATAGTAAATAAAATGTAGGTAAAACGTGGGTAAGAAAGACCCGTCCCCTCTATATAAATAGAGTAATATATAGAGGTTATCATGAGAGTGTGTTTTTGGGATCGTAAATATCCTGCATTAGGAATAAACATTGTATTTTGCGAGCCTTGGCGAGCTAAATACATAGTGTTTATTCCTAATGCAGGATATTTACGATCCCAAAACACACGAGCATGATAACATCTTTATTATACAATGTCATTTCAAATTTTATTCGAAATAAATGCTTGATAATACCATTTTGATAGTTGACATTGTTTTAAAAGATGCGCGCATTGATATATGCAAATGAACGGTGTAATGACAGTGACAGTGAATTGACAAAATATAATTCCTTCTTATAAATGACTTAAAATACCGTTTAAGTTATTTTTTCACTACTCCAAAGTTTTAACAATTCAAAAGACTATAAAAACCGATGATTTTCAAATAAAAAACATTTAAGCGTGTCTTTGACGGATTCGAACACACGTTCTATCGCCTTCCAGTAAAAAAGAGGGCGAGTCTATCTCACTTAGGGGCAAGAGTTGCTTCCCTTCGGCTAAGTTGCAATGGCAGCTTACGTGAAAAAAACCAACATAAACGGATAACTAAACAAGAAGATAGGCTGTGCATTCTCTAACTAAAGCTAAACAAGCCTAAAGTAAAGAGCACTGAAGAACGGAAAATGAAGCGTTTAAGCATGAATCTTGAACTTCCTTTGGTACCTGTGAGTAAAATTGTTCGGTCCGTTCATTCAACTCACGATGGCAGTGTTTTTCCACTGCTAAGTCATACACGTGGCTAAAGAACCATACAGTTTTGTTGCTTTTTCCTAAATTAGTGTCTATACATTGTAGTATTTATATTTTCACGTCTCTCTCCGTTACCAAAGGCGTTCAAAATATTAACGCTTGGGACGTCATCGGAATTTTCAAAAAAAGTTCCGACCTTGACCTTTGAATTTAGCATCTCTATCCGTATATGACCCCAACGGATATCGAAAATATCCGTTGGCTTTATTATGCCGAGAACACTATCCATTGTATGATAAATAATACATATCCAACAGAACTTACAAATGATTGCCGAAGTGTAAAATAAACGTTCTCTTACTTTATTTAGGGATTGCTGGTCTCTCGTGCTAAATTCAAAATTCTGGCTGGATTGATCAGAACGGGTAATATTTTGGAAATTCTAATTTTCTTAAATTTGAATTAAGATATTCAAATCAAGAAGATAAGAAGATTTTTCGTCGACTTTGTATAAAGGAACAACAATGACTTATCTTTTGGATCACTTAAGAATTTAGTGTTTTCGTAAGTTTTGACCCCTTGTCTCTTTATTGATGTGCCAAAACTGTTTCGGGTTTTTCGTTAGGTACGACATACAATAGTGTAAGTGAAACATTACTTATGTAGTGAATTTCATCATTATACGATTTGATTTCGCAAAGCTACGACGCATTATATACAGCTGCGTATCTTAAGTTTGTTCACTTACCTTTGTATTCTAGTGCAAATATCATGTAATTTGTAAAGTCTTTGAGACAGAATATCATTGTGAAAACGAAACCGAAAATGATGAAATTTCACTGCATAAGTTAAGATTCAGTTTGCGTTGACATATTCGTATGTCATACCTAGCAGACAGCTGTAACAAATTTGGCAGGTAATTGAAGTGACCAGGGGTCAAAATTTCGAAAACACTGATTTCTATTTTGCTCTACAAAATCCTTCATAAGTGATCAACAGCTTTAGATCGTATTCATATGTGTTCCTTTGCACTAAGGCAACGTAACTGTGCTGATTTGTTCCCAAACAAATTTTACATAAATGATTTTAATCGAAATTTAAGAAAAACTGAATTTCACAAATATGACCCCATCAGTCTATTTAACAATGTCAAGTATCGACATTCAGCACCAGTAACAAAACGATCCCGAAATATGGTTTGGGAATGGTTATTTTACACGTGGACCATTGATGATCTTCTGTTAGTGGTCCTGGGGTTATTTATGAACGTCAAAACGAAACCAATATCACAAGCAGCCAAAAAACTTTTGGTATGCAGCTGTACACCCCAAATTACATGATTCTTGCACTATGAAACGCAGGTAGACAGCTATGTAAATAAGCTTAGGGCAAGTTTATGTTTAATTAAGACATTGATAACCTTTCTCAAGATTGTGTCATTGATATTTTCATGTTATTTATACCATACCAGCTGTATAAATGGGTACCTGAACATGGGGAAAGTACGGACTTACAGTATATGGTCGCGCGAGGCGCTTAGTAGCTTGATTCAAAAGTACAATTCCTTCAGGGTTATAATATACATTGTAAGGCATTGTATCGCCGTTGAACTGGATACTAGGCGTTAAAATTATTATTATTATGTCTTCTGTAGCTGAAGCATTGTAGTTTATAGTTTATACTTTTCAAGGTCCTATCGTCAATACTTTTGTTGCAGTGACCTTTCAAAGTTGACAAAAATAAAAAAATAGCCAAATTCAAGGGCACATATCTCAAAAACCAGACCATAGAATTTCAGGATTTTTGCATGAGAGTTAGACATTAGCAAGGTCTTCAAGATAAAAGAATAAAATCAATCGCGAACACTCACTTTTGGTTACAAGGAAGGGTCAAAGTTTGCATTTTGATAAGTGATCTTTTGTTGGGCATGTTTGAAGTGATCTTTTGTTGGGCATGTTTGAAAAATCATAACTAATCAACGACACAAACGTGAATGTGAAGGTCAAACAGTGTGTGAAGGTCAAAGTTGAAGTCTTGAAGACCTAAGTACTGCCGCGGCAGTCCTAGTTATTATTATTATTATTATCATTATTATCATCACACCAGGCTGTTCTGATTCCTGAAAACCGGTATCCAGGAGCGCGTAAACCAACCTGTACTTTTAGACCCAGGCAGTATCCAAACTGACTTTGAGATGGGCGAGAGGGGCCATTTTAATTTCGTGTTTAAATCTTGGACATGAAATCGAGAAATCGCGAAAATCCATCTCGAAATCGCAAAATCGCGAAACAAGCTCGAGGCGAAATCGCAAAATCCAAAACGAAGAACGCAACGAGAACGCGAAATCAATAAACATGGTCGAAGCAAAATTGCGAAATTGCAAAAATTGGGAAAAAAGTTCACTCGAAAAAGCGAAATCGCGAAATAATATAGTTTTATCTTTTCGCTATTTCGTTTCGCCCTTGTTTCGCAATTTCGTTTCACCATTTCGCGGTTTCGTAATTTCGTGTTTTCTGACCTAACTTCCATACTTTATCAATTTTAAACTTAAATGTCGAACATTCTGTGCAAGAAATAATTTGAAATTTCGATTTTTGCACCCCATGTGCGTATGGAAAGACACAAACGCAGAAGTATATTTTCATGAAGAATGAAAATGTGCATACTTCTTCACAAAATATATATCTGTCAAATAAATTAAAACCGACTCTATCGGCTAACGGTAAACCGGATAAAATAAAAAGAATAATCACGTTAAATCCTAAACACGGTGGGATTAGAGTTCCAGATGTAAGAAATGTTATCTATGTACACAAATTTAAATGGATAAGTGGACTTATTACTGACAACAATAAATGGAGTCATGTCATCTAGAAAAAATTACCTTATCCATATCACATCTGGTCTGGCAGTTCAAATACATTAAAGAATTTTGTATTCCAAAATTATCCAATAGGTTTTGAAAAGATGTTTTTTCAGTATTTGCGATATTTCTCACAAAACATGAATCCAATACTTTGTCAGAAGACCAAATCAAAAGTCAAACAATCTGGAATAACAATGACATTACTATTGATAACAAACTGATATTTTACGAAAATTGGAAAAATAAAGGGTAATAAAATTCTGTTTTAGACGACGTTGAAACCATGATTGCGTTTCTTTGATCAATAGTATATATTACATTACTAACCTAAGAGCAGGAGATAGAATTGCTTCATCTTTCTCAGAGGACCGAATGCACTGTGGCCGGTATTTCCGGGTAGAGCTGATATGGTTGTTAGGGATTTCATCACCTCTTATACTTAGGAGGGCTATGACTCACATACGATCTCAGTTTTTAAAGAGATTTGCTCAGTACTGTTATAGGACTTATTAGTCTAGATCTAAAACTACTTAACAACTCCTCCCTTTCTCCCGCCTTTCACTTCTCCTATCCCCCCTCCCTTTTGTACCTCCTCCCCCTCCCCCTTTCTTTCCCTCCCTCCTCACTTTCTCAACCCTCCCCTCATATTCCTTTCCCTCTTTACTTTACCCCTACCTTTCTTCTCCCTCGACCCTCCACCTCTTTCTCCCACTTCCCTTCCTCACCTTACTTTCCCTCCTTCCTCACTCTTTCTCAACCCTCACCTCTTCCTTTCCCTCTTTACTTTACGCCTACCTTTCTTCTCCCTCCATCCTCCCTCTCTTTCTCCCACCTCCCTTCCCTCCCTTTCTCACCTTACTTTCCCCCTCCCTCCCCCTCCTCCCTTTCTCCTACCTTTCCCCCTTCCCTTTCTCCTCCCTTCTCAAATTTCTCAAACGATTTAAGAATTAAGTCACTATATAATGTCCATCCTCAATAAAGCTTTTGTCCAAAGATTATAAATATACATCATGTAAATCATGTCTGCCACATCCTATGAACGAGGAACTCCGTAGATCAATTTCAATAAAGTTATTTTCTTCTTACCCCCTGCCTCTAACAGTTTTGGTGACCGAATGACCTCTAATAAGGGTTTGTTGAACCTTTGGACCTATACCCTATCCTGTAATCAACTGCAGATTTGGTAGCCTCATATTTTATTTAGGGGTGGTTCGTTACAGTTTTTTTACATTTCCTATGAATGTTTGAGCAATTTCCATTTCTGAATTAATTACCAGTTCTGAAATCATATCGCCTATACATACCTAAAATTAGCAATGATGACCCCACTAAGGTACATGGAGGTCACGGCCTTAACCCTTTTTTCATATTCTTCTCCAGATGCCTACAAATGTTACCACAGGTAACGGGTATTCTAAATAGTACATTTGGTGACCCTGTGGCCTCTACTAAGGGGGGGGGGGGGGGGGGGGGGGCTGAACATCGGCCACACCCGAAAGCAAGATTAAATACACGTATGAAACATGATAAGCTAATGTCTTTCTATCTTTTTTTCGAGCTTGCTACGCCGTTCTTGGAAATTCATGTATGCACATACTTCCTTGATGAGATAAAAACTATCTGTTATCAGTATGTGATATCGTATTAGTTTTTGTCTACTGGTACATTCGGGTACTACTAAGAGACGGGTAGGTCAAGCACGTACAGTCTCAGCTCATTTTGATTGGTCGGTTGGCGACAAAGTGACGGGCCAGGTCAATATGATTTATCAGATCCGGTGTCAGTGAAATAATTCCAAAAGATTTGATTTCGATGAGATTGTGTTATCTTTCTCAAATATTACCGGAGATGATAACTTCGTCAAGAGCATAATGCTGTTATTATATTTCCCCTTCAAGTTTTCTTGTATTTGTTATTTTTGTAAACATTTCTGACTACATGTGAAATTTATAAATTTTTATCTTCGGCGAAATTTTTTGTAGACAGCTAGATCTATTTATCTTTAAAAAATTATTTCAGACCTTGTTATCTGATTCATGACATTTCATTCATATATGAAGTTAAAGCTTTATAAACAAATTAAGAAGAATACAAAATATGATATTAACATTTAGTTTATTTCATTTTTCATTTTCATTTTAAAACTTCAATATTTTACAGAAGTAACGTTATTATAGAAATTAGCAATTTGAAAGTTATTTATCAACATTCTCAATGAATTACACAATAGTGGACCTTGGACGGGGGATTAAGATTGAGATTTGATAGTGAAAACTTAAACGAAAATAATAACTTGTCATGATAGCGTCAACTTGGAGAAAATATCTTCATTTATCTTAATCAAAGTGAACTCTGATCGAGGACGTGCTTAGTAACGAAGTGTTCGATACTTATTTTGACCGAGTGATTTATGAGTTGTTTTCGCCTGGTTTAAAGAGCCACTCCGTGATTATCATTTTGTTTTGATATGACCGTAAATGGCAAATTCTTTATATAATTTCAATATATTTCACACTTTGACACCTCCAAAAGACAATCATAAGACAAATACCTGTTTAAGTCTACTTACTGAGGCAGATCAAGTCATGAAATGACTGCACCACAATCCACTTGTATTTTTTTCTAGCAAATGACAACGCTTCTCGTATGGAAAGGGTGGTTCATATCACAATGCCTTTGTCATGCTTCAGTAGTCAAAATGATGATTTAAAACAGCGTCGCTGATTGCACAACTAACTTACATTGCCTCCAATCAGGCATCTCCCATTTAACCCCAAAATCTCGGCGAATAAGAACAGAGGCTCGATCCACATTTCATGACTTGATTGTCCTGTGTGTGGAGAGAATGATATTCTACCTGCTTAAAAAACTAAAAAATACGCTTTATTAATATTTCAATCAACTCATTGGTCGCTGAAGATATTAATCGACTCTCGTCAGTGTCCGGTTCTATCTCATTAAACACATGTAATATTTTTTCTTCACTACATGCGTAGCGTACATTCTCTCCCCACAGAGGCAGATCAAGTCATGTTGATTTAGCCTCTGTTCTAATACGCCGAAATATGTGAGTTCCGGCAGTTTCCCCTGGCGGAAAAAAACTGCATCACAATACATTTGAATTTCTTTATCAAATGACAAGGCTTCTCGCATGGAAAGGGTGGTTCACATCACAATGCTTTGCCTTGATTCAGTAGCCAAAATGATGATTTAAGAACAGCCGTCAGCGTCGCTGATTGCACAACTAACTTTGATTGCCTCCAATCAGGCATCTCCCATTCTATCCAACAAACTCGGTATAATAGAACAGAGGCTAAATCAACATGACTTGATCTGCCTTTGTGGGGAGAGAATGGCGTAGCGTAGTGTAGCAATAAAGATAATAATTTGGTAAGATTTGTCCGGTTTTCGATCAGACATTTACTGCATGTTATTGTCGTTCTACTTGAATCAGCTTGCTTTCAAATGATACTTAGCAACAACCAGCACTCCTCGCTTACATGACACCATTTTGCATATGTCATTCCAACAACTCACTCTCTGTTTAAGAACCTTAAAGGAGAAGCATTTATATAGGCTTTATTAGCCTGTTTACTAATTCCTTTTCCATATATATTATACTTTTTGTTTTGGATCATATTAACATGTCTTATGGAAATAAAATATTGTTTAAATCAAGAACCTTAAAGAGACAAAGAGTATGTTGATAGGATCACATATATCAAATTTTGAAATCGATGTTGTTACATCGGGAACCACTAACTGTTACCGAAAATAACAAGTAAAGGTCAATCAGTACATTAGAGCGAAAATACGGCCATTCAAAGTCGGGATTTTGATCGAAAACAGGACAATGTGGCTCGAGTGGCGTTCGCAAATTCGCCAAACGTAATTTTGAAACCTTGTTATAAGCTAACAGGAAGATATATTCGATAGTGTTTATTAGGTATTGTAACTAATTGGTAAATTAATTGGATGCATAATTTCGAATGTTAAACGTATTTGAGATGTTTTCTTGATTTTTCCATAAAATCAAGCATTTTAGAGATATTATGCATAAATGTGATGAGATATGAACATCAATCTGCATATTAGATATTTTGTAGCTTATCAAAACCAAATAAAATTTTAAGAAAGATACTCTATGTCACTTTAAGTTATTGGTTGAGTACACTGTGTGATCGGATTACTTCGTTCGTTTCCGGCTATTTCCGTATAGTCAATAAAAGATTTGTTAATATTTTTTAAGTCTACATATACAAACATAACGATTTAAAGATTTTAGATAGATAATGTACATTATTTGATTAATAACTTTTACTTAACAAGATCCAACTACATTGTCTATAAATAGCTATCTGGTATTTCCGCGGCCAGTTCATTGTAGGGTATATTATTTGGTGAGTAAAAACTTTAAAACAGGAACTTGTTTAGAGCTATTTTTACATTAGTTTTCCGCCAAACTCCAGCGTATGGCTTGTATCTATACATAAAACGTAGTATTTGTGGTAATTTTACTCTTGTAGACTTGTTAATTAAAAAGGCCTAAACCGAAACCTCGGCGAACATGAAATACTATAAATATCTGCCATTGATTTCGTAAATTCTGAATTACACATCCATTTCGCTTGGATTGCAGAAGTTATTGACAATATTTTTGGATGATAATCTGCTAACATTCAAAACAAAACAGTACGATGATAATTAAATCTTGATTTTAAGAAAAACCATTGTGTATGTAATACACATGTATAGTTACCGCCCTTTCGTTGCACGATATGTTTAATGTTCCTTGTTGACACTGGTTTAATCTTTCCTTTAGTAGCATAACTTTTCTAGTGTAAATAACTCGTAAATATCTAAATTTGAAAAGCTTACCAACAAGATACAACCCCCCCCCCCCCCCCCCCCCCCCCCGTTTGCCTGACCTTTTTCTCTCATTTTTTCATGAAGTAGCTATGACTTAAAGGGGCAGTAGCAAGTTTTTAGTGGGAATATAAGGTGATGTCAGGAAAATTAAAATTAATGGTTCCAATTGAAAGACAATGTAAATTGTACCCTATATCGACCATTCAATGTGTAACTATGAATGAACTATGTGTATGAATACTTGTATATGAATATGCACAAAAAATGTGAGACAAAAAATATCTACATTTCAATCTTCAAATTACATGTGAAACTGCTATTTTAAAACAAAATATATAGTATAAAAGATTTTAAACGTTTTCTAATTCTAAGCCCTAGACTATTTATTTTATGAAACACTATCAACAGTCTTCCTGAAATAAATCCACATTATTCGAGGGATGTAGAACTAGAAGCTGTCTAAATTAAAAAATACCCCAATTAAAGATCATTAGCATATTTATACACAATTGGTATAAAAACAAACGAGTGAGAACACAGCCTTGCCGGACGCAATCAACACTCGCTTCATTGTGTCTATTGTTAATGTCGCGGGGGAAAATTTCTTTAGTAAATAGTGATGTATGATAAAAAAAACATCATTCATTCTGTCATTAATCTGAAATCTTTTAGGAACATCTATGTAGTTTCATTTGGACCTTTTTGTGTTTTTCCACATTAATTTTAATTTTAACGTATTGTACCCATGTTCTGAATATACGGTTTAGTATATATTAATTCTTTCATTCCATATTATTTTGGGAAGGGTACATCCAGTCTTCGCCCCATGTAAACACTTAAAGTCTCTAACGGTCCTCGCCGAATTTCCGATGTGGAACACCACATACACGGAAGGAAAGAAGAATTAAACATGCAAATAATTTCTTTTTGAGGTACATGTACATTTAGATTCAAACTACAAGAAAGTGACATTTTACATAGAAACATTTAAATATAGGCGAATTTTGCATACATGAAAGTATGCACAGTTTATATCAAATTTCCAATTACAATGGTAACAAAGGCATATAAAAAAGAAGTGATTAGTTTTTGAATAGTAAATGGCAGGATGACCAAAATTTCATATATTTTGAGTAAAAAAAGAAATAAAATAATTAAAAAAAAAAAAAAAACAACAAAAAAAACCATGCAAATAATCTTCATCAACATTTACTTGCCCGCCAAATTCAAAGATATTTTCTTAAAGCAAACAACAAAGAAGTTCCTGAGTTTAAATATACAAATAATTTCTCGTTACTCAATATGAATGACTTCTGTTTGCTTATTCTTCTATGACTATTAACCACTCCTCCAAACCAAAAAAATGTCTCATAAATGTTATGTAAGCTTAAAAGTGGTTTACGATGTTATTATTTGGGACATATTGGGACAAAATAATATTGACTTAAATCAGCGTATTAGATGGGTGTTGGTTTGTTAAGAGGAAATATTAAAGAAGTGTAGCACGATTTCTTGGGAAATAGAGGTATCTCAGGAAACACCAAGACAAATTTCAAGACAATATTTCTCTATATCAAAAATAGTTCTTAAACAAACAGTTAATCAAATCACTTTGCCTTACGCCAATTATTAAAAGGTGTTCACACTAAAATGGCTGCTAATAGTTTCGCTTTTTACGTTAAATTTTCTTCTACGACTACGCAGGATAGGGGGGTACTAATAATAATAATAATAATAATACATTCATTTATATAGCGCAGAACTTCACACAGGGTGCTCTTTGCGCTGACGGGCCAGGACGATATATTAGAGATAGTATTCTTTAAACAAGTGGGTTTTCAGTTGAGACTTAAAGGATGAAAGGCTGGCAGCAGTTTTTAGGTGGTCAGGTAAATTGTTCCATTTGGTTGATGCCGAGTAGGAGAAAGTTCTTTTGCCAAAGGTTGAGGATTTTACTTTAGGGACAACAAACAAGCATTTATCTTGAGATCTTGAGATCTAATGACATCGTTAATCCCCTCAAGAATATACATTTGAGACAAAATATTATTTATTGGGGGAAATTTAAAGAACTTGCAAAACGGGAGGGGCTTCTGCCTCTTTAACTATCTATCAGTTTCTCCCCCAGACTTCAGCGACGATGCTTTCCGATGACCCAACTGTTCAAGAATTCGGCGGGAAGTACGCTGAAAATATCGTTGCGGCCCTTCAACATCTGTTTGCCGCTGACAAGGTGAAACAAATTTCTGTACATATAAATCAACGGTAAAATTACTCTTGCTTATCATGTGCTTACACCAGGATATGATATTACGTTCATGAAAAAAAAATTAAGGTAATGGGTAACATACAAGAAACTATCTAGGCATTTTATCGTTTAAACGTTATCGTTGAGTTTACCTTTTTTCGCTGATTATAAACCAATTTTGATTAAAGTAATCACCAAATATTCATGTGACATGAATTTATTTTCTAACATAGCAGCTATCAAACTCACCAATTTCACTTTTCCCAAAATAGCAGGAATAGGGAACAAACGACCTAGCTTGTGAAACCTAATTGACCATCGGGTAAGGGGGTCACGTGACACAAACTTGGTACTGTCTGTCATCAGTTAGCGGTTCGTAACCAAACGATTTCGTCCCTACCGAGCATTTACGACTCTTTCGGGGCCCTGCTAATAAAACTCTGGAAGTTAAAAATTCGGATTGCAGACCATCTTTAAGCTGCTGTTACATTCACACCTCTCTGGTAGATGTTGATTGACACAGCTACCAAAGCTGAAAGTAATAGAAATGCATGAACTTTAGACATTGAAAAGTACAAGATTCAGTTCTATTGCAGATAATGTTATCTCAAAGACAAAATAACAATGTTCATTGTGTTCATTTTTTTGCATGAGTCACTTATGAATTTTTTTCCTTTATGGAAGTTATTTTTAGGATATCATTTGTAACACGTTTATTCTTTAATGACTAGGTACATTTGGTCCAAGATGTGATTCTCAAAACTGTCGGCAATGGCTTGAGGCAGTTTGAGGACAGACTACAGAGGACCTTGACTGCTCTTAACTTTGATTCCTTGAAGCAAGATCAGCTTTCGAATCTGGGACAACTTCTTCTCTATGTGGAAAACTACGTAATGCAAATGTTCCGAGATCTCCTGACTAAAGATCCTCCCATCTTGTCTCCCATGACGCTCATGCGCTGCGATACAACGGTGTTGCCAACAAAACCAACGAAATCAAAACGTTCGTAAAATGCCTCAGACGTACATATAGATTTTATGTTCTCTTCTTTAATGTAACTTCGGTATTTTCATTACTTTATTTGGCTTAACATATGTTATGTACTGACTTGAGTTAAAATCAACTCACTCAAGGTTCTTATTCCTCTCAAAATACCAAGACATTTACTCGTTTACACTTGTGATCAAATGCCATTAATGACCTCCAGAAAACGAATTGTTACATCCCAATTACAAACATCGGCCATAGGGCTGATCGACTGTTATTCCTGGAGTCACTTACTCAGCCTTCTTGGCCAACACAAAAATTTATAATCTAAACAAATTCAAGTTGTTGTTCAACAAATTCAGAATATGAAAAAAAGTTCTTTTATTTACATGTACATATCTAGAATATTTCGATATTTTCACTCAAATAACCCCTCGAGATCTAGACTTTATAAATTAGCCTATTTATTTCGAAACTGCATTTTGCCGTAACACCACTTGCGAGGTGACGGAAGTAAAGAAGCACAAGCTGTATGCGACCGTACATCTACTTGAAAGGTGATTTGTTCCAACGTCGTATTTATCCTGACAGACGCAATAATACTGTGATGAGTTTGCAATTGTCTAATTACATGAGCAATAGTTTTAATGTCCCATCCACCAACTCCACCGTAGTTATAAGCTAGAAAAGTTAAAAGTTTCGTACCATAGGTTATATCTCCATTTATAACACCAGCTTGACAGATGTGAACACATACCATGTTTTATTTTACTTAAAGTTTTAATAGTGAAAATGAAAACATGTATATGTATAAGATGTAGATGCTATATTAGGGAGGAATTCTTTTAGATGATTACTTACTTTAAAGACGCCATCAATTTATCGAACAACCATCGAGCTTTACATGATGATAATTCTGAGAAGAATATCGATGACAACTTCTTTGTTCATTGTATGCGACGTTTCGACACAGATTCTTGTGTCGTTCTCAAACAGGATCAAGCAGGATCTGTGTCGAAACGTCGCATACAATGAACAAAAAAGTTGTCATCCATAAACTCCTCAGCATGATTGTCATTCCAACTTCTAAAATGCCTCTCAAAGAAGATTTACACGTATTTTCAGTGTAGAGTAAGAAATGATAACTGCAGTCTACAGCATTTACTAGGAGTGTCAGAAACGATAACTGCAGTTAAATATTTAGCATTTAAGAAAATGTATGTGCTCTTAATGAACTTCATAAGTATTTCATTGTGTATATATTTGGTTACAGGTGACCTACTCCGGGAAACTTTCCAAACTACACACAACGAACTGCTGGAACACATCGAGCCAGATGGTAAGGTTATCTCATCCATTCATAACGAGCAGCGAGTACCTTCGTACTACAGTACCATAGTGCGTCATTACCATGATACCTGTTTAACACTCATCACCACAGTGCGTCATTACCATGATACCTATTTAACACTCATCACCATAGTGCGTCATTACCATGATACCTGTTTAACACTCATCACCATAGTGCATCAATACCATGATACCTGTTTAACACTCATCACCACAGTGCGTCATTACCATGATACCTGTTTAACACTCATCACCATAGTGCGTCATTACCATGATACCTGTTTAACACTCATCACCATAGTGCATCAATACCATGATACCTATTTAACACTCATCACCATAGTACATCATTACATAGATACCTGTTTAACACTCATCACCATAGTGCATCAATACCATGATACATATTTAACACTCATCACCATAGTGCGTCAATACCATGATACCTATTTAACACTCATCACCATAGTACATCATTACATAGATACCTGTTTAACACTCATCACCATAGTGCATCAATACCATGATACCTATTTAACACTCATCACCATAGTGCGTCAATACTATGATACCTATTTAACACTCATCACCATAGTGCATCAATACCATGATACCCGTTTAACACTCATCACCATAGTGCATCAATACCATGATACCTATTTAACACTCATCACCATAGTGCATCAATACCATGATACCTGTTTAACACTCATCACCATAGGGCTTCATTACCATGATACCTGTTTAACACTCATCACCATAGTGCGTCATTACCATGATACCTGTTTAACACTCATCACCATAGTACATAATTACCATGATACCTGTTAAACACTCATCCATTTTCTTTATTTGATTAAATTGCCTTGAAAGAATGATTTGTCAAATAATATGATAAATGTTTTCTATGGCGATTGGTATTCAAGCATCCAATAATTACATCCCACTTAGACCTCGTCGTCCATGGCAACCATTCATAAAAGTGTTCTGTTCATTATCGATATCGGGAACTCTTTGGTAAAACTCGTACTGGCCTCTCGGACAAAGTGTCCCTGCCATTATCCGATGCATGCCATTTACTATGCTAGTAAATATTACATGCATACTTTCAGGATTGCTTCGGGACCACTTGGCACAAAAGAAGATCATCACATCGTCGGACGAGGAATCAATTGCCAGTAGCGTAGGACGTCGTGGTCGGACTAGGAAACTTCTATCCATTGTGGCCTCAACATCTACAGAACAAATCGAGGAAGGCTTCCTTCCAGCTCTGAAAGCAACTCATCCGAACCTAGCTGAGAAGTTTGTGAAGACTTACGAAGCTTTGGAGGAGCGACCCAATTCTCCTTCCGCTTCTGAAACCTGCCTGTCCTGTAGGATAAAGAGCGAGGTGGATCCGAGTCGCATTGCTCACGTCTTGTACACAAGGAAAAGCATTAATACGACTGTGTATGAGGATCTTGTTAACACCTCCGTGTCTAATCAGACAAAATGGAAGATCATCAGTGACAAGGAGCAGACACATATCGCAGTCATTGAGGCTCTCAAGACCAAATATAAAGGATTGTACCAGCAGTGCCAATATCTACATACCACGGATCTGAACTGTAACTGCCCAACTCTAAATTTGAGTATGTGCTTTCAGTTTGACTCTACGTATCTAGCTCAATGGAGGTATTTTGTCCTCAATACACTTACAATCACCTGATTTTCTTTGCATTGTTTTGTTAGTACATTGTCCAAACCGGAAATACTCATTGACAAACTCATCATATCTAATAGCTTTTTCTTTGGAAACAAATCGCATATGAGATCAGTTAGCTTGGCATTTTCCTCATGTATAAGGTTCTTTATTTCAATTGTCAAATGGTCAACTTTGCCTCAAATTGGAATTGCTTTTTCCTTAATTCGACAAGTGTTTTGCACAGTTGCCTTTACATATGGATATGAAAAGTGTCATATATCTGTCATACAATTGAAAGCAAGGTAAATAATTATGTTTTTACAAATGATCCAGATAGACCCACGCAACCTACGGCAGACATTTGGAAGGGGGATGGACTGTACGACCCCGTGGATACCAAGTTGTACCCCGTGGATACCCAGCTGGACCCCGTGGATACCCAGCTGTACCCCGTGGATTCCGAGCTGTACCCCTTGGATACCCAGTTGTTCCCCGTGGGTTCCCAGCTGTACCCCGTGGGTTCCCAGCTGTACCCCGTGGATTCCCAGGTGTGCCCCGTGTATTCCCATCTGTACCCCGTGGATTCCCAGCTGTACCCCGTGGGTTCCCAGGTGTGCCCCGTGGATTCCCGGTTGTTCAACAGTCTTTCTGCTGCATATCAGAATCCATCAAGTTCTTCGGTCGCTGGTCTGTCCAGTATTTCATCAATCTACCCCGACAGACAAACTAGGCGTAAGTCTTTCCTATGCGATTTGAGCATTATCTACATGGAAACATCGCCTTATTAATATGTAATGATGATGATATTAAGTATTAAGATTAAAGGATGAAATTGTTTTTTTGTTTTTTTAAAAGTTCACATAACCACAAACATATTTCACTATTTTCTTTGGAATATAAAAAGTCTGATTACAATATTGTATTGTGCGTTAAAGGTCGCTACTCAAATATGTTTAGTTTGGTAATGAAAGCCGTTTTTGAAAGCCACTTTTGATGGGCCGCTTAGTCCTATCTGAAAACAAACAAGTGAATGCATGACTGGTGACATCATAAAAAGAATCAGCCTCGTTATTTTTACATCTATCGTAACAATAACACAGGAAAAAAACTAATAATTAACGGTTTTCAGGAAATGTTTTCCACTCAGTTAGATAAATCATTTGACGACGTAACACTACTAAGCATTTGGTGTAAGAAAGATATCCACATCGATGGTAATAAAACAATTATTTTGGCAGTAATTCAGTTGAAATAATGATGCGTTACTCTGTATAGTCTGTTTATTACGTCACACCCGCGCGAGTTTTATGGCCCCTAACCCTGATGGGTTTTTCACAACCGATAATTACGCTGTCTAAATGAAAGGCTAATAAAAGGTGTTTATTGTCCAAATTAAAAAACTTAAGTCCAGCTTTTGTTTTTTTGAAAAATCTTTGAACGAAAATCGAGAAATGGTAAGGTCGAGGTTAGTTGATGTTTAAAAGGATGAAAAATATCAACATGAGTTGTCAAGGATATTCTTACTTTTATGTAGGAGTGTGAATGTATTTGATTTCTGGAGACAAGTTATTCAGATTCTATTCCTCCAAAATCATTAGTTATTGCTTTTAAATGATAAATTAAACACTGAACATAGGACTGCGATTAGTCTAGTGATGATATACATGTACCATGCATATATAGTGATGTATCATTTTTTTTATCATCATGGCTTTGTGATGTCGTGACAGGGCATTGTGAAAAAAATCCCTCACCCTTGTGAAACACGTTTTAGGATATCAAATTCAGAAATATTTGTTTCATTATGATTTATGTAGGAAATGATAAGATTTTATCCTAAATTGTTAATCATCTTGGTAGAGTTATTAATGCAGAAACTCATTTTTATTATCATTAACATCGCACGATGTAACATTATCAATGCATTCATGTGTACACCATCATTTGCGTGTTGTTTTCTGTTGAGAAATGGCACTGTGCTATCCGCATGCGTCAATCAACGTCCCAGAAATCCGATCGGTATGAAAAGGGGTGTGCAACCTGGTTCCCGGGCCTTGTTCTACCTTAGCGCACGCGGAACAGGGCCCGGGAACCAGGTTGAGGGGTGTGAAACAAACACAAACACACCTCTCGTTCCGGGTAGAAAGACGAGTGGGAAAATATGAATTCTACAGTCAGAAGACATACAATATGAAAGCTTTGTGAATTTCCCCGTTGACTGAATCTAAAATCATCAAAATGGTCATGATTGTGACTCACCAAGAAACTTATCAACTACGTTTTCCACCCCAACGCCTCAAACCTGCTGCAAGATATAGTAGACTTTTGGCGGAGACATATATTGTATTTTCATTGAAAAAGTGCGACAGGATGAAAACTAACTTCTTTGTAATCGCTTTTCATTAAGCTTCGTAACTGAATCTTCCAAATAGAATACGTTTCAGACTTTACCGTCCCCACGCATTTAGATAACATCATTAAGGTGCCAGAGTCAGCCATGTAGTCATATGTTCCTCCGCATCTTTGGCAGGTACGCAGCATAAACGACCCATTTGCTGGTTGGCCAAAAAAAGAAAATTTGTCCAATCAGCGAGCAGAATATTTTTGCGCTGTACGATGTAAATGTGTAACTGTTTAAGGACAAGACGATGAATGAATTGTAGTTATTTGATAAACATTATAACGACAAAAAGGTAAAATTGTTAGATAAACTATGCAACTTATCTCCATTTCAGAACCAAGGAGAGGGGCAAGGCCTACCGTCAGTTCTGCTGCTTCAGTTACAGCTCTATCGGACTTCTACGAAAGTGGTAAGTATTTTTAATATTATAGTCAGATTCAAATTTATATTTATCCTTTTATTATTTCAATTTTTTTCTCAATTAACTTTAAATGCTAGACTTTGGTAGGAGTAGTTAAGTTTATGTCCATCGAAAATAGTCTCGTCAAACTATGGAAGAAAATTAACCAGCCACTTTCAGGCTTGGACGACTGGATGTATGGATGCAAAACACATACAAATTGTGATTATATTTAAGAATGTTTCTATTGATGAAAGCATATTCCCGAGTAATTATCTAAGTCCTGATAAGCAGTGTCAAAGTTTGCGATTAGTTCTATTTATTAACCTGTTTATGTAATTTTCGTTAATGAATGAAATTTTAATTGTCAAATTCTAAATGATTCCTTCATTTCAAACCATTAAGGTGAGTTGGTGAAATGAAAATAGCTGATTTTCAGACCCTACAGTGAGTCCAACTTTTTCATCTTTAAAGGTATTTTTTGGATTGACATTGGGTAATAGTTTAACTGTACATGAACGACCCAACTTTATTGAATACTTTAAGGAGGTGTGGTGGTTTTGGTGCTTTGGTGAACCATAAACTTCTGGGGAGTAACTAATGGGGATACAAAACTTTATTTATTTCCAGATACAAGGAGAGGAAAGAAACGTACAATGAGTCCCGCTTTTTCAATTGCCGCCCTGTCAGATTTCTCAGATTTTGGTAGGTATAGCTAATATGAACACAAGATTACAATTAAATTTAAATTTCTCAATTATCCTCTCCTCTTGAGTTGCGGATTTTAAATTTAAAAATATTAAAACTGTATCGATTCAAAGAATAGTCATTTACATTTACAAATGATTTTGATAGATTTTAAAAACGCTTTTTTTGCCAAAGCGAGGTTTTTTCACACTAGTTGTGTGATCGACTTCGCTTCTAATTGGTGTATTTTACCAGGTGTAACTTCTTCTCTATCAAGTTGTAAAAATATAGATTAACAAAAATGTTACCCAGGTAACATATTTCAATTACATTGTGTTATAGTCAAGTACTATAACATTTGTATAAACTGGAATGTCCCATTGAATTTCGTTTCCAGGTTAATATACCCTGATAGAAATGTCCATTTAAATAATCTATAAATGTTGGATGTGTTTAGACCAATTTAACTTGATGCAATATGTAAAAAAAAGGAAAGAATGATAATTATTCAAACTCTTAAACTTATTTCAAGAGGTTTCAAATGTCTCCCCAAAATATCCGCAACATTTCAGTAAAAGTGATGAAATTCATAACATATCAAAATCTAGAATTGTTTAAATATATAACATTCCTATGAGAGAAAGAAAGTGGAATGAAATATCAAGATTTTATACATATATAACATTCCTGTGATAGAAAGAAAGTGGAATGAAATATCAAGATTTTATTCATATATAACATTCCTGTGATAGAAAGAAAGTGGAATGAAATATCAAGGTCTTATACATATATAACATTCCTGTGATAGATAGAAAGTGGAATGAAATATCAAGATTTTATACATATATAACATTCCTATGAGAGAATGAAAGTGAAATGAAATATCAAGATTTGATACATATATAACATTCCTGTGATAGAAAGAAAGTGGAATGAAATATCAAGATTTGATACATATATAACATTCCTGTGATAGAATGAAAGTGGAATGAATTATCAAGATTTGATACATATATAACATTCCTGTGATAGAAAGAAAGTGGAATGAAATATCAAGGTCTTATACATATATAACATTCCTGTGATAGATAGAAAGTGGAATGAAATATCAAGATTTTATACATATATAACATTCCTATGAGAGAATGAAAGTGAAATGAAATATCAAGATTTGATACATATATAACATTCCTGTGATAGAAAGAAAGTGGAATGAAATATCAAGATTTGATACATATATAACATTCCTGTGATAGAATGAAAGTGGAATGAATTATCAAGATTTGATACATATATAACATTCCTGTGATAGATAGAAAGTGGAATGAAACATCAAGATTTTATACATATATAACATTCCTGTGATAGATAGAAAGTGGAATGAAATATCAAGATTATATTTATCTATATCTAACATTCCTATGAGAGAAAGAAAGTGGAATGAAATATCATGATTGTATTTATATATAACATTCCTGTGATAGATAGATATCAAGGTTTTGTAAATAATAGAATTTATGTTATCGATCCAAAGAAGATGTAAATGTTTATACTATTTATTATTCATGTATTATTTACAGAACACGTGTTTGTTTGCGGTGATGATCATGAGCTGATTGGAACAAAGGTATTTCTATTGATATTGCAAAAACTAGTACTAAAGATGGAAAAGTAGCAAACGTATTTTCGTGATAATTATCTCTCCCCACAAACCTTTGTTTGAATAATGCATAAAAAGGGAGAAACCTGATTGGATGCAATAAGCGAGCTGTTCAATGTCCTAACTCTGTCGACTGAATCATTACAAAGATATAAGTGACATCAACCATCCTTTCTATTCGAGATGTGAATTCATTGGCTGAAATACTAGGGTTGACGTACAAATTTTGCAGGTAGGAGAAACCTGCCAGAAACCCACTAATTGGCCTTATTAAAACAGAGGTTGGATTGGAATTTTATGACTTCAGTTACCATTGTTACCAGAATGCGGGTAGATTTGTTGAAACAACCTCTCTTCCTATGTATTGAACATCATTGTTATATACATTCAAAAACGTATAACTTCTATTTTTCTTCCAGCGTTTCAGAAGTTTTGAGGAGGATTCTGAAATCGGATTCGTTCAAGACAGGACAGACCTCAAGCAGAAGGACCAAAACTCTTATTTATGATTAACATCTGAGGTTGGTGAGGTCCTGTTCGCATGCACCGTTATTAACTAGTGCTCAAGAGAAAGTATGCACTCTGTTTGACCAAACATTGAGAACAGAGTTAAACATGTATTGAAGTACCTTTGATTGATATTGATAGAGACAACATGCTTACCACAGTTTACATTGACGTTTGTCTTTTGCAAAGGGACGTTCGCGAGACTAGCTTGTGTTCTCGTGTGGGTAGACAATGAAAACAGGATGTCGTGGGATAAAGGAAACAACATTTTATATAAAATTTATTATGGTTTGACTTACTGAAATACATATGACGCTCAATGGTGTATAGATTTGCTAAAACATGTTTAAACATTTTCAAACTTATCTGACAATCATCCAGTTTACACTTGTAAATAAAGAATTTGAATCTGAGGACAAGGAATCCCCCTGGTTCGGAATTGTAACAGGGATTCAGAAATAAAATATTGATTTAAAAAAAAAATAAAGGAAACAACAGGGGGTCGAAAAACAGTAAATTTCATACATTTTTCATCACCACAAATGTCATTTTCAAATCGCCAGTTTTATACCACCTATACTGAAAGCCGTCAAAGGTACACCATTATATAACATTGCTCACTATTGTTTTTCACATTCATTTATTTTTTATTTTTCAAAGAAATTTTTGAAGTGTATACTTTCTTTTTAGCACTTGTTTACATAATAATACTGTGCAACGTTACAATTGTATGCACATATTACACACCTATGTAAATGTTATGCGAAAGCATTTGCAAAGGTGAGTACTTTGCACAAGGAGTTAATTTACATCCAGTGAGAAGTTGGTGCAAATTTACAAATGTTCAAGTCTGCAAATGTTGTACATGTCATGCAAAAGCGCAGCAAATTTACTCACATGTGTTACAACGCTGAACATATAATTGTTATTTCGGTTTTCCAAAACGCAAAAAGCCCACAATGCAGAATTATTTAGTTTGCTTGTCAGACCTATTTATTTAATCTCACAATAGAGTATTTAACATTTGTGGATTTGGTTGTATTTTGCTAGAAATAATTCATAAGAACAAAAACATTATGATGTGGAAACAATATGTCTTGATGTACATTTGTACTTATTTCTCGAAATATGGCTAGCAAGACGGCCATACATTAAATGATATCGGTCTTCAAATACATCCAAATTACACATCTGTTAGAGTCTACGTTTCCTTTTTAGTCCAAATTGTTTTTATAGCAAATCATGAGATGAGATTTTAAGGTGCCAGACGTTGTAATACGTTACATAGCTCAAACATTCTGAAATGAAACATTCCTTTTAAAATTATGGTCAAGTGCCCAAATCTCAAAAACACCATGACATTATTACAAATACATGTACTCCTAAAACTTATTTTACTAATCACAGAATCGAGAAGAATCCACACTGTTGACACTATTTACAGAGTTTGAATCAAAAGCTTTTAAAAATCTAAAATCAGGACACGTAAAATTTGAAACTTAAGTATCTTTGTAATGAAAAATGAACTTATATGATATCTGGCAAAGTTACGTACATATAGTAATACTCGTAATAATATTTTGTGGACGTCTATGCAAACTCTCTTGTCATAACTTTGCAAAAAACATATTTTGTTCTTCAATAACAACATATTCAAACTCGTCCTCAATCTGCAATGATCTGTTATCAACTCTCTCTAAATATAATCTAAATGTACACATCGAAAAGTATATATCTGAAGGCGTATTTCCTTCGAAGCTTGAATGGCGAAAAATTGTAAATACAACTGTACATCATTATGAAGAACATCTATGGAAAATGAAAACTTCTTTTAACGCAAACATGAGTCTTTATGGACGCATCCACACCAAACTTAATTCCCATATTCTTTGGCATCTAGCTTATTTACATCCAAACTAGAAATCTGCTATACAATTATGCATTAAAGTCTCATCACGAGGAAAATTATCTAAGGAATGCAATTTATGCAAATACCATACTCACGATTATGACTTTCATATACTCTTACATTGTGAACACCTAAATCCTAAACGAAATGCATTTTTTGTCTTTATGATAGATCTTCTTGAGGTTGATGTTTATGTTGCTTTTGAACTACAAGATGAAATTGATATGCTTGCCTTTTTGTTTGGTGGTGAAACTGAGTTTGATAAATATATTGACCAAAGTACCTGGGAAATTATTATTCTACAATTTTCATTATATGTACATGACCTGAACCATCATTTCCTACAATGATACTTTAAAAAACTAAATTCCCTGCATCGAAACTGTTTTTATATTCTTATATCACTTCCTATTTGGTGTTTTTGTATATATGATTGTATCATTGTAACATTGCATCATTGTTTTTGTTTTTGTGTAAATAATTGTATTGTATAAATGTTATGATCTTCGGTTGACACTGGAGGAAATAAAGAATCTCTCTCTCTCTCTCTCTCTCTCTCTCCTCTCTCTCTCTCTCTCTCTCTCTCTCTCTCTCTCTCTCTCTCTCTCTCTCTCTCTCTCTCTCTCTCTCTCTCTCTCTCTCTCTCTCTCTCTCTCTCTCTCTCTCGCTCTCTCTCTCGCTCTCTCTCTCTCTCTCTCTCTCTCTCTCTCGCTCTCTCTCTCGCTCTCGCTCTCGCTCTCTCGCTCTCTCGCTCTCGCTCTCGCTCTCTCTCGTCTTCTTGATACTTCAAACTTCCAAAATGCCTCTCAAACAACTTACATGTATGTTAGAATATGTAACTATTGTTTAAACTGTAATACTTTACATAATATTATGAAACACGTTATTATCAAATAGATGCAAAAACATATTTTATAATGGAACATTGTATTACGGTTTGGGGGTTTAATTATTTAAAATCTGGTGCCGTCAATCATTGACATTGATGTTGTAATCATTTGGAGTTTATGATTTTGTGACGACACCGTTGTCGATGTATCGACTCATGTTTAGTCAAGTCTAGTCTTCTGTGCATTTTCATGTTATCTTAAATATGGAGACCGAATACTAGATCAATCCCAAACTGGTATTGAATATTTCTTAGCAAGCAGAAACAGTATACCTACAGATACAGATCTTCCAATGTGATACACGCCGCCGATTGCTGAAATACTGACCAAGCGGCGTTAAACTATAATTCACTCACTGTTTCCATTGTGACGAATAGATGTTGAATGGGCGAATAACAAAATTAAAAGAATTATTTTTTACCTTTCAAATAATGAATTGTTACAAACCCCTTCTAAACCTAATTCGAAAGCAGAAAAAATTTGCTATATCATACAAGTGTAAATTTTCATATGAGTAATATTGATATTGCACACATGTGTAAAAGTTGTGCAAGCGAACAAAGCATTAGACATTGGGAAAAATCTTTTCCTGTTTTTTTCTTCCGTAATGTTTCGTTTTCGGAGCAGAACTAAAAAAATTCATTCAGATCATTCATTCGTTCATCAAATCTTTTTCAAAATTTACTTTTGTACTAACCATCTACTGCATTTTTGCCATTCTGAATTATAGTGCTTTTGTTTCCATGGTTACATTGTAAATTTGCTGATACTAAGCATGCGTTTTCCTCATCTACAATGTACTGAAGAGTTTCCTTTTGTTAATTTCAGACTCTTGAAATGGCGTTATTTAGAGATAGAAATAACAAAATGGAATTGACTCTTTGAAGTTTCTTTAGGTATTCTTGAAATATGACAAATGTCCTTAATTATCTAAAAGCTGCATTAGTTGTTCTATTTAAAGAAATATGTTGCAATATATTGGGGACCGGAGGGATATCCTGATGGCTCTTGTTGATCGTTCATGCAAAAAGCTAAATTCATAATCCATGATCATCTTGGTTTGCATAAAAAATGAAACTGTCTCGATTCACGGTTCGCACTTAATACAAGAACGAAATCCCTTTTTAGCTCGAAAATTGCTCAAATTAAAACAGAGGTTTTATCAGGATTTTATGCCTTCAGCTTCCTTTTTTGGGAACGACCAATATTTTTTTCATTTTTGTTACTTCATATATTAATGTTAACGCGCTCATATTGTTTAATTTGTACATGCAGTATGCTTACCAAATTCAAGACAAAATATATTTATGTTTTAAACTTATTAAGTATCAATTATTGTTTTTATGTGTATTTGTTGGATGTTTGGTGATGTATTGAAACGTATATAAAATTTATAAAGTTTTTTTTTGGATTAGGTTTTGTTGATCTACCGCACTGAGTCGTTACAGTTAATGTTGTTCATTGATGTTTTCCAGCAAATATTGTTTTTTAAATATTTTGAAACCTTTTCATTGTACACTGAAAGTACACATATCTCTAGACACTGTAACATTGAGACTTTTTGCAACGTTAAGAACTCTATTTCTGCATACTAAAGCTTAACAATCTTTGAATGTCCAAACGGGCGTGTTGGTAAGCTACTGGTATGGTCATTGCTGGTGTTGCCTGGCTAGCTAGTTTCACTCTTAAAGTTCAACAGCGTGGTTTTAAGGGTCCCCACTCAACCCGAATTCTGTTTCGAAGCCAAAAATGTCGGGAGACGTTGAAAGCCTTAAAGGCACCATTCCATGTGTTGAATTTTCTACATTTAGTGAGCTGTGCTTTATGATTTGTGGGCGATGCTTTGGAAATACATTATAACTTGTCCTTCCGTGAGAACGGCCAAAAACTGAAAATCTGAAGAATTTGAAACCTTAAGGGCACCTCTTCATGCGATGATTGTTTTGACGTACCAAGTTTGAATTTATGCTTGGGAAAAACATGACAAGTTGTCTTTCCATGGGAACGGTCAAAAGTGAAAGTCCGTAGAAGCTGAAAACCTCTTCATGCGATGATTATTTTAACTTACGATGTTTTAATGAGGTAACCCTTACGGCTTGTGGGATCTGATTCAGACATGGTATTGAAAGTTGTCTTTCCATGAAATATTTTAAAATATAAGAAGGCAGTTGTTGGAAATACACAAAGTTACGACTACATATACCAATATACCAATAAAGTTTAAATAAACTAAGTCGTCTGGACAGAACAATCAGCACACATGAACGGATGGAGGTATATTATATTCCACAACAACTTCATATATGGAGAGGGCAGAAAATCACAAATGCTTTATCAAAATGTTATGTCAAATCTACTGCCATGATTAATCTTTCAGTGAATTTAACTTTTTACATGCGAATACATGTAAGGGCTAATATGTCTCAGCTATCATGTGCTTGTGTGTGTTTCCTATATGACTTGTTCAGCCGAGTACAACAAATTTCTTGTCTGTCTGTCTGTCACTTCGATGTCACTTCACAATAAGTCCTTAATATATGTAGAGCGACCAAATTCAGAAATCAGTAGACGTTAGACATCTTAAAGGAACCCCATAGATAACAATCGTTTGTGAATGAAAGCAGACCTCTGGCTGTAAATTGGTGTTCTTACAAGACAAGATTCAGAAAAAGACATATACGATAAGATGACGATTTATTGTCCAAATTATTGCACAACAGAGTAATGATATATATTTGTAAGCGACACGAGATGAACATCAAAAATGACATCAAACGGATGTCTTCATGTAGGATAAAACACAAGATTGGCGTTATGATTTTGATATTAAAGGGGCAGTAGCACGTTTTTTGAAAATTTTATATTTTCAAATTTACACTGATAATTGCACGTTAATGCTATTTGTATTATTTGTATAGTGGCAAAAACGCTTTACACAAGTCAATCAACCATAATCAGCAGAGAACAAATTATAAAGATTCGTAAGTCCATCGGCAGCCATTTTGTGTGAACACCTTGAATTCATTTTGGGTAAGGAAAAGGAAAAACATGGCGATTTACATTATATATTTGATTTATTATTGCTTCATTAACTTTGAATAAATTGTCTTTTCTTTAGAACCATTTATTTGCATTTTCCTGACATCACCCTATATTCCCCCTAAAAACGTGCTACTGTCCCTTTAAGGAAGCCAAATGGGAAGGTTGATGTTTTGCTTCAAGCGAAGCTTTCTTCCCGAATGTTTTGAAATCCAAAGCATAACCGATCTTGATAAATATTTCCGGGAAAAGTGATACATTTTATGAACATAGTGGTACATCTTTGTAAAAATAAGATATATCTTTGAAAACAATGAAATACGTCTTTACAAGGAAGTTCCAGGATAATTTAATGACAATGATAATTATCAGAATGGTTTGTACAATATTACCCAACACCGCACATTACATAACGTGTTGGTTTAAACATATTTTCCGTTTTATACTGTTTACGACTGTGACTTTTTAGGTTATATTCAATGAATTGATGCATTCTTAAACTAACATACAAATCATCTTCATGCTTAAACATCCCAACAGGAATATCATTTAACGGGAACGGTACTGAAGACTTGCTACCATTTCCTAAATAAATCGTCACCAATTTTGAATTGGAGAAGTAAAGTAATTCGTCATGGACAGTTTCGTAGAAAAAGGTATAAATCTCCTTAGCTTCTGCTAATGGAGTTGGATTTCCTCCCGAATAGGGTTCCCTATGAATGTGATCCTTCAAACCAAAGTAGATGAGTTCTTTTTGACTGTCGGCTGCAACCTGGTGGAATGTATTATCATTACAATACAACTCTGTAATATTCTTCCCTTCTGGGGTACCCCTGGCCAAACATCGTTTATTGTTCTTCTTCCAAAGACAAAACACGAGTATTTGTCTGCTCTCATCCACAGCAACAACATCAACGGCCTTTAGTCCCTCTATACGAACCGGTGACGTGTTGTTAAGGTACATGAAGTACATCTCAGCTTCAATGGTAACCAAGAGAAGCTTATGTTGTGAAAACATGAAGCATACCGCTGTTATGTTCTTCATTACCTCGGCTAGTTTTATGTCCATTGTAATCTCCTTTGCAACTGGGATCAGTTCTACAGTTTTTGCATAACCTGCTGAACTATACGGAATCTTTAGAATATACTGGGTCGGACGTTTTCCTGGAATAGATGGTTAAACGTACTTAAGACCGTCTCTAATTCAACAAGTGAGTTTAATGGAGACGATGGGCGTTCATTCTTAATTATATCATTTATTTTATTTGAAATGAGAATGAAAGTTTGTTAAAAAGGTGAACGAACTACAATCGTGCAATCCCTCTTGAAACGTGCGAACAAGTATAATGTGTTTTTTCCGATTTATATTCTTAATCAACTAAATTTAAACGTTGTGCGTAGGATTACTATTTATAGAACGAAAGTTTAACTATAGTGTTTTTTGTATAGTGCTAAAGTATAAGTTGTATCTAGAAGTTTGTTAGTTTGTACTTTTTAGTTTGGCACGAAAGTAACGGAATGAAATAACCTTAAAAGGCTAAACCTGAGTAAGTGTTTTAAAAGTAGAGTGATCTTTTCCAGACGCTGTACGTGTAGGTATGAAAGATGGTTTTATCTGCTAGAAATGGGGAGATAAAGGTAACATACCATATGCTGCATTCTTCTTTTCTATGTCAGAACTCTGCGATAAAGATGAAAAAAGATGAAAATACATCGTAGATTTCAACATAATAGAAGTCTACTACTCGAATAAGTACATTGAAAATATACTTTTTTGTTAAGAATTTGTTCATATTAGAAGTCTACTACTCGAATAAGTAATAAATAATATACTTTGTGTTATACACGTCTTCATAATAGAAGTCTACTACTGGAATAAGTACACAAATTATATACTTTGTGTTAAGAGTTTCTTCGTAAATATGCATTTAACATTCACGAAGCATTCAATCAAATAATTATATTATCCATCCGTACATGTTTTTGGTTATAAACTTGAATTTAAATTTTCCTGCGCTCTCGATAGGCTTTGAACAATAACGTTTGAGCTGATAGTTGGAACTGCAAGCCAATTCTTGAATCGTTTTCTAAAGAATACACATATACCCGTATGATTTTTTAATGATAATTAGATACAATTATCACGTAAACGTGCCGTCATATCTAAAAGATCTTCCAAAACAGTCAGTCAATAGCTCATGTACGACTCGTTCGTTTCAAGATTCTATTCCATCGTATGGAAATGTCGAGAAAAACTGGCTTCCTCTTTTGCGATGTCCCACGAAAGAGATGTTACGAACAGTAGTTTGAAGACGTCAATAGCGATAAATTTTGCTGCTCGGCTAAATTATTAAATATCTTTCAGGTGTTCAAATCTCGGAATTAATCCAATATTCATGAAAATCATATTTTGAATATATGTTTATCTCAACATATGCGTTGTTTAAATTAAGATGATTAGATTTTTTATTTTTTATTTATTCATTACGTCAAATCCAAGATTCGAACCCACTTAAACACACATGTGTGTAACGATGGATGGCTAGGTTGAAGACATCTCACGGGAGAAAACAAGACAACTACACGAAACGACGTTAAATACATGACTGAATGCGAGTAACAGGTCGCGCGTGTATGGTCGCGTACTGCACGTGCACGGCGTGAACTTCTGGGTGGAGGCTAGCGCGGTGCAGGTTGTTGCATCCCAACTGTGAATCTATCCCATCTTAAGATGGGATAGCTCTCGAGGCTATCCCAACTGTGGATAAAGCACTATTCCAAGTTGGGATATCCCATCTTAAGATGGGATAGCTGGATCGGTTTTTGATTTTGAAAATGATTCAACATTGAAAAAAGTGTAGAAAAAAGAATTTGATCAAAAAATGACTTTAATGGATTAAAAAAGACTGGTTGATGAAATAATTTGATAAGATAACGTGTTTGATGAAAAAAAGTCTTTGAAGAGAAATCACATTATGAAATGTTTATTTTGAGGAAATGTTGCCTTTGATAGATTTTTTTGATAAAATATTGATATTGATAAAGGTTTTTGTAAAGTGGAAGTACTGAGGTTAATGAAAAATAGGACTTTGAAGAAAAATCTCCTTTCGCTGAAATGGTTGACTTTGATGCAAACATATATATCTTAATGCTTGTTTTAGACATAAACATTTTGATCTTTGTTGCTCTGTAGCTCATCAGACTTTTGATTAAAATATGTTTTGACCCCTGTGACCCCATTTGGGGTCATGGGGTCACGAAATCTACAATTCAGAATCCCCATTTGCCAAGGAGTCTACACACTACTTTTCAGCTCTCTATACATTTTGGAACTGGAGAAGAAGATGAAAACAGGCTTTTAAGATTTTGACCCCTGTGACCCCATTTGGGGTCATGGGGTCACGAAATCTACAATTTAGAATCCCCATTGGCCAAGGAGTCTACACACAACTTTTCATTTCAGCTCTCTAGACCTTTTGGAACTGGAGAAGAAGATGAAAATAGGCTTTTAAGGTTTTGACCCCTGTGACCCCATTTGGGGTCATGGGGTCACGAAATCTACAATTTAGAATCCCCATTGGCCAAGGAGTCTACATACAACTTTTCGGCTCTCTAGACATTTTGGAACTGGAGAAGAAGATGAAAATAGGCTTTTAAGGTTTTGACCCCTGTGACCCCATTTGGGGTCATGAGTTCACGAAATCTACAATTTAGAATCCCCATTGGCCAAGGAGTCTACACACAACTTTTCAGCTCTCTATACATTTTGGAACTGGAGAAGAAGATGAAAACAGGCTTTTAAGATTTTGACCCCTGTGACCCCATTTGGGGTCATGGGGTCACGAAATCTACAATTTAGAATCCCCATTTGCCAAGGAGTCTACACACTACTTTTCAGCTCTCTATACATTTTGGAACTGGAGAAGAAGATGAAAACAGGCTTTTAAGATTTTGACCCCTGTGACCCCATTTGGGGTCATGGGGTCACGAAATATACAATTTAGAATCCCCATTGGCCAAGGAGTCTACACACAACTTTTCATTTCAGCTCTCTAGACCTTTTGGAACTGGAGAAAAAGATGAAAATAGGCTTTTAAGGTTTTGACCCCTGTGACCCCATTTGGGGTCATGAGGTCACGAAATCTACAATTTAGAATCCCCATTGGCCAAGGAGTCTACACACAACTTTTCGGCTCTCTAGACATTTTGGAACTTGAGAAGAAGATGAAAATAGGCTTTTAAGGTTTTGACCCCTGTGACCCCATTTGGGGTCATGGGGTCACGAAATCTACAATTTAGAATCCCCATTTGCCAAGGAGTCTACACACTACTTTTCAGCTCTCTATACATTTTGGAACTGGAGAAGAAGATGAAAATAGGCTTTAAAGGTTTTGACCCCTGTGACCCCATTTGGGGTCAAGAGGTCACCAAAACAAATATTTATAATCGGTATTGGCCAAGGATTCTACACACAACTTTTCAGCTCTCTAGACCTTTTGGAACTTGAGAAGAAGATGAAAATAGGTTTTTAAGGTTTTGACCCCTGTGACCCCATTTGGGGTCATGGGGTCACGAAATCTACAATTTAGAATCCCCATTGGCCAAGGAGTCTACACACAACTTTTCAGCTCTCTAGACCTTTTGGAACTGGAGGAGAAGATGAAAGTAGGTTTTTAAGGTTTTGACCCCTGTGACCCCATTTGGGGTCACGAAATCTACAATTTAGAATCCCCATTGGCCAAGGAGTCTACACACAACTTTTCGGCTCTCTAGACATTTTGGAACTTGAGAAGAAGATGAAAATAGGCTTTTAAGGTTTTGACCCCTGTGACCCCATTTGGGGTCATGGGGTGACAAAATCTACAATTTAGAATCCCCATTGGCCAAGGAGTCTACACACAACTTTTCAGCTCTCTAGACCTTTTGGAACTGGAGAAGAAGATGAAAATAGGCTTTAAAGATTTCGATAGATACATTTTATTTTTTTGAAGTTTGGAATTACTAAATATGGTATTACATATAATATATTATGAAAAATAACTTTCCTTTAATGAAATCAACTGTTATATAAAAAGGACTTTTTTAATGATTTTAGGAAACATTGAGGTTGATAAAACCTGATCCTATGATTGCCGAGAGGGGCTAAATTTAAAAAGTTGTTTTGTAATAAACGCGATCATTTTTTATCTCTTTCATGTCTGCCAATATACTATCTTACCTGCTTATTGTTCCTACATACAAAACTATCCCTTTACTTGAATTAAGGGAATTTTCAAAGAAACCCTTCAATGGATAATACATATTCTTTCAAGAATTTACAATTAAGATAGCTTATGAGAATTCATTTTCAGACAAATAGAAGAGATATGTAAGTTGTTTTGTCTGTGAACGATAGCAACGTTTGAACGTCACACAAACATAACACGAAAACGGAAAGTTAAACTTTATGAACGTTAAACTATATCTATGAATAGTCAGCCTATTCAAGGTTTCACTATAGGACAAATGTTCATTGTCATTTATCAAATGTTATTAAATACAAATAACAAGTTACCGAGTCACTACATTACACATGGATATATATAGGCATACATCACTTATTTGTACATTGTAGTGATACAAAGAGTTTGTATGAAACATTATAGCTTTTAATGGATATGAGTTTACTCTTTCTTTATATTATGTCTCGGTCGTTACATTAAACCTAATGGCACCATTCTTCTATTGTAACACTGATCAATACAATTTTTAAAAAGCATTAATTTCAGCAAAGCTTTTCTATAACCGCCGTTAATACTTAAACTATCATGTTTTTTCAAACGAATATGTACCCGTGGTCAACCTGATACTACCTGTTGATATATTTGGTCATTTCATTCCATACATAAACGCATATATTCAAATACATGATACAATACAATAACAGATACAGGAAGAAGTTGTTTCGGTGTTGAAGGCCAAAGACCCATGTACGAAAGACAATAGTGGCATTACACGTTTAACATGGAACGATGCAGACATTAAGTTTCTATTTGTGGCTGATCGACATTCAAGGGCCAAAGTAAAAAAAGACCCCTAAATAATGCAAATTCAAATAAAGGGGAAATTTACATTACGACGATGTATACTGTTTTAAGAACGGTTTTTAAGGATATTAAGACAGGTTTTGGAAGATAAAGACATCACATCTGGACAGCCGAGTATAAAACTAAGTTTTTCACCATCATCAAAACTTAAAATATATCTAAAATACTTGTACATTTTGCTAAAAGTTGCGATCGCTCATTGGCATATAAAGGACAGTGTTATAAAACATGACATTCATTTTCAATAAAATCCTTACAGTAAAAACAGGTTCTTTCTGTTAAAGGATAGCCAATGTACCGACCAGTTTCAACTTTTAGTGGCGCTGCTCCACATCTAAAAAGAGCTAGGGCTTTTCTCATTGCACGGGACATATTACAATTAAATAAAATTTACAGCCAAACTCAAATTTAAAAGTGCAATACGCACGTAGCTTATTACCACCCTGGCCATTTAACTTTCAACTCGTGACAATTCGCATTTCCATCTACCGACAAATTCATTGAAAACACCCTCTGTAACTTTTGACACAACAAAAGGAATGTGATAAACTACGTTAATATCCTTAAAATGGTTGAGGTTAAGATCTTATAACTTCTTACAAACTCTAAAATCCCAATTTCGTTTACACCGTATTGCTAAAACAGCACTCCACCTAAAAACTTTACTGGTTACTCTATCCATATCTAAATGACAAAGATGTCTGAAAAACCTCGTCACACTCCACTGATAAACAACTGTAAACTTACGCAAACCAAGGAAGAAGCGCATAGCCCTATTATGAACTGCATTTCAGCATGAAAAATTATAAGTGCCCCATATTGCCGAACCATACTCTAGAGTGGACCACACCATAGACTGATATAACTTAGAGTAAGTCTGATACTGCATGCCACCAAGAAGTTTGTACTTAGTTATAAGTAAACCTAGGGTCCTGCTTGCTGACCTTGCAACTAATTTAGCAATAAGATAAACATCAAAATGTTCCGACAGAAAAAGTCCTAAACATAGCTGTCAACAACTTCTAATTTAAAACCACCGCATTAAAATTAAAATTAAAACATTAAAATCAAAGTTGTTGTTGAGTTATTTCAATGTATAAACTGAACTGAAATCCAAGTCCTAATCTAAATCAAAATCAAAACTATATTATACATGTATATGTATACAGTTAGCTAGTTAGCGAATGTGAATCTAATGTACCCAATTCCATAATACTATTTTATTTATACAGTTATATATATATATTATAAGTTTGTTTACTATCAAACTTATTGTTTATAAAAATCAAACTGTTGGTGTCTAAAATCAGCTCAAAATATATTTTTCTTCAAAATTAACATTCCATAAGAAGTTTTTTCAACAATCTTTATATTTCTTCATAACTTTATGTTTCATCAAATACTTATCAAAATAATCCATCAAAGTCAATATTTTATGAAAAACATACAGAGTTCATTGATAAAATTTTAATCAAAATATACATTTTAAAAGGTATTTCTATTCAAAGTCATTTTCCATCAAACTCAATATTTCATAAAGCACTTTTAGATTTTTGTTGTCAAAATCAATATTTCAAAAATAGATCAAATTATTTTCGTTGTTATCAAAGTCAATATTTCATTAAATTATTTCATCAATCATAAATATTTATTTTATCAAAAGTTTTTAATATATTTTTCTTCAAAATTATCATAATTTCTCTTCAAAGTCCTTTTCCCACCAAACTCAATATTTCATCAAACACGTAAAAGAAATCTATCAAAGTCAACCTTTCCATTAAATTAACATTTCAAAAAGGTAATTTTCCTTCAAAGTCATTTTTATCATCAAATTCAATATTTCATCAAACACAATAATAGAAAATCATCAAAGTTAATATTTCATCAAACACGTGAAAGGAATCCATTTAAAGTCAATCTTTTTATTCAAATTAACATTTTATAAGGTAATTTCTCTTCAAAGTAATTTGTTTTTCAAAGTTTCATATTTTCAAACGTCAATTTTAAAAAAAAAAATTGATCCAGCTATCCCATCTTAAGATGGGATATCCCAACTTGGAATCGTACTATATCCACAGTTGGGATAGCCCGAGAGCTATCACATCTTAAGATGGGATAGTATCCATAGTTGGGATGTAACACAGGTGACTAGACTGTATGCAAGTCTTGACTCATCATTACAGTTTATACTACTTCCGTTTATATATTCAAGATAATAAACAACAACAAGCACGTTACGAATTTTAAATTTTTCAACAAAGTTACAAAAATTAAATCCATTTACCTCAACGCTTGATGCTGGGCAACTGAACCAGATGTCTTTAATTGCTGGACCGGAAACAGCCCCTTGAGGAACACACCTTTGTATTTTCATTTTGTTCTCTTCATCACTGAAACACACCATGATGCAAAGATCTGCATCTTCTACTATGTTATTGCTTGTAATATTGGTTACAAGGAAAACTAACGTGCCATAGTTACATTCGAAGGCAGGCCAAATAAGGATGGTGAGGACACCAAGAATCATTTTCGGCACTGCTAAAGATTATTTACTTTGCATAACGAAAATGCTTTTTCGGTCTTATGGTACATGTACCTTCTCAAAAGGGTTAAAAATGACAAAACGCTTTTATCGAGTGTATTTTGTTTCCTCTGTCAGGTGAATTTACCAACTGAAATGTATGTGTTAAATATCTTCTCACGGTATGTGTAAAAGAGAAATAAGGATTTATTATTTATGCACATACACCTGTTTAAAGTATTTAATTTCTTATTAGAAATAACACCAGATTATATTTCCTCATAACATTCCGCTGATAGGTACCAATTTGATACAGAGTCAATTTTACTGATTATATTTACATAAAAATAATAACCACTTTGCTCATTCATTATTAAGTTTTTCTCGTAATCAGTAATTATATAAAGGACTTACTTACCTTTCGTTTATGTTTCAGATTGTTGGATAATTTGACAAAAGCCCAATCTACCACATTACAAGTTTAAAAACTATCACAAAACACATTGAGAACTTATGTCACAAATGTGATGTCGGTTGACAGATTTGATTGACAGTTTTACCTTTCCGTTGCTTTTATTGGACAAAATAATATAGGGATAATCTGATTTTTTTAAATTGATATTTCATGAAATTGTCAATGAAACTTTAATATTACATCATTGTCGTTCATTTTAAAATGTTCATACATGTATATATCCCTAGCCGTTTTGGGCAAATAAGGTTCAATAGTTGTCAATTTAGGACATGTGATGTTGAATGACATGTTAACCCTTCCATTTCTTGTATTGGACGAAATATTATAGGGGTATTTCGATTCTTTGGTTGATACTTCATTAAGTGATCAATGAATAAAACAATATTTATAATTCAATTAATCAAGTCTGAAAGCGGCTATTGAAACCGTAAATAAAATGTCAGGCCTCAAAATAAATGTTGAAAAATCGCTGTATGGGTTTAGTGGCTGGAAAAAAGAATATACCTACATGTATATTGGGACTCTGGTAATTTTGAAATTCTTGGAATTACCCTCAATGCAGAAGAGAACTTTGGGTAGTCAATACAAAAACAAGAATTGAAAATGTAATGAGAATTCTTGCTTCTTAAAAGCACAGACCTCTAACACTGATAGGTAAAATAACTGTCTTAAAATCCCTAGCTCCGTCCTCTCTGCTACATTTATACAGATACATATATATGGTATATATAATTCTGAATGAAAGTGGAAATTTTCATTAAAGCCCATACAAAAAGGGTCATGTATCTGGATACAAATACTACTCTCTTCGGCTTCAATGCGCAATCTAAGTTGCTCAATCACCTACTTTTATTGAGCAAAAGCTTTACCGGTATATTCTTAAGTAGCCTCAAAAGTGAAGCCTTATCATTTGATAACGCTATCAAAAAGTACAAACAAGTTTATGCCATTGAAAATTTTATTGCTTTTTAAATTCGAAGTTATAAAGCCTTTGACAAAAATGGTCTCCACTTTCAAACACATTTTAATGCAAGGTATTTACTACGTTTTCTTAGTGTACACCATATAGCCATTGAACCGTATTCTAACCTGACTGCCGTGACAATAGACACTATTATTATGTCATGCTTATGTAACTGCATTAAACAATTGCTGGAATAAAAAAAATTCAATTAATAATTTCCGAAACTATTTTGGCAAGCAAGTTCAGAGGTTGTCAATTTCACACATGTGATGTCGATTAATAGATTTTCCCTTCCATTGCATAGTTTCATTTTTCGTTGGATCAGAAACATTGACAATGAATAAATGCCCCGAGGAAGTATAATCTAGATATAACATTCCATTACTTATCAACACACTAAATATCGTTTCTTGAAATTCCAATTTCGCAATCAGTTTGTAAGGTGGAACTTCAGAGATATACACAGTAGTTGCACTGGAATAGACCAGTTTCGAGTTATATGCCATACTCCTTACAAATGCTCTCTCAACAATCACAGTTAACCCTTTACCCTCATAACTGATGCTATAGATGTCCGATACAGAGGCAATGTAGACCATCTTATTCGTTGTATCTAAAACCATTGATTTGAAGGAAATTCTTTCATGCCAGCAATGTACTGAAGTCTTTCCTAAACCAGTCACCAACATACGAAATAAACACAGCGAGGCAGAGGTCTTTGATGTAAAGAACATGAACTGGTTTTTATTGTCAACTGACACAACATGCACCTTAGGGGTTTGTAGACATCGTTTCGTCATTGTATTGATCTTGAAATAACACAGTTTCTTGTATCTCGATTCTACCACAAACAATGTTCGATTTTTCTTTAGTAACGACATGGAGAGAATGCCTCCCACGGCTTTAACTTCAACTAGGGATCCGTTTTGGGGAAAATATGCAAAGCTGGGTGACATTGAAGACAACGGAACCAGGTAAAGGGGTTTTGAACCCGAGTTTGGATCCGTTTCCATTTTCTCTGAAAAGCAAAAGAGTTTTCTACGAATTAGATATAATGATTCATATATGCTGTAGCTTCCATAGAAATCATTAATCATGACGAGCAAAATTGCTATGAAGGTATATCCTGACTAACTTACAGGGCCCTGATTGTACATCTGATTATGAGACCAGGATCTTTATGTTATGAAAGCTAACCGCCATCATCATCAACATCATCAGCGTCATCATGATCATCATGATCATCACCACCATGATCATCATCATCATCATATTATTATTCTCAAGAAACCACCAACGGTGGTACACGAGACAGATACAATAATACCTTGCTGTATGAACGGGTCTTAGAAGTCACGTGAGATGCGCACGCAGCCTACGAGATCATTAGCACGTTGCCTCGTACCGTGAAAGCACGGTGCTACGAGTATAGCTGACAAAAAATTGTCAAAAAGTTGGGAGCAAACTTCCATATCATTTGCTACATACTTCATTCTAAGTTCCGAATATAGAAAATACTTAAAATTTTGCTGGAATGAAAAACTTTACCATTTCACTTGTTTGCCCAATGGTTAAGGGTCTGCACCCCGCATATTCACTAAAATCACAAAAGTGTTTTTTCTCAGCTCTGAGAAAGATGGGTCACATGAGTTTGAATCCTCTGTCCTGTCTAACTACAAACTTTCTGCAAAGGCTAAGCAAATCTTGTGTGCATCCTGGAGAGACAGGACAAAGAAACAGTACAACTCCTACGTTAAAAGATGGTTTATTTACTGTGCTAAAAGGGACAGTGATCCCTTTTCGTCTGCTATAGAGGACATAATAGAATTCCTAACTGAACTGTTCGAGAGTGGACTGCAATATAGTGCATTGAATACAGCGAGAATCGCTCTGTCATCGTTTCTTTGTTTGGACAGTCGTCCTGTTGGTTCACTTTCGATTGTTATTCGTTTTATGAAAGGTGTTTTAATCTCAGATCTGCTCTTCCTAGGAATAATGTCACTTGGGACACAAGATGTGTGCTATCTTTTCTGAGGAAATTGTCACCTGTGAAAAATATTTACTTAAAATGTTGAATTTCAAATTAATCATGTTGATTGCTCTCCTCTCAGGACAGAGGATTCAAACTTTAAGTTTAATCGATGTGAGGAACATATCGATATCTGGAAACTTGCTGAAGATAAGAATTGGAGACATTATAAAACAAACTCGTCCTGGGTTTCGCGCATACCCTCCAGACAGCTGACTTTGTGTTCTTACCGTGTATAAGGAATACATGGCGCGTACAAAAACTTTACGGAAGGATAAAACACAACTTTTTGTGAGTTATGTAAAACCATATTCTCCAGTGAGCAAAGATACTCTTTCGAGATGGATAAGGACTGTGTTGACAATGTCTGGTGTAGATCAGGGATCTTCACTCCTCACTCAGTACGAGCTGCAGCCTGCTGTGCTGCCCTGCGAGCTAAAGTGCCAGTTCAAACTATTTTACAGACAGCTGGCTTGACAAAAGACTCTACCTTTGCCAAATATTATCAGAAACTTGAAGCTAAAAAAGCTCATTTCAGTGATTCTATTTTTAAAAGTGTGACTTAAATTATGTTAGTCAATTTAAGTGACATGTAGTCAGTATTTTATCTGGAAATTTGACGATCCTGTTAGTTTTTATGCAAAGCTGATCATCAGACACTGTGCCGGTTTTATTTCTCAGTATGTGGAGATTTGTTTATCTGCAATATGAAACTGTTGTTGTATTTTTCCAAGCATTAAACTATGTGTTTACCCTCTTACACCACATCTCTCTTTCTTCATATGAAGTATTGGTGTTTGTGGAAGTGCTTGGTCACAACTTTAAAATCTCACGTGACTTCTAAGACCCGTTCATACAGCAAGGTATAATTCGATAATTAAACGAGACTTACCTGTAAGGTGAAGTTTGATTCGAGTTATACCTTGCTGATGACGGGCTTAGAGGTCATGTGCCCTCCCTATTTTCCCTCCTTAGTACCAATTGGATGCTTGTTTGTGACCAAGCCACTCTTTAAACAATGATCTCGTAGGCTGCGTGCGCATCTCACATGACCTCTAAGCCCGTCATCAGCAATGTATAACTCTAATCAAACTTCACCTTATAGGTAAGACTCGTTTGATTATCGAATTATAATATAATTTATATAACAAATAACACAATAGCAAGAATTACAAAGACACATGCTGTAAACGAACATCCAGCCTTTTTAACAATCATAACTGTTATTTATAAGACATTGGTGTAAGTGGTTGAACATGATATGTTTTGAACATGATATAGCTTTGAACATACCAGGCCTTTATTGAGTTATAAATAGTATTTAAAGAAACTTACCAATATCAAAAATCTGAAACAAAAATTGTATAACAATGTTGATATTACATTATGAGTAATGATTAAAGAAATACAAAACCTTGGAATACCGTGTCTTCCATATGTGAAACACAAATATCCGTGAAAAAATTCTTTACAACCAATGATTTAAAATACTCAGGTTATAACTTATGATATAGAATACATTGAATAAGAAGAAGGCATGATGCCAAATAAGCTTCATTAAAGCTCCCAACATGTTCCTACATGGACCATAACTCTGTAATGTTCTCTCATTTTCGAAATCTTGACACCAGTAAGATACACAGCAAATTTGGATATCATAAATATTCTGACAAAAACTGTCCCTTTTAACTCGGACGGACGCACCGACAGACGGACGAACAGACGCAACGACGCATGGAGGAACGGAGCCCAATCCTATATCATCCTTCAATTTCGTTGCCGGGTATAATAATATAGATAATGGACAGACGTTTTGCCCATGTGTTCTTTGATATACCCTCAGTGCATATGAAAGATTTTGAATTAATAAATTTTCAAATTATTCAAATTTATCCACAAATTGTTGAGACTATTGGAATCCTTCAGACATTCCATAGTGTTAGAAATCTTACCTTTTGGGGACAAATTATCCACTCATCAGTTTTTGTCTTGTCTTTGGCTTCTTTGCATGGCTTCAATTGTACAGATTCTTTCAGTGCCTTTACACACAAATGTCTACATGCTGTGTCGTTTTCTTGAACAAGTCCATGAGCAAATTTCATTGAAATTACTGAGTCTTTTCTGTCAGGGATTCCTGTCATTAATGCTAGGGGGAACAAGAACGCAAACCACGTAAACCACGATCCCCTCATTGTGGTTAAGACTTGGAGTATTTGGTAAATAATTGATTTTTATCGCGTAGATAAACGAATGGCGAAACAAATCGAAAAAGTCATGCAAGTGTACACCTTCATATTAAATAGAGTCTCTAATTGTATCTATATGTATGTTAATGTTTTTATATTAATATAAACCAAACATTGATACACCTTTTTGAATTACATCACATGTCTCAAGTTTCATGTACTACCTTAGGTGGAAATTTGATAATAAACATCGTGATGATATCGGCTTTACGATAGCTTTTACCTTTTGGATAATACGTAACAGTGTTTTTAACAGCTGCATTTGTACACAACTCTCATGAGAAAATGTTGTATTGAAAAGCACTGTTCTCGTTTTTACAGCAGTGTTTTCTTTGTTTAAATATCAATGATATTCATAATGCATATCTGTACTCTACTTGGTGCATGATATTTTCACTAACCGTTAAGTTGTTAACGTTTATAGACATTATCCACGCAGAATTATATCTTCCCACACTGGCAATCAAAATATCAACGCGCATAGCACGTTTGTAAGTTTAAGATAAGGCTTGTAAGTTTTATCTGTTTAAAAGGGTGGGAGATTAAATTTATTTAAAAAAGCTTCTGAATATATTCATAATATAAATTTGTTAATGAAAATGAATTCCGCTCTCCTTTGTTTGCCAACGTTATGTTGATGTACAAAAAACATTTTCAATCAGTACCTTTTGAAGTATCGTTTGACTTCTTTCTCTTACTTTGTAAAATGTCTGTAAATTCTGTGTACCCCTGGTGACGTTGTTTGTTAGCGCTGGATGTCTTAAAACAAGGAATTTGATAGTGAGTACATGAAAGTGTGTCCCCCACTTTTAACATCAGCCATCAATACCTCCAGACAAAACCCAAACATAGGTAACCAAATGTTACATATGTCGACAGAACATTCAAATACAATTTGAAAATCATAATGATTATAGATTGTGTAAATCAATGATACAGTTACTACAATCTAAATATAAATATCAATTGAAATGAATTCCGTTTCTTGAAGAGTATTCGGGGAGAAATTGATAATACTGCAGCGTTACTTTTGCTCTGCAGTATACACAATATAGACAATACCTATTGATATCAATGCCTATTTGGTTAGAGAGTTTATTCTGAAAATATTCCTGGTATGCATCGTCTGACATTTTACACGTAAATCATTTGATAAAATTCCATTTATATCTTGAAAATATTTTCACAATTATCAGAATTTTTTAAAAACTATTTCACCCAATTACATAAAGTAACCTTTTATAAACATAACTGTTCAAAAAAATACGTTGACAAACAACACGCGGTGGTAAAAGTACAAAGTGGTCGCTTATCAAATATTTGTTATAGATCAACTGGTATGTTAAACCTCACAGAGGCACATCCTGTCATGAAATGTTGATACAACCTCTGTTCTAACTCGCCGAAATCCGTGGGTTCCGACATTTTCCCCTGGCGGAAAAAATGCACCACAAACGATAAGAGTTTCTTTATCAAATGACAACGCTTCTCGCATGGAAAGGGTGGTTCATATCACAATGCTTTTGCCATGACAGTACCCAAAATTAGAATTTTAGAACAGCGTCGCTGATTGCACAACTTAATTTGATTGCTTCCAATCAGCCAATCAGGCACATACCATATATCCCACAAAGTCGTCGTTTGAATAGAACAGAGGCTGCCTTCAAAATTTCATGACTTGATCTGCCTCTGTGGGGGAGAGAATAGCAAAACCTTGGATAAAGTCCTCCTCCACCGCCCACAAAGTAATTTGTTAAAGAACAAGAACATATGGAACTTTTATTGAATCACTTTAAAAAATCGCATATGCATTACGCACATTGAAGTAGTGCCGTTTGTTATTCTTATATAATAGATAGATAAACTACATAGTCAGTCTACATCTACATCTACATTAAACAGCAGAAAAAGCCTCCTATTACGATTTATTTATTGGGACGTGTGATGTAATAACAAGTTTTAGAGAATACACGAGTTGATTTGGGGAAATAATTAAAGGGGCAGTAGCACGTTTTTATGTTGAATATAACATTTTACTTAGAAGAAGGCAATAATAGAAGTACAATAACATGTTATAAGCGTATTAACATTTTGTATGGTTTGTAGTATTAAAGGGGCAGTAGTATTTAGGGGTAATATAAGGTGATGTCAGGAAAATGAAAATGAATCATGGTTCCAATTGAAAGACAATGTATTTAACTAAATGGAGCAGTAATAATTCAAACAACGTGCTACTTCCCCTTTAAGATGCGTACCTTTACATGTGCTTTGACCCTTGCTGACTTTTAAAAACTGTTTTATAAACGTTAAATTTGAGAGATTCGACGTTTTTAAGAAATATTGTATTTTGAAGGGTTAGTTCACTCTCTTGAAGCTTTGAAGGTTCTTAAATAGATCCGACTAGGATAGTAAAACTCCAATTTTAATTTAACTATTAGATGGTGAGTCGTCAAGCCTTCAAGGTCCGATCCTACAACCTCCGTATCGTTAAAGGGACAGTCCTATCGGTGTATTTTTTGTAGAAACGAAGTTCAAGGTGGCATTCGATTTAATACATATAATGATATAAGCACATGGTAATAACACTATAAAGTTAAAACATGTTACTAAGGAGAACACCTTTTGATGATTTATTTTTATCAAAGAAGTACGCACAATTAATAGGTAAAAACAATAACATTGAAAAGTTTAGCCAACCATCGACTCTACGAGTTTGAATAGGCTAGCTATGGCATAACATGATGGTAATAACGTGTGAATTCATTTTGGGTAAGAAAAAGGAATCGCATGGCTCAATTTTGCATTATATATTTGATATAATACTGCATTTAGTTTGAATAAATTGTCTTTCAATTGGAACCATTTAATTTCAGTTTCCCGGAATCATTTATTTTAATACTGAGAGGCCACAGACCTGTAGTAATAGTACACAGAACTAGAGTGCCGTGGGATTGCATCATCGGATGAAAACGTTCTCCATATAAAGCACAACATTGTTATCAATAAATAACACATAGAAGGCGATTTACAATCGTATGTCTCACAACCACTTGGAAGTTGTTTGAAAGGTCGAAAACATCCCCCACAAAAACCTCACGTTTTTTGCCGAATGTTGCGAAAAACTTCCCATTATAAACAAGGATATCCCACGGATACATTTTGAAGTCAAAATAGGAAGTTTCTCGATATGGGGAAACCGAAGAGACTATCAGCCGTTTGGACTCTGTACGGTACAGCTTCTTGTTTGTCTGGTCGAAGTTCATTTTCGTTATAAAACTACCTTGGACTAGCTTTGTCAGCTGTTTTCCATTGTACCTGATGCTGTAAATATTCGTTTTAGAACTAGTGTAGATGATTTTATTCTCAGTGTCAGGTGTCATAGACCGGACAATGTCTTTTGTTTCCGGCAAAACACATTAGATGGATTACTTCCGGGGGACATTTGAATAATGCACATTTTTCTAGGACGATACCTGACGACAAGAAACACAATATGGTTGACGTTGTCTGCTGTAACTACGTAAGCCCGGAAGTCTGAATCCAACAGTAACAGAAGGTTTCGGCCAATTGAGAGGTTACATAAAGTTTGTGTTCAGCAACTGAATAAGATATGCAGGAAATAAATCCCAAGGATTTCAATGTTTGAAAAGCAATGACGGAATTATTGTGTGGGATTATTCCAAATATGGGCAGATCTTTCATGCCACTGACAGGAACCAGACGAATTCTTTGAGAAGAGGAAGTTGGGCTTTTGTGATCCTGATCTGTAGATAAAAAATAAGGTAAATAAGGTAAATGCAATGATCAATAGGGGAGAAGATGTATTAGGATTTCTAACCGTCAACATCTTTAAACATAATAGACGCTTTATTTTACCCCAGCGTACGCTGCTTGTTCCTCTCAACAGTTTTAGTTTTTAGACTTCTTGATGGCTAGTGGCATAAAATCATTTAGTGCTCATAATTTATATCTTAAATGAACATCATTCTTTTTGTCACTATGTATGTTATGTGCGTTTCGTTTTTAAATGGTGGAATGTAAATTTGTTAATTATTGTTGTCTATGTGTATGCAGAAAGAATCCTCTTCGGGTATAATATGTACTTCAGCACATTCCATGTCATCATGAAATACTGATTTTGACACTATTGGCGGATGAATAATTATCTTAGAAAATACAGCGGATATAATTTTATAAATTGTAATTTGTTTTATAGACTTCTAGCATATATGCTATATTTCAACACTAGTATGTTCAAACTTACTTGGTTTCTCGATGGCGATCTGAAAGGATAAGAAATATTAATTGATCCAATCACCAAAGAGGACGTGAAACGTTCGTTAAAGAAAAATGTAGACATAACCGGAGTGTTTTATCAGCGATATAGCGTACCATTTTGCCTTAAAGAGGCAGTAGCACGCTTTTTGAGGAATATAAGGTGATATCAGGAAAATGAAAATAAATGGTTTCAGTTGAAAGACAATGTATTAAAACTAAATAAAGCATTAAAAAAAAATGTGATTGTAGTAAATTGTCATTGTGAATATGAAATAAACACATTTGATATTCTTAATACGTTCTCGTCTGTCTGTAGATTCAAAAGGGAGTAACTCAAACTTGTGTGGTTCACTTCAGTAGTCCGAACATTTCACTATCCGAACGTTTTTGATGAAAAACGAAAGCGTTCGGATTATCGATATCAATATGATGAAAAATTGCTCAATGCGATTCCCTTTTCTTACAGTAAATGAATTCAAGGTGTTCACACAAAAATGGCTGCCAATAGAAGAAGAACTTTATTCAGTATAAAGGCCACAGGCCCATGTACATTGTATACATTACAGATTATAATAATTTACGGTTTTGGTGCAAGATAATGAAACATCCTTATATTTAACAGGTCAATGAAATTTAAGTATACAACTAAAGTAATGAAGAGCGTAACATAAAAGCTTCTTTGATATAGTTTGCATACAAATATAGACAATTTACATTTTCTTTTTGCATTAGAGAAATTAGAGATGCATTACTTCTACATTGAATACTAGGCAAATATTTCATTCTTACTTCTTTATATAAAGGACACAAAAGCATAAAATGTAATTCGTCTTCTAAAACATTTTTACAGAAAGGACAAAATCTAAACTCTCTCGGAATATTATTTCTCCTCCCGTTATTTTTCATTATATTCAATTCACCTATTCTGAAAAGTGTAAAAAATCTTCTTAAATCTTTATTGCGAATTACCAACAACTATGATTCCATTTTAAAGTATGCTTTCACAGATGAGTAGAAATCCACATTTGAATGTTCATTTAAAAGAGAGAGAATATTTTGAGTATTACAATCTTTAACTCTCTGAGCGAATTGTTTAATAAATATATCAATATTGACAATATTTTGAAACTCCCATGCATAATTAAAACCATATGTACATATTATGTTTCTTATATTCGTAACCCATGATTTACGATCATTTTCGTCAAGTCTTTTGAACATGAGATAACATTGTTTCGGGTATCTATTTTCATTTTCATACACAATAATTTACACCAGAATTTTACACATCTTATAACTGTATTACAAAATATATTTTGACGTCCACATTCCGATAACACAGCAACATTTGTGGCGTTCATATTTACACCAAGAACATATTTACAGAACTTGACATGAAAGCTTTCCAACATTTTCCATACATGAATACCCCATATTTCTGAACAATAAAGAATTATAGGCATTATTTGTGTGTCAAACATTTGAAATAAAATTGTTGGAGGGAGATTTTTTAATTTATAATTGAGTTGTTTGATTGGAATAAGAGCTTTATTAGCTTTATGAATAATGGTTTGGACTGCTTTTGACCAAGAAAGTCTGTTTGAAAAGAGTAATCCCAAATAACCATAATATGTTGAAGTTGTTATTGTGACGTTATCAAATAGCCATTTTTCTGTCTTCTTTACAATGCCTCCATTACGAAAAACAAGTATCTTTGTTTTGGAAAAATTTACTCTCAAACCTCATTTCGTACAAAATTGGGACAAAACATTTATTTTATTTTGCAATCCTACAACAGTATCAGAAAACAAACAGAGATCATCAGCATAAAGTAACAAAAAGAGTTCTAAAAAGTCTGGTCCAACAAAAATACCTCTGTCATTATCCATCATTAAATGCTCCTCAAGTTGGTTAACAAACATACTAAAAAGTAAAGGACTTAGTATACATCCCTGTCGAACTCCACTCAAGGAGTTAAAATAATCTGTTACACTAAAGTTTGATATTTTTACAGCAGATATTGATTTTTTGTACATATCACGCACGATAAACAACATTTTACCACGTATGCCATTATTAGCAAGAACAAACCATAAAAGGTCTCTATTTAAACAATCAAAGGCTTTGTGAAAGTCCACAAATAAACAGTAAAATCTACCCTTTGACTTAGATCAATATTTTTGAATCAAAGCCTGCAAGGTAAAAACATTATCAGCCGTAGAATAACCAGAGCGGAAACCAGCTTGACACTCAGGATTCAAATTATTTAATTCTACAAATGATTTTAGTCTTTCATTCAAAATGTAAGTAAATAATTTCCCACAAATGTCCATGAGAGAAATGCCTCTATAGTTATTCACATCATTCAGTCTCCCTTTCTTATGAAGAGGGAATATTATGCTTCGTGACCAATCAGATGGGAAGTCACCGGAGACAAAAATACAATTAAAAAGTACATGTAGGTAAGGTAGTAGAATGTTACCCCCGTGTTTCCACATTTCGGGAGGAAGTCCGTCAGGACCACATGTTTTGCCAGGTTTTAAAGCAGAAAGGGCATTTGAAATGTCGTCTAAACTTATCTCCTTATTCAAAATATTATTTGAATCATCATCAGAAAGTAAATATTCATTTTGTAATATATATTGTTCAGCAAAAGAAGCAAAATGCTCATCTATAGTTACATCGTTGATATTAAGAGTAGTCTGAAAATATTCAACCCATTGTCTGTTGCTTATGTCTGAGGTCTTAGTAACAGATTTACCCAAAATTGATTTAACACCAGACCAAAAGTTCTTATAGTTACCATCCTTACAGGATTGAAGTAATTCCACAGTCACAGACTCATAATGTAAGTCACATTTCTTTCGACAGAGTTGTCTATATTTATTGCGTTTACGGCGAAATTCATAAAGATATTCGATGTTTCCTGTGATCCTGAATTTATCCAGACATATGTACTTCAATTTCTTTAATTCTTTACATTCTGCATCATGCCATATATGGGATCTTTCTTTAATTTGACTGTTTTTTTGAAAGCATGCCTGCTTCCTTACCACTATTTTGTACACTGTTAATAAGTGTAGTTGCAGCTGAAGCCGTGTCAATATTTGCTGAATCAATAAAATCATTCATACTTAATTGAGATATATTCTTATCGAGACACTCTAGGTACAAATTCAAATGTACAAGCTGCCAATGGACACTATCAAAATAAAACATCTAGCATAAACATACAATTATCAGTAAAGAATTGAAAATATGAAATTTAAAAAAAACGTGCCAGTGCCCCTTTAATGTTTAATCCGAGTACGATAAATATAACAGTTCCTTTGATTCTGACCGAAACAGAAACAACAGAAGCACAGAAGTGACAGCTGGAGAAGATGCCGTCATATGTATATGAAGAAATAATAACGACGTGAAACAATGTTTTCCCCTCAAAATACAAAGAGAAGCAATATCAACATGTAGATGATAAACCCAGAGAAAATAAAACATGATAGCCTATCATTTACAGAAACTTTGGAAATTAAAGAGGTTTTAACTTGTAAGATATCCATCGCTAGAATATAAGATAAAATGGTTATCCTTTAGCCTACTGGCTTGTTTTCCGATTTTGATTAGAGGCTGAAAACAATCAGATCATAAAATTTATTATATCAGTAAAGGTTTATCCTATTATGAGTTATATAAACGCCTCGTTAAGTGAGGTATTTTTATAAATATATTTGGTTTATATCCAATAAGAATCCTCATTGGATTTACTCCATTCAAAAAAAAAATTTTTAAAAAAATTATTTAAAAAATATTTTTTTTCTAGATTATAATAAATGGAGATGAGTCGTCGAATTTTCAGATATGCATCGCAGTTTTTGATGTTGGCAAAGTCTTTTATACAGAGTGCATCTGCTTCCACCATTAATCGTATGAAAATTATTACGAATAAATTGCAAAATTATATTAAAACTAAAAATGAACCTATAACTGAACTTGATATCAAATCTAATATCAAACCTGAACCTATAACTGAACCTATAACTGAACCCGAACTAGATGTGTTTTATTTATCAAAAACTATTAGGAAGTATTTACGTAGTTGAGTAATGGATCTTGATTACAAGGATCTATTAATACTATTCAAAAATACGGAAGAGCATGTGGTAGAAAAATTAACCGAGGAATTAGACATTTTGACTAAAATTAAATATCAGTTAGCGATTAAAGTTCAGCTCAAAAAGGATGATGGAAAAAAAAGGAAAATTGTTATGCATGTTTATTTTAGAAATGAACAGATAGTATTAACCGACTCGAGTGATATTCCTACATCTTTATCCAAATGTCAAGAAGTGATACAGGAAAGATTGGAAAAATTTACGCATCAAGGGTCTGGTTGGGTTGTAGATCGTATAGAAAAAATGTGGTTAGTGGTAGCGAAATATAATCCGTTGAAAGGTGGGTCCTACATAGATTTACCCAAATATTATAAGAATAAGAAAGCCCTCATTAATGTAAAGAATAGGGATGATTACTGTTTAAGATGGGCTTTGAGATCTGCCTTATTTCAGTTTAAAAAATAGTGTTAAATGCGGAGTCGTTCTGTATACTCTTTGTATCAAAAGGTATTCTGTAAGCTATGTTGATATGATGAATTCATTTACAAAGAGCAACTTTCACAAATTCATTAGTTGATTCAAATATTTGTTTTCCAAAGTATTATTGAATAAAGTTTTTATCAGCTTAGTCAATCATAAATAAAGTCAACAGTAGATGTCTTTTTCTTTGAGATCTTTGATTCGGCGTCTTTAAACAGAAAATTCTATACAATAAGAGTCCTGACACCGATAATGAGCAAGACACCATTTCCTCCATACGCCATTGAAACGCAGTATTTTGATAACACCAATAGAGTTGTCATATGATAATGGTAAAATTCAACAAAGTTGTGCATGAATAGTTGAATATAAGAATTCAAAAATACATTCGCATACATTGGCGCAAAAAAAGAAGATAGCTTAAAACTCCATTCTCTTAAATGATTTTTGCAGTGTGAGAAAGACTTATTGTTTTTTTAATTTTTTCCTGACCTTTACGACTTTACAACTCGTAACAAATAAAATATATTATGTTCAAACCATCACCAATGTCATTTAGAGGATACCATAATTATTAAACACTTCAAATGTAGCAATGTTAAAAGAGGTGATAATGTAGTTCTATTCCTAAAGCTGGGTTTACACTTGCACGACTCTCGAATCCGCATTGGCACGCATTAAATCGTGGCAATGCGTATCTTTGTCGTATCGTTATCGTGAATAATTCGTGAACTGCTCATGGATGCGTGCAAATGCGCGAAGAATTAACCAAATGTTTGGTTATTTCTTCACGCACTCCAATGCGTGCCAGGTGCGCAAAGTATTCGTGAATTTGTCTCAACTTGTTCGTAACTTATTCTTGTAGTGTCGTGAAATGCGTGCATAATTTTATGTGTCACGATAGAGATAAGACAAGGTTGGGCATTTCAAGCAATGCAATTTCAGGTACATCAACCGTCTCTTCTCTTCAAGAAGCGCGATATCTTGGAAGTTATTCATGGTGTTCACTCTGTGACAGTAGAGGATGAACTGATTTTAGGGTACTCCCTTTATATACCTCCAATGCGGGCAGTATCGTACACCATGCGGAACTATAAAGGACACGATCTTGACAAGCATGCGTGAATTAGTCGAACCTGTGCGTGCAGTTGCGCCTACTGCGTACCAAAACGCAACTTAGTCGCAACAAATGCGTGACCAGAACGCAGCTTTGTCGTGGTTATGCGCCAATTGTTCGTGAAATGCCGGGTAAAATCGCAGCACTTGCGTGCATTTTTCTGCGGCAAATGCGTGAAGTGTGCTTGAATAATGCGCAAATGGGGGGTGTACGCATTGTTTTAATTGTTTTCAAAACAATGTTGCTTCGTCTATTGGCACGCACTAAAGTCTTGAAGTGCGGATCCAAAATGCGTGCAAGTGTAAAGCCACCTTTAGTTGAAACAATTTGAGAAACGCTTCCTGTGTGTTTTGACCATCTTGCTACATCAACGTATATGTCCCTGCGTTATGCTTCAACTTACACCGATCGGGAGAAACAATGATAACTTCATTGTACCTTCCCGAAAACAATCTTTCAAATCTAACCTACAATAAGTTATTTGTCCAAAAAAAATAGCAGACTACATGCTGTATAATTCTTGCTGGTGCAGGGAGGGGCAATAAGAATACTGTTGTGTATACTGACAATGTCACGGCCAAAGGGTTATAAATAAAGGGAATTGCAGCAATCATCTTGCTATGTCATGGCTTTATGACAGGTTTATGCTGTCAGCAGTGCATAATTTCGAATTTCATCTAGACATTGACTTGGGCCCTAACTTAAACCCACCGAGCAGACGACCCCACTGCAACCGATTTTTGTCTGACGGAAGTGCACACTTTTACCCAATCTCACTAACATCGCACAGAAGTCTTGGGTTAGGGACCGCACGATGAAATTCTATTTCAGAAACCTTTGAATTAATGATTGTGATGAAGGTACCTAAAATAAATCCTTTACACAATTAATGAAAGAACATCATAATATTCTTCTAACTCGACCCAAGTATTGAATAAATGCTTTCTTGAAATGTGTACACGTAAGCAGACTCAGGACGATCCGCAAAATGGCTTCGAGCTCACTTCCGGTTTCCTAACAGTTATGGTTACTTAAAAAGTTGACATCGTCAGTGATATCAAATGTTGAATTTAATCATTTTAAAGGCTCTTTAACAGGTCTGTGCTTAATACAAGGAGAAAAGCCTAGAAACTCTTAGAAAACTTTTGTGCAAGTTGGAGTTATTTGCATAATGTTTCTACGATAACAAAATAATATGGGATTGCATTTTAATAGTTTAGTCTTCGTTGGTTCCATGACTCTGTTTAATTTGCATATGTAATTTTGGAAAGTTCGATTATAAATCATCAAAGAACATTTTTTTTCATGTTTCATGTCCATATTGGCCCCCCTGTTGTGGCGACATGTCAATGATTATAACTTTTTATGATTTGTAAATATATGTTAGTTAAATATTCCAGTTGTGTAAATGATGTGGAATCCTCACAAAAAATTTAGACTCAAACGGACATCATTAAATCACTAAATGAATTATTCACAGCGCGCCGGATTAAAAGTTTTTTTTTTTTTATAGTAATCATAATTAGAGTATCATTTTAAATAGTTCATATACTTATATCCTTTGTTTACTGATCGTCTGCTTCTGTAGTTTTTAATCGTTTGATATGCAAATTGTTAAAACTTGGTGAATTCTCAACCAATGGATCCTCGTTTTTCAATAAACTTCATGTTAAATTGCAAAATGTTTTAGTTAATATCACAAATATTTGAGTAAGTTGAAGCACAAGAAGTGATCCAAATCGCTTCTCGGCCTTTTGGCTAAGATCGAGCCTTACAGGTCAGATGAGCTAAAATCGAGTACAACTACATATACAATTGTGATGATAATGTTTTATTTCAAAAATATAGTTCGCTGTCGATGACCAGTTAACCAATGTACGAATGGAAAGTGGCTTATGGTCGGTTTCTTTTGCGTGACCAACAGGGACGTTTTGAAGCAACACTATATTGTCCCACATATTGTTAGCATACAGTTAGTATTGACAGTTAAGCGTTACCTCAACCAACATTCTCTACTCATTACATGCAGTGGTAGATTGGTAGTCAAATTCAACACGTTCCTTTGTTTACCAACAAATAAAATGATTGAGAAAGATATGGAAAATCAATAGTCAATCACTAAACGTGTTCAGAAGTCTAATCGTTTATTGTTGATTTGATTGATCGTGGGATCCCATTTCTCAAAGACAAGCTTTCCAAGAAATCAGCACATGGATATTCAGCTGTGTCTAATCCAAGAGCTTTTGCTGCAGCCAACAAAATTATCTTCGATTTATCCATGTCCTCATCAACTACCCCTAGAAAGGCAATCACTTTGTCCACGGTGCTGTAATTGAAGGCTCTTAATCTTTGATAGATGACCATGTTTCTCTCCTGCAGTGTATCAACCATTCCTCTGAAAGTATCGTCATTGGCCAGATGGCCGTGGTGACGTAATGACAACAGAAAGGAGTAGCAACATCGCTGAGGAGGAAGAAGAACAACTGTTGGTCTGATTCCAGAATGGACGAGATTGTTCATCATGAAGATGTGTTCATCGAAGCAATGTTTGGTTAAGGGCAGAATGCCGTGTCCTCCAGGACGATTGTTGATCTCGATGAGCTTTGGACCTTCTTCAGTATCCATCAGTTCCACGTTGAACACGCCATCGTGCAGTCCAAGATCATAACACATCTGGTGCGAAGCTCTGAGGAGGGAGGATTCTTTGTCTGCTGGAAGCTGAGCAGGGAAGGCCTGAGCTCTGCTTGTGAAATGCGGAGGGTTGGCAGGATCTACAAGACGAATAAATCCGGCTACAAATTGTCCTTGGAATAGAACCACATCAACAATGTACTCATCACCCTTGTGCAGCTCTGTCAGCACGAAAGACAGCTGGCCATTAATCAGCTCATATACGTTCTCGTTGTTGTTGATCTCCTCGGACAAGAGCGTTATGTACGTTTTGCAGTCTTCAACATTGTTTACAATTCGAGCTCCGATCGCCCCTCTAGCATTCATTTTAGCAAAAGCGGGATAGTCGATCTTCGAGCAGCTCATATCCAGATCCTTCAAATCGCCCACTTTTACAGCTTTGCTGGAGTATCTGGCAGAAGGTGTTGTCCATAGTTTGGAGTAGGTCAGATACTTATCATTCGCTGCATTAGTAGCATCGATAGATACTCCTGGGAGATCAAGCAACTGCCTGACCTGGCTGGCAACATGTCCAAAGTTTTCATTCAGAGTGATACATCCAGAAATCTTCATTCCTCTTTGCTGAAGAAGTTTGAGGATGTTTTCTGCATGATGGATGTAGTCGGTGCCATCTTCCAAGTCATACACGATCACCTCGTCTGCGTACTGTCTGGCTCTAGGGGTGTCCTTGGCAGCTAGTACTATGATCTGCAAGTGGAGAGTGAGCAGCATACATTCTATCTAGCTCTATTTGCCAAACGATGAGCACTAAAACAAATTGTATCAAATCCTAACTACTTCCCTTTTGTTCTTGAAATTTGCTTTTTATTTGTATGTAGAATTCCCTAGATATGCATATTCCTCTGAATGAATGAATCATCTTGACTTTAAAAGATTTCAAATTTAGTCTAAAAGACCAGCTAATGTAAATGTATAATCCTGATCGAAATGCGGTATATAGTAACAATGTAAATCAACCTAAAAATAACCAGCTGTTTTAAAACATGAAACCAGTATATCGTTATCGATGAATATGAAAAAACCCATCACAAAGTGTGTGATAATAAGAATGTAAGTTCAGCTTTGTCATTACCTTATTCCCAAATTTGTGTAAGTCTTTGAAAAAATCAATCTTGAGATCAATATAGTTGCCATCCAGGAGGAACAGGATCATCTTCCAATTGAGCAGGACACTGTGGGACCGGAGAGCCATCACGTGGAGCATCAAGCGAGCTGGGGTCAAGGGACCATTAGAGTTATCTCCCCATGTATCTAGACACGTGTGCTGATTGGATACATCAGACAGAACAGGGGTCATAACCTCTTGAAGGAGCATCAGGTCAAAGGTCAGTTCTGCAATGAAGTGTATAAGTATGCATTAAATATTTTATATTTTCACTGATCACATTGTATATAATTTGGATATAAACACATATTAAGTCAGTGAATTTCTTTCATCAAGCATTACCTGACATTTCTTGCATTAATGCGGGAGACACTTGACAATTGAAATATTCTAGATACTGCCGATATTGAGACACTTGTCAAACTCACGATTAACTGTTATTGAGATCGCCAGTTCAATATCCTGACTTGAGATTGAATATAACAACAGTTCTTCCACCATTATCAGTAAAAATATGTTGGATCTCGGAAAGAATGATTAACTAGCAACTTTTACCGATAATATTAAGTTCTAAATACACAATGAAAGATCTCGAGAAGAAAGAATAACTAGCAAAAATGATCAGTCCTGGGAACAAAGTAGGACATCAGAAGAAAGATCAATTAGCAGCTGTTACAAGATAATCAGTCCTGAGAACACTTTTAGGATATCAAGAAGAATGATTAACAAGCAACAATATCAGTCCTTAGACCAATGTAGGATATCAAGAAGAAATGTAAACTCTACCGAGATAATCAGTCCTGGGACCAATGTAGGATCCAGTAGATGAGTTCTCGAGGTCAACAACAAGGTTCATCAGTGCCCTTCCCTGAGTCTTCATGCTGTCTGCTACCCGCTCCAGACACACTGGGTCAGTGTAACCTAGGTCCATCAGACATGTTGCCAGATCTTTGTAGACTGAACCAGGCCGATGACGTTGGCTTGAAAGTGTCGCTGTGGCGGATATCTGTAGAAATCAGTCTAAGTAAACTTAGCCTCAATAATTCTCGCTATACTCCCATATCGAGTCTAGCTAGGCGTAGAATGGTTTCGCGCCAGCCGACTTACCAAGTTGACCAATCAGGGCTCGGCTTAATTACCATGCCGCAATAGTCTGCTTTCGTTCATATAACGTCGCCGAAACGTCGGCTGATGCGACCTTTTATTGTATCTCGCTAGACTCAGTATGGGAGTATAGCGAGTATTATTAAAGCTAGGCAATAGACTGTTTAGAAATTAACATGTTATCCCATAAATAATAAATGTCGTTAATCGTGCAAATTATACTGACATACAGCCGCTGAACAAAGTTTTGTTACATTAATGGTGTGAAAGCTGATGAGCATCTCTGCTAAGGCTGTCCTCTATTGTCTGTTTGAGTTTTTAGGAAATTTATGATAAGTAATCGATTGTTAGCCAGTCGTGGATATTTTCTACTAAATCGTTGATTAGTCTCGACCTTAATTTTTCAATGTAACGATTTGAAAAAAAACCCACCCAAATATTGTGTGACTATGGGTTTATGATAACAAACTAAACTAAGCTCCTCTGTTTCTGTGTCTTAAAGAATAACAAATCTTTTAAAGAATCACTAATATATATAATATCTTTTAAAATTCATTTTTGTTATGAAGTAGAGGTTTTCAGGGTATTGGGGAAGGGATTGGAATGATATTATTGGAACAGATATCGTTTTGGCGAGTCGTGTCAGGGTAGTGAAGACTTCTCTTTAAGATCCATATTCAATCTGAAATATTTTTAAAATATTTTTGACTGTATTTGTGGTACTTTTAGCATAATTTTGCGACTAATCATGAGAAGATCGGACCAAAATTCCTTAAATGGGAGACAGTTTATCAAACTGACCGAAACGTTAGCCATGGCATATCGACATGAAGGCGAATCAAGTGTGGCCATCTCGCAATTTCCGGTTCCTACATATACACTTGAAAGCCTTCTTTGTCGCGCACAACTAGACTTTCTTTTCTTTTCTCCGAATTAGGCACTAGTTGCCGCCCAAGTTCATACCCATCGGACGCAATTGCGGTTACTGAGACACTGTTTAAAACCTACACTTTACTTATAACTTTATCCCAATATGCTTTTCAGAACCAGTGCTGTTAGTGACCCATAATATTGAATATCACTTGACCCCCACACGCTTATCTATAATAAAATACTTGGAACGTACATGGTTATGAAACATTCCTAACCTTTTACTTTATCATTGGATTGAAAAATAATACACATTCTTTTATCCTCCACCGTGAGAAGAAAGGTAAAAGCTTCAAAATACCTTATCGTCCTTGAATAGATGGATACATCACCGTTCTTGATCTTTCGTGTTATAGTGTAGATAGTTAGGAGAAACATAAACATTAAAATTGTTTAAGAAATGTAAACTATAAAACTCACATTGTGAAACGTTTTTATAATGCCTCATAAAATATTCATTCGACTGGAAGTTATTTTTGTCATGAATATAATATTTCATGCATCGCTGCATGTGCTTCCAGTCAGGCATCAACATCTATTTGGTGGATCTGTATTGCTGAAAGGTGTATTGGTGAAGGTATGCTTGGTATTTCTGTCGTTACCAGCATTCTATGATTTTTAAAAGTGTGAGTATCACGTTCCTACACAAAAGTTCACAATTAGGAAAATATATGTTTCCGATAACACGTGCGTAAAATGTTCGAATCCATTTCCCAACTTCAAATGGATTACAAGGTTCACACAAAACTGACAGCTTATCTTTTTGGCTGAATACTTCATATTTTTCTTATAGGACTAATTTTAGTTTAACATATGATGTGATAATTGACCTTCTGATGATAGTACATTTAGCATAAGGTGATATTGATTGAGGCCAATTTTAAGAAACATAATTTCAGCAATATATTTATCATATAATTATAAAGGGGCGAGTTGATTATTTTTACGAATCTACGACGCCGAATACACACTTCATGATCATCATAATCCATGTATGACTTCACGAAACTGAAATCTTTACTTTTTCACATTTTTTCATAATTTAATATTTCCCACATTTTACTAGCAAAATAATGCAATTTTCAGGACTCACTCGTCGGATACGGAACCAAACCTTAGGTAACGCTACAAATGGGTTCATTCGTGCACGTGTTTTGTCATTATTTTGTTATTCCCGACGGCGATGCAATTCACAACTCATGCGCTAGGGTTGCACGTGTTAGGCATTTCCCCACGTGTACTCTCCGCTTCATTCGTCAATTGAACCCATGATTCATTCTAACAATCTTTCTAGATATTTATAAAATCGGAGGGTTGCATGTTCGAATCTAGGCTTATTTTCAAATTTGAAAGGTTTTAGATTTGTCAGTCTTGAACGAATTTGAGTAAGACTTTATAACAAAACAATATAAAAACCTGACACCCCCGGCTAAAGCATCTTCCTACGCAGAGCCTAAAAGGCCAGTTTCCAAACTGTCAGTTTTATGCCTTGCTGCATAGCCTTGAGTTTTCTGTGCTTGCTCTCTAGTCTGTAGGGGCACTATAGCAGCACAGAAAAGTAGAGTCTCTGCAGCAAGGCATAAAATGACAGTTTGGAAACTGACCTTTTAGGCTCTGCGTAGGAAGATGGGCTAAAGAGCAGTCGGTTCTTTATGAACAATCTTCTGTTAACACAATAGAGAGAGGCCATCCCAATGGACCAACTTAAAAGGATTATAGGAAGGAGAGTGCTGTTATGATTAGTTCTGTTAAAAGTTTTGAAATTTATCCCTATTGTTTTTTAGATTTATGGAATTTAAAGATTTATGTCTAGAGAGGATTGACACGACTCTATCGTCTTCCAAGTAAAAACAGGTTTATAATTTTAAGGTAAGGGGATTTGGGGTTTCACACCGCTTTTCAAGAATATTTCACTTATTTCACTGCTGCTAGTTTTATTGCAGGGAGAAACCCCGCAACATTATTAATAATTATTTTGGCTATGTATTGCGGTGAAACCTGCGAGCATTTTTAGAACTAGTGAATCATGGATGACACTTTGCTGAAATTCAGAGTAGCATTGCACCCAAACTTGTGTAAAACAAAGTTTCCGAAATCCGTGGCGGAACTCAAAAACCAGATCTCTTGATCCGACGCCGAACTGAATTGGATGACTTTGATTATGAATTTACATATAACATAAACGCCTAAACTTTTTTATGGGTTCTCTAAGGACTTTCTATCTTTCGGTCGCAATTTTCTTAAACATAAAATTTGAGAGTTGAAAACATGAAGAAATAGTTCGAGGTACCTGACCTTTAACCTCTAACGCTTCATTTGATTGGTAACAAGTACCCTTGTCTGGAGGTTAAAGTCAAGAAAAATTGTTGTCTCACCCTAGAGAAGATCAGCTGGTCGTCCAGGCCTCTACAGACAGTTAGTCGAGCACGCACAGAGAACAGCTTCTCTTGTGAGGTGCCTCGAACATATAAAAATATCTCTAGCTAAGAAATTCACAATTTGAGGTAAGCAAAGGGACGTTTAATCTTCTTATTAAAACTGTCGTCTTTGAAATACAAGGTATGTGTATGTAGAAACCCGATAGAGCATTACTGTTTGACGAAAGATTCTGATTAAGAAATAGAACAAAAAGTATACTTTATTATCTGTGTTCTAAGCTACACATTTTTTTAATGAATAGTCCTGTCCTTGAAAGGTATTTTCAATAAACTTCATGTTAAATTGCAAAATGTTTTAGTTAATATCACAAATATTTGAGTAAGTTGAAGCACAAGAAGTGATCCAAATCGCTTCTCGGCCTTTTGGCTAAGATCGAGCCTTACAGGTCAGATGAGCTAAAATCGAGTACAACTACATATACAATTGTGATGATAATGTTTTATTTCAAAAATATAGTTCGCTGTCGATGACCAGTTAACCAATGTACGAATGGAAAGTGGCTTATGGTCGGTTTCTTTTGCGTGACCAACAGGGACGTTTTGAAGCAACACTATATTGTCCCACATATTGTTAGCATACAGTTAGTATTGACAGTTAAGCGTTACCTCAACCAACATTCTCTACTCATTACATGCAGTGGTAGATTGGTAGTCAAATTCAACACGTTCCTTTGTTTACCAACAAATAAAATGATTGAGAAAGATATGGAAAATCAATAGTCAATCACTAAACGTGTTCAGAAGTCTAATCGTTTATTGTTGATTTGATTGATCGTGGGATCCCATTTCTCAAAGACAAGCTTTCCAAGAAATCAGCACATGGATATTCAGCTGTGTCTAATCCAAGAGCTTTTGCTGCAGCCAACAAAATTATCTTCGATTTATCCATGTCCTCATCAACTACCCCTAGAAAGGCAATCACTTTGTCCACGGTGCTGTAATTGAAGGCTCTTAATCTTTGATAGATGACCATGTTTCTCTCCTGCAGTGTATCAACCATTCCTCTGAAAGTATCGTCATTGGCCAGATGGCCGTGGTGACGTAATGACAACAGAAAGGAGTAGCAACATCGCTGAGGAGGAAGAAGAACAACTGTTGGTCTGATTCCAGAATGGACGAGATTGTTCATCATGAAGATGTGTTCATCGAAGCAATGTTTGGTTAAGGGCAGAATGCCGTGTCCTCCAGGACGATTGTTGATCTCGATGAGCTTTGGACCTTCTTCAGTATCCATCAGTTCCACGTTGAACACGCCATCGTGCAGTCCAAGATCATAACACATCTGGTGCGAAGCTCTGAGGAGGGAGGATTCTTTGTCTGCTGGAAGCTGAGCAGGGAAGGCCTGAGCTCTGCTTGTGAAATGCGGAGGGTTGGCAGGATCTACAAGACGAATAAATCCGGCTACAAATTGTCCTTGGAATAGAACCACATCAACAATGTACTCATCACCCTTGTGCAGCTCTGTCAGCACGAAAGACAGCTGGCCATTAATCAGCTCATATACGTTCTCGTTGTTGTTGATCTCCTCGGACAAGAGCGTTATGTACGTTTTGCAGTCTTCAACATTGTTGACAATTCGAGCTCCGATCGCCCCTCTAGCATTCATTTTAGCAAAAGCGGGATAGTCGATCTTCGAGCAGCTCATATCCAGATCCTTCAAATCGCCCACTTTTACAGCTTTGCTGGAGTATCTGGCAGAAGGTGTTGTCCATAGTTTGGAGTAGGTCAGATACTTATCATTCGCTGCATTAGTAGCATCGATAGATACTCCTGGGAGATCAAGCAACTGCCTGACCTGGCTGGCAACATGTCCAAAGTTTTCATTCAGAGTGATACATCCAGAAATCTTCATTCCTCTTTGCTGAAGAAGTTTGAGGATGTTTTCTGCATGATGGATGTAGTCGGTGCCATCTTCCAAGTCATACACGATCACCTCGTCTGCGTACTGTCTGGCTCTAGGGGTGTCCTTGGCAGCTAGTACTATGATCTGCAAGTGGAGAGTGAGCAGCATACATTCTATCTAGCTCTATTTGCCAAACGATGAGCACTAAAACAAATTGTATCAAATCCTAACTACTTCCCTTTTGTTCTTGAAATTTGCTTTTTATTTGTATGTAGAATTCCCTAGATATGCATATTCCTCTGAATGAATGAATCATCTTGACTTTAAAAGATTTCAAATTTAGTCTAAAAGACCAGCTAATGTAAATGTATAATCCTGATCGAAATGCGGTATATAGTAACAATGTAAATCAACCTAAAAATAACCAGCTGTTTTAAAACATGAAACCAGTATATCGTTATCGATGAATATGAAAAAACCCATCACAAAGTGTGTGATAATAAGAATGTAAGTTCAGCTTTGTCATTACCTTATTCCCAAATTTGTGTAAGTCTTTGAAAAAATCAATCTTGAGATCAATATAGTTGCCATCCAGGAGGAACAGGATCATCTTCCAATTGAGCAGGACACTGTGGGACCGGAGAGCCATCACGTGGAGCATCAAGCGAGCTGGGGTCAAGGGACCATTAGAGTTATCTCCCCATGTATCTAGACACGTGTGCTGATTGGATACATCAGACAGAACAGGGGTCATAACCTCTTGAAGGAGCATCAGGTCAAAGGTCAGTTCTGCAATGAAGTGTATAAGTATGCATTAAATATTTTATATTTTCACTGATCACATTGTATATAATTTGGATATAAACACATATTAAGTCAGTGAATTTCTTTCATCAAGCATTACCTGACATTTCTTGCATTAATGCGGGAGACACTTGACAATTGAAATATTCTAGATACTGCCGATATTGAGACACTTGTCAAACTCACGATTAACTGTTATTGAGATCGCCAGTTCAATATCCTGACTTGAGATTGAATATAACAACAGTTCTTCCACCATTATCAGTAAAAATATGTTGGATCTCGGAAAGAATGATTAACTAGCAACTTTTACAGATAATATTAAGTTCTAAATACACAATGAAAGATCTCGAGAAGAAAGAATAACTAGCAAAAATAATCAGTCCTGGGAACAAAGTAGGACATCAGAAGAAAGATCAATTAGCAGCTGTTACAAGATAATCAGTCCTGAGAACACTTTTAGGATATCAAGAAGAATGATTAACAAGCAACAATATCAGTCCTTAGACCAATGTAGGATATCAAGAAGAAATGTAAACTCTACCGAGATAATCAGTCCTGGGACCAATGTAGGATCCAGTAGATGAGTTCTCGAGGTCAACAACAAGGTTCATCAGTGCCCTTCCCTGAGTCTTCATGCTGTCTGCTACCCGCTCCAGACACACTGGGTCAGTGTAACCTAGGTCCATCAGACATGTTGCCAGATCTTTGTAGACTGAACCAGGCCGATGACGTTGGCTTGAAAGTGTCGCTGTGGCGGATATCTGTAGAAATCAGTCTAAGTAAACTTAGCCTCAATAATTCTCGCTATACTCCCATATCGAGTCTAGCTAGGCGTAGAATGGTTTCGCGCCAGCCGACTTACCAAGTTGACCAATCAGGGCTCGGCTTAATTACCATGCCGCAATAGTCTGCTTTCGTTCATATAACGTCGCCGAAACGTCGGCTGATGCGACCTTTTATTGTATCTCGCTAGACTCAGTATGGGAGTATAGCGAGTATTATTAAAGCTAGGCAATAGACTGTTTAGAAATTAACATGTTATCCCATAAATAATAAATGTCGTTAATCGTGCAAATTATACTGACATACAGCCGCTGAACAAAGTTTTGTTACATTAATGGTGTGAAAGCTGATGAGCATCTCTGCTAAGGCTGTCCTCTATTGTCTGTTTGAGTTTTTAGGAAATTTATGATAAGTAATCGATTGTTAGCCAGTCGTGGATATTTTCTACTAAATCGTTGATTAGTCTCGACCTTAATTTTTCAATGTAACGATTTGAAAAAAAACCCACCCAAATATTGTGTGACTATGGGTTTATGATAACAAACTAAACTAAGCTCCTCTGTTTCTGTGTCTTAAAGAATAACAAATCTTTTAAAGAATCACTAATATATATAATATCTTTTAAAATTCATTTTTGTTATGAAGTAGAGGTTTTCAGGGTATTGGGGAAGGGATTGGAATGATATTATTGGAACAGATATCGTTTTGGCGAGTCGTGTCAGGGTAGTGAAGACTTCTCTTTAAGATCCATATTCAATCTGAAATATTTTTAAAATATTTTTGACTGTATTTGTGGTACTTTTAGCATAATTTTGCGACTAATCATGAGAAGATCGGACCAAAATTCCTTAAATGGGAGACAGTTTATCAAACTGACCGAAACGTTAGCCATGGCATATCGACATGAAGGCGAATCAAGTGTGGCCATCTCGCAATTTCCGGTTCCTACATATACACTTGAAAGCCTTCTTTGTCGCGCACAACTAGACTTTCTTTTCTTTTCTCCGAATTAGGCACTAGTTGCCGCCCAAGTTCATACCCATCGGACGCAATTGCGGTTACTGAGACACTGTTTAAAACCTACACTTTACTTATAACTTTATCCCAATATGCTTTTCAGAACCAGTGCTGTTAGTGACCCATAATATTGAATATCACTTGACCCCCACACGCTTATCTATAATAAAATACTTGGAACGTACATGGTTATGAAACATTCCTAACCTTTTACTTTATCATTGGATTGAAAAATAATACACATTCTTTTATCCTCCACCGTGAGAAGAAAGGTAAAAGCTTCAAAATACCTTATCGTCCTTGAATAGATGGATACATCACCGTTCTTGATCTTTCGTGTTATAGTGTAGATAGTTAGGAGAAACATAAACATTAAAATTGTTTAAGAAATGTAAACTATAAAACTCACATTGTGAAACGTTTTTATAATGCCTCATAAAATATTCATTCGACTGGAAGTTATTTTTGTCATGAATATAATATTTCATGCATCGCTGCATGTGCTTCCAGTCAGGCATCAACATCTATTTGGTGGATCTGTATTGCTGAAAGGTGTATTGGTGAAGGTATGCTTGGTATTTCTGTCGTTACCAGCATTCTATGATTTTTAAAAGTGTGAGTATCACGTTCCTACACAAAAGTTCACAATTAGGAAAATATATGTTTCCGATAACACGTGCGTAAAATGTTCGAATCCATTTCCCAACTTCAAATGGATTACAAGGTTCACACAAAACTGACAGCTTATCTTTTTGGCTGAATACTTCATATTTTTCTTATAGGACTAATTTTAGTTTAACATATGATGTGATAATTGACCTTCTGATGATAGTACATTTAGCATAAGGTGATATTGATTGAGGCCAATTTTAAGAAACATAATTTCAGCAATATATTTATCATATAATTATAAAGGGGCGAGTTGATTATTTTTACGAATCTACGACGCCGAATACACACTTCATGATCATCATAATCCATGTATGACTTCACGAAACTGAAATCTTTACTTTTTCACATTTTTTCATAATTTAATATTTCCCACATTTTACTAGCAAAATAATGCAATTTTCAGGACTCACTCGTCGGATACGGAACCAAACCTTAGGTAACGCTACAAATGGGTTCATTCGTGCACGTGTTTTGTCATTATTTTGTTATTCCCGACGGCGATGCAATTCACAACTCATGCGCTAGGGTTGCACGTGTTAGGCATTTCCCCACGTGTACTCTCCGCTTCATTCGTCAATTGAACCCATGATTCATTCTAACAATCTTTCTAGATATTTATAAAATCGGAGGGTTGCATGTTCGAATCTAGGCTTATTTTCAAATTTGAAAGGTTTTAGATTTGTCAGTCTTGAACGAATTTGAGTAAGACTTTATAACAAAACAATATAAAAACCTGACACCCCCGGCTAAAGCATCTTCCTACGCAGAGCCTAAAAGGCCAGTTTCCAAACTGTCAGTTTTATGCCTTGCTGCATAGCCTTGAGTTTTCTGTGCTTGCTCTCTAGTCTGTAGGGGCACTATAGCAGCACAGAAAAGTAGAGTCTCTGCAGCAAGGCATAAAATGACAGTTTGGAAACTGACCTTTTAGGCTCTGCGTAGGAAGATGGGCTAAAGAGCAGTCGGTTCTTTATGAACAATCTTCTGTTAACACAATAGAGAGAGGCCATCCCAATGGACCAACTTAAAAGGATTATAGGAAGGAGAGTGCTGTTATGATTAGTTCTGTTAAAAGTTTTGAAATTTATCCCTATTGTTTTTTAGATTTATGGAATTTAAAGATTTATGTCTAGAGAGGATTGACACGACTCTATCGTCTTCCAAGTAAAAACAGGTTTATAATTTTAAGGTAAGGGGATTTGGGGTTTCACACCGCTTTTCAAGAATATTTCACTTATTTCACTGCTGCTAGTTTTATTGCAGGGAGAAACCCCGCAACATTATTAATAATTATTTTGGCTATGTATTGCGGTGAAACCTGCGAGCATTTTTAGAACTAGTGAATCATGGATGACACTTTGCTGAAATTCAGAGTAGCATTGCACCCAAACTTGTGTAAAACAAAGTTTCCGAAATCCGTGGCGGAACTCAAAAACCAGATCTCTTGATCCGACGCCGAACTGAATTGGATGACTTTGATTATGAATTTACATATAACATAAACGCCTAAACTTTTTTATGGGTTCTCTAAGGACTTTCTATCTTTCGGTCGCAATTTTCTTAAACATAAAATTTGAGAGTTGAAAACATGAAGAAATAGTTCGAGGTACCTGACCTTTAACCTCTAACGCTTCATTTGATTGGTAACAAGTACCCTTGTCTGGAGGTTAAAGTCAAGAAAAATTGTTGTCTCACCCTAGAGAAGATCAGCTGGTCGTCCAGGCCTCTACAGACAGTTAGTCGAGCACGCACAGAGAACAGCTTCTCTTGTGAGGTGCCTCGAACATATAAAAATATCTCTAGCTAAGAAATTCACAATTTGAGGTAAGCAAAGGGACGTTTAGTCTTCTTATTAAAACTGTCGTCTTTGAAATACAAGGTATGTGTATGTAGAAACCCGATAGAGCATTACTGTTTGACGAAAGATTCTGATTAAGAAATAGAACAAAAAGTATACTTTATTATCTGTGTTCTAAGCTACACATTTTTTTAATGAATAGTCCTGTCCTTGAAAGGTATTATTTTTTAAAATGGGCAGATAAGCACATTGTGATAAATTTAGTTGAGAAGAGTTGATATATTTACCATGAATAGCGGACGTTGTGATTCCAATCTGTGAACTAGGCAGCAACCTGACGGTCTCAATGGTGATATATTCGTCCTCACATAAATTCTGCCACTCTTTTAATAGCCCGTTTCGGAAGATCGAGTCATCATCCGGACTGATTTCTCTTTGAAAAACCCCAGAGATTCTCTTTCCGATGACAACCTGTCAATACAAACTGTGTGTTACCTCATCAAATAGTTAGAACTTTATCAGCAAGTGTATGGAGATTAATTAAAAAGATTATTAATTTTAAAGAAAAAAAGTTCGAACTTTACGGAAACTTATTAGGAGTTTTAAGAAATGAATTGAAGAAATCGATGAAAATGATAAGGCTTGTTTACAACGTCATTACCTTTCTGTGAGCTGTAGGAACTGTAGACAGCAATTCACTGATGTCCTGTTCGAGTGAAACCCCCTTGTCCTCGCTTTGAAATCTTTTAACAAGTTTGAGTTTAGGAATATTTTCCAGTTTACGCTGAAAACTCGGAGAAAGATCTCCATGAAGCACAATACACGGAGGGAGGAAAACCTTTGTCTTAGACAATTCCCGACGCCACAGTAAACGATCCTCAAGCAGTGACATAGTGGAGTAGCTTCCATTCATTGCACAATCTAGTCCTAAAGCATCAAATCTCTCCGGCATCTCGTTGATGAAGTATGTGACCCTTCTTGGAGGTTGGAATACATCAAGGTACGAGTTGCCTCCCCTATCAAATGTCAGAGCTTTCTTCACCAGAAGAACTTGTCTTGGTTGGTTCTTCATGACTTCAACAGCTCTAGGACCCTCCTTTGCGACATCAACAGCTCTTGGGTCCTTCTTCAGGACTTCAACAGCTCTGGAGTTACTCTTTGTGACTTCAACAGCTCTAGGGTCATCCTGATGGACTTCAACAGCTCTAGGACCCTCCTTTGTGACTTCAACAGCTCTGGGGTTCTCCTTCAGGACTTCAAATGCTCTAGTGTCATCCTTTAGGACTTCACCATCATTCAGGTCTTCAACAGTTTCCCTCTGGAGCCAGTCTGGAGAGAGAGCAATCTCGACGTCTCCAGGACAGATATCTCCTCCTTCCAGGAGAACATCAAGATGATGGCTGGAGGTGCCCAGGATGCAGATGCAGAGTCCCTCAGTTTTCGTGCCTCGTGGTTCTCCGGTCCTGTCCACAGTCTCATTCAGACGTCTGAAGGCCTGGATAGATGCTAGCTCATCCTTGAGAGAACCCATTGCTTTAATGGTATTGACCTGTAACATAACATCTTGAATAAACAACTTGTTTCTTCCTCTCATAAACTTATTTGTTATTGTAATATCCCTTTGTGCAGTCTGTATATATACAGAGAGCATTTCACTGTTGATTGTTAGAGATAATGTTCGCTTCCCTTCCGACGGTCGGCTACAGTGACGTCATGAATAATGGTGTTTTGACGCAGGAGGCGAATAATATTGGAATTGGCGCTACAACCATCGTTGCTAGGCAAGGCAAAGGTTATATATAGTCAGGGAGCCAAAAGACATATTTTCAGAAAAAAGTGATCGCTCTGCTATATTTTGTTTGACCTCATATATGCTTTAAGGACACATTGAAGCGTCAGAAAAATGATGTTGGCAAGCAGATCGCTCTTGCAAGATTTTTTCAGAGAGCCGTTTCCATGGCAACCATCCAAAATACCGAAAAGTCCATGTAAATCACTTAAACTGCCATATCTCTGTAAGTTTTGAACATAAATGGTTACTTTGTTACTCAAATTAAAGGCTTATATTTTATCCATTTGTTTAATTATCTAGTTTGCATCATACATCATTTGCACATTTATGAATACTAATGAGGCTGCGATTTAGTTGGATTTTCTTGGTTTTACGAATAGATGTTAGTTCTTTTCAAATAACACACATCTTATGAATGACATAGATCTAACTTTATACAATTGTGCAAATATGAATGAAGATCTATTGTAAATAGATACTATCAAAGCTTCAGCTTATCTTCTTCTTACTATCAAAAGTTGTTTCAGAAACCTCATAACGATTGCTTTTCAACCTTTACGGTAAAGTTTTTTCATATTCTGATTGGCTTTACATTCCTAGCAATAAAACTTCCTTTATGTTTATGAGTTTACATACATTTTTTAAGAATAATAACCTGGTTAGCAGTGCAATCTTTTAATTTCATAATGATAAAAAAGATGGCAATAATCTAATAATTTGTAAACAAATTAAGTGAGTTTGAAAAACAAAATGAATATTTGGACGATCAACATCATTGTTGAAAACAGTAAAGAGGTCTTGGTTATAGATTCTTGTGACATTTTAAAGCAATTTATACACAAAATACACGTAAATAATCTGATATAATATGTTACAACATGCATGATATATTGTCACTAAAGAATATAATACGCTATCCTGACACACGTGCACTGACCAGTTCATCAATTTAACTGTCCTCTCAGAACTTAAACTGGCATAATCTGTTGTTCTGTGCTTTTGTAATTATATTTCATTCAAACTAAGAACAAACATGGATTTACATTATGAGTAGAAATTTCCAAATGGATGGTTATTACAATGAGTTTTACAAAATTACAATAGTTATTACAAAATATAATGAAAAATGCCACAATCATAAGGTCGTTAAGCTGCATTTTAGAAATTGGAATAATCAGGTAGCAAGAAGTTTTATTGATTATCCACATTGTGGACAATAGCTACATTTTGTGTAGACTATTTTCAAACATGTAGGTGGATGGAGGGTTACAGCAATTTTTACATTACATATAATACATTTTGGTATGGTGATAATTGGGCAATGCATCTTTGTATGCAAAGTATGAGTATTCAAATCGCTGAAAATGTTATGGGCTTCCGTGGCTAGTTTATGTAGGACATTGGTTTTGTGGTTGAGAAGCTTGTGAGTGTCGAAATGACTGGAATGCTATGGGACGCTTTTGTGAGGTGTATAAGTCGTGGTTGTGGAGGACCGCGTTCTTGACAGAATAAAACACCTACCCATCTCTCAGGCGCAGTCAAAGCAAGGTGTGGTGAAATTAATATATATATTGATAGGACACAACAGCATCTTGGAGAACAGGTGTCCCAACTCTTTGTTAATAAACAGAAATGCTATAGATTTGAAGTTGCACTTATAATGATTGCAAGTTTCAATTGACTCAAACATGAGTGTGAAAATGGATGCCACAATTTGGGGGACCTGTAGTGTGCAAGTGTGGTCATATCATTTTCTATTTCCACTTATTGAGAGCTGAATTTGGCTGCTAGGAGATTAATATATAAATTGGTTCCTATTATTACATTATGAAACAAAAGTAAAAGTTCACTGTAAAGTCAAACTTTCTTAAAGTGACAGAGTATCTTTCTTAAAATTTTATTTGGTTTTGATAAGCTACAAAATATCTAATATGCTGATTGAAGTTCATATCTCATCACTGGACTTGCAAATATATCCATTTATGCATAATATCTCTAAAATGCTTGATTTTATGGAAACATCAAGAAAACATCTCAAATACGTTTAATATTCGAAAATATGGATCCATTAATCTACCTATTAGTTACAATACCTAATAAACAATATCGATCAAATATAATCCTGTCAGCTTATGGCAAGGTTTCAAAATTACGTTTGGCGAATTTACGCGCGCTACTCGAGCCACATCGTCCGGTTTTCGATCAAAATCCCGACTTTGAATGGCCGCATTTTCGCTCTGATGTACTGATTGACCTTTAACTTGTTATTTTCAGTAACAGTTAGTAGTTCCCTATGTAATAACATCGATTTCAAAATTTGACATATGTGATCCTATCAACATTCTCTGTGTCTCTTTAAGAATCACTGATGTTCAAATTGAAGTCTGTTGCAGTATGTGCATTTGTATTGTGAAGCAGGAAAGTTTGAAATACAGGGACAGGAAAAGAATTACAGATTAACATGTAAAATGCGTAAGTGCAAAAAATTTAATACAGAAACTAATGTATAATGGAATTGACTGCATATGAATGAAGAGTAGCTATAAATGTTTTATTGCAGATATTTGTAAAGGAAGTAGTTTGGATAATTTTGTAATGGTGGACAAACAAAGGTTTGTTGGCGACATTGTATTCATTAGAAAACATGCTGAATACTATACTCATGCGAGGAAATATGGGTATAAGTGAAATTTTGCGTAAGGTTCGTAAACACGAAATGTAGCGCCTACACATAATGGAATGTCTATTGTCATGAATGTGCTCATTAAAATCAAAGATCTTCACGTACATGTAAAACAGAAACAATGCTTATGGACTGTCATATTCCTTTGGTCAATGAAATGTTAAAAAAGTCTTCCTCTAGGTTAGACGAGCATCACACGCAAAAATAACCATGCACGTGACACTAAAGAAGCATGTGGATGGAGACAGGGCTTTTGCACCAATGTCTTTCTTCAGTATGTCAGTGGCAAAATGCAATAGGCTTAATGCAACAATCGTAATCGTCATTGCACAGACAAATCGAGAACAATTATGTGCTGCAGGGATCCATAACAGGCGTCATATCAGTGTTACGCCAACGTCACAGAACAGCACGTGAAGCATGGTGCGGGGCTCATTGGAGATGGAATCGTCACCAGGGCAGTCGTCCAGATAACTCTCTTCTGACGAATGTCGCTTCACATTGCAGTTCAATGATGGACATTCAAGGATCCTTATAAGACCCGGGAAAACCTTTCTTGGCGTTGCTGTCTGTAAACATGACAGGTTTGGGGGAGGCTCCGTTATGGTGTGGGGTGCCTCCAGTCTTCATCACAGGACCCCTTTTTATACCATTCGGAATAATCTTAATGGTTTGAAGTACAGGGGCGAGATCCTTGGACTCCTGGTTGTTCCAACAATTTACACCCTTGCTCCCGAAGCGGTATATCAAAATTATAACACAAAACCACGTGTTGTGACTGATTTCCTCCAACAGAGAGGTGACTTTAGGATGAAAAGGCCTACATATTCCCCTGATCTTGCCCCGTTAGAGCATGTATTGGATATCCATTGATTGCGTGTCCATCAGCATCACTGGAAACTCTAGTCAGATGCATGAGGTCCAGAGTGTGTCAGAAATCATTGTGAACATACTCATTTCTGATTGTGGGACTTACTATATTGACCTACAGTTAATAAGTGTTTCCATATTTCTAAATAAAATATGTCTGTCTGTCTGTCTGTCTGTCCATATTTCTTTTAATGAGTACATTAAAGATTATGCAAACTAGATTATTAATATAAATAAAAATATAAGTCAATGAACAAATAACCTTTTGAAAACAAAAAGCTAGCTCCATTGCTAGGAATGTTAAAGCAAACAGAATATGAAGGATACTAAACCAGACCGGTTGTTAAACAAAACATTATCAAGTTTCTGCAAGGATGTTTCATCATGACATGAAAATAAATGGAAACTAATCTACGAAAGATCTTCATTGTTGTTTCCACAATTTAACCTATTAAAGTCACAAGATTTATGTTATTTGAAAGATAACTTACCGTTATCCGTAATACCAAGAAAATCCAGTTGAATCACAGCCTCATTATTATTCATGAATATGCAAATTATGTATGATGCAAACTAGATCATTTGCCAAAAGGAGTAATTAAAATTCTTTAATTTGAATCATAAAGCAACCTTCTATGTTCAAAACTGACGGCGATATGGCAATTTTAGTGATTTACATTGAAATTTTGGCATTTTTATGGTTGCCATGGAAAAAGCTCCATAAAATATTCTTGCAAGAGCGAGCAGCTTGCCAACATCACTTTTCTGACACTTAAATATATACTGAATGTAAATATATAGTCAAACCAAATATAGCAGAGGGTGTCAGGTCAAACCTCTTTTTTCGATCTTACAGACTTTGGCTCCCTGACTAATATGTACTAGTACTCATACTGAAGATATGTCATTACCTATTTTCAAACAAATGGCTTATAAATTATATATCATAGAAAAGAAGGGAACAATCGTGCGGCAGTAAATGAACTCACATAAAAGTGAAACAGAAGAGACATTTTTTTTGACATCCCTATTTGAGTTCTGAACAAAAACTAATTTGCATGGACTATAGGCATATTTTTTAAAGTGTAAGCAAAAAAGTTTATGCACACTAAGAAGAAAATTACATCTCATCCCGGACATATTATCAAAGAGTATCTACATGTAAATGCAGTTCGAAGACTTAGCAATATGCGTGCTTAAATGGTAAATTTTCAACCGTTTAAACTACTTAAAGGGACCATTCGAGGGGGGGTATTTTTTGTGGAAAGGAAATTCAGGAGGACTTTCCTGTTAACAATTATATATGATTTTTACATTATAATTTCACACTCTTAATTTTGTTAATGAATAAGCATATAACAGCACATTTGTTTTCTCGCAATGCCAACCTTTCAAAATGGCGGACGAAAGCCGCTCGAGTGGTGCCTTTAATCCTTTGAAATGATATTTCATTCTTACACAAATACTCTTAGTCTTATACCCAATAGATACACAGTACAGCGGGTACATTGATATCAGAGGTTACTGAGAACTGTCCTACTTTCCCTAGAAGGTCATGATCATCAACCCGGTTCCCTGGCCTCGTTCCGCGTGCGCTACTGAGGCCAGGGAACCAGGTTGGAAGGTCATGCGTTATGTGCACGCCCCGTTTAACAGGTATAAATAATAATAATGAGTGGATTTATATAGCGCTAAATGCTCCAGGCACTAAGTGTCTGCTCTAAGCATACGACTCCCACAATTGCCTTATAGCGAAATGAAATAATAAAGAGAGTTAACAAGTTAAACTTGTTTCTCTGTCGGCTGTGTGGCACTTTGGTTGTGAGTACGGATTCAAGAGCAATGAAATTAGGCTTAGAATCCCTTACTACCAAAATGTTAACAGTGGATAATTTTGGATTATGAACACTGAGGTGGGGTAAAGATAAATGTTTAATCAATGAAAGTCCACCTGACAGAATTTCTTTATAAACCCTCCATAAGGGACTTACAAGATTGTCAATCAATCGACCAGGACATCACAGAGTGTCGTTCAAAAAGCACTTTATTGACCGGAAGGTTCGTCATCAGAGGGTATTCTAGCACCCTAGAGGCCGAGGATGAGGGTGTTATCTATCTTATATACCGCAAATCATAATAGATTTTAATTTCGACTCAAGGTATTTTGAGTTCAACTTGTTTGCACACAAGCTCCCTCTGCACGTGTTTCATAACGGTGTTTGCCTATAATTCCCGAATGTTGTTTTCTCAGAAGTAATACAATTATCGAAAATGTTTTTTAATACATTTTAAAACAATATTGGATTGGAATTATTGTACCTCATATTCTCTCCTCTCCTTCAATTTGATCTACATAAATAAAGTTATCACACAAATGTGATCAATAGGGTTCAGGTTGTCCTACGAATGCACACATTTAAGTTTAACAATGTGAATAAATTTCTTAAAAAGTTTCAATCCTACGGCCGTTTGTAGTTTTCGCCTGATACGTGGCATGTTTTTCTTAAATATCAGATGGTCAGGATTGGTAATGAGACAACAAATCCTCTGAAGTAAAATATGTAACTTTGACAACACTGATATAGAATTATTGAATTGAATTGAGGCAGAATCAGGAGAAAATAAACTATTTGAAAACGTGCTATAATGCTTTTCATAGGCATTTATGGGTTTCTAAACTAACATTTAGTTTCAGAAGTATTTTTTTAAATATTGACAATATTTTTAAACAAATCATGTATTATAACAAAATGGAGCCCAGAAGATACCTTAACATTAGACTAAAGCTGAGCAATCTAGACTTGCTATACATTTCTAGACTTGGATGGTCATCAATTAAATATTTTTGCTTTAGGGTCTGGATGAGAGACTAATGGATTTCTAAAGGGCACCAGTCACAATTATGTTTCAAGTTTTTCAAAATGTACGCTAAAAATCTCATTAAACATTTATTATTACCGAATCAAATGAGTACCAAATTAATATTTTTCTTTCTGTTAGATTACGTTTCTTTATCGAACTATGACTATGAGTTTTATCGTCATTAAACTAGAAAGTTAACATTGAAATTGAACTTCTCAGAAAAAACATCTTTCTGAAAGACGGACCTGTTTATTCACTGTGCACGGCCAAGTGGCAATATTGATGAATTACGTAAAGCATTGTCGATTAATATATGAATTGTGATGAATATCTTCAGAAGAAGTGACACTTTTGACTTTTGACTCTTTAGAAAAGAAGTATTGACAGTATAGGACAATTTGAATAAATCATCTTTAAGTTTGGGAATTGAAGAATATAATGACCGCAATATATATTTCAAATATTTTTATTGTTTTTTTGGGCATTGGTTTTAAAATAACAGAAACTACTTAATATATATCTATACATTATCAAAGACATCGATGTGTCCTTCAGGCAAAATTATTGATTTACAATTGAAAAATTATGAAGGTGAAAGATGAAGTGATTCCTCACAATTCTGGATAAAAAAATACATTTTCCTTAAAATGTCTTCAACATAGTCTTTGTCACTTTAATGAATGTATTAACATGATTGGTGGCATTGGTGAATATGACGTATAAAAAAAACATTACCTTAGTTTGTGAGATCAACAATGGCGTGTCCGTCCTCTGAGAAACTAGAAGATTGTTTATGTGGTCCGAAGGTTCCCTTATCGGTCACGCTCCAGTGTTATGGTACATGAAGCTTGACAATTGACAATGTCTGTATAAAAAAATCAACGGACCGAAAACCTATATCTGGGTGTATTGTTCGTATAATATTGTATAGTGCGTCAAAGGTCGCTATTCAATTATGTTCAGTTTGGTAATGAAAGACGTTTTTGAATACCGCTTAGATCTACCCGGCCACATACCAATAAATGCATGACTGGTCATATACAGACTCATTGCTTTGTAATCTATATATTTATCGTAATAATATCACAGAAAAAAAATAATTAACGATTTTCTGAACATAAAAAAAATACATACTAATTTACACAATATTGAAACTATAAAGCTGTTTTAATGAAGTTAGATGTGTTTAAAAATACAGCCCAGTTCTCAATTTTTGGAAAATTCTTTGAACGAAAATCGAGAAGTGATGAAGTCGAGGTAAGCGGTTGTTTAAAGAGCCGCTCCGTGGTTTTTACCACATACTGTTTTGCTTTTAAGAGACACAGAGTATGTTGATAGGATCACATATGGCAAATTTTGAAATTGATGTTATTACATCGGGACAACTAACTGTTACTGAAAATAACAAGTTAAGGGTCAATCAGTACATTAGAGCGAAAATACAGCCATTCAAAGTCGGGATTTTGATCGAAAACCGGACAATGTGGTTTGAGTGGCGCGTGCAAATTCGCCAAACGTAATTTTGAAACCTTGCCATAAGCTGACAGGAAGATATATTCGATGCGATAGTGTTTATTAGGTATTGTAGCTAATCGGTAGATTAATTGGATGCATAATTTCGAATATCAAACGTATTTGAGATGTTTTCTTGATTTTTTCATAAAATCAAGCATTTAAGAGATATTATGCGTAATGGATATATTTGCAAGTCCAGTGATGAGATATATGAACTTCAATCAGCATATTAGATATTTTGTAGCTTAACAAAACCAAATACAATTTTAAGAAAGATACTCTGTCTCAATTTAATACGAACGTAAATAACATTATCTATGATATTAATTCAAAATGTATTACTTATTTATTCCCAAATGCAAAGGTAAAACTTGTTTTCATTGAAATTCTTAAGCAGTCATATATATTTGCAAAAGCCAGTTTTACGTGTCCAACTTACATGAATATTAGTTATGGTTGAATTAATGACCGCTGACTGAGTTGATATCTGTTATAACATTCGAGCGATCAGCGAGGTGGTTATAATGATAATCACGAGGTCGAGGTCATTATTTCACATACACCACATGGTTTTACCAATTTGCATTCTAATAAAAGTAGAACATCAACCAAATAGATAGTTATTTGATAGTTGTTGTAATGGGGTCAAACTTAAATACAGTCCACTTCTAAACATTGCTTCAATTTTATATGCACAATACGCGAAATTAACGTGTAGACTGGGCATGTCTTAAGCCCCCCTTACACACACAAAGACCATTGTGCGTTCTCTGTGCGACCAAAATTCATACAAGGACGCTCAAGGTAGGCAGAATGGTTGCCAGGGTCGTCATGAGGTCGCACACAGGAGGCTGGGAGGTCGGCAATGGTTTTCAAGGACGCAAAGGACGCCACAAAGTTTTGAACATGCTCAAAACTTCCGTAGTGGGGACTCCCTCGAATAAGGACGCACAAAGGTTGCTGACAGGAGCCAGAAGGCACGTAGCAAGGACACTCAACGGTCGCAAGGGTTGCTCAGCGGTCGCAAAGTCAAAATATTGCTTATGGTTGCGACATCCCTGTGACCCTTGTGCCACCCTTCTGCGACTCTTGTGCCACCCTTCTGCGACCCTTGTGCCACCCTTCTGCGACCTGTGTGCAATCATAAGCGTTCATCACAAGACCCTTCCGCCTCTATGCAGCGACCACGACGACGTTTGTGCCACCATGGCGATTCTTGTGCCTTCCACCTGCCTCCTTTCTGCCTTCGGTCACCGTCCTCCAAATATTTTCTATAAATAGACGACCAATGCTCACATGTTTCGTTGTTTGAGTTAACATTGAACTGACAAGACATGGTACCTAAACGAGGCAGCTGAACAAGGAAAAAAGCCCCAGCTATAGAACAAGATAAGGACTTGAAATCTCTGAGACAAAATTCCGAAGGCATTTTCTACCAACCCTCGACCACGAGATATACGATATTTGCTGTACCCTGCCAAGTCCCCTTGATGAGTATGGCTTCATCATGTAGGTTCTGAGAGCGAATGCATCATCTCCTTGTAGAGAGAATGTGTGTTGTCGTCATCATTTTGTAGTGAGGGAAGTTGATCACATTCTCATCAAGGCACTCCTTCAGCTCTGACTCATTAAAGGTTTGGCAATCAGACATTGCACCCTGACCACCAACATCACAACATAGGAATTTGTAGTTGCCATCAACTAAAGCCAACAAAATCCCTTGTAATTATAAAAATGGCTGCCAGTGTTTGGAGGACATCGGATTCGATATGCTTTCCATCAATGGCCCCACATGCATGAGGTACATTCCACCTGGTCTTGAAAACATCTGCAACAGTCTTCAAATCTTGTGGGGTCGATGGACATTGGACGACTTCATTCTTAACTCGTCCCTGATTTCTCTGCATACTTCTGGGATGAAGATACTTATTGTAGAGTGTGAAACTCGAAACTGGTACTGGAGGGTAGGGTACTTGTCTCCAGTAGCGAGATACCTGAGTATAACAGCCAATTTCAATCCAGCATCTCAACTTGCTTTCCAATTAGTATTTTGTTTTAAGATTTCTGGGACGACCCAACACTTTCGTCTTTTTCTTCTGCGACGCCTTATTCTTCTGTGTACAGCAATAGCCATGTTGTTTAGCATAACATCATGCTGTCCTTGTATTAAAGCTGCCAGGACTAATTTGTTGTTCATCTTCGACTCTCAGAGAGAGACTGACAAACCTGCACACCAATGAAACTTATATATCCCATACTTCTGGGGTCGCTTAAAGTCGTCAAGGAGGCAGAACGATTGTTCCATGGTCGTCAAGGAGGCAGCGCGGTTGTTCAGTGGTCGTCGAGGAGGCAGAAGGATTGCTGAATGGTCGCTGTACTGTCTTCATACTCGTCAAAGGTGGCACATAGGAGGCACAGTGGAGGCACAGAGGAGGCAGAGTGGTCGCACTGGAATCGTCTTCACTCGATGAACGCCCAGTGAAGGCAGAAAGGACGCTCCATGAACGTGCAGGATGCTCAAGGGTCGTTATGAAAAGAATCGTTTATGTATTTTTAGGTTGTTCAAAGGACGCAGAGAGATCGGTGAGCAGTTACACATAAACGGAATTCCTCTTATGCAACCGACCATTCAGCGTCCTATCGCAATTTTAGGACGCTGAAGGGTCGTACATAAGAATTTTCTCTGTGTAAAGGCGAAGTTGCAACTGTCAACCAGACAAATCTGACCAACAAGTAACCAACTTTTTTATAGTTTTTTCAACTTCAAGAAAACACCAGAATTCTACATTAAACTGAAATTAAATAATTTGAAAACAATTTTTCAAAAACGTCACCGAAATTGTGTTTTATGGCAAACGATATTCTTATTCATATTCTTTGAGGCACCCTTTTGTCCATCAAATGTTTCCCTCTCTATGAAGCAAAAGGGATTGCTGCACGGACATCTTCAATTTCCCCTTGTGATGCACGGATTTTAAGTAAATTTCATACCCTGTTACTCGGGTATGACTAAGTGGTCTCTGTGGCCGTAGGCACGAGAGTCGTAAACATAGTTTGTCATTTCATGACCGTAGTTGCGAAATTGAAAAAAACCCACTCAATATCTACTTCACAGCATAGGCGGAAAAGTCATCGTCAAACCATTGTTTATACCATGACGTCACAATGAAGTGATGTGTTGCCCTACGAAGTAAGCGGGGGTATATAGCGATCATTTTCCGGTCAATTGTCTCAAAAACCTTTAGGTCTAGATCAATCAAACTTTTCATATTTGTTGTCATAAATGTCATGATTATTAACGGGGTAAGTGTGTCATATGACTTTTGCGAAACAAGTTTGAATTTTTTTATTTCCCGAGCAAGAGCGAGACTTATACATAAATGTGCACGAGTTTCGTAAAAGTCATATGACACACTTTCGAGGGTAATAAATTCTTTATTACCCATTCAACCCCATTTTTTCTCTAAGAAATACCCAAAAAGGTTTTAGGACGTCACAGGCGGCAACTCGCGCTACAACAATCGTTGCTAGGTAAAAGTGATATGTGCACATGTGCTCATATTGAAAATATTTCAAAACTTATTTTCAACTCTATGGGTAAAAATAAACGATATTGCACTTACAGTTCTTTATGATAAGTTTACCATTTGAAACCAGATGCACGCCTCGGAAACATTGGAATGACTCTTCACGCTCGGCTGCTCCAAGTGAATTATGTGTATGTATGACAGTACAACATTAGCTCCTGAGAGTACAGAAAATGCTACCATGGAAAATGCAACAATGATAAACACTTTGCAAGAGGTATTGAGACCCATCTTGTTTCCTTGATGAGATGTTCAGAAGGAACAGACAAGACAACAGTAAGATCGCTTTGGTCTTATCTCTGACCACCGACTCCATAAATATATAGATATGTGATTAATAAGCTTAAAAACCAGCGTAATGATAAACACTTTACAAGACGTATTGAGACCCATCTTGTTTCCTTGATGAGATGTCCAGAAGAAATAAACAAGACAACTGTAAGATTTAGTCTATTAGTCTATTTAATCTATGATTGTATGTTTATTTTAAATCATATTTATCATATCTTATAATGTATATACACTTCTTATTTACTTTTTGATGATAGCCTCTTATAACCCTTAAAGGGTGGCTCACTTTAATGTTATTTTTACAACCAATTTTTATTTTATGTGAGGTGAGACTGAAATAAAATATCTATCTGTCTGTCTGTCTAGTCTTATCTCTGACCACCGTCTCCATAAATATATAGATACGTGATTAATAAGCTTGATAACCAGCGTAATGCTAACATAGTGACCACGTCTGATACCATAGATATGAATGATGTTATTGGGTTGTGGATGAATAAGAACTCTGTATTAATGAAGGAATAAAAAAATCAGACAATTTACACTTCTCTTGAAACTGATAGATTTGTCAATGTATCATATCATCTTAACATGTATAACTAATATGCATATGGTATCAACATTAATAGGCGATTTAATTCAATTTGCAACATTTTTTTAATACTAACACATATTAATTTCTACGACAACAAGTGCAGAGACGATTAATTTCCTACTAACCATAGGCTCATGATTAACGTACAATGACATTATCATTTGTCATTGAAATCTTCTACGAAAGTACACTTTAATCTGTAAGAAAATCCTTCTGAAAAAGAAATCAGGCCAAAACTAGGTAACGGTTTGTATAAACTAAATTTATCAAAACATATTCAAAACTTTTCACATATAACAATAACTCCAAGAAAGTCATTTCAACAAACAAAACAAAATTCATGTTGATATGATATTTTTCATTATTATGAATTAATTAAGCAATATTCTTCATATAGTCAATGAAAACATTACACTAATACGCAAACCATATTCATGCAAAACCATTTGGCGTCATTTCCAACCATTGGAACAATTCTATATATATAGCGCCCTAGAAACATTTCTTTGTAAAGCTTTATAAAGCTATTAAAGAACTATAAGTTATAATGATTGTTAGAATCCTTCTGAAAATACACAAGTCCTTTTAAACTCATTTGAACCAATCACTTTTAAAGTCAACTTTGTTGAAGCCATTAGCAGAAAATCATTATTCTTAAAGCCAATTTCCAACATTCAGTATAAATAAACCTTCAGCGTTCAATATCACAGGTAAGTTACTGGCATAAAATAAAGGTCGTGTTAGAAACACGAGATGAACAAAAGCGAGTTATTCGATATCAAAACCTTTATTGCTGACTTGATAAAGTTGTGAGGACACAGCTACCCCTTGCATCAGGAGATTGGCCTTCTATATAATTTAGTCGTTTAAAGAAGCAGTAGCACGTTTTTAGGGGGGATATAAGGTGATGTCAGGAAAATGAAAATTAATGGTTTCATTTGAAAGAGAATGTATTTAAACTAAATGGAGCAGTAATAATTCAAATATATAATGTAAAGTTTAGCCATGCAATTGCTTTTTCTTACACAAAATGAATTAAAGGTGTTCACACAAAATGGCCGCCAACGGATTTTATGTCAATATTTATACTTTGTCCTCTGACTATGGATGATTGGCTTGTGGAAAGAGATTTTTGACACTGTCAAAATAATACATTTACCATTAACTTACAATTACCAGTGAAAATTTAAAAAAATAAAATTATCAAAAATCGTGCTACTGCCCCTTTAAAAGATAACAGCCTTTCCTCATAAAATCATTATGATTTCATTCAAAGCATGACAAATGATAAATCCTTATCAAACTGTCGGCGGCCTACTCTAAATTAAGGTTTGTTGAAATGGTCCTTACATTGTACAAGATTGGCATATCCTATTAAGGACATGATTGATAATACTTTCTAATTAATAATGACCTTAAAAGTTTGAAGGGATCATACAAGATCATACGATACATGCTGCATGTAAACTGAGATATGAAAGAAAGTACACACCTCAGTGGATTTTATCATATACATGATGTTCATTTACAAAAAAGTTAAGTTTTTTACTCAAAAACTTTTATAAATTACAAGCGCAGGAGTTTGATTAGATGCAAGAGAACACTTCCAAGTTGTTTTTGAATTTTTAATTTAAAAATGCGTTTTTTATTAAAATATTTTTCAAAAATTATTTTTATTAAACAAAAGTGTTTTTAGAAATTAGAGATATATATCTCATGTTAAAATCAAGAAATTAGCCTTATTCTTAATACCTTTACAACATTGCAAACATGGTGGGTACCATGTTGATGTAAATTTCGATTTTTTATCAAAGATATTTATATAAATCATCAACCAGGCAACAAAAATTGTGCTGAAAATATGACAAATATGGAATATGTTAATCACCTGGTAATGATTCATCCATTCATTACATATTTAATAAATCGAAAATAACTGAGGTGTGTGATTCCCTTTGTACCTCAGTTTATATCATGATCAATGGATTATATTCCAAACAATTTTAGTTCAAACTTAAAATTTCCTTTTTATTGGTTCAGATTCATCAACAAGTGTTTCGTGTTGAAACGCTTGTTGTGACGTCAGACATTGGAACTGACGTCTCAGGACACAGAAGAGTACAGAACCAATAAAACTGAGTTTGAAAACGAGGGCTCCACTGACAATAACCAGAACATATAAGGCTCTGTTGATGAAGGCGTGAGGCTGACATATCTCATGGGTTGTGTCCAGGGAGTAGCAGTTGACGAGCGCCACTATGGAGAAGATTATCTGCATTAAGGACATCCCCATGCACGAGTTGTTCATCACATTGTGGAGAATCACCTGAAACAAAACATTCCCAATAAAGAAGAACAAAATTGTAAAACAAATAGGTTTATGTAGAGAATCTCACCCTGTGTCTTCTCATATCAAATATATCAACTAAAGTTGATAAAAGTAACACAATTTTAACTTCTATCAACGAGTGTTGATATATTTGATATCTGAAGACACGAGGGTGAGATTCGATTTATCATTAAAATTAATTTGTTATCATATTTGCTTGAAACATCTTTGAACACTGCACTAACCTTAAACGCCTGATGCAACACAGTTTTGGATGATAAATATACATACTATGGATAATGATTCCTTGTGGTTCTGAAAACCATTCACGGAATTGCATCGAAACATAATTACATAAAAATAATTCATTTTTTCTCAATTGGCATTTACATGCTACATATATCCTTTAGGTTCCGTTTTATTGTCTCAGCTTACCAAAGATAAGATATTCACAACCGTTATCAAAGCTTGGGGATTTGTGTTTTTGATTGTGGAGAATTATAGCAAATTTATTTCACCATCAGAGTACGACAACCTTGTTGATTTGATTTTAAAGTGACACAGAGTATCTGTCTTAAAATTTCATTTGGTTTTGTTAAGCTACAAAATATCTAATATGCTGATTGAAGTTCATATCTCATCACTGGACTTGCAAATATATCCATTTATGCATTATATCTCTAAAATGCTTGATTTTATGGAAAAATCAAGAAAGCATATCAAATACGTTTAGTATTCGAAATTATGCATCCAATTAATCTACCTATCAGTTACAATACCTAATAACCACTATCGAATCGAATATATCTTCCTCTCAGCTTATGACAAGGTTCCAAAATTACGTTTGGCGAATTTGCGCGCGCCACTCGAGCCACATTGTCGGTTTTCGATCAAAATCCCGACTTTGAATGGCCGTATTTTCGCTGTAATGTACTGATTGACCTTACACTTGTTATTTTCAGTAACAGTTAGTGGTTCCCGATGTAATAACATTGATTTCAAAATTTGACATATGGGATCCTAGCTATCAACATACTCTGTGTCTCTTGAAAGTAACTGTATTGTGAAGCAGGACAAACACCAAAAGTATAAAGCAAAATATAGATTAGTAAAAATATTAAATTGAAAGAAAAAATTCAAACATTTCAAGTATCTCATTGATTGAATAAAAGTTTGATTGAATAGAATTTTTGATAAAAATTAATATGAATATAAATATTACATACCCGTCTCCTAACCACCCGTTCTTCCTCGTCTCTAAAGTTTGCATGTGAGGAGCTGTATCCGAGAACAGAAGCCACCAGCAGCTGGAAACAGAAGATGGAACTTGACTGTATAAGGCTGAGAATAGGTGTTTCGTGTAGGATAAAACAGAATAGGTGATGTAGCGTGACTGTATACGGATAATAACGATATTTACCCGAGGAAGTGTATCAAATAACTTTTACGAAACCAGTGAAAATTTTTGTACTGCTCGAGCGAGAGCGAGGTGTATATGTCGTGCCTAATTCCCGGAATTGCTCATTCCCTGGGTTTGGGCAACAACGTTGCCCAATCCCCGTCAATGGTCGGGGGCTTGCCCAATCCCAGTGATTGGTCAGCTAATCCCTGAGAATGAGTCATTGTCATCCTCGAAATGCTAAATGTAAAAATAAGTAGCTGCTTTAATCAAGTGTAATAACTGTTGGCTCTCATTTGGTTTATATCTTAATCCTTGCTCATTCCCTGGGATTGGGCAAATTGAAATCTGATTTGCCCATTCCCGGGAATTGGGCAGGGGTGGTTGCCCAAACCCAGGGAATGGGCAATTCCGGGATTTGGGCACGACATATACATACATTGGCTAGAAATTCGTAAAAGTCAAATGACACACTCCCGAGGGTAAAATTTCTTTACTACCGATACCAATCTATGTTATTCTCTTAGAAATATCCATAAAAGGGTCTGCTTTCCTTGCAACGGCCGGTTACAGTGACGTCACGAACAATGGTTATATGACGTCACAGGCGAAAAAATACAGGAACTCGCGCTACAAAAATCGTTGCTAGGCAAAAGTGATATGTGCACATGTGCTCATATTGAAAATATTACACTACATATTTTCAACCCTATGGGTAATAATATGTGTTCTGAAATTATGACGCTGGTTTGCTTATAGAACATAGAAAGTGAATTTGCTCTTAAAAGGGCAATCATTGGTTTTTTATTTGAAGCTGAAATTACTAAAAGAAAAGTGTCTGCATGTCAATAAACATAAACACGTTATGCATTGCTGTTTTCCTAGAGTTTTGAATGATAAATTGTTTTAATCTCTCATTCCACTCGCCGATATCTAATATTCGTTTTAATTTTAAAGAATATTATATAATAACTCATATTATGTAAAAATTAACAGAAGTTTAAATCAATTATACTGTAGGATGAATCATGTTGCTGTCACTACATACGGATTTACTAGTTTGTACAATTTCTCAATTCTTCGTCTTTACGCAGTTGTGTATACCTGAGTTCGAACCTAGACCCTTAGAGCCAAGCAAGAACTGCTAGGACAGACAGACAGACATATTTTATTCAGTAATGTGGGCTGTGTGGCCTATGTTACAATGAACTTAACAATATTTATTAATTAGGTCACGTGAATCTTAATCTAAATAATTTACAAAGGTATACAGAGGTTAACTTGATAACATTTTTATTTTGACAATTTAAAATACCTTTTAGAGAAAGACAACCTGCATATACATCTTGTATTTGTTTAGAATAAAACTGCTAGGGCTGACAATCAAGGCACATAATCGATCACCAGGTATTGCTTACAGCAGATGCACAATCACAAATGTGTAAAATATACAGAAAGACATTGTCGACTGTTTTCAGTGTACTGAAAGTGTTGAGGATTTAAGACATGGGCTTTTACATTGCCCTGTGTATGATGAGTTGCGTGAAAGGTTGTATGAAAATGTCTGTTTTGACTATCAAAACTGTTGAGATCTCTGTGATGAAAATAAATTTATTTTACTTTTTAAACACAATGTTTATTTTACTGCCACAATCTACCTTTATAATTTATTAAAAACATTGTTTAATTTCTATGGTTAGTTATATGCACATATGTACTGTTTGTGACGTCCAATCATGATCAGACAACTTGATTTCCATCAAATACAGATCTAGAGCATATGTTTTAGTCAATGCTTTTTATTCCCATGCGGTAACATAGTTAGGGTAGGTAACTCTCCTGTCCTTGTAATTATAGCATACCGTTAAACAACGTAGCGGGAGAGTTAGAACAAAACACTATGTACTCGGTTAAATACTATATATGGTATTATGATATTATGATATGTATATACTATGTATAATAGTATATGTTTGTTAATATGTTCATTTCTCTCTTTATAGTCTCTCGTAACCCTGAAAGGGTGGCTCGTTTTCATGTCAGTTCACAATTTTATTTCTGTGTATTTTATTTGAGATGAAACTTAAATCAAAGCTCCACTATCATACTTGCATGCGGTTCGGGATGAAATTTAGCTACTTAGAATATAATTACACCACTCGGTAGAAAAATCTTTCGTCGAAATTTTGATATCACATTTACATGTTTTTATCAACAAAAACACACTTATTTCAACGCCCAAAGCACAGAACCCCCTGTAAAAAGGCCATAGCATTTCAGGAACCCGCTTTCCGTGGCGTACTCATTATGCGTGTAGGATTTACACCGTGTCTCAACTACCATAACTGCGTTCGAAGGGTTTCAAGTTTGGCAGCAACGAATACTTAATTTGGAGAAAAACAAAATAAAATGTTCTCGTACCCGACGGTTTTTAAGCGTATATTTAGAAACCGGAAGTTGTGAGATGGCCACACTTTATTCGCCTTTAAGTCGGCTGCCGTTTCGGTCATTTTGTTAAATTATCTCCCTTTTAATGAATTTTGGACCGATTTGACCTAGGATCGCAATATTTTGCATAAAAAATACAAGGAAAACAATAAAATTACTTTTAAAAATATTTAACTCTGACGATGGATCTTTAACAATCTCTCTTTGTTTAAGAAGACGTTTCGTCACATTACCAGAACACCGGAAGCTACTGCATATCCATTGGTTTTAGGGAAGGAAGGGTTGGACGCTGTGAACCACAGAGACACGATGCCGACTGTGAGTGAGACAAAACCCAGTATCATCTGGAGGAGGGACAGGATCCGTATAGTCTTCACCCCCTTCTTCCGCCATTCGTTGAAGTCAAACTCTGTAACCAATAGTCATCTTAAAAACCATCTTCCCCGCGAGGCCTAGATAGCCAACGTTAACTTTATAACGAGCCTATGTAGCTGAGCTCGTCTTTAACATGCGCTAGCTGGGCCCATCCTGTCTCAGTGAACGATACGTTAACTCCACTAATCTGTACCCTGGGATCAGAAGCTAGATTCGCTAGCGCGACCCGACTTGGGATATAGCCAATCAAATCATTTTCTCCTTGAAATTTTATCGAGAAGGTGGCGAGAAAATGATTTGATTGGCCATATCCCAAGTCGGGCCGCGCGAGCTAATCTAGCTTCTGATCCCAGGGTACAGTTTAATGGAGTTAGCGGGGCGTTCGTACCCTGAGACAGGATGAGCTTGGCTTTGCGGGGAAGATGAATAAAAACCTTAAAGGTCGGAGTAAAATTGAATATGCTGTTGACAGATCATTCGAATGAAACATTGATCATTTCTACTTTTTGCTATTTTTTCACCATGTGCAGAGGTAGATGAAGTTTTTATACTGATCAAACCTCTGTTCTAATTACAACAATCTCTGATGTCCGGCAGTGTTCTCTTTCTGTGTAAATTTATCCCACAAACCATTTGATTTTTTTAGCCAATGAAAAAACTCATGCATGGAAAGATAGGTCGGACGACTTCAACATTTAAAATTATAACTTTTGAACAACGTTGTTCAGACAGGACTATAACAACCCGATAAGACTGTCCCTTTAAGATACCTGGATTTTGGACACGATACAGGGTTTACATGTACTAACCTCAGCAAAATGTAACTGCGGTACGATTGATGGAGTACGTTATAACAGTCTTTTGTAATGGCTGTGTTGTCTTTCGTTCATTTAAATATTAAAAAGAAAAAATAAATGAATAAATGGAAGGTAAAGTTCTTACTTGTACAACAGAAATCATCTGCCGCCATGTTGATTTTATATTAGACTAAGATACGGAGCTTGACCTAATATACTGATACATTGATATCATTGCAACATCCTACTAATGACGTCACAGCTATAATTAGCGATAACATGTATTGAAAACTTACTGATCGCCATGTGACCTGTAGATATGAAGCGGTGCATATGTACCTAACCTAAACAATCACATGGTGTTACATGTTTTGTGCCTCTATCAATGTATAACAGCAACAACAACAAAAATTGCGTATTTGTTGCTGTTGAGTTGTTCATCTCAAAATACAAAATGATATATACAGAGTTACAAAGAGACGTGTAAAGATGATCATCTCTCCTAAAGAAGGAAATTATTACGTTAATTGCATTCATTACTGTTATACAATACGATTTAAAGTATTGTTACTAGATATTAAGTGCATATGTATCGTAACCTAATCAATCATTTAAACTTGGTGTAACATGTTTTGTGCCTCTATCAATGTATAACAGCAACAACAACCAAAATTGCGTATTTGTTGTTGTTGAGTTGTTGATCTCAAAATACGAAATGGTATATATAGAGTTACAAGAGGCGTGTAAAGATGATCATCTGTCCTAAAGAAGGAAATTATTACGTTAATTGCATTCATTACTGTCATCCATTCGATTTAAATTATTGTTACTAGATATTAAGTGCATAAGTACCGTAACCTAATCAATCACTTAAACATGGTGTTACATGTTTTGTGCCTCTATCAATGTATAACAGCAAAAAAATTGCATGAAATTGCGTTGTTGTTGTTGTTGAGTTGTTGATCTCAAAATACGAAATGGTATATATAGAGCTACAAGGAGGCGTGTAAAGATGACCATCGGTCCTGAAGAAGGAAGTTCATTTGAGGAAGTTTAAAATCTTGTTTGGATTAAGATAACGTCATGCATTATTATAGTTGCATTCATTACTGTCATACAATACGATTTAAATTAATGTTACTAGATATTAAAGGACCGTAACCTAAACATTGTGTTACATGTTTTGTGCCTCTATCGATATATAACAGCAAACAAATGAATAAAATTGCGTAGTTGTTGTTGTTGAGTTGTTGAACTCAAAATACGAAATGGTATATATAGAGCTACAAGGGGGCGTGTAAAGATGACCATCTGTACTAAAGAAAGAAATTATTACGTTAATTGCATTTATTACTATCAAACAATACGATTTGAATTATTGTTACTAGATATTAAGTGAATAAGTACCGTAACCTAAACAATCACTTAAACATCGTGTTACATGTTTTGTGCCTCTATCTAAAAAAGGATTAAAATTGTGTAGTTGTTGCTGTTGAGTTGTTGATCTCAAAATACGAAATACCTGCATTAGTCAGCTGGAGAATGAAGTACCTGTCTTATTAAGCTTTGTTGGTTACCTGTGTTGTTTTAGTTTGATTGCAGGTATAGCTTGTGACTCGATGTATCTGTACTGGAAAGTACTCGTGCACCGATTCATAGTCAAATACGTCCATACGGCCCCGTTTAAATTAAATTTTTGACATCAACCCATTGTTCTCTCGCTTCTTGACTCTTTTCAGTTATGCAGAGTTGCATATGTGTTTTGTGTAATGTCTGGTAATATTCCCGTACTCTTCATTCCTTTAAAATGATGGACATTGGCTCAGTTACTAAATAGGTAAACTTACAATACGAAATACGTAAAATTACATAGCAAAGAGAAGTTGAAGTACATATAATACTCCGCAAACTTTTGTTTTATTGGTATATATGGAGTTATAAGGAGGCGTGTAAAGATGATCGCCTGTCCTAAAGAAGGAAGTTCATTCAAGGAAGTTTAAAAACTTGTTTGTATTGAGGTAACGTCATCATTAGTTGCATTTATTACTGTCATGCAATACGATTTGAATTATTGTTACTTCTCATTTATTAAAGAATTACCTTCCAAATTTATCAAGTTCATGCAGGTATAAATTTCTTAAACAAACCTGTGCAAATCTGCGAAGCTTTGAATCATCGGTACCTCGTTTTAATTAGTCTTTAAATTATTGGCACTCTTTTAAAATAAGCTTTGAATTATTGATACCTCTTTTTAAATGAGCTTTAAATTATTAGTACCTCTTTTTAAATAAGCTTTGAATTATTGGTACCTCTTTTTAAATAAGCTTTGAATTATTGGTACCTCTTTTTAAATTAGCCTTGAATTATTCTCACCTCTTTTTAAAAAAGCTTTGAATTATTGGTACCTCTGTTTGAATAAACATTGAGTTATTGGTCCCTCTTTTTGAATAAGCTTTGAATGATTTGTACCTCTTTTTAAATACGCTTTGAATTATTGATACCTCTTTTTGAATAAACATTGAGTTATTGGTACCTCTTTTTAGATAAGCCTTCAATTATTGATACCTCTCTTTCATTAAACTTTGAATTATTGGTACCTTTTATTCATTAGGCTTTCGATAATTAGTATCTCTCATTCATTAAGTCTTCGTCAGATTGTAAAAGATCCATGTCGCTGCAAACAACAGCAATGAATGGCTATCGCTATGAACAGTGAATACCTGGCCTGTGGGAGAAGCGCATGCTCTGAGTGAACGTGCAACTCATGGGCGTTGCGTTTGGTTGACCCGTTCTGTGTTTTCGTCTACATTTTCCAATAAAGATTTAGTATATTAATCGGTATAACTATAGAATTGGTTCGCCACCCTTTTTCATAATATATTGTTTTACTAAACTGATCTTTAGGTAAGGGTTAGGTTTTGTTTTAGGTTTAGGGTAAAGGTAAGGGACTTACTTAGGTCAGAGATTTTTGATGCAGTTGTGTGATAATAATGCATTGCGTTATCGCCATTATCTATTTAGATCACTCGGACAATTATATTTCAAGGCATAGTGCCACAAAATGATCTAAACCCTAGTCTTAGCCATTGTTGACTAAAAATTGAAAAAAAAATGAAAAATTGTTAAATATCTGTTCATAGTCAATCTTTAAGTTAGGATCCTTTATTTGATCAGCAATCACATGTTGATGATCAGATTATGTTACTATTGTTAGATGTTTATGTTAGCAGCAATAAGGGGAATCAGGCAGTAATATCCTAGGCATTAAGCTCTGCCTAGGCAGCAATTTATTGCCTAAATCTTCCAGGTAATAAGCTTACTGCCTAGATATTTTTGGGTGAATTCTGCTTATTTACTTTGGCAGGAGTACTACTGCCTGATGACATTTAGTATATTTAGTAGATATATAACTTTGTCAAAAGTTGAAATTGTTTGGTTGGGTTAAAAGCAGACAATTGAAATTCAGCTTTGTGCTTGATTGATAGAGTGAGCGAACTCACCAATCAGGCCTAAATAGCTGAGTCAAGCTTAGGTGTGATAACATTTCATTTCATGGTCTTAGAATAAAAAAACTTAGGAGTCTCCACAATAAGTTTCAGCTTTCCAGGCTGATGTTTCTTGGGGGAAAAGATGAAATTAGGTTTAACGGGTGTGGCCCTCAAAAGGGGCTACAAGGCCACCAAAGCTACAGTTTATAATCCTCATTATTAGGTGATTAGGGCAACGGGGCCACCAAAGCTACTGTACACAAAGCCACCAAAGCGTTTGTACACAAAGTTTCAGCGTTCTAGGCGTTTTGCTTCTTGGGCAGAAGACGAAAATGCCTAACGTTTACGGACGGACGGACGCCGAACAGCATCATATGCCATGCCATTAGACCATGGGGCCTTTCAGGCCAGGTTATCTAAAAAGGTGACAAAATAGCTGTGGTCAGTGTCTGTGTCCGTGTTACCAAAACAATAATACCACATAATGCCACATGATTTATCACATTTTAATGAGCCACTTCGAAAATTATCAGGGGTCATACATGTATATGCCAAACTTTACCAAAGTGTCATCTGATCGAGAAGTATCGGTTGTTGAAGGAAAGTAGCATTTTAAAGCTAAACGACGTCGTATAGTGAAAACAGAAAGGTTTGAATTCACGACTGTGATCGAGTTTTTTCATATATAGGTGGCACTTGGGAATGAATATCTGAGATATTAATAATTTAAAGTCAAAATTAAAAACATATATGTATATGTTTAAATATACAATCAAAATGGTGCAGTTCAATACTACAAAATCTACAATACATATCGCCTTGCGAAAAAATCAGAAAAAAACTGTCCACATTTATATTGCGTCTTAAAATATTAAACAAGACTTGGACACAATTTGCCAAAAAATATTACATGGGTTCGTATTTCTTAACATAAGTTAAGAAATTAGTTCTTGATTTATGCTTTGTGTTTTCCTTCGCTCTATAATAACAACTTACTTTGTCGGAATATTTTAAATGAATAATAAAGCTAACTTGTAAGCAATAAAAGTTCAAAGTCATCTGAGAGTTATCAAGAATTCTCGATTGAACTATGTGCTGCATTCAATTCATTTTGAATGAATATCATCTACGTTGCAAGACAATATGTGATAAAAACCACAGAGTGGTTCCATAAGGTAATTTCTTTTTTAGAAAGATAAATAGCAAAATAAGAAAATCAAAACATTGAGATAACATAATTTAATTTTACAATTGATGACAATGACTGTTTAACTTTACAAAACTACCAAATGACGAATTGTCACCCGTTCATTGATTTCTCTCCATCACACATTTACTATATCAGCAGCCATTTTATAAAATCAATGACTATTTTGAAGGAGGCATTCAGTTCATATTATGCACACAGACAATAACTAACATTCATTCTTTACATCTAATTCATGCATAACTTTGTTACAAATTTCCCAGCATTATTGCAGCATACTGAAAGCTTAAGTTTTGCATGGTGATATGTGCTCATTGCATATAGTGAAAGTTGATATATCGATATGTATTCAATGTAAGCAAGCAGATATACAATATACAATAGTACAGAATTCTTGATTGAAATATGTGCTGCATTCAATTCACTTATAACGGAAAATACAAATGTCCATAAAATTCATACAAAATGATAATACTTTCTTACACAATTGATAAGTGATACATCCTTTGTTGTGAACTGAGTGTGCAAAAACACCATCTTAAAGGGGCAGTAGCACGTTTTTAGGGGGGATATAAGGTGATGTCAGGAAAATGAAAATTAATTGTTCTTATTGACAGACAATGCATTTAAATTAATTGGAGCAAAAATAATTCAAATGAATAATGTAAAAATTAGCCATGCGATTCCTTTTTCTTACACAAAATGAATAAAAGGTGTTCACACAAAATGGCCGCCAATGGATTTTATGTGATCTTCATACTTTGTCCTATAACTATGGCCATGGATAATTGGTTTGTGTTATCAGTTTTAACACTATCAAAATAATACATTTATCATTAACATAAAATTATCAGTGAAAATTTTAGAATATAAAATTATTAAAAAAACGTGCTTCTGCCCCTTTAAAGGGAATCATAGAAAGACTTCTCATAAATACAAAGAACAAAGCATTGCCCTATATTAATATATAATATTAATTATATAACATTGGCCAATGAAAACAACATTCAATAAATCAGCTGTATATTCTATTAAAGATAAAATACGACACCATCAAAAGTTTACAGAGAGAGATTATATCCAAAGTACTTAGTACTTAAATCATAAAAATCGGACTCTCAAACTGAATAACATCTTAACAACGATTATGATAATGGCAAACAAACAATACTAATCCATATTCAACGTACGTAGTACTCGAATCACCAATTTTGGACTAGTGAAATCCAAACATTCATTCAGATATGTTATTTGAGGTCCAAAGGGGGATAACTCTTCAAGGAATAAGAACCCGGGTTAACAATATGATTGTAGCCCAGATACCACACACTCATCACAGGTCAAGAGAAGAAAAAATGCATCTGAAAATAGCATCTTTGACTTATGCATGGACTTAACAATATGATACAACGTGGTGCACTCATGTAATATTTAACAACGTGATGCGCTCGAGTAATATTCAAACAGCAGCAGTGAAAGACGTTAATATCACCAAAGCGTCCGATTTCTTCATCACTGAATTAAAAATCCTTCGCCGATCAAAGTAACGATTGCCCGTCCATCAACCAAGAACTACGATGAAGGACATATAACCATTTATATGATCACCCACACATGTTTTACCCACAAAAACGAAGGCAAAGCGTGAACAAATTGTAGGCACTGATGTGACGGAAGACGTGATGTTCTTAAGAAGTATTTCCATACGTACATGTACAGTAAGGTCATTCTCATATCGCCGTCGTTAACTGTATAATTTTCCAAACGTTTATATTCTTCTTGAAAAACGTTTTCATAGATGGAAGTTTGATTATGTTCTCAAGTTACATGTCCTCTTTTCCCAACGAAGATAATAATGAAAACCTTATGATAATGACGTTTGACCTCAGCTTTGAAAATAAGGGCCAGATGTACATAACAATCGTCGTATTAGATATAGGTAACAATAGTGTCACTCTTCATCAAACTTTGATAATACGCCCGTGGAAACATTTTCAGCATGTAAGACAATCATCCCCTTTAATGGGGTCTTAAGCTTTTTCGTATTTCAACTCAAACTCATTACATTGTGCACAGGTGCAGGTGTAAGTTGATAAATAATATGCCCATATATGTGATTACTATATCTCAGGTGTCAGGTGGGGTTGTTACCACATATGCGTAGATAGATGAGGTTATATCCATATTGTCTTTCCTCAATTAAATGATAACAACTCCAAGTTTGACTTCGATCTTGACATATCTAAGGGAGATAATTAATATATTGACGTCGTCAGGGCAAACACTTCAGTTTCTAAAACCTCCTGAGATACTGATTTGAGGTAATTTCTACATGGACGTCACAAGGTAGAGAGACTCTTCTATGTCCAAAGACATCTTGCAATATTTTTTCTTTTACTTTCTACAGATGTTCATTTGAGGTCATTCCAAAATCTCCATTAACTCCTTGAGATAGTTATTTGAGATATCTATACATTGACATCCACTCTCTTATGTCTGTTTTTCGTCAAAATCCTCAAACTGTCCTGAGATATTGATTTGAGGTTTTTCAATATTGACATCATCCTAACACCAACTCGCAAATCTGAATGTCTGTCTGTCGTCAAAATCCTCAAACCATTCAGAGATATTGATTTGAGGTATTTCTATATGGACGTCGTTCTCTCCGCAATCTCTCCGATCTCGATCTCAGCCTTGACATGCTTGCCGTACTCGATGTCACGTGCACTGACCCCCATCTTCTTGTATTGGTAGCGTTGTACACAGGGGATGAAGAACAGCATTAGTCCACTGATGGCGATCACGGACCCGTTCACGTGGAACGAGATGTCGTAACTTCCGGTCCAGTCGTACATCCATCCTGTAGGCAAAGAGAAAGATATTAACTAGTCAAACACACTCGTACATCCATCCTGTAGGCAAAGAGAAAGATATCAACTAATTATACACAATAGTACATCCGTCCTGTAGGCAAAGAGAAATATATTAACTAGTCAAACACACTCGTACATCCATCCTGTAGGCAAAGAGAAAAATATCAACTAGTTATACACACTCGTACATCCATCCTGTAGGCAAAGAGAAAGATATCAACTAGTTATACACACTCGTACATCCATCCTGTAGGCAAAGAGAAAGATATCAACTAGTTATACACACTCGTACATCCATCCTGTAGGCAAAGAGAAAGATATCAACTAGTTATACACACTCGTACATCCATCCTGTAGGCAAAGAGAAAGGTATCAACTAGTTATACACACTCGTACATCCATCCTGTAGGCAAAGAGAAAGATATCAACTAGTTATACACACTCGTACATCCATCCTGTAGGCAAAGAGAAAGATATCAACTAGTTATACACACTCGTACATCCATCCTGTAGGCAAAGAGAAAGATATCAACTAGTCATACACACTAGTACATCCGTCCTGAAAACACAGATAAATATCTATTATAACTAAAATAACATTATTGATACATACAATTATATATCTATGAAAGAGAGAGGCGAGCGTTATGCTTTGTGGGGCCAATAGGTTCTCCTGTGAGCAATATGCAATTATTCATTATAAGATGAGGCTTTATATTGTTTCAATATGGCTGTGGGAAGGTTGAAATTCCTGTTTTGTTAACACATAATATGTACTTAACTGTGTATTTATCGTGTGGTACACACTATTTGTACACACTATTTGTTAACAAAACAGAATTACAGTTTAAAACACAGTATTAAAAACAGGAATTTCGACGAGACATTAGTCCTTTTATTAATTAAAACAATATGTATATCCTAAACATATTTAAATATAGATATATAAAAATTGAAAGTTAAGTGCACTAACTGCACTTCGGGTCATACTTCCATACAGGAAATAGAAAAAAATTCACGCCAAATAAAGATAAATATTGGTTATGGTGGTAAAATATAGGGGGAAATCAAAACAGGCAAAACATTAATTTGGTATAATAAATAGTATTTATAGACAAGTATATGTTTCATATCGTGACTATTGATACAGTTGATAGTACCTTAGAGAATAGCAGTTAAACACCATTTCATCCTTTGGTAAAGTTACACGCTACAAGATTAAATTTTGATTGTCTCGAACCGTTGTTTTCAGATTTGTTCTGAGATTCGAACAGCGACCTTACCTGCCATTGGCGGCCCTATGAAGGTTGCAGCACCTTGGAAGAGCAACAGAAGCCCGAAGGAGTTTGTCAGATGATCAAGACCCAAAAGGTCAACCAGCACAACAGAGGTCAAGGACACGTACACGCCTGAAATGTTAATAACATGGTACATAAAACCTGTGGAGACAAAATGATTTGAATAATGATCAAAACAATTTTGTAATCTATTTATTTTATGAATACAAAAATCAATGAGAAACAAGTTAAGAATTAACATCTTAACTATTTAAAGTAGCAACAAGGGTACCATCGGTTTAAAACTACAGGTATTGAAGGTATTATTTAAATTATGAAACTCATTATAGAAATATTTCGTTTTAAATACAAACGACTTAAGGGAACCAAATCTGTTTCCAACCCAACTGATATCAAATTAACATATTATTTTTATGAAATAATACAGAGCTTGCCAAAAGACAATGACCATGACCTCAAAAGGATCAAACAAACATCGCCATGACCTTACCTATAAACACGCCAAAGAAAGCTGCGTACACGATGAGCAGGGGGTAGTTCCCATAACAGAAGGGGCTTAGTGCTGTAGCGACGCCGCAGATTGTCAAAGCGCTGTTGTAGAGCCAGAGACGGTTGACGCCCTTCCGGTCTGCCAGCCAACCAAAGATGACCCTGCCGATGGTGTTGGCGATGCCGATCACAGACAACAGGAAGGCCGCTTTGTGCTCCTCTATTCCGGACTCTATGGCGCGGTCCGGGAGATAAATGAAAGGCATGTTGAAGCCGATGCTTGTGAAGAAGTTGGAAATGGCGAACATGAGAAATACGAAGTCTTTGAGAAGAGAGAAGGACAACATCTCCCTCATAGCGTCCTTGAACTCGTGGGATGGCTTCAGCATTGAACAGCATTTACCGTCTGTGTCGGACACTGTGGCGGGGATTGACGTCACGCTGGTGACGTAGAGGTCGTGATGTGACCTGTACATGGGGATGTTCTGTAAACTGGCGCTGTAGAATATATCTTTCCGGTAAAGCAATCCTGAATGGGACCCCGAGGACACTTGGCGATGATATCGGTGAGGGTCAAGGAAGTCAGGGGAGACTGCCGGCGAGGTATTTCCGTTGTTTACACGGTGCAAAGCGCCGTCGCTTCGCGCCAAAGCTGCAATGTTACCTGTTTTCGTGTCAGGCACCGTCTGTAACGTTGCAAGCTCTCTGTTACTATTAAAGATACGTCGCATGTCATTTTTAGGCTTGGGCGGACTAAGGTTTGTACCTGTTGTATTGTTTTTCTCGCCAGCAGCAATCAACGATTCCCCTTCTTCTTTGGAAATCGCGTCCGACTTCGTATCATATTTCTTATTTTTATTTTCCTCCTCAAGTATATCTATCGCCTCCTTCTCCAACTTTTCCAAAATTTCGTCAGTGTCTTTAGCCCCTTTGGCCTCAAGAGGTCTGAAAAGGGCTCCACATACTATGACGTTTAATATGAGCCCCGCCTGTATCAATATAGTTCCTTTCCAGCCATACTCATCCAAGAGGAACTTCGTCAAAGGGGCCAGAATGAACGTTCCAAATCCGGATCCACAAACTGCCAAACCGGTTGCAAAGGCTCTTTTCTTTTCGAAGTAGTTTGCAACTGAGACAATGGCTGGCAGGTATATCAGACCAAACCCAACACCTGCAAATACAAACAGGGAAGACTTAGAATTTCATGCAATGCGTTTTTCATTAAATTCAATAATAGAGAAGATACTAAACGACCTTCCATTCAGTACTATTTTATGAATCAATCAAGATTAGGTATTAAACGAGCGAAAGCTAGTTTGACGACAAATCATTCACGAGTGATGTAATCATTATAAAATATATAAAATATTATAGTAATTAATAGAAGGAAGTTAAGTATTCTGTTCATCACTTGCCCACAAAAATCAAAATTAATTGTCGAAAGTGGGCTCAAAATAAGATTTCCGTGAGTTGGCTGCCATTGTGACGGCTGCACTTAAATCCTGACGTCATAACTACACTCTATCGTGTCCTAACAACCACTCTCATAAGACGTAGACAAAATAAATATTGAATATTGGCTATTCTTTATTTCAAACTTTCTCTTACGAATGCCTGACTTATATTAAACAAATTCGACTTACTATAGAACCAAACGGTTTAAAGATGCTGTATCATACAGTATTTTTAAAAGTATTTTTAATGTATTCGTTGTATTTTTTGACAAATTTAGCGACCAACCTAGGGAAAATCGGACCAAAATTCATTAAATATGAGATAATTTATCAAAATTACGGAAACGGCAGCCAACATAAAGGCGAATCAAGTATGACCATCTCACAACTTCCGGTCTCTAAATATACGCTTGAAAACCGTCTTTGTCGCGCACGACTAGATTTTCTTTTCTTTTTCTCCGAATAAGGTATTCGTTGCTGCCAAAGTTGATACCCATCGAACGCAAATACGTTAGTTGTGACACGGTGTAAATCCTACACGCGTAATGATTACGTCACCGAAAGCGGGTTCGTTAAATGCTATGCCCTTTCTACAAGGGGTACTGTGCTTTGGGCGTCGAAATAAGTATGTTATTGTTGATTAAACAATATAAATATGATGTCAAAATTTCGACGAAAGATTTTTCTAAAAAGTGATGTATTTCTTTTCTCAATAGCTAAATTTCAGCCTGAACCGCTTGCAAGTATGAAACAGCATCTTTAAGACAGATCAAGGATAGCAGTGGTATATATTTTATGTACCTTTGATAGATGTTAGTACGATTACTTCATGTGAGTGCGTTTATAAAATTACCACGATCCATTGTCATTTGATACTTGCACATTAAAGCCCTTATCTGTGGTGTCTGATAAAAATGAATCCCGAATGTTAGAAACGCAACTATTTATCTTCTAAATAAACTTCATACTAAATATGGCAGAAGCTCTTGTTACATTTAACGCAATCTCATAAGGCACTGTGTTTAACTGATAAATATCTTATTTACTAAAATGGCATCTAAATCTCCAAATGAAATCATTTAAAAAATAGAAACAATGTAACACATTAAACAAGATATCAATAATAACAAAAAAATTATGTAAAATAAAATCAATTAAAAAAACATAAAATGAAAACCGAAAGTAAAGGACTCACCTGACATGATACCAAAACTAAAGTAGAGGTAGTATATATTGGGGGCAAACAGCGACAGAATGAAGCCCGCAGTCGCTATGACTGCCCCCACTATGGTTACTATCCGACATCCGTACCGATTGGTGAGGGCACTGGCGATAGGACCTGTAACATACATCACAATTATCGTAAGTTTAGAGTTTTCGTCTTTAAAGAATCTTTACCACTTGTTCTATGACTATGGATGATTTGTTTGTTTAATGAGATTTAGATAATACATTTAGCATAACGTACAATTATCAGTGAAAAGGAGGTGTCCTGTATCTTAAATGTATATCAATATACGCAATACCCAAAGTAATGGCTAACAAACTCGCATGTTATTTTTATTCGACGTCTTAAAGTGAAATAAACTTATTAACATCATACATGCACCTGAAGTACTTAAACATTATGAATAACCTATACAAGGGTTACATGAATGCTTCATAATGTCATAAACTAAAATAGAAATTGTGAAAGACATTGATTTTCATGTGTATATCCTTTTCTTATCAGGTATTTTTTCTAGAACGACAGTTCAGGTCCAAATATAAGAACATACAGATAACAAGTTTCCAATCATGCAATAACTATCCAAACGTGAAATTAAACGTTTAAACAACGTGTGACTTTTGCTTCGAGTAGCTATATGTCTGTATGTCTCAACAAGCTCAAAAACATAATAATCACATGTGTTTAATCAAGTAAACGTATCGTATCGAAAGAATCACTTCAAGATAACAACAATTAAGGCTAAGAAAAAAGTGATTTGTTTCTGGATTCCGCCCGCGTCAGTTTCAAACTCAGGCATCAAACCTTTATTATCATTTAAGAAAAAATACTTATTTATTCAAATCCATAAATTGTAACTCGTGTAAGCCTCTCAACGAAGCAGCGATAAAAAGTGAAACAAGTTTTATAATTATTTATCTTTTCTATATCTGTTATATAAATGGAAATATAAAAAACCTTCGTCATTGCATCATTTGTGCCTGTATGTGAAGACAAAAAAAAAAAAATTTTTGGGGGGGGGGGGGGGGGGCTTAGCCAAAAGGTCAGAAGATGTCAAAATGTCTGTGTGTATTTGGGGAAGGTATCTGTCACAAATGTGCAACTATATTATCGAGTAACAAATCAAACAGATAAATCAACGATTTACGCAGTGAAACGAAACCTGACCACTGCAGGCGACGATCGTTACAATACATATTACACTTACACGAAGAAATGCAGAACATCTCGAGGCTACCATTAAATACAAATGATTTCTTAATCCGTTGCAGAATACAACTACATTGACATTTGTAAGAAAGAGTGATGACCTTGGAACGAAAAGCTCTTTAACGAACATAGATAAGTGAAGACCTAAGATGAAATATATTTATTATCAAATTATTAGAAACCAGAAAAACAAAACCATTAAAGAGGTTAACATACACTTATCAATGACCTCAAAGGAAGGGAGATAACTCCGACAAGAAGTATTTTCAATTCAATGTTTTAGAAATATATCGGCGACACGTGGTTTATTCTTATAAACTGATAGAAAATTTTGTTAAAAATTATAACATTTTGATTATTATTTTTTCAAATTAGAAAATGTTAAAGTTGTTTGAGAGGTATTTTAGAAGTTTGAAATATCAAGACAAGGAGTTTATGGATGATCAACATAAAATAAAGAAGTTGATAATCCATAACTCCTAGTCTTCCTAAATATTGTTTGATGAATACCACAAAATACAGTATCATACTAAACCAATCTTTCTTGGATGCTATATAGGAAGGACGTACACCTTAAATCACTTAGCCGCTAATGGCTGAAATGTTGCCCAAGCGGCGTAAAACAACTTAAATTACTTACCGACTGTGTACGTCACGGCAGGAACAAGTGAACCAACCCATGCAGTCTCGCCCTTGCCTCCACCGAAATAGCCCAAGAACTCCACAAAGAATACACCAAAAGAGTACACAATTCCATCCGCGATGACGTGTATAAGAAAGGAGGCGAAGACAACCATCCACCCCCAGCCCCCATCAGGAGGAGTGGGGAGTCTGCTCCCTCCCTCCCCATCCATCTCTTTGTCCTGAACGAGTTCCTCGGAGTTTTCTTGATGGCGACCTTGACCCATTAATTCAAATGTCCCTTTTCAACAAGCAAGTACCAGCCACAATTCACGTAGAATTGTTGCACACGTTTTTTTATACCGTCCTCAATATCTCTTTGAAGAAGATTTCACGTAGAATTGTTGCACACGTGTTTTATACCGTCCTCAATATCTCTTAAAGAAGATTTCACGTAGAATTGTTGCACACGTGTTATTATACCGTCCTCAATATCTCTTTGAAGAAGATTTCACGTAGAATTGTTGCTCACCTCATACAATCTTTTTACATACCAATGTCGTCCTTGATACCCCTTTTAATAAGGTTGATTTTCTCTGTTTATCATGAGCGTTTCAAATAAAGTTCGTCAACGTCAACAGCATCCTGTTTTCTCTTGCACCATGTCAGCTCCAGACACACTTTAAGTAGAATTACACCAACGTGTTTTTATGCTGGTTGATGTCGTCTTTGATATCTCTTAGCAGGTAAATTTCCTCTTCTTACCTCCAGCGTCCATGTGTAGTTTAGCAAATCACTTTAGCTGGAAGAAGTTCTCAGCACATCTTGGACGTCCAGACATCAGTTCTCTAGACGTGTTCCGTATTCTGCCAAGGAAGGATCGGGGAATACTTTTGGCATACCAGAGAAAGTTCCCCAGGGTTTCCGAGCCTACCTGTTTAATGTCAGGTAGATGGTTCCTGTAATCAGCACGACCTGTGTGCGACCTGCCAGGTGAGAAATGATATAGGTAAGAGAACATACAGGTGTCATCAGACTTACTACTAAGTTCTACTATGCTTCAATGATAGGCGACCTTGATATATTTATATTGACGCGTGTGGGTACCTACAAAATACTTTTTGCCTAAAAGTATTTATAAAGGTTATATATAGGACATATACGATGAACATCTACTACATTTATACTACGCTTCTCCGATAGGCTCGATCTTTGGGTAATTTCGTAAACACGTGTTGGTGTTTATACTAGGCAATGCTTGAGGTAGTCTGAAGTATATATGGTTTTGGGAGAGTCTTTGCGATCAAAGATTGGAATATTTATATAAAGGAGTTGCTGTTGTTGGTAAAAGGGAAGATGTTTTTTCAGAGGGGGAGTTCCACGCTAGACTTATAGTCGGCTGTACAATTTGGAACTGTCAGTAAAATAATATAACACATTCTACCTTTGGTTTAAAACACGAAACGCTGATAGCAATAAAGAGAGCTATGATAACGGAAACAAAAGCAATGAATCAAGGGATATGTATGAAAACCGAAAATACAATCCAAGAATTACAAGACCTTCTACGTACCTCATCAGTCATCAAATAAAATTTTGATTTGGGTCAAAACTTTATAAGTTGAAGAGTGTCAAAACAGTCGGAGTAGATAATAAGTACCAAGCTTTAAAGTGGTTATATTACGCATGTATAGAGACGAATAAAAGAACATATCATTTATGAAGATAATAGACATTGATTGAATGGTAAAATATAATCCCTTTCCACAGTAATATTACCTGCAATGATAAATCTGTTAATCCGGGATTATCCTGCATAGCCGTCAGTTCTCAATGATGAGTCCCGCTGCGTAGATAGTGTAGGCGAGATGAAGCACCACGGGTGATCTTGACCAGTGGACGGCAGATGTCCGAGAAACCGTCAAAACAATCCCCAAGCATCTGATTGAATATGCATTAATTGACCCCGTCTTCTGATCGCCTAATCGATTACGCCTTTGATGGGATTTTGCTCGGTTCAAGGTGTGGTCTGCATTCACAAACTCGGCGGCAGCGTTGACACTGCTTGTCGTAATAGCAGCGGGTTCGCTTCTCGTGAATTAACAATGGTTTTCCTGTAGTTGCAGGCTCCCAAAAGATACGTTGTCACGCATTTGCAATATAAACCTTCATTCTTTACACGTCTGTACCTGCAATGTAACAATAGGAATTGGAATAAGTATTCACGGTATTTCGAACATAAATTACAAACAATAAAGCCATAAATAACAGGAAATGATGGTTCAAACATAACATTATGTGAAGAAGCTACTTTGATGTATAAACAAAAGTCATCAGAGATGACGTATTCCACTGGTCCCCTATAAAGTAATAGGAAAGATGGAAACCGGCAAAAATTTAAAGTAGCTGAATATACCAAAAGGCACATCTTCACATGCGGACTAATCAACATACCACGTTTTATTGAGCTAGGTCCAGCAGTTTTTGAGTTCTGCTCCGGAAACAAACTGATTACGGATGGACGGACGGACAGACTGACAGTGCGATAACTATATCTCACGGTATTATATACCAGTGGGATAGAAATATCAGTAGACAACAGTAATAATTAGATCATATATTTGTACAACATAAGTCCTGAGAGATTGCCAGTAAAACGCAGACAGCTTATGCACGAATATTAAAGGGGCAGTAGCACGTTTTTTGATAATTTTATATTTAAAATATTTCACTGATAATTGTAAGTTAAAGCTAACCGTATTATTTTAACAGTGTCAAAAATCTCATTACACAAGCCAATCATCCATGGTCAGAGGACAAAGTATGAAGATTCACATAACATCCATTGGCGGCCATTTTTTGTGAACACCTTTAATTCATTTTGTGTAAGAAAAAGGAATCGCATGGCTAAACTTTACATTATACATTTGATTTATTACTGCTTCATTTAGTTTAAATACATTGTCTTTCATTTGGAACCATTAATTTTAATTTTCCCGACATCACTTATATTCCCCCTAAAAACGTGCTACTGCCCCTTTATAGGATAGGACCCTTTTCTGTATAACTTATTTTCGTGACTTATCACCATAAAACATCATACGGTTGAAATTATGTATATGAATTTAGACTTTCATGAGATCACCTTATATTACCCGGAAAAACGTGCTACTGCCCCTTTAAAGCCCAATACACAGTTTGACAAACGTGTTACCACAGAGGCATTATCTGTTTTTACCCTTCACTCTTTGTACCAAACGTAATTAAAAGAAATAAAAGCTGAAACAGGTGTTATCTCTAATGACAGTGTACACATATTCTAAATCAAACATAATAATAGGTTTTCATAATCAAAATTATGTACGCATTTCGGAGTGGTTGACTCATAAGTAACAATTGGAATCATACGTACATTAGTAGCATTGACAACGACTCCATTTGAAGTTTGACACTCATTCGTAGCACAATGCAGTTCAAAGGTCAAAGGAAATATGATGCGTGGAAATCCTATACTTAAATGTAACTTGTGATCTCACATGAAACCCTAAACTAGTAAATGGGTTACAATCATTTATATGTCAAACAGGTCATGCTGTTACAGTTGTTCATACAAGAAATGTGTTCATGAAATTAAAAAAAATAAATTATTAAGATCAATAGAGTATTAAAGGGGCGGTAGCACGTTTAGAGGAAATATAAGGTGATTTCAGGAAAGTGAAAATTAATGGTTCCAATTGAAAGACAATGTATTTAAACTAAATGAAGCAGTAATAATACAAATATATAACGTAAAGTTTAGCCATGCGGTTCCTTTTTCTTACACAAAATGAGTTAAAGATGTTCACAAAAAATGGCCGCCAAAGGATTTTATGTGAATCGTCATACTTGGTCCTCTGACTATGGATGATTGACTTGTGTAATGAGATTTTTGACACTGTTAAAATAATACATTTACCATAATTGCATAAACTAACAGTTATCAGTGAAAAATTTAAAATATAAAACTATCAAAAAACGTGCTACTGCCCCTTTAAAACCAGAGAAAGAATTGAATAAAGATCATGGCTTAATATTATTAACCTCATTACATCCGTTTTCCTCCTTATTTTTTTACTTTGAATTTATTCCTAAACGCCATTCTACTTATTTATTACGACAAAGTGCTATTAAGTATGTCATAAATGAACTTGATTGTTACTTGAAACTCTCGTCTAAACCAGAAAGTCACATGACCTCAATTGTTATAACATAGTACAATGCATTGTATATCACGCAGTTAACATACCTATATATCTAGGCATGTAAGTGCAGAGAGACGGTTTAGCTTGTTTGTTCTTCAATCTATAATTTTACTGCAAGTATTGTCATAAGTTTAACTTTATTTTGTGGATTTGAAATAGATAATGAATTATCTTATTTAGATTCATTTCATAGACTTCTACCAACTACCAACAAAGTCACATACAATCACAATTTTCCTTATGAAATATCCTAACAATAATATGATGGAAATGGTAGTGATTTGACCTATGTCTCAATGTTATAGAAATATCTTTTTATTTTTAGTTAATATAACCGATCCCTTAAAGCTCCAAATCAATGGTTGGTGGCCTTTTCAGTTCATTTTGGTCATGTGTACAAAGATAACAATCCAAATATAATGTTTGCTTTCCAATTCGAAAGTACTTCCCTATTCTGTCAGGCAATGTGAGGTTGCATTATCGAAAATCGATATGACTTCCTTACAAATGCTCTGGACATCTCAAGCTGACCAGGCGCATACATTCCTCAGACCTTTACGATTGCTGGATAAATTTATTATAAGGGTGTCAAGAAAGCGTTTTTGCTAATGATTACAGCAGCTAACTGTAGCATTTGGCAAATAAATCTCTATTTTTTTCCAATGGATCATTGAATAACACCTTCGGGTTCAAAAGAAAAGCAATATCGTTGTTGATCCCTTATAAGGCATAACTTAAAGAGCCACTCCGTGTTTTTCATCACATAATGTTTTGCTTTGATATGAAGGTAGATTGCATTATTCATTATATGAATTCTAAATATCTCACATTTCCGATTCCTAATTGGCAATTATATGATGAATACTTGTTTTCAATGGATGTATATCAGTTACATATATTCGCAGGAAACAAATTTCCACGTCTAATTTACAATAAATACTAGTTATATAACCTATAAGACATTTTCAACTCGTCACTGTCATTCCGACTACTTCAGATTCGTTTTTAAATGTATGATTGAAGCGCGTCATTGTCCGGTTTTCGATCAGAATCACGACTTAAAACCTTCCTGATGTCGTAATACGACGTCAATAAGTTTTAAAATGATACTTGCTTGCAACAATCGATACTTATCGATCAGATGACACTATTGGTAAAGTTTGGCATATTAGACCCTAACAACTCATGAAACTGGTTATCAAGTTGAGCATTCGGGAAAAAAAATCATATCGACGTTCAAACATTTCATAGCTTAACCCATTGGGAATTTCATTAAGGGAACAATAACCGGAAGACATTTCTTCCGTTAAAAATAGAATGTTAATAGTAGTTGAACTTTGATCCAATAATGAATTTTTAGATGAATTAACGAACAATTTATTTCAGTTTCTATAAGGAAATATTATTCAGTGAAATTATGCAGTGCAGTCAAATTTAGATTTTAGATTTTTTAGATTAAAACGAAACGATTTGTTAAGATTGGGCCCATTGTTGTTAACGGTAATATACGGGTATAGACGGAAGGATTGGCGGATTGATAGGCTGAAATAATTTTGTGTTAGAGTAGATACATTTAGAGTTTACTTATCCCCAAAATGCAAATCTCGCGCACATGATGTGGATTATCTATTTGAAATAGGACTATTTCCGGAAAATATTACAATTCCCTTGATCTGTGACTATTGGCCGGTGACCTGATTGACTGAAAGTTCATATATATTCATTTGTATATATCGCTCATATCATATGCATAAATAAATGTGGATAACATATACATGTAGCTTACTTTAACCAACTTCTGTTACAAAACAAAATATGTATCTTAATTAGATGATTTATATACGTTATCACAGCATGTAGTAATTATAAGTCCCGTTATGATCGTATGTTCAAGGATTGGCATTTAGAGGATTCAGAAATATCCTAAATGAACTGCATGGTAGAGAAATGGGCCATCCTTAAAAGGGGCAGTAGCAGTTTTTTTGATAATCTTATATTTTCAAATTTTCACTGATAATTGTAAGTTAATGCTAAATGTACTATTTTGACAGTGACAAAAATCTCATTTCACAAACCAATCATCCAAAGTGAGAGGACAAAGTATGAAGATTCACAAAATCCACTGGCGACCATTTTGTGTGAACACCTTTAATTCATTTTGTGTAAGAAAAAGTAATCGCATGGCTAAACTTTACGTTATATATTTTGAATTATTACTGCTTCATTTAGTTTAAAAACATTGTCTTTCAATTGGAACCATTCATTTGAATTTTCCCGACATCACCTTATATTCCCCCTAAAACGTGCTACTGCCCCTTTAAAAGGATAGGACCCTTTTCTGTATAACTTACTTTCGTGACTTATCACCATAAAACATCACACGGTTAATATTCTATATATGAATTTAGATTTTGTAATATACTCGTCAGCTAGATGTAATTACAACCTGCTAGACAATGTCATCAAAAACTCAGATGAAATGGATCAATTTCTTTGTAGCTCAATTTGTGACTAAAAGTTGCAAGCTTACATAAAAGTTTGCGCTCAAATAATGTTTCATGTACAATTAACCACACTTTGTAAACGCAGTTGAAATCAATGTAAATATTTCGAAACGATTTTATTAAATAGATGGCAACACTTTTATACTAAGGATTTTGCCCTCACCCCCGAGGAAGCAGGTAATACAATCCGGATCTAACCTCTGATATTTTATGAACAGTTCTCGGGGCAAAAACTGAAAAGCCAAAGTAAGTTGTGCAACCAGTGACGCTGTTTCAAAAGATATCCTTTAAAGGCCCAGTCAAATCCATATGCGTTGTGTTATGACAAGAAATGTCACACATCTTAAAAGACTAATGAATACTGTCAGGGTATATTCTTTTGAGTGAAGTATGTAGAAATTCGGCCTTGTCGACTTTCACAAAAAATAGCAAGCGGACGATTTTCGATAATTTGACGGCAAGCTTTCCTATATGTCTAACACAGTTGGATGCCTTTCGACGTGTTGTAAAGAAATATATATACACTGATAAATTTCATACTTGAGGGGAAAGTGCTTGTTATGAGGAGAGGATTGGGATTATATCTTCACTTGTGAACCTTTGAATACCTTAATGTATACACGTGTTTTGTAGATTTGTCTAGGAAGAAACTATTCTTACATTTTAGTAAAAGGCAAAATAAATTATATGAATGAAGAAAATACATATAGTACACTCATACTCTAAAGGTACATTGGCGAGTAGTACATAATCAAATTTTATAAAAGACTTTGACAGGCTTGTTGAAATCTCCACGTTGCGGATATACAAATAATAACTGATCTCCATCACTTTGAAGGAAAATATTTTCTTATGATAAAAAATATCAAGCAAGATACGATATAACGAAACGACATGCATAGGAACTACGTGAATTGACGTCAAGTACTGAGAATAATCATTATCTATTATTGTAATTGCTAAACGACCCCTCTTATATAATCAACGAGATAACAGAAAGCGCGGAGTACAGTTCAAGAGAGACTCACCCTGTTCGTTGCTTCTCCACTATGAATTGAACTGACACCCAGTACATCCCTTAACTCCCCCTCCTCGGTGCAACGTCCACATCCAAGCCCCTTGTGAACAATGAAGTCCAAAAATGAATTTCTCAGCTTCACTGCTGTCAACCCCATATACCGTGCTCCTACATGCGCTATTATAATATATAGGTCACCAATCAGCTGAGTTTGTCGCGTTATTTCAATGAGTTTTAACCCTTTAAGTCAAAGCGGAGTTGAAGTCGATACAAAATTAGTAAGATCCTTAATGAAATAATGATGGTAGTAGCACATATCTTTGCCGCAGACCATTTAAGAAATCCTTGCATAGCAAGGGTTTGTTTGACTCATTCAGTACAGGAGTCATTTAGTATGGTACTCTCAACGGGTAAAGGGTTAAAACGTCGACCTCTTTAAGCATTAGAATGACTATCAAACTGGCATGTAGGCTGATACGTAGTAAATGTTTCAAGGATAATTAATATGTCAAATGGACAGGTAAAGAATTGAAAGGATATACTGATTTACAGACACAAGGCGCGCCTTGTTTACATGATGTTTGTTTGAAACCTTGAACTTATTCAAAGCAATTTTACTATTTGGACCACAAGTACAGTATGTCACCTCGACCTCCTTTAATACCCATTATAGAGACAACATAAACAACCATGTGCTAATGTTAAATGATACTATGATGAATGCAGAGTTCATTTCATATGACAAAGAGGTGTTTGTCACTACTACTGATGAGAAATATTAGAAATACGAACTGGCGTTTAAGATAGGCCCAGAATTACAGAACGGTAAAGAGCATTCACATTTACCTTCGTGAGTGAATGCCTGTATAACCCAGAAACGTATCCCACATGCAAATCATCTTGAAATGTGTAATGGTTGTACGTGTATCCTTCTTAGCGGCTATGCTAGTTTTTGTATATGTTTCCGATATTATCCAACGAACGTGACATGATTAAAGCCATACTGTGAAATAAAACCATCGTCTCATTTTTGTGTTATAAAATACAAATCTGTAGCACAATGTTTACATTCAGTATTCATAGTTTTATGCATGATGGGTATTAAGGTCTAAAGAATACGTGTAAGTTAGTTTAAAACATTGAACTTTTTTTTATCTAAATGTTTACACTCTTCCTATTTCCTACTTCTACTACTACTACTACTACTACTACTACTACTACTACTACTACTACTACTACTACTACTACTACTACTACTTTTACTACTGCTGCTGCTGCTGCAACTACTACTACTACTACTTCTACGACGACTACTACTACCACTACTACTACTACTATCACTACCACAACCACAACCACTACCACTACCACTACCACTACCACTACCACTACTACTACAACTATTATTACTACTACTATTACTACTACTACCACTGCTGCTGCTGCTTCTACTGCTGCTACTACTACTACTAAGTACCACTAATGCTGCTGCTTCTACTACTGCTGCTGCTACTACTATGTGTTTTTCATTTTATCTTTAAAATAAATATTTTACCTTCTTGTCAAAAAGCTTAGGTAGTCAATCTGCTCCTGTATTGGCCTATTCGCTGCTATTATTGACCAAATTGATACTGTTAGTTTAATATACCTTAAGTATTTACCAACATTGATACTGTTTGTTTAATATCACTTAAGTATTTACCAACTTTGATACTGTTTGTTTGATATTCCTCTAGTATTTACAAACTTTGATACTGTTTGTTTAATATGACAATTAGTTTTTACCAATTTTGATACTGTTTGTTTAACAAAATCTCCAGTTTTGAGTCTCTTGACCCACTTTGCTTTGTTTTGATATGACCTTTGATATTGACCCACTTTGATACTGTTTGTTCATTATAACCACCAGTACTGACCCACTTTGCTGTGTTTTGATATGACCTCCAATAATTACCTGATTTGTCGTGTTTAAACGACCTCCAATGTTTACCTGCTTTGTCATGTGTTAATATGACCTCCAATATTACCTGCTTTGTCGTGTGTTAATATGACCTCTAATATTAACCTGCTTTGTCGTGTGTTAATATGACCTCCAATATTAACCTGCTTTGTCGTGTGTTAATATGACCTCCAATATTAACCTGCTTTGTCGTGTGTTAATATGACCTCCAATATCTACCTGCTTTGTCGTGTGTTAATATGACCTCCAATATTAACCTGCTTTGTTGTGATTCTTAATGCGATGTTTGGTATTTACTACTTTGATACTGTCTGTTTAATATGACCTCCATTTTTAACCTGTTTTGTTGTCATTGGTTTTAATACCCTGAGTATTGACAAACTTTGTTACTGATTATTCAATATGACCTCCTAATTTGACCTTCTTTTTGTTCAATATGACCTCTAGTTTTGACTCACCTTGATATTGTTTGTTTAATATGCGACACTCGCTGTTTTTTTTATCATTGCCTTCGGTATTGACAAACATTGTCACATTTCGTTCTAAATGACCTGAAGTATTGAATATATAAAGTTTGCTTTTAGTAGTTCAATACAACACGATGTATTGATCTACTGTGTTGTAACTGATTCATTTAGCGCATTAAAAGTAGATGGCATTGAAGCCCGACTAAATAAATCCACAAGGACTTGTTGTCAATGTAGTCGCGTCACTGATTTAACCGATGTTTGATAATATTCAATATTTTCTGTATCGCAAACAGAAACACGTGATCTATATGAAGTCGTATTGACGCAAAAGCAGAGATACTTAAATTGTTGCTTTGGTTCAAGGGGTTAACGTTATTCTTAATGGCGTTAAGTTCTAAATAATCATCATTGTCATGCATAAGATACAATAAGTCTACTTACTGTCAGTACGCCAAAATGTTCCATGCGCAATAGGCAATTGTTCCATTGCTAAATGATATGTCTGACATATATTTCTCCTCTACGAAAATATCTTACCAAAGCTTAAGTTCTACTTCATATAGACCGACCCTTGCCACCTGAATATTTACAGTAAAACATATGTATGTTGATGGGAGCAATGTTGAATCATATGGTATGGACTTCCTGGATAATGGATCCCTAGGAATCCTTCAGGCAAGTCTGACGTTTATTTCTTCTGTTGCAATGAAGGGGTCATCTCAAACCATTACTGCACATTTTTACTTTCCTTTAGAATACCATTGCACTAATGGTCTCACATTTTGACTCTGAAATGATTTGAAATAAATCTAAAATTTGCAAAAAAATATCAAATATCAAAGACTTACATTCTTCATTTTCAGAAACTGAGCTCGCTAGTCTTTTTATAGACTTGCTATGGCTTTCATTTTTTAGGGTCAGGCTGACAGCCTACACTTCTTATCTTAAACCGTTTAGCCTTTGTGTTGATGCATATTTCTGCTTTTGCAAAAATAAGACGCTTTGAAGCCAAAATCCCCTGCATGTTTACGCTCTTTAGGGTATATTACTGTATTAAAATCTTTGAGAATATATCCCGCAGTACGTTCCTTCTATCCAAAAATGAGCTGTGATCTAATTTTTATGAAGAATATGACAGATTTTGTGATGAAAGGGAATGAGTTCCTCCTTTGAATCGGCAACCAATGGGTCGTTTAAAAAATATATAATCGTTTGTTTAACATTGGAATGATATCAGTTTCAACAGAAATATATTTTTTATGTCAAGTAAAGATGATGGCGGCCAACTGTTATATATAAATAATTACAAAATGGATTTGTTACACTAATTTCCGCGATTCTGATTGGACGAGAGCGCTCAAAAACCTGCTGCCATTTCTCGATGAATGCAGAAAAATTTGCAACCATACCATGTGCATTCATTCCTTGTGACGTCACAATCACCTGACGCAATAGTCCGGTTTTGACAGTTGCGAGTTACGTTCTGTTGCAAAGACAAATATAACATATCCTATCACTTCCCCACCTGCGTTTGTAACAAGTAAATACATTCCTCTCCCTAACACAATCCATACATTCACCGGAAAGACTGCATTTTAATAACTACGAGTCCTCAAGCTTGTTGCTGTTATACATCGATAGAGGCACACAACATGTAAAACAATCCTTAAAACATGTTAGTAGGGTTTGTGGTGCATTTGATGGCTAGAAAGTACCTAAACAAAATTGAAGAGTCGAACCTCTTAAAGGGACAGTACCACGTTTTAGGGTGAATATAAGGTGATGTCAGGAAAAAGAAAATTAATGGTTCCAATTGAAAGACAATGTATTTAAACTAAATGGAGCAGTAATAATTCAATTATATAACGTAAAGTTTAGCCATGCGATTCCCTTTTCTTACACAAAATGAATTAAAGGTGTTCACACAAACTGGCCGCCAATGGATTTTATGTGAATCTTCATACTTTGTCCTCTGACTATGGTTGATTGGCTTGTGTACTGAGATTTTTGACACTGTCAAAATAATACATTTAGCATTAACTTACAATTATCAGTGAAAATGTAAAAATATAAAATTACCAAAAAAAGTGCTACTGCCCCTTTAAATAAGACTTAAATTTGTTTCTGGTTCAAAAAATGTTAACCACTTTGGTCTGCCTGCAAAGACCAGAATTCTTTTGACTCGGAAATGAAATACTTTGATTAATAGATGAATAAATAGAGTATCACAATCATATCGCTAGTTTACACATCTTAATGAATATGAAAACAAATTCAAATGGTTGACGATAGGATAGACGAATAAAACAGGTTGTGCAATACATAAATAGTTAGAAATAACCCTTTAGATTTTAACGAAATATTGAGGTTTTCTTTCTGAACTTTATAACATCGTTATAAACAGTTAGGGAAAATGAACAGAATATGCTAGTAACTTTCCCGTTTGCCGTCGAACAACATTGGCCGACCAGCTAGCATGGGGAAACATCATAAGTTGACCTTTATACTAGACACCGGTTTGAAGTGAGCTGCTGAGAAGTTCATTGTCCTTGAACTTTGACCTTCCACCATGTGGTGGCGAACTATCGTTGTTTACGGGGATTATTTTCATCTATTGTGACCTCAAGGATAAATAACGGGAGCATTTTAAGTTGAAGCACTCATAAAACCATCAAAAGTCCACTCGTCTTAACTTTTGAAATAAAATTTTATGACCTCCTTTCGAAGGTTTCTAAGGGTGAGTATACTTTTAACAGCCGGTTGTCGTGCTTCACTTATTCTATAAGTAGATTTGCATTGTTTCCTAGATCAATATTCAGAAAATTTGGTGATTTAACTTTTTCTTGGCGTGAAACATACATAATTCGTTCAGAATTATATTTTAGACTCTGAAAATAATTATGCAACTCCATTTAAAATATAATTATAAATTTATAGCCGGAGCCTATGAAAAACAATAATTTTGTCACTAAACTCACACTCTCTTACCTTCTTAAGCTTTAACATGTTTTAGAGTTTTGATGACATATGAGTAAGTTACTTATGTGATGCATTCGATTATCTCACGATCAAAATAACATTATTTGCAGTAGTTTGAAATAAAAGTACCGAGGGTACAGAAGCTCACCTTAAAATTAATAATGTGGTAAATTGGTTTAATTATACATGTAACCATCTTTTATATAATTGATTAAGGCTGCCATCATGATTTTTTTATCTTTTAAAATACTAGTCTTCTTTTGGAAACGACTAGAGCTTGAACAAACATTAATACACGAATGATATAATCATGATAAGTTAACAAGCAGTGGCTGAATTGGTGACCATCTTGTACTTTTTAATCTTCAAAATGCTACTTTTATGTGGGCATCGGTATTAATTTCATTATGATATCTTGATTAGTTTAGGTGCATCCATTTAAATGTCATTCATTCATTACAGGATGGTGGGCACTTACATTTGTTTTGTAGTGAATCATTAATATGATTTCAAGATTATTTCATTGATGGTTATGCTGCATGGGATATTGAGAATCCCAAGAGTACAGATTTTTCAAGGAAAATGAATGACTGATTGAGAGGAAAGTCATAAACACAGCAATGCATAAGACACGTTTATTTTGTTCACATAATATTTACATGTCAAGTGACCATGAGATGTCTTTCATTAAAGTATCAATTTATTTAACACTCATACAGTACTATAATGGTAAACATTTTTGCATTGTCAAATCAACAGAGAGATATGACAAATCAAATTTCCTTACTTTTCTTACTAAACCCTTTTCGATTTTCATCTGCATATTTATTCCACATCAACTTATCATGTAGATTGCTAAACACAAAGCTTATTGTAGACAAGTTTTGTGTAAGTTGTTATTCTTAGAAAGAACATATCACTGTCATGAGAATACAAGTCCATAACTTTTATTGCATACACATGGGCCATGGCCATATAGCATAATGCTCTACCATATCAATTGGGTCAGGTTGATTATGCAACAGACTAGCAGCTGACACTGTGATGCTAGCAGCCTGCCTTGGGATGTGTATTAGACAGCATAGTGGAATATCTGAACTCTGGTTGACCCCTTATGTGTGGTATTTAAAGGAATATAAGGGAGATACCATTGTTTAAAATTTAACATGTTTAAAGTGATTTGGTTTTTGCAGCTAGTTGCCATAAAGATTTTAAACAAATTAATCAATTATGTTTGTCTTTCATCTTAATTTTTTTTAGAAACACTTAAAAATATAGAACAACTTGCACGACAATCTTAAATATTCCATATTTAAGATAATATTATGATTAGTAAGTTCAAATTAGAGAATTTATACGGTGCCAGTGATCACTTGATGAAAGCTTAAAATTTAATAATAATGATGTGTCATCTGCAGCTGAAAAGTCAATATGGCTGCTATTGCGGCCATCTTGGATTCTCAAAACTGAAACGTCTACCTTTCTGTGCGGAATTACTATAGGTATAACATACTACAATATAAAAATGATTTCTAGAGTGGTTTAGGAGAAATAGTCTTTGTCATGAAATCTAATTGAAAATTCAATATGGCTGCCATGGCAGCCATATTGGATTCTCAAAACTTAAACATCTACCTTTCTGTGCGGAATCACCATAGGTATAACATACTACAATTTCAGAATGATATCTGTATTCGTTTAGAAGGAGTAGTCTTTTGCATGAAATCTTATTGAAAATTCAATATGGCTGTCATGGCGGCCATCTTGGATTCTCAAAACTGAAACATCTACCTTTCTGTGAGGAATCAACATGGGTATAACATACTACAATTTCAGAATGATATCTGTATTCATTTAGAAGGAGTAGTCTTTTTCATGAAATCTAATTGAAAATTCAATATGGCTGTCATGGCGGCCATCTTGGATTCTCAAAACTGAAACGTCTACCTTTCTGTGAGGAATCACCATGGGTATAACATAATACAATTTCAGAATGATATCTGTATTCGTTTAGAAGGAGTAGTCTTTTTCATGAAATCTAATTGAAAATTCAATATGGCTGTCATGGCGGCCATCTTGGATTCTCAAAACTGAAACGTCTACCTTTCTGTGGGGAATCACCATGGGTATAACATACTACAATTTCAGAATGATATCTGAATTCGTTTTGGAGGAGTAGTCTTTTTCGTGAAAGTTTACGGACGGACGGACGGACGTACGGACGTACGGACGGACGTACGGAGCTGAATACTATATCCCCCGCTTCGCGCTAAACGCGCGGCGGGGGATAAAAACCACTTAGATGTAACTTGTAACTGATGATTTAACGCCTAATTTAACCAGAAGCAATAGCCCCTTAAAATTGTTGGTTTAATTTACAAAAAACGTGTAACAGGAGATGATTTTCCATATGACCTTTACGAAACAAATCTCCCTTTCGCTTTATCTCCTAAGAGCTATGGTTATGCAAAATTTCCACTTATCTTGAATAGAGAAATGACACATTAGTGTTATAATCTAGATCTTAAAAGTATATACCCTTGGATTTTGAAAAATGTGACAAAAACAGAAAATGAAGATTTTACTTCCTGTTCGTGAGGTTGACAGGAGGCCCACTTTTATCATTATGAATAAAATGTTATTAATGTAATAAATTCTTTAAAATGCCATATAGCAAGTCCTTTCATTATTTCAATTCTTTTTAACTTGAACAATGTCGTATGATAGTTAATATATCAAAAACAAAATCAAACTGTGCACAGGGCATCACATAATACAGTATCAAGGTGTTGATCATCCTGTATAATCTAAGCAAATGTTCCGATATTCTCCACTTACAGGATCGTTTACCCTGGAGTAACGAAGATGGGTGTTTGTATTAAACAAGTAGCCATGCGGATGCTACGGGGGATGATACGAGGTAGGAACGTCGGTCGGGAAATAATTCAGAGCTAAATACTACTCACTACCAAATACACTCACTTGAAGAAGGGACAAGAAACCAGAAAACGTCGTGTGAAATAAATAAATAAGTTGACATCCATATCATTGTCGTGTATAAATACTGCTCTATTTAACGGCCAGTTGTCAGTAGTTTGTTCCTGGTACAGACCCTAATACAAATATGCTCATTCTTAAATGGACCGTACTTACCGTAACTAAAGACATAATAGATTCTTGGCAACGTATTTATCAATGGCAGTCATGGTTAGTCAAGGGATATATATTATCTATGTCAATGGACCTAGAGGCGTCATGTTTCTGGATACCATTGATTCGTGGCCAGTACACTTGGTATATCAATTGTATTGCAGGTATTGAAGATCCTTGAAACGTCTATCAAAAAGTCACGTATTTGAAGTTATACTGAACCGTAAAACTACTTGGAATTTGACCTTTAGTATTGTACTTGATACACAAAACCATTATATCACGAACTCAAATCAACTACAGTAACATCCAGAAGAAAGTATACCATTCCAAATGAACAATTCTGTATCCTTACAAAAAATCGTTAATGTAATAAACTAAAATCCAAAAGAAATGTCCCCTTTTGTTTTTCACACACATAAAAAATCACTAAAGATGATTAAAAAATGACACCATTCTTATATATGCCATGGCACTATCTGAAGAAACACATCGCTTAAACGCACAAAATGTTGTAGTTAAGGTAAAAAAAAATCGTTTTGTTATATTTTTTTTTTTATCGAGAATCGAGAATCAGATATAATGGGGACATTTCTTTTGGATTTTAGTATATAATCTCTTCAACTATTCACAACTACTGTTACGCCCGCTACAAAGAGTTGTCTGTTTAGGTAACAATTTCCTGCTTGCCAATTATGTCATGTCTGTTTGTACTTATAGCTTCTTTGGGCTTTGAATTGGGCAATCTCTATTATGACATCATTCTCATGTATCATGATCTGTGATGTCATTTTGATTAAATATACAAAATGCATAGGGGATTCATCAAGTCCAAATTTATTGTCATAATGGCGCCATCGTGTATATCACATCTGAGATCACGCGTTCGCCACATGCTTCCAACAGTAAATTTGAATTATGAATTTTTAATTTTTCTAAAATTACTGTAGTAATCCTATCCGTCTGCCCCGACCTGATTCGTGAGCACATGTGTAAATGTGCAAAATGCAATAAAGGATATTAAACTTGTCCAAATTTATTGTCATAATTGGTGCCATAAGTATTTATTATCTAGAAAAAGGAAGGAATCACGCGTTTGCCACATATCCATGTACTTACATTAAATTCATGAATTTATAACAAAAACTCGCTTAAAAGTATAATTCTTGTTGGATTTGAATTAAATCAGAATAATTAATAATGCATGATAATAAAATATAAACTTTCAGATTCATGGGTTGAATATATGAACTTGCAATAATAATTTCAAGTTATCTGTCTAGAACTTCTGCTTTTACATATATAACGAACTAAAATATTTGACAAAATGTACGAGGCAATTGTTTTTATAATGGTTATTAAAACAAAATGTTTCATTTTTCCTCTCAAGGATAAATAATGACTGACAGTTTTAAATACACATTTCATGATAGGTACAAATTAGAACCTACATATATCATATTATGACGTCATTTACATACTTCTTTCTCTTAAAACAAATTACGCGCATCTCGAATTGGCAGATCAAAGGCAAATCTGCAGTTTTCACATATTTTCCCACATGTCTTTTTAATAATACAATGTTGACAAAAATACATTAAAAGTTATAACAAGATGAAAATTTCTTTTGAAATTTCTGTATATTTTCATTTATTGCATACGTAATTAACATTTTCCTAGACAAATTAACAAATACATCACTCCCATAAAATAATTCTGTTATTTGTGAAATAGAAAATACGTCTTATTGTAATAACCAAACACTACTTCACGTGAAATAAGAAGCATTCTCGAACATAAATATAGCAAATACATGTAGAATGAAAACTGGCAAAACACCAAGTGTCTCGACAAGGCTTTCAATCTCGTGCTCCCGGAGTTACGGTAATGATGCCAATTGCTAAGACTCCTAACCACGAATTCTTAGAACAAAAGCTCTAGTACAAAGCATAAGAATAGCACATAGGGATGGTTGGATGTTACGATGGGTCGACTAAGTGTAGTAGTATGATTAAGACTAGGTGTGCCTATACTACTCCCAGGTGTGGTAACCATACACATTTCCGCACGTGCAACTGTGGTTTGTTATGCAATAGAGAGGGTGTGTTCATTTCACGCATAACGTAGAGGTTGATCGCGACATTTTTTCATTCCGTTAAGAAATTGAAGTTAAGTAATGGCTTTTTATATGTAATAAATTGGCGGGATTTTTGTGTTTGAGAAACAATCCAATCTCATTAAAATCAGGTGAACCACCTGTGTCATTATCAAAAATCAATCGACGATATCGTGCGCTTCAACATTTGACCCTTATCAACATGGGATCCTAAAGCATATCGCTTATAACACTAAATCGAAAAAATAAATTTAAAAAATTAAAAAATTAAAAAATACGAAATTATACAAGCTGAATACGATTTTAATTTAATGATATTGAGGAACAGGCGAGCTTTAATCGGCTTTTCAAGAAAATAAAGCCGAATTTATAAAGGAAGGGAATTTTAAAAATCTCGACCAATGGTATTGACGTCATAACCCTGAAAGGTGTAATAAACCTTGATAAACGCAAAGATATTCCAATATACAACTGACAATGACAGTCCACAAGGCTTCCGGACTAGATCTGACAATAGTATATTACGTCCCATCTGCAGGAAGCTGATTAACAATAATGACCCAACAGCCTGTGTAGAGGTCTCTCGATATAATTTTTCCTTCGTCCCCACATTTTTATGACACAATAACCTCCTAAAAAGCAGATTATAAGACAAGTGTAAACTTCTTTATATTATTTTCTCACAACGTTTCGGGACTACATTTTGACTTTCAGTCGGGTCTAGATTAATGGTATCGGCCAACCATTTGTTAATCCTTCTGAATAACTTCCCTAAGGGCATTCTGGTTGTTGGAATTGCAATCAGGAAGAGGAATATATGGATGCCAACTTCTTTATTCATGGTATGCGACGTTTCTTTACAGCTCCTTGCATGAATAAAGAAGTTTTCATCCAAATATTCTTCTACCTCGCTTCTGAATAATAACTACAAACATCAATGCAAAATCAAGGTTTATTCAGATTGCGCAACCACAATACCGATAGCCCTGAGCTTGTACTTAGTTACACTCCTGGGAGCATTGACATTTGGCATTCGATAAAACGAAATTGAAGTTGGCCAACAAGTCATAAAAGCATTTATCATTACCGTAGAATCATTGCCTATACCATCTGTGACCATTTGGCCTTCAACAGAAAGAGATTTATGTTAGACAAAGCGGTGATCTGTAATGTGGCCTATGGAAACATGACTTTCATCACCGGTAGCACTCACTTCATAAAAGTAGTGACCGAGGATATAAGTAACTTCCGGTGTTAAAACCTACTTACATATAGATTCAAAGGGGACATTATTGTAAAAAAAACAATATATTCTCAGTTCATCACCGATAGCTGTACGTTAGTGCTAAATGTTTTATTTTTATAGTGTCAAAAAATCTCATCACAAAACCAATCATCCATAATCAGAGGACAAATTATAAAGATTCATGTAAAAACCATTGGCGGCCATTTTTGTGTGAACACCTTTAATTTATTTTTTATAGGAAAAATCGCATGGTTCAACTTTACATTATATATTTGATTTATTACTGCTTCATTTAGTTTAAATACATTGTCTTTAAATTGGAAGCTTTTATTTTCATTTTCCTGACAGCAGCTTATATTTCCCCTAAAACATGCTACTGGTTTAATAGCCGGAAACGTTATAACTTAATTTTCAATAAAACGCCATGTGATGTAAGCTTCCAATTGCTTATTTCTAAATACGAGTAGTATGACACTAGATAAGCATGTCTTCACCGCCGTGGGCTCTCGTTATTCGGATTAACAGCAAACACCCTTTCGGTTGACGCGACCCTCTACTAGGCCTTGCTAGACTCAGTATAGGAGTGAAACGGATACTATTGAGGTTGGGTTTACTTAGACTGCATGCGCAAAAGTGACGGGTACAGAAATCCCCTTGTGATAAGTATCGTGTCATCCAGGTACTTATTGCACGGCTTGCTGGCCAGACCCATTTTACGAACTTAGTCAGGTATAATCGGTAACACTTCAAGTCTAGGTATGACAGATAATAAACCGTTCAAACTCTCATAGGATGTTCAGGAGGTATCGAATCTGATATAAAGAGACATTGCTGCTTGAAAATAAGCTATTACGTGAGTTCGAGTAACTCTTCATTTCTTGAATATAAAGGAGCTAAGACCCCCAGGGTCTATGCTCCATTGAAGATGGCACCTTGGAATCTAAGAATGTGAAATGTCAAGTGAAAAACTTGAAGTAAAATGTAAGGCTTCATTCGAGAAAAATAATTAGAGTAAGGGAACAATAGGCTGACGTCACAAGTGTAACTTGTAACAAGGTATGGAGAGTAACGAGGATATTACTTGACTTAAATTACTCTCACCTTAATTTTAACAACATACCTTAACTAATAAAAACACATTGCTGCTTGCAAATAAGCTATTCCGTGAGTTCGAGTACTCTTTATTCCTTTAAAATAATGGACCCCCAGGGTCTATGCTCCATTGAAGATGACAGCTTCGAAATGTAAGAATATAAAATGTCAAGTGAAAAACTTGAAGTAAAATGTAAGGCTTCATTAGAGGAAAATAATGGCGTGAGGGAACAATAGGCTGACGTCACAAATGTAACTTGTAACAAGGTATGGAGAGTAACGAGGATATATGGACTTAAATAACTCTCACCTTAATTTTTAACAACATGCCTTAACTAATAAGAACACATTGGTGCTTGCAAATAAGCTATCACGTGAGTTCGAGTAACTCTTCATTCCTTGAATATAAAGGAGCTAAGACCCCCAGGGTCTATGCTCCATTGAAGATGGCACCTTGGAATCTAAGAATATCAAATGTCAAGTGAAAAACTTGAAGTAAAATGTAAGGCTTCATTAGAGAAAGATAATGGAGTAAGGGAACAATATGCTGACGTCACAAGTGTAACAAGGTATGAAGAGTAACGAGGATATTACTGGACTTAAATTACTCTCACCTCAATTGTTTTAGCAACATACCGTAACTGAATTTATTCCAGTTGAAAAACTTGTAAAATACAACTGAAAAATAACCGAGAGAGGACAATAGGCTGACGTCACAAGTGTAATTTAAGATCGATTGAGCCATAGACAGGTCCATGTATTTCAAATAGGACAATGCACTACATGCTGTGTTAGTCACCATAAATAGAACAACAATACCGATAAATACAACCTATGTCATTTCGACGCAATAATAGCTTTCAAACGTAATCAGATATATACGGGGATCCTTTATAAACATCAATACATCGTACAAAAAATTAAAATGAATAAAAATATTACTTGTTGCCTGATACTTTCGAGAATATCTAAACCACTGTGAATTTATTTATGTGACATGTATGCAGTAGAAATCCCATCTGATGAATATAAATCAAGCACGTTGATTCAATATGCTTTATGTCATGAATGTTGACTTGTTTCATGTCGTAACCGTCATAATCGTTGAACATCATGTTTTGCTTGAGCTAACAATTCGATTAAATATTCCAGCTTAACAATTTTACGGATGAGTATTATTTGCTTTAAAAAGTTGTTATGATTTGCATTGTTATATTTTCAGTATATTACTAGGATTTTTTATCATCCAAAACTGTGTTCCACAGGAGATATCGCTTGTGGAAGATCAAGCGATATCTCCTAGGAGATATCGCTTTGACAGTAGATTTTGAACAATGCCCTTTAATCAGAATATAAATGACATCACAAACGTTTTACATCATCAGTAATGACGTCACAATGCTATGACGTCAAAACACAACGACGTCACAATGCTATGACGTCATTAACACGATGACGTCACAATGCTATGACATAACTGGTTTAGGAGTTTTAGGGCTATGCAGTGTTCAAAAGTGTACATTTTTCATGCTAATGTGATGAAAAATGATTTTGGATGATAAATAGAATCTCACCCTCGTGTCTTCTGATATCAAATATATCAACACTCGTTGATAAAAGTAAAATATCCTCGGCAAGCCTCGGATATTTGTTACTTTTATCAACTTGTGTTGATATATTTGATATCAGAAGACACTTGGGTGAGATTCTCTATATATTATGATTATAATTTTGAAGCTGCGTTTCAATCAAGTTTTTATGTGTTTAATGTGAATTTCTTTATCTTATGAAATACTTGATAACTGTATTGTATACATCTTATGAGTTTCGAAATCTGATGTGCAGCATTTCAGACATCTTCCTACGCAGAGCCTAAATGGCCAGTTTCCAAACTGTTATTTTATGCCTTGCTGCATAGCCTTGAGTTTTCTGTGCTTGCTCTCTACTCTGTAGGGGCACTATAGCAGCACAGAAAAGTAAAGTCTCTGCAGCAAGGCATAAAATGACAGTTTGGAAACTGGCCTTTTAGACTCTGCGTAGGAAGATGCATTTTAGATAGAATTAATAATTTCCATTATCTAACTTATATTTAGCAATTTATTTGATATTTGACATGGCTGGTTGACAGGTGCAATGATACCTAACTGGTAATAATAATGCCATGCTAAAACTCTTACATATGTTTTATACCAGTAAATAGTTTTAAGTTAGACTTGGCATTGTTTAACCAAAATGATGGTGATTTCATCTCACGTAGTTTTTTTTGTTTTGTTTTAGCCATGAATAATGTTTGATTGGAATTTTCAAGGTTTGAAATTTAGTCAATTTTCCAAACGATCATTGGTTAGGATGTAGAAATAAAACATTCATAACGAGCAGTTGAGTTACAGCATGTATTTCGAATTTGATTTCGGTTAAAGATGAATAGCAACATAACACACGAATACAGCACTCAATGTTCAGAGGGGACGTGGTATGATGTCTTAAAGGGGCAGTAGCACGTTTTTTATTATTTCATATTTCATTTTTTTCACTGATAATTGTACGTTAACGCGAAATGTATTATTTTGATAGCGTCAAAACTCTCATTACACAAGCAAATCTTCCATAGTCAGAGAACAAAGATTCACTTAAAATCCATTGGCGGCCAATTTTTGTGAACACCTTTAATTCATTTTGTCCAAGAAAAAGGAATTGCATGGCTAAATAATGCATTATATATTTGAATTATTACTGCTTCATTGAAATGCATTGTCTTTCAATTGGAACCATTAATTTTCATTTTTCTGACATCACCTTATATTCCCCCTGAAAACGTACTACTGCTACTACTATACTCAAAACGGCTTGCAGAACGGCTTGTGAAATACCAACAAACGTTTTCATTTGCTCATTTATCAAAATCAGTTTCTTGGTATTCAAATGACTCAAATGTAATCAGGAAGACAAGGAGTTTTATGGATGATGAACTTCTTTATTACCTAAAGAAGTTGAGCACTCATAAAACTAATTTTCTTCGTGATATTCCCAACCTTTAAAACGCTTCACAAACAACTAAAGAAAGTAGTCGTTGACTTTTACTACTCAATACTACTCAATTTATCACTGTACTCATCTTGTTAAGAAGAAGAACATAAACTAATGTCGGATAATTGAAACGAATTTTTCAATTGAATCTATTAACAGTTCTACGCTTCAAGTATTGTGTAACGTGAAATAGTGTAATGTTGTGTTTCATCTGACAGTTCAATAAATTATATTTCTTCTCACGCTTAACATTCACATTATCAGCACACAAGTCACGAACATAAGGTTACATACTGCTTGGTCCGCCTTTTGACTGCTAACTTACTCCATTCAATGAATACGGCAAAAACCTACCAAAATTGACAAATTTCCTCATATAAATCATATCGAATCACTATGGTCTGCTGGAAAGACCAGGGGAAACAACCATTAATTATACAAGTATATGAAAATTTAAGAAATGTCACCCACCCAATCATCTGCCATAATCAATGTTGCTGAACCTAACCGTATTAGACTAAAAAATGTCATTTTGACGATCCAAAAATAAGTATGTATACGAATTCATTGTCTTTTGACGTCAGCTATAATATGAACATAACGAACAAACTATCATAAAGATCTCCAACCCTATTATTTCCTATGACCAATGATGAGTATAATCATACCGATGCAGAAGACAAATCATTTCGCAGAGCCTTCCTGCTCGATATTACGTCATGACCGGAGTCTTGTAGCTCCATGTATTATATGCACTTAACTTACAAACGTTTTAAAATGTCTCCCAACCAGTGATTTGCCATAACCATTTTTGCTGAACATCAACTTCCTGTTTGATAACCCGTTCAATTAAAAGAATCATTCTTCTCCATAATACGTCATGACATTCTTCTTTAACTTCATGCATAATTTCACAGAACCATGTCACAGACGCTTGATTCATACAAATCATTATAAACTTTGTCGTTGAACATAATATTATCTGTGCGAAAGACAAACAAACCCTTCATCATAAGAATATTCCTTTATCAACAGTTGACACTACGAAAGGATCAAATTCAATCTCATGTTTTTAAAAGTTGGAAATACAACTTTTAAAAGTGTAGTTAAAAGATTTTGAAAGTTGTATATTGAAGTTATAAAGTTGATTGTTGCCATTGAATTTAGCTTTTTTAGACCTTTGTAAGACACTGTTCCGATTAAAAGGCTGTCCTAATCCAGTAATTCGACAAGAAAGCTGACTATCAACTTATTCCTAAGTTTCCATAAGACCAGAAACGTCTTGCAAAGGACATCCTCTTTCAAGTTTCTATAATCGCCATCCAGGTGAGACTTAAATAAACAATCTGTCTGTATGTCTGTCTGTCCATCCTTTACTAAACTTCATCAATTCATTGCACAAGTAATCAGTAATCAATATCAAGGGGATAATTACAACCAAATGTTAATGAGTTCAACACTCCAGTCGATACTGATGGATTTGAAGTTATCGTGTTGATGTCTTCATGCTCCAATAAACAAGATCGATTATTAATCAATAATTAATAAGATCTACCTCATTAATAGTACAACCTCGTTTTCTAAACACAAAAGCAAATCGAACCGGTCTTGTGAAGGGATGTGATTATCTATCTATCGACTGTTTCCACGAACATTACCACTGCTTTCCAGAGTTTGTTAAGTAAACTCTTTAGTGATAATAGATAAACAGGGATAACCTTTAATAATGTCATTTAGGTTCATAAGCTTACATGTATATACAGCTGCGAGACATCATATCATTGTGAAAACGAAACCGATATTGATGAAATTTCACTGCATAAGTTAAGATTCAGCTTCCGTTGACATTTTCGTATGTCATATCTAACAGATAGCTGTAACAAATTTGGCAGGTCATTGAAGTGACCAGGAGTCAAAATTTCGAAAACACTGATTTCTATTTTGCTCTACAAAATCCTTCATATGTGATCAACAGCTTCAGATCTTATTCTTATGTGTTCCTTTGCGCTAATGCAACGTAACTGTGCTGATTTTTTCCCTACAAAGTTTACATGGATGATTTTAATCAAAATTTAAGAAAATCCGAATTTCATAAATATGACCCCATCTGCCTATTTAACAATGCCAACTATCGACATTCATCACCAGTGACAAGACGATCCCGAAATATGGTTTGGGAATGATTATTTTACACGTGGACAATTGATGATCTTCTGTAAGTCGTCATGGAGTTATTTTATGAACGTCAAAACGACACCCAAATTTACATGATATTTGCACTAAGATCACAAGCAGGTGAACAAACTTTTGGTATGCAGCTGTAGAGAGCACACTCTCTGATAGACAAACGAATCGTGACAGAAGTGTAAACATCACCTTTCTTTCAACTACAATGGAGAAAGATTTACTTAAGAATTTTGCGGAAGTGGGCGGGGTTTTTTATATAAAAAAACAAAACATTAATTAATCTAAACTTTTGATAGTACTTCTTAGCAAACGCTTTACTTGCAATTTATAGAAGTTGCTCGAAATGTGACTAAACCTTCACAATGTTACAAAATCTAAAATTTATAGGTTCCAAAACAACACGATTTCAGAATTTGACATCAACTGATTCTAGAGACGTAATCATTCTGATATTCTTAACAGGTGGACATAAATATGTCCAAAATTACTATCACATATAAAAGTGTTTTCGGCAAGTACTACAATGTTTATGTCGTCAATAAAATATGACTTTTCAATATCTATATTTTTATCACGTCAGCAAAAGATCAAAATCTTGTATTCAAGTCAATTCTATTCAAGTCTATCCCGGGATTGTAACCACCCCCTCAGAATCAAACAACAAGCCCATGCCCATGCAGACCGTATCAATATTACCCGCTAGACTATATTCTCCCAAGGCATAAAAATGCCTAAAATCCTTGTTTACAAGGCAAAAGTGAAACTGCCGATGTTCAGAAATGAGATCAATCCAAAAATAAAAGACCTTCACATTTGACCTTTCAGAAACATCGATCAATGTATACCATACGGCAAAGTCCCTAAATAACACCCTAAACTATGCTAAGAGGCTGTTTCTGCCAGGAATCAAACGTACTGAGATTACACGGGCTGAATGTCGCAATAACAAACTTCATATGACCTGTGTATGGCAGACTGTAATATGGAATAGATTCTTGAATGAGAGTTCGTAAGCAGAGTAAATTGAGCTGTGCATTTTTAAAGAAATTTTGGTTTCCCATTTTCAATAAAAACAGGAATGAATACTTCTTTTGAAAGATTCAGCTTCTAGCGAAACAGTAAGAGGAAAGCCTACAACGTCACTGTGGGTAAGAATTTCGATGGAACCTTCATGCTGAGCTATCGCCGGAAACTATGTCTTATTGGCGGGTCATATACCAGTCTATGTCCTAGCCTCAATAATACTCACTTCACTCTCGATATTGAGTCTAGTAAGTATTAGTAGCGGCTCGGCTGATCAATCGAATTGACCAACCAGCAATCTTCTTACCAAGCCGCAATAATATGCATTCGCACAGATAACGTTGGAGGGTCATAGATCGGCGAAAGGTCGGCTGACGCGACCAGCTACTACTACTTGCTAGACTCAATATCGGGAGTGAATCAAGTAGTATTGAGGCTAGGTTTACTAAGACTGGTCATATACAAGTCTGTCTAAAAGTACCTTATTCCAAGAGAAATGTCCTGACATATGCCGATCTATTTCAAGTTTACCTGATCAGAAGTAATTTGAATGAAATCTTATCCCATGGTTATTGCGTGAAGAAAGTATTTACTAGATGAATATCAACCTTATCAGTATACGGGAGGTGTATACTTGTCTCTTAATCACCCCAATCACGGAATTGTCTTCTCTTGTTTCTCGTTAACACGTAATATGCGTGGTCAGCACTAAAGCTGCATCCCTAGGGTTTGTTCATCAATTTAGATATCAGGGAATTTGTCAGCATATTTGTAATCATTGTAATGCAAATAAGTAAATCAAACATTGAAATGATGTTTCTCGTATTTCAGAAGCAATTGTTAACAATAGCTTGTTGTATAAACATGAATTATTGTTCTGTGTTTATCATTGTCTAACGAAAATTTGATCCTTCCATTTTTAAGGGTTTTTTTCAAAGTATGAATAAAATGTATAGCTGAAGGCCACAGAATTGAAAATGTAATATTGTACACGCGGGTTCACAGATAGATGAACAACAGTTTGAATACAACTTTTGGATTGCACTGTCCGTTATATAGGTCATTCTAGAAGTTCTACAACATTTATAGCAATATCATATGCGAGTTTGAATATTATGGTTGATCACACGGATTCTGTTGACTGTTATTTTCTTATATTATATATCGTAGAGTCATTATTTGTGTTCATTATAAAATGTAAAATCGTTAGATTTTGAAACACAATATCAGATTTTAATACTCGTGTATATAGGAAAGAAAACTAAAATATTTCAAGAATAACCAATGCACGAAATACTGTAGAAAAAAGGTATTGTTAGTGAGAGGGGAATACTTAGGAGAAAATCGAAATCACGGAGAAATGTACTGTACAACCTTGAACATAAAACACACCTTAACTACAAGTTAATATTGATTACAGGTACGCAACGATCAAAGGACGAGTGTAATGGTAATCTTCCATGCTGCACTGATATGCACGTTTTACCTTGATTGATGAATAACGATTAGAGGCAAACGCTGTATGCATCATGTCCTTAACTCTGAATTATGACAGCCAAATAATATCGATCTCCAAAATCATCGTTGACCACTTTAAAAATCGAAGAAATTTTGATACTAATAGTTTACAAAATAATTTTGGAACAAAATTGATCTCCTTTTAAGACTAAGCATTTTTAACTATCTCTGCTTAAATGTATCTTATTTTGCTGAGCACGGAAAAAAGTCAAAAATCTAAAAGTTCGAATTCATTCCAGGAATTTCAATAACACTAATTAAATCAACATCTTGTCAACATGGGTATAATTAAGAGATGGTTCACATGCAATAAATTCAAAACGAAGCTACAGTAATAAATATTCAACCAGGAAAATGTCGTTTCAGCAATTCTCGATTTCCCGTGAGATTTCATACAGTTAGTCAGTCATATACTCAACAGAGTAATAAAAGGAACACCCTAATTTTAAAATTCTATAGTTCATGTTATAGTCCATATGGTGTTCTGAAATTAGATGTTGACGTTGTCCTTTATTGTTATTGTTGAGTTAAGGAGTAATGAAATAGAGACAGTAATGTGTACATATATAGCGAAAGATGCATCACGTATATCTATTTACAAGTATCACTGATATGATTTGCATAGACGAATGAAAAAATAATCAAAATGCAATATATCAAAAGTAACCAAAGCTGTTCATTTTCGTATCAGTGATCTAGACTTGCTACAATAATATAGACTTGCATTGGTCCTATAAAGAAAATGTGTTTCCGTGGCTGTTATAGACTATATATGTGATCTAGACTACAATAATATAAACGTCCGTGGGTATTCAAAGAGAATTCGTTTCAGGAGCTGGTTTAGGGGGAAATAAGGTGATGTCAGGATAATGAAAATAAATGGCTCTAATTGAAAGACAATATATTTAAACTAAATGAAGCAGAAATAAATCAAATTTATAATGTTTAGCAATGTGATGCTTTTTTTTTACAAAATGAATTCACACAAAAATGGCCGCCAGTGGACTTTATGTGAATCTTTATAAATTGTTCTCTGACTATGGATGATTGGTTTGTGTAATGAGATTTTCGACACGACAAAATTATGATACATTTAGCATTAACGTACAATTATCACTGAAAAAATGTGCAAACATAAAATTTTCAAAAAGTGTGCTTCTGCCCCTTTAAATGGGATAATGATATTTTGTTGAAGTGCGAAGCTCCATTTCTACATAATTAAACCCCACATCGAAATAAGAGTAGAAGTGCGAAAAGGTGATGTGACACCTGAATAAACATACATCTATAGCCTCACCCGGAAAACAAAACATACGTTCAAAAGTGATAACAATATTTACTCCATATGGTTAAAGCATTGTTGATTCAAGCAAATTAAATTGTTGACTTAAAGCAAATTGTTGACAATCTAATTAATTAAGATAAAAAGTTTTCATCGTACTTTGTCACACTGTCGACAATATTAACAAATATAAAACTGTCGATTTAAATATATTCAGATTGACATTAATTACATGCTTATGTACCAATAAGTCGTCATATTGTTTTTATGTCATTGTATAATGGGCAAAGTGTGATGATTTATTTATTGCGTATTTAACTTTACAATCTGTTTCATATGGTGTCATTTCTATCTGACATAAACTGACTAATGTTAAAATTCCGCAACAAGGAATATGGTTTTAAACTCATATTTACCTATTACGTTTATATAATCTCTTTTAAACATATTTAAAATCAGTTCAGGAACTATTTAGCAAAAATTATTTTATTATCATTTTGCAATAATAAGTTGGTTGCAACATCCTAAGTATCATTGAAATCGGAGACAAAATTTAATTATTATTTAAAACAAAGACGCAATTGAATTCTCTTAGAGGCATATAGAAGTTGTTAGATGGATACGGAAGAGTTCTATGGATTTTCAACTTCTTTATTGCAAGAGGGCGATAAAAGCAGCAAATGCCTGATAATGTATTAGTATATACACCGAAACGGCGCACAACTGCAATAAAGAAGTTGAAAATCCAAAGAACTCTTCCTTATTTATGAAGCATGTTTTGGACCAAGCATTGAAGACACAATCATAAATTTACGTCCGCAAAACTCAATAAAAGATCTTGCGAAATTGGTTGTATCATCTGTTATCTTCAAAAATATCAGAGACGAAATTCAATTATCATCCAAAACAATAAAGATGTTTTTGTACTAATCATTTATTTCAAGGGCATGTGGCGACGACGAGTCGATTCCCTGACAGGACATGTGTCTGTCTGTCTGTCTGTCTGTCTGTCTGTCTGTGTCTATTTCTACTGTAGAGCGACAGGTGATGGGTGTCTTTACAAAACATCTAATCAATATCATCCTCTGTTCCATATGGGCTTGAAGGCCACAGAGAGGTCAGTCGGTGCATTGTCATGGTATTGGTCATCCGTAGCTTTTCGTTCTGGTTGAACGACTCGCATTATAGACTTGCTTCTATTCTCTTAAAAGTGAAAACGAAATATTTCGATTGATTGAACATTATCTTATCTTTTAAACTTTATTTGATCAATTTGATGTTCAATATATCAATAATGACTTAATTTGATGTTCTGGTTTGATCTTACGTAGTATTTAGTTTATGATTTATCATTAAAGGAAATTTTTATTTCACACTAAAATGTTTCCTTTATTACCGTGTCGGTATCATAACGTTGATTACTTCGTTTTGTATATGGTTTGAAAATTTCATTTGGGAAAATAATCCTGTCTGTTTATTCTTGCTGAAAAGCTTGATGTAATATTGCGCTAATATAAAAATACAGTTTATAAAGTTATTATAAAGATCACCACAAGCATAAATGCACAAATCGCAAATTCACCACTATACCGACCGCGTGATAAAAAATGAAAACCTAAAAAAAATATTTTCATAGACGATTAGAGAGAGTTGCATAACAAATAAGGGAGTACTTGGTAGTGTTTACAGTTACCCATACCATATGTATAGCATTTCATACCTATTACTGTAGACAAAGAAGTTCAACTTACGCAAGATGTGTTACGTTTAAATCCACACTGTAATCAATTCTTCAATTTAATTGGCAGAGTATCGAATTAACAAAACTAATAAGCATGCTGTTGTATGGGTTAAATTTAGTCTTAGAAATATTTCAAATAATGAGTATAGGCTACGTTCATTTATATAATTCCACTTCTTCAGGCTTTTCATTTGTGTATTCAGTCAATCTAGACTTGCAGAATATATACACATATGATACACAGTCATGGAGCAGTACTAGCTGTTGGACACCACGTGAATATAATGTAGTTTATTGTTGCAGTTATTGGCGTGTATTGTGTTTATTATCTATTTTGGTATTGTTTATCTTCCTATCTTGTGTAAACACGATATGAATATAAATTTAAATATTGTGTTTTTCAATTCAATTCGCTTCAGTATAAAGTTACTGTTGTGGAATACCAGTGTGGTTTTGAAAAGTCATACCGGTACTTAGGACATACGAACATAGATTTACAAGCATACGAACAAAAAAGCATACTCTCGGACATACGGACATAAGAGAATAGCATACAAGCATGCGGTCATTCGCGCTTAAGAGCAAAAGAGCATAAGAGCATACGAGCATGTGAACATACGAGCATACGAACATACGAGCATGTGAACATACGAACATACGAACATAAGAGCATACGAACATACGAGAATACGAGCATAATAGCATAAGAGCATACGAACATACGAGCGTAAGAGATTACGACCATAATAACATAATAGCATAATAGCATACGAACATACGAGCATACGAACATACGAGCATACGAACATACGAGCGTGAAACATGTGTGTACGAACATTTGAACATAAGAACACTCGAAGAACTTATATAATTACGAGCAAAAGAGAACATGAACATAAGATCGAAAGATCATACAAACATACGAGTATACAGGCATACGAATAAACCAAAATACGAACAAAAACCATGACAACATCAGAACATAATTATATACCATGCCCATTACTTTCAAACTACATACGAAAGCTTTACTATTTGCTAATAACTCTAATAAACTGGTAGTTTTTCAAATAAATAACCTATCCAAAGTATTTTAATGTAAATTCACTTACATGTTAAAAGCATTATGTTTACAATACCTAAATTGTAGATTATACATTTATGGGACACCTGCTTGTTTGCATTGGTAGTGTTTGTTTGGCGAAGAGTCATCATTCTATTAATAAAATCTAGAAGCCTTGAAAAATGTTTTTTTCAGTAATTACTTTGCATTTATTGAACCTCATGCATTGACGTTGCATTTTAAACAAGAATGACCTAATACATCATAAATGAAAACTATAACTATACACGGTAGAGACCGGTTTCACTTCGTTACCTTTTGAAATTCAAGGCGACCTTGTTTTGAACATTTTAATATTCTGTAGAAATTTATAACCAGGCTCATATCTATTTTCCATTTGAACCCATTCATTGAGAATTGAAACCAACGAAGCGTGACGCAATGGTACAGTTATGGTTATTTATCTATTCTATGAAGTCCCTATTAAATTATTGTTGTCAACTATTGCTACTACAATGATAACCAGCGAAGCGGAGGGATGAATCTAAGGTCTATTATATCAGTTGTTAAGATCTAACGAGTACGTATACCCAGTAACGAGTACGTACGGTTCGGTCAATACGGTTCATTGAACCTTTCCTACAGATTGGGGAGCTATAAATATGACATATATATAACACCTAGGCTGTATGGCATATTTTTTCTTCAGGCTTGTAATTTCGGAATTGAACAGAAAGGTTTGTTAATGCCAGGTTATCTAGTGCCTATCCTTCCTTTACCACAAACCCATGGCATAGGTTGGTTTGGAACCATTCCCTTACATGTAGCCTTTCTCACAGTCAACGAATTATTATTTCCATTCCCATCAATATATAAGAATACTTTGCAACAAACCTACGTGAGTTGTGTTATCATGAAAATAATAATTAACGGATGAACAATCAACTCTCACGATGAAAGAAAATGGGCTGTTTGAGGTTATTATTTCTGTCTCGAGACCTTGTGACAGTCTATATGTTTGTGTACATATTCACGACAGTAGCGTTGTAAACATGTGCCATCGTATCGCTCTATTAACCACAATAATTTCAAAGGTTTTGAAGTGTGCATAAAATTCACGCAGAGATCAACAAAGATTACATTCATGTTAAATTACCTACAAACGAATAGCAATAACGACGGTCCCGATATTCTGAACCAAAACAAAGCGATGAGAGGCTGTTGTCTTTGCCTGGTGAAATAGACATCATGAATTAAGCGTGATCGATATCTACGAGGAAGGAAACAGACAGTGAGCACGTCGTAATGTGATAAATTAAAAACGTAAATATTATTACAGAACATAAATCATTCAATTCGGAAGTGATCATTCAATAATGGATGCCACTATCAGCGGCGACATCCCAGGTTGCCGTAGAAACGCCGATAATGGTATTCAATGTCAAAAATGGCGAGAAAGATAGATAAGAATAAGACTTACCGTGTGGATAACGGTCATTTGAAATGAACACGGCGATTTCAAGTTCCGAGTGACAGAATGTACTCCGCACGAAAATCCCGTGCACTCGTTTCAAGGTTTGCTTCCAAATGGAAATGAACACGGCGTTCTTGCACGTGATTCACAGGCTGAAATCAGCTGATCGGGCTTGTCGAGGGATCCCCCCGCTGTGACTCAGATCGCTGTAGAATATGTTATGTGGGTTTGTTGTTGATGGCACTTCGGTTACGTGTTTATAGGTGTGGGTATTGGTCATCGATTTATATACCGTGGCATAAACAAAGGCCCGCGTTATATCGGGGGACAAGTACCGTGAAATAGCAGGAATCTTTTGTTTGGTAGCGCTGATGAAATAGGCATTGTACTGGACCAACCACAGCTATGATTTGCGTGCATACCTTTGTATTGTTTTCAGACCAACGATACACAGGATTATTTTGTGACGTACGTTTAGTGAAAACATTATATATGCCAATTTATTTCATCACTTTTGCGCAGTTTGAGTTTTAAGGTCGAGGGGCGGACATGCTATTTATAGACACAAAGGTCAAGGGTCAATGAACATGTGCAACATAAGGGGAAAGCCGTGCACAGCAGTTGGTATTTAGGTGATTTACGTTAATTATTCACGCCATATCTCTGCACAACTCAGATTCGGTAATTAAATTAAATCAAAAATGAAACTTGATATTTGTAATTAATGTAATAGTTTGCTACTTATTTTATACAATAACGTACGTACGCCCTCTTGATAAATATCTTGGTTCATTTAACCTGTAACATATGTTCGGTATATGTTATTTCTGATAATATTATTATTGGCATATTAATTCATCGATACACTGATTGGATTGAAAAAAACGAACATATACATGAAAATGCTCCTTTCTTAGATTGTTCGGTATATCTGACGAAACTAAGTTTATTTTTAAAACACTTCCATAATAACATCGTAAACGATCGGCACATTCATGTTCGCAACATTTCAATTATCATATTTTAAAACAACGCTGTTGTATTTGCCGCATCATTATTGTTTATCCATTTTGTCCGTAAAAATGTACTCTACGGGCATGTTTTCACACCCTCCTCTTTTGAAATTTTGATTGCCCATCCATTTTGAATAACTTGTATACATGTATATTTATTTGAAATAATAGCAAGTGTCTTCCAAATCTTATTTAATATCAGGAAAGGTTATGCCATTTGGTCAAGAGTGATGTGAAATTATATTTGCTCCAAGTTGATAACTTTGCACCAGCTCTGAAAAATTGACTTTGTTCAAAATTTGGACTTCGCCGAGGTCAACTTCCATGACCTCCGACAGGGGGTATATTCATCGGGTATTGATGGTCTACTCAAATGACTTAATTAAACTTTCAAATGATATTTTATGGACCATTTACGGAAAACATATCAACCGCATCTATCAAACAATCGTAAATGCATCTGGTTTACTAGTCTTATTCAATCTTGATTAAAAATTGATATTTGTTTTTATAAATTGTCAATTTTCATGACAAACACGGAAAAATTCTGGCAAAAATGGTTACGCAAATATCGAATGGTCATGAAATGCTAAAAGCGCGTAAATAACTGCATGAGGGTAGTGATAGGGATAGAGGTGAGATAGAGGTGATGATTATGAGGATATCAAAGACACTTATAGTGAAGGGAAAGCGGCTATTTTAGAATTATAGGCTATCTAGTAACTGTTACTTGACAGACAACACGTTCAATACAAACTCTCACTTTCTATTACATGACTCACACTCTGTTACATGAATATGTCTTTTAGTTTTAGTTCAACATTTTGACACTTATGTCATAACCAGTTTGTCAAGTGTCAAATCATAAGTGTTCAAACCAAAGCTTTAAACAAACAGGGTCAATGTTTATAAGGTTGATAAAGAGGCACAAACTTAATAGCCACCGAACACTCTGTAAACATTTTTATAATCTGTAACAGCAACAGGCAATATGTATCCGCATAAGTTAATATGATTACCTGTAATGGGTCAATAATGTCCTACACTTCAACTTAGACGGATAATGGATGCTTAAGTCTCCTAATCCTTAACGCTAATCGCCATTGTACCAAGTGTTGGACATCGCCTCTTGACTGTACTGATACGAACTGCCACTAGGTCCTTACAATGTACTCCGGCGTCGAGAGGGTTAATCCGCAGATCGGCATTCATTCTGATACCCACAGGACGATCTTTACATCTCGCTCAAGGGAAGACAACCCGTTGCATTTTTTAAAACATTGTTTTCTATTCAAGGTTACATCATTCATGATGTCACGAAAATTCAGCTGTGCAAATGACAAGGTCAAGCCTGAAATAGGCACAAAAGATATAGAGAATACTAAACTCAGTCCCGTTTACTAACATTTATATGAAACGAGTGACTGGTTTGATATTCAACGAGCGAAAGCGAGTTAAATGCCGATACCATTCACGAGTTTCATAAAAATGTTAGTAAACGGACTGAGTTTGGTATTTTATTTATTACTGGCCTTATAACATCGTTGAAGTTCAAAAGACATTTCGCCGACATGATCGTCGCGGCCGTCATGCTTAACGATTATGACGTCATTATTACGTCACCTCATTCGGTCAGCGCACGATGTTATGACACATATATGTAAAATAACATTTAAAATATATTAAACAGCGATATCTTCAACGGGAGAGTAATAAAAAGTTGTTTAACATGATTGAAACTTCCCTAGGTGTTATTTGTAACTAATGATCTAAAATTTCATTCATTGTGTGGTTGAAAAAAAGTTAAAAAGTTGACTTACGTCAAATGAGTTTCTCGCAATAATAGATCAATATAAGAATCACTCCATTGAAACTAAGCTTATTCGTCGTCATTTTCTTTACCTGGTAAGCATTTCGTAGATGATAAATGCCGGAAGTTAAATTTGATATAAATTTGCTAAGTATAAATATAATATCAATATATTGAACAACAATATGAATTTGCATTACCTACAAAATATGATTGCTTTTCGAAATATTTAAAAGTCGAAAAACTAAAAACTGTCATTTTACTATCATGCGGCGAATGTTTAGCCTCTTGAAAGCAGTTGAACTTCGGACAGTGTCCGCAAGCACAAAGCATTCTAATAATGAACGCTAAGACATCCTTAAGCAACAAAAAGACAAAATTTGCCATTTAAGAATTTTATTTGTCCGAATAATGGATCGATGCGTATTTACTCCGATATTCTGTGATATACATATAGCATATATACTACTAACTCAGGTGCGAAACCAGTTCACGATTTAAATAAATGAATTATAATTGAAATTGAAAAATTAATTTTCGAGCGAGTTAATGCTAGATAGGTGTATGTCGCTTTCTCCGCGTCCTTAAAAAATGCTCAAAGCGCTACCTACATCATTACCCTGAAAGATTCGTCGTTCTTTCACTGCTGCTACTTATCGCTAGTCTTGACCATGTAGGTCGGTACATCCATCAACAGCTGGGTGGACTAAGTGCAATGTGGATGAAGTGTCTGAGATGAGGTCACAGGTCACTAATGTTTGGTGTCTCCACTTGGATTCGGACTGATCACAGGGAAATATAAGATATCGTCACTGAAGCGTGATAGACAGTTCATTTCACTGATATAACCCAATGTTGCATTGCTGATTATATTACAAATTTGTCTAAATATTACCCTTGTGTATTTTCAATGGGCGTGTAAGAATGGCTATATTTGCCAAATAATGGCAGGAATAAGTCTGCGTGAGTCTAATAAAAATCGAGTTGCATAATCACTTTACTCTGTTCTGTTTCTTTAAAACACTAATCCGATTTTCTTGCAGTCTAGGTAAACCTAGGCTCAATAATAGTCGCTATACTCCCGATATTGAGTCTAGCGAGATGTTGTAAATCGCGTCAGTCGACATATCGAATTGACCAATCAGGGCTTGGCTTTCCATGTCGCAATAGTCTGCTTTCGCTCATATATGCCTAACGCTGGAGGGTCAAAGGTCGCCGAAAGGTCGGCTGACGTGACCTCTTACTATATCTCACTAGATTCAATGTCGGGAGTATTGCGACTATTATTGAGGCTAGGTTTGCTTAAACTGCTTAAAAATGTTTAAACAAGTCTAATTTGCAAGCTTCATTGGCGTCAACCACCATGAAGATCTGGGATGAATATGTTCTTTGTAGCCATTGACTAAATTCACAAGTGTCTGACCAATTACAGATGGCCTTTCAACTCGGCCTCAGCGCTCTGTATTTTCTTGTAACGAATATTCAGATGTTTCGTCAATGGAGTCTTCTTTGTTTCCATCCACAGAGTCTGTTCGAGTTCGTCACCGATACGCCGAATATGTCGTTTTATCTATTCAAAGAGAAAGTTAAGATCATAAAACCTCAAACTCGTTTTCTGAAGCTGCTTGTGTAATATATTTTTCTCCCAACAAAGACTTAAGTCAGTTCCTATCACAGAAGCCGAATATTCCAGTTAAAGGGACCATTCGAGCGGGGTATTTTTTTGTGAAAACCAAATTTAGGAGGGCTTGTCTGTTAAAAAATACATGTGATTTTTACATGATAATTTCACACTTAATTTCAAATACGTTTGTTAGGTTAACATTTCAGTTGTTCAAGATTTAACAATTTGACAAAGAATGTTACGACATTTTGTCGTAGTAATGCATTCCACGATCGTAGCTTCGATGGTTGGCTTCATTTCACGATGTTTTTCTTTTACAGCTCAAAGAAGAAAAACATCGTGAAATGAAGCCGATTGCAACCATCGAAGTTACGATCGTGGAATGCATTACTACGACAAAATGTCGTAACTGATAACTTTTATTATGAATTATGTGTAAATATGCTCCTCTTCTATCAATCAAGAAGTTATTTCTTAATTTAGTTAATTAATGAGCATAATACAGCACATTTGTTTTCTCGCAATGCTAACACTCCAAGATGGCGGATGAAAGCCGATCGAGTGGTGCCTTTAACTGTATGCTGGTAAGATCAACAGCTCTGGAACCTAATTTGTTGCAATCGAAGTTGGTTGTGAAACGAGCAACACTGTCTCAAACTTTAGTATTTGATTAATTCACGTGACCGTTAACAGGAATTCTTGTCCCATCAGCTTCCGATCCGCAACCTTGTTAGTTTTGGAAGATGTCACAAAAATGTTAACACTGACCTACTCAAATGTACAAAATGTAATTATTGCGATATTCAAGATGAATTTCATTTTTATTAGTTTGTCCATTTTATGATATAAGTAGAAAATTGATGTTACCAAGCCATTTCCATACCAATCCGACAAGGGAAAAATTTAACTTGCTAATGGCTTCACAAAATATTGAATATCTTAAGAATCTTGCTATTTTTCTCAAACGTAATCTACTTATATATACCATCTCGATGTCCATGCGCTCTGATTATATGTACATACGATTTTGTACTTTTGGCCATGAGGCTTTGAATACGAATAAACTTTCACTTTCAACGGAGACAAAAATGCTGCGCTTACATCTGCTGTGAGGGACTTTATATCGTAAAAATTAAAAAAAAAAAATTTATGATAGAATATCCACGTATTGATATAGAATAATGGTTAGACTAAACGATGTTGCGTTGTAATGCTCTAGCAAGGCTTTTCACCTCGTAGCGCCGATGAATAATTTCATTTATCAAGTTGTCAAATGTAGACCGACAAAATATTTCCCCCAAGTAAAATGTTTCAACTTAGTTGTGTTATGATCAGGTGCAAAAATAACTTTATATGTGTAAACTAGAATGTCGCCTCAACTTTCGTTTGCAAAATAAATTGGACTGTCCTGTAGAGTGTGAGATACGAATTTTTTTCGTCCAAAAATCAGCTTCAGGTGAAAAAGATTATGGACTGAATAAAGAATAACTGTTTCAAAGTTTAAGGTTTTTCACGGCTAACGGTAAATATTGTTACATTAAAAAAGATTGCTTGAATCACCTCTGTTGGTAGATAAAGATGTTACACGTGACATCACAACAATCTTTTATACTCTTTATTTTTTTAAACAAATCATTGATCATTGAATAGTAATATTTCAAGAAATAAACTAAACTAATGTTCTTTTGTTCTTCAACAACATAAGTGATATAAGGCGAAAAACATTTCGGTTTTCCAAATAATCTTTTTCGTGCGTGTACCTTTGTTGTGTTTGTCAGCCGGAAATACGACATACCGGCAACAGATCGAGATTCCAGATTCAGTTCCTCACCGTTTACCTCCCCTTCTTCAAGGTCAGTGAAACCTGAAGACAAGATCACAAGTAGGCTACTTGATGCATGTTCAGACTTCAGTGCTCATATACTATATATATATAAAGTATATTCATGAGCAATGCCCATGCATCAAGTGCTTGTAGACAAATGACCATGTATTTTCATTTTTGGTGTCAATTAACTTATCATTTTAGAAATTTTCCTGATGTCATGAAATGAAGCATAAAAGTTAAGAAACTACCGTGCGAAGAAAGTAGGCCTATAACACGCAATCTTGCCAAACTACAAAGGAACATATTGTTATGGTCTACGAGAAGGCGCATGACAGCGTGCATTGATGCAAAGGGCAAGTTTTGCGTGTGCGCACTGATATGACCAGTAACCAGTTTTCCCTGGTGTTTCAAAACTTATTTTTCCAAAAATTCAATACAGACATCGGACATATATATGTCTTCAAAATGCTTTGCGCTCTTTTATTTAACATCTCAGAAATTTCATTAATTCACTGAGAATAGATCAAATTGAGCATTTTAATTACGGTTTACTAAATAAACATTCTCTTTTGAACAACTTCAAAATTATCACAAGGTGTCAAAAAAAACGCGTTTTACTCTCCTGTTTATCTAACAAAACAAAACAAACTTACTGAACAAAATTACTATTTAGCCTATAATTTAATTCTGTACCATGTTAAGAATATATGTATGTCAATATATTACAACATGTATTTATAGTTAATTCCCCTTTTCTATTGCTTTCTGCTATTCACTCCGTAGACCGGAAGCGTGTGGGGGTAGTGAACCCGAAGAACGACTTGACAGGGAGTGTTAGGCGATTAAAATGCTCAATTTAATCTATTTTACGTAAATAATTAAACTTTATAAGGCGTTAAATAACAGAGTAAAAATATTTGAAGACATGACTTGTATGATATAAAAATCAGTTTTGACACACCAAAATTAGTTTGATTCCAGGCGAGAGAAAGTCGTTGTCAACCGTTGCTCACTTCGTTCGTACATAGGGGAAACTGGTTAGGCCTACTTTCATATCAGTGTGCAAATGTTAAACTTGCCCTTTGGTCCAATGTACGGGCAAGTTCCACAATTTTATGTTCCACATTTGCTCCATTGTTTTATCAATTTGGCAGAACTGATCAAATTTAGTAATTTTGTTTCAACTTATTGGTAAGACATCTTTATATTTCTTGGTTGAGATACACAGCAGTGTATCAAAGACCAGTATATTTAGCTACAAATAATAAAATTTTGTATTTAGGGGACGCAGTGTAAATTGCAAAACCATGGCAACTTTGCCGATTAACGAAGTCAATTATAAAATTCGTCGGCCTACCTATGTTAGTAGCGATCATGACAGCCACGTGGTTTGTGTCAGTTTTCCGCCTGATGAAACCCGATTCTAAGTGAAGAGGTTTTTTAGTCACTGCATCCCACGATCGAGTTCTGAAGAAAATAAAAAAGACGTATTAACCGAATTCTCACATTCATCCATAGTTATATCCACAATTTCCCTGGTTTCTATGAATCTTCATGAATATGCCCTATGCATCTGGATATGCCAGCGATGGCTGTCGGATTAAACGTAACATTTTATGCATTAACAATTATGTACTGCATGGAGAAATGCATGAGAAGTGCACTTTGGGGAATTGTTTATTATCCTCACGAATCAACTATACTTCGAATGCATTCTTTAGCTCAATCCATGTATGACTTAACAAAACCTGATAATATAAATGTAGGTTCATCCGTTTACGGCGATACGATTGACCTTTGACAGCTAATTGGGGGTGCATTGCACGTGCTAGGCATACACTCCACGTGCTCACTCCGCTTCACCCGCAGAAAGAAAAACACAGGTATCATACTGACAAACAAATATTTCAGTTAATAAGTGTGCCCTAAATAGCCTAGTGAAAAAAAAGCGGTGGGCATTGTCCGAATCTAGAATCGTACTTTCAAAAGTTAATTTTCAAATTTAGAGATTTGTAGAAGACTCTTTATTACTTAAAGAACACGAAAACCTGACACCCCTCACGGCAAGTAGAGGTAGTCAGCCAGTGGATCCTTTAAAAAGAACCCATCGTTAATCTAATAGGGTGAAGTTATCGCAATGGTTTAAGACAATTACTATACCAAGGAATCGTTGAATTAATTAAATCAACATTTTTTGTTCTCTCTGTCAGCAATCTCGATCATGTAACTGTGCCAAGCTGTAGTGCTTTTCGATAACCATCCTACTACATAAACATATATATCTCCGCGTTATGCTTCAACCTATCCCCTGATATCCTTTGATCTTATTCAACATGAGTGATTCGAGCGTTTGGCACCAAAGGGGTTTTCTGCTTAACGAAGTGACGAAGTTTTACATGCAGATTTTATGATCATAACCCAATACCAAGACTTTTCTTTAAAAGAAATTTTAGTATCTTCATAAATTGGCCTTTGTCAATCTCATTGCAGTCACATGGATACTTTCGATGATTTGATCTGAATTTCAATTAGATTGGTCTTATTCCTACTAGTATATGAGGATGGCGTGACGTTAACAATATCGTAGCAAATCCTTCTCAGTGGCAAACAACAACACCTACATCAAAGAATTGATAAAAAGGATGTTAAAAAACAACAACAACATGGAATTGTTTACGCAAATAAACCGGGAACTATCCTCCATGCGGGGTTTGCTGAAACAAGCACGTGCTTAAAGCGCAGTAGCACGTGTTTTGGAGCTTTAATTTTTTCACTGAAAATTGTACGTTAATGCTAAATGTAATATTGATAGTGTTAATAATCTCATTATACAAACCAATAATCTACAGTCAGAGAACAAATTATAAAGATTCACAAAAAGTCAATTGGCGGCCATTTTTGTGTGAACACCGTTAAGTCATTTTGTATACGAAAAAGGAATCGCATGACTGAAAATTTACATTATATTTTGATTTATTACTGCTTCATTTAATTTGAGTACATTATCTTTTAATTGGAACCATTTATTTAATTTTCCTAACATCACCTTATATTCCCCCTAAATGTGCTACTGTCCCTTTAAGATTCAAAGTCGAGACTGAGCCGTGACGCACGTGTGATGACATGTGTGTAGGAACATGCACGTGGTGAGTGAACGCATATGTGTCCATGTTAGTCACGCTGTTCCTTTAAATATAGTATATTATGGAGGTTGGGTTGACACAATAGAAGAGAAGATAATACGTGGTTTTGTGTAAAAGGCATTGCCTGATAAGAATCATGACAAATTTAATGTTGCAGCATCATTCATCACTGCTTATAATAAACACAATTTTCTGGATAACCGGATTTATTCAATTTAAATGTGAAATCTACATTTCTTGAAATGGTGATTAAAATAGTTTTCATCTACAGTTTTTGTTATTAATTTGAAATAAGAATGTTAATGTTCTATACGTTTTAATAAAAAAAGGCTAGATTGCTAGCAAAGTGCTTAAATGTAATTCCTTTTTGAAAAAAAAAACAACGTTTGTATCACTGTAAATCTTTGAATAATCCAAAGGCGGTTATTAATTTTAAATACCGATTAACCCAGCGATCATTCAAGACAGGCGCTAATTTTTGGCAGACGGTTATTCATTTCGAAGCCATAATTTGTGTAGTCACGGATAAGACATGGTCCAGGGGCATTGTTTAGAATAGGCTTTTCCAATGGACCACGTCTTATCTAATTTATGAACCGCCAACTAGTCTTAACTACATTGACTTGACTGATAAAGTGAAAGTACAGAAGCGATCGTAAAATATCAAACCTACGGAACTGAGACCTTTGCTATTCGAGGGCCTAACATAACGGCTCCGTCAGTGCTCTCGCAATAGCTCAGTTGTCAGAGCGTCAGGGTCTGGGAGTGTGAACTTAATGGGTTCGAAACGGTATCTTGCCTAAATATTTTTCAGGTTGTAAACCTCCATTAGAGTAAAAAACGATAGTCAGTTAAAATTTTGACATAAATCGTAATTTCTATGGTAAAAAAATATTTATATAATTATATGAAGAGGGATATATCATAATAATTTCGAAGGGCGAATGGTTTGATAATAACCTGCATCCGAGGTAAATGTCTCGAAAATAATAAGAATTTAAAAGTAACCGGGCGAATTTTCATTGCAGACTATTATTGGCCATAGAAATGGAGGTTATTCAAGGAAAACGATTATTTAAGGATTTATGGTATCCTTCAAAAGATAAGAGTGACTCACTGAAACCACGGGGACATGTACCGCTTAAAAAACGTTTGAAAGATATATGTAAACTCAAATACCCTACCCTTCTTCTATATAGAGTCTATGAGTATATATGTCTTTCTAACGATGCTTTTAGCGATACCTGTCCCTGTGACTGAAACGAAACTTTCTCTAGATGTAATGCGTCACCCACTGGAAGTGTATATAATGCTGGCCGGTGTGATAGAAGTACAGCTCCTCCCCATAGGTGAAGTCCTTTATGGTGGGGTACTCCCCCACCCCGCTCTCCCCCTTCCACCGACCCAGCAGCCAGGATAGCGGCTTGATGTCGTCATGTAGGGAGGCTGTAATAAATGAAGTTTACTTTTGAGAATGATTTTCAAGAAAATCCCATAAAATCCCAATAAACAAGTTTGCATTTGTTTCAATAATAATAGTAGTATATGTTATATGTTTATGCGATTTTTGTTCTATTATTCTATTCATAGCGAGTGTTGAATTACAATATCATTTTTAAAATGCCGTTTATATGTAAATATATATATTTCACATACATCTTACTTAGCATATTTAGAAATCTGATTAAGATTAAAATTATAAATAGTAAGAATAAAACCTTTCATTGCAGAATTTATTTTTCAGTTTCAGATATCGCGATGTTTTACTTTATGAACTTTTAGCTCGCACACTCAGCTTTAACTCAGTTCATGGATTGTTGGAAATAGCCATTTTACGACTGCTTCAAACACTGTGTCAACATGATCAACACATACCGTTGTGTACAGATAGCTCGGAATCAATGTAGGTTAACAACTAAAGCGCTGTCCTCTGTTTTATATCATATATATGATAACTAGCAATAACAATGCGATCACTGGGTCAAAGTGTACGCAAAGCCGGAGAATTACCGGGAGATTTCATTCACGGGTGTACGAATAATCGTATTTGTTCGTTGTAAACAACCCCGACCCTGGCCGATATCTAATATAAATGCGGTGACATACATTGCGAATATTGGAAGGCCAGTCTTTATAGTCTTTAGTGTTATAGTATTTAATACTATTTATAAATGTTTTATTATAGTAAACATATACATTTGTCAGTTGTGGTATTTTTTATCAAACCGCGTAAAATTCGATCTGTTCTATGCTTTGAAACATAAACCCATATCTTCTTAGTGATAACTTACTGTTATTCAGAGACAAAGTCAAAGTCTATAAATAAATGAATTACCAAAATTTGACCTAGTTTACTTGAAGGAAAACCTTTTTGGTGACTGATTACAGACAGTCTAATCGGGTCAACAGTAAATGTTGATTTGTCATCCTATATACAAACGGTATGCCTGGCTATTGACCTACATAATGCTAACATTGAGAATAAAACCACGGCATTTTCTGCATAAATGTTTACAAAACACTCTTCTTGCTTTCTTATAATATCGTCATACATCAAATTTAAAAATAGCGAATTATCAAGTTCAAGGTCTATGAAAAGTCTCCTGTGTTAAATTCAATCTCAAACTCGCCTTTCAGCATGCAAGTATATATTTATGTAAGTAATGAGAATATATCTACCTGCCATCTTCGAGAACGACCGACAGCTGCGTATATTTGGTACCAGGCGACAGGTCATGTGGATAAACTTGGGTTATGATAATACGCGTTACAACGAGGTCAAATTCAAACGTTTTATAACGAAGCACAGACTGTGTCTGATAAATAGGACAGCTCAATTTCCATGCTTGAATTTTTACATTCATATCATTCGTTTGTAACAATTTTGAGAATTTAGTTATACAGTTTTTTCAATCTTATTTAGTCAATCTTTTATTTCATTTTGGAAACATACATGTACACCGAATTAGTGCATCTTCTATTTCAAACACATATAATCAGAAATTAATTTATATCCTTCAGGTGCTATAATATCTTTGACGTCTTTGTTTGTCAAGTAATTTGCAAATTTGCGGTTTATCATTGTAAATAGACGAGTTATTTTCAGTTAATCTACAAATATTTCTACAAAAATAGATCATAATCAAATAATAAACTTCCTCACTGATGGCACAATTTTCTTAAAATGGTTTTCTTCCATTAATAATTTACAATACAATCTTTGAAAATATTTGGATCGGTACACTGTTCGAATCTCGGTCAGTTTGCCCAATGCGTCACGTGATTCATTGGACTTGTTGCTAATCGTGACAACGAACATAGTGACGTCACAATAGCTTCGACGTCATAGAAAAAACTATGGCGAATAGGATACGACGTTGTCGTATGGACGGTAAGAATTTGATTTCTTTCTAATACAGAATTAAGTGTTTTGATATCAACGGGCTTAGTAATACTTACAATTATTGGATTTGAAGTGATTATGTCCTTTTGACGTTATTCCGAAAGACTTTATCTTATTTTAGGGTCTGGCTGACAGACCACAAGCTGACTAAAGTAAAGCTTTTGCTTCATAAAAATAATTTTGCTCCACAGAATTGGCATGTAGGTTTATGGAAGCAACCGTTCGAATATTACTAACATGAGTCTGTACAATGTATCAAAAAATATCTAAATTCTTTTAATTTTCTTCCATTTTTTTGTATCATTTGTCATTTCAAAAGAGCTTCATTATATCCGTATCGTTAAAACGGAACAACCGTGAATGAAGATAACACAGGATACGTATATAAACAATTCAGTCTTTAAATGTATAGGTATTATCATATAATATATGCAAAGACAAAATTCATGTCTTTGACCATCAAAGAATCGATATTTAGTAATCAAACAGATCATAATATTAACGGGTTTTTTCTTTTGTTGATTATACATCATTTCAGTGACATCTGCAGAGCTCTCGAAGAAAAAGCGATTATGCTTCCAAAATAATATGAAATATTGATTATTTAAAATAATACACTTGGTATCTTTTTCCATGGATAGGAGGGGGTTTCGCCATTACCTTACACACATGTTATATTGATTTTCAACTTTGTTCATGCAAGTTTATCTCTTTATTTGAAATAAAATATATAATTTATCGTAGAAATAAAAGATTTTTTGTGTATTTCCTGTAATATGTGTATCAACATAATAAAGGCTATGGATGATCATGGCTGTGTGTTGAATAAGCCAAATTCATGATTGTTGGATAATTACAAAACCCCCCACACACACAAAATAACATCATTACTTAATCGCTGGCTGTTAATGGGGCAGTAGCACGTACCTTTTTTTAAATGTTATATTATCAATTTTTCACTAATAAGTGTACGTTAATGCTAAATGTATCATTTTGATAGTGTCGGAAATCTCATGAGACAATCCAATCATCCATAGTCAGAGAACAAATTATAAAGATTCATATAAAGTCCATTGATGGCCATTTTTGTGTAAACACCTTTAATTCATTTTGTGTAAGAAATCGCATGGCTGAACTTTATATTTTATTTGATTTATCACTGCTTTATTTAGTTTAAATACATTGTTTTCGGTTTGGAACCATTTATTTTCATTTTCCTGACATCACCTTATATTCCCCCTAAAATGTGCCACTCCCCTTTAAATCGTCAATAGAGGATACTAAACGACCTTCCATTTAATACTATTTTTATTAAACGAGTTAATGGTTTTGTATAAAACGAGCGAAAGCGAGTTTGATACCAAATCATTCACGAGTTTAATAAAAATAGTATTAAATGGAAGGGAGTTTAGTATTCTGTTTATTACTTGCCCTAAAAATCAAACATAAATGCCGTTATCACACGCTAGACGTGCGTCATGTTGAAGTTGAATGTGTCGGCATGTTAACCATGTAAGTTCAAAGATCGTAATTTAAAGTTTCAAACTACATATATATAACATCAACTGTAAATATGAAATAAACTGTAAATCCTTGAATAATCGCCTGCTTTAGATAACGCCGGATCGAAAACTTCGTTGAAATAAATAATCGCCTGCCTTGATTTAGCAATGTAAATCCCCTCCTTCTGGCATACCATATTTCCTCTAATAAGCGCCGGGTCTCCAATAAGCGCCGGGCCTCTAATTAGCGCCGGATTTGACCTGGAGATCATTCAAGGCTTCATAAAAATAATTTTGCTCCACAGAATTGGCATGTAGGTTTATGGAAGCAACCGTTCGAATATTACTAACATGAGTCTGTACAATGTATCAAAAAATATCTAAATTCTTTTAATTTTCTTCCATTTTTTTGTATCATTTGTCATTTCAAAAGAGCTTCATTATATCCGTATCGTTAAAACGGAACAACCGTGAATGAAGATAACACAGGATACGTATATAAACAATTCAGTCTTTAAATGTATAGGTATTATCATATAATATATGCAAAGACAAAATTCATGTCTTTGACCATCAAAGAATCGATATTTAGTAATCAAACAGATCATAATATTAACGGGTTTTTTCTTTTGTTGATTATACATCATTTCAGTGACATCTGCAGAGCTCTCGAAGAAAAAGCGATTATGCTTCCAAAATAATATGAAATATTGATTATTTAAAATAATACACTTGGTATCTTTTTCCATGGATAGGAGGGGGTTTCGCCATTACCTTACACACATGTTATATTGATTTTCAACTTTGTTCATGCAAGTTTATCTCTTTATTTGAAATAAAATATATAATTTATCGTAGAAATAAAAGATTTTTTGTGTATTTCCTGTAATATGTGTATCAACATAATAAAGGCTATGGATGATCATGGCTGTGTGTTGAATAAGCCAAATTCATGATTGTTGGATAATTACAAAACCCCCCACACACACAAAATAACATCATTACTTAATCGCTGGCTGTTAATGGGGCAGTAGCACGTACCTTTTTTTAAATGTTATATTATCAATTTTTCACTAATAAGTGTACGTTAATGCTAAATGTATCATTTTGATAGTGTCGGAAATCTCATGAGACAATCCAATCATCCATAGTCAGAGAACAAATTATAAAGATTCATATAAAGTCCATTGATGGCCATTTTTGTGTAAACACCTTTAATTCATTTTGTGTAAGAAATCGCATGGCTGAACTTTATATTTTATTTGATTTATCACTGCTTTATTTAGTTTAAATACATTGTTTTCGGTTTGGAACCATTTATTTTCATTTTCCTGACATCACCTTATATTCCCCCTAAAATGTGCCACTCCCCTTTAAATCGTCAATAGAGGATACTAAACGACCTTCCATTTAATACTATTTTTATTAAACGAGTTAATGGTTTTGTATAAAACGAGCGAAAGCGAGTTTGATACCAAATCATTCACGAGTTTAATAAAAATAGTATTAAATGGAAGGGAGTTTAGTATTCTGTTTATTACTTGCCCTAAAAATCAAACATAAATGCCGTTATCACACGCTAGACGTGCGTCATGTTGAAGTTGAATGTGTCGGCATGTTAACCATGTAAGTTCAAAGATCGTAATTTAAAGTTTCAAACTACATATATATAACATCAACTGTAAATATGAAATAAACTGTAAATCCTTGAATAATCGCCTGCTTTAGATAACGCCGGATCGAAAACTTCGTTGAAATAAATAATCGCCTGCCTTGATTTAGCAATGTAAATCCCCTCCTTCTGGCATACCATATTTCCTCTAATAAGCGCCGGGTCTCCAATAAGCGCCGGGCCTCTAATTAGCGCCGGATTTGACCTGGAGATCATTCAAGGCAGGTGACATCTTCCTACGCAGAGCCTAAAAGGCCAGTTTCCAAACTGTCATTTTATGCCTTGCTGCAGAGACTTTACTTTTCTGTGCTGCTATAGTGCCCCTACAGACTAGAGAGCAAGCACAGAAAACTCAAGGCTATGCAGCAAGGCATAAAATGACAGTTTGGAAACTGGCCTTTTAGGCTCTGCGTAGGAAGATGGGCAGGTGATGATTACATCCGAAGCCATAGAATGTGTATGCATTTAAAAAAAAAGGAAACCAAAACTTCCATCAACGGGAAATTGTTATTATGAACATTGTGATATAACATTTATATGCCCAAAGAATTCCCGAAAGAGAAACTTTTGTGCCTATGCATTGCGGTGAAACCTGTGGGCATCGGCTGGAACTAGCAACCATGGGTGGTACTGCACTGAAATTCAGTGTCGCATTGCACCCAAACTTGATTGCGTGTAGAAGAGTTCTCTACTGCAGACAAAGGTGCTGAGCCCCTGGCGGGATTCGAACCACGGACCTCTTGATCCGGAGCCGAACGCGCTAACCACTGCGCTATCCCACCCCTCACTCTTTGTTGGACACTCAAGACGTTAATTTCATGCATGTTTCCTCAGGATTGTAACTATACTTAAACACTTGATATGTTCTTCTTGTCTTACGCTGTCCCATTCTGTTACAGGCATGATGCAAGAGAAAGAGTGTAGCTCGGTGAAGATTGTCCCGAAAGAGCTCACTTGTTCCAGTTGCAAACATCTCTTCGTGGAGCCCAAACTCCTAGAATGTCTTCACACTGTTTGCCAGGCTTGTATCCGGAAACTAAGAGTCACTCAGAAGGGGGTCTACAGCTTCAAATGCTCGTCCTGTAACCATCTCACAAAGGCAACAGACTATGCAGACTTCTCGGGAATTAATCTCCCAACGAATGTCTACATGTTGGGTTTGCTTGAAATATATGCCAATCGCAAAGTACTCGGAAGAAGTTGCCTTGTCTGTTCAAGCAAGAACGACAAAACATCAGCGTCCTTCAAATGCCTTGATTGTGGTGACACCCTATGTCGGGACTGTTCAAGGGGACATAACTCTTCTTCATCAACAGCAGATCATGCGGTTGTCTCCCTTGATAAGCTTCGCACAGGCATTTATGACATGGAAGTGTTGCGAAGACAGAGCGTGACGTGTGCAAAGCACAAGGAGGCATACAGATTCTACTGCAATACTTGTGCTTCGCTAATCTGTGAACTCTGTGCTCTTGGGGAGCACAAACTCCATCGTCAGACAACTCTGGGCAAGGCTTTGGAAGAAAAATCAGAGACTCTCCAGAAAGTTCTTCCACAGAAGCATTCTGTGATGGCAATCACCCACAGAATTGCCGAACTCGCAAAAGAAGAAGAACGCTTCAAATCCAGAATCTTGAAGGACACTGTCCGACTGACAGACGTTATCTCACGGGCGAAGAAAGGAATTCTAGTGGCAGCTCGAGTGATCTTCGAGAAAGAACGTGAAAGCCTAGAGAGCCAATTATCTGCCTTCTCACGCGAGACAATGGCAATGTATTCTAAAGTCAAGAAAGTTGGAGGCAACGAGTTCCTAGCCTTATCTGAAAGTCTAGAAGTGGCTCTGAAAACTACCAAAGAGACGATGCCTTCAGAAATAACACTCCCACCTCTAAAGAAGCTACACGCTCAAGTAAACGGATTTCCACCTGGATCTAAGTTGATGACCCTATTGAATATAACAGAGGGCGTCAAAGATCAAGTTTGTGGATCAGTATTTGAAGGTAGAGGAACATTTAAAGTGGAAAAGGGCAACAACGCAGCCACAAAGTTAGAGAACAGTAAAGCTAGAACTACACCAATTGACGATAATATGACAGCTTCCAAAACGGACAAGAACAATATTTCATCTTCTAAGGAAGATGAAGACTCCAAGTCAGATGCACACATTCTTGAAGTTCCAATGCCAGATAAGGTCAGTAAGAGAACTGAACTGGACAAGAACATAGCAAAATGTTCTGAAGTGGAAGTGGACGCCAAAAACGCTCCTGAAGTTGACTCGCATTCTGACATGGAAAGCAAGGACCAGTTCCTTGGGGCAATGCTGATTAATGTCAATTGGGCAGAAGCTTGTGAAGAAGATTATGGCACTAGGACAACCTCTGTATTGGTGAACGATAGTAAGGCAGATTCTACGGTTAATAAGGACAAGGTAGCCAAAGAAACTATATTGGAGAAACAGCCTGGGCTTGAAACGACTGGTAAGGAAGGAACAACGTCTAAGACAGAACAAAAGGATTCTGAAACCAAAGACAAACAAACAGTTGAAAATGTGAAAGGTGAAAACACAGATGGTCTGAAAATTCAAGCAGAAGATAGTGATATCAAACCTGAACAAATGACAAAGGAACCTTCAAAGCAACCATCACCTGCGGAGTCCAAGACAGAAAACAAAACAGTTTCAGAATCAATCATAGCTGGGACTAGTCTTTTGGAAGAGAATGGTGGTGGTGATTTGATTAAAAACGATCTCAAAAAAGGTATTTTAGATAAACCGAATGAGAATAAAGGGCCCGGGAAGCAAATTCAAGACATCGATCCATTGAAGACACCTGTGTTTGAAATGTCATACCGTGGCCTGGTGTACAAGAACCAGTATGCAATTAAACTGAGATCGGATCAACGACCACCAAACATATCCTGCCTGGAGACGTCAAGAGATGGATCAATTGTGGTTCTTGATGACAACAATTGCAAGGTCATGTTCTTTGACAATTCATTTATGTATCACACATTCCTCCGGAAACACCCTGACCAGTTCACCCCTAAGGTTGTTGCTCAACCCAACGGCTATGCTGCAGTGAACAATAACGCCCTCATGTTCTTTCAACGTGATCTAGTCTTTTGTAGTGCCGTCTTCTTGGAAAAGAACTTAAACCCCTGCCAGAGACTGTCACCAGTAATTTGCAAATGTAACGATTCTTTGATGGTTGGGAACCTACCAGGGAATGTGATGCGTTACTACGACCATTTTGGAATGGTCATCGGCTCATGGGTTAGCCGAGTGAGAGGACCAATCACATCTCTCAGACACATCTCTGGAGACCGATTCATCATGTGCTCCTGGGCATTCAATGGCGCCGTCTTCATCGAGTCCCAGGGAGAAGGCATCACCCTCTCCATCTGCTGGGACTTCAAAGGTCAACGGAATGATGTCTGGCGCCCATGGGATGCCTGTGTCACACCCAAGGGCTCTGTGATAGTGTCCGATTGTCTGAAGGATGAGATAGCAGTCTTCAACAGACATGGGCAGGTCATCACCAGGATGAAGACAGGGAACCACGGCCTGCAGGAACCACGATGTCTGCTAGTGGACAACAGTAACAGACTCCTCGTCTCCTGCAGGGGAGGCACTGTTGCAGAGTTTGTGCTGAATGAGGTGTAGCATGGTACTCGGAGATCAGACTCCTAACATTTGTCATAATTGTACAAGGAATCTAATTCCATTGTCATTTGCAAACATTTTGCTGCAAGTTATCCCCAGAGGTTTTGCTTGATATGTCTCACTGCTGCTGAGATCCTGATGAATGACTTTCTAAATGATACGAACTTCAAAAACTGGCTACGATATTTACCACAGTTCTATGTAAACTATGCTGCTTGTACGGGCAATATATCTGAGATTGTGCTTGATATGTTTCACTGTTGTTGATATCCTGGTGAATGACTTTCAACATAGTGGTAACTTGAAACAATGGTTATAATAGAAGAGGGGACTTTTACATCATTCTTTTAACTGTTCTTCTTGTATGGACAATATATCTGAGGTTGTGGTTGCTATGTTTCACTGTTGCAGAGTCTGTACTGACATGGTGTATTATGATGCCATTAGACTCCAAACATTGATTATATGCTTTAAAGCTTTAAAGTATGAAGCAAGTCAGGATAATGTTTCATGAATTGTGCTTGATTTCATCATATTGGAAGTAAGAGTGGCTTTATTGAAATAGATAGGAGTAAAATATAAGTAAAAACTAAAGATCAACATGCTATGCTCTTGTCAGGTGACAGATAACTTCCTAACAACAAGTTCTTTAACGACAGCAGAAATATCCTTTCCTGGGAGCGTTTTATTTTATGAGTGCTTCAGTAGATGTTTTAAATGTCCTGGCTATAAAGTTTTTCAACTTTTGAAGATTAAAAATAAATATGTTTGGTATCATTTTCTAAACAATTTGAATAGATGCCGACATAGTCGATGCTTGGCAGACTGATATATCTACATGTGTATATCCCCGCCGCTAACTCACTCACACACATGTGTGTATACATGAAAAAGATGACACGGCTTACCAGTCATGAGTGTTCATCATACGTGTAAACTTTAAAATGTCGTTTATTGTGTTATATAACCTTCATTGAGAATTAATTCTTGTGTGAATTTATGTTGGTGCAATGGTATATCATAAATTGGCATGAGGTATGAAAGAAGGAGTTAAATGATTTGCAGTAGTTTGCATGTAGGTGTGTGTATCATTCATCTAAGTTTAATATCATTGTATACTATATACCATTAAAGTCTCTATTTATTTTGATTCAATCCTTATATTTTATTAAAATTGATCCGCTTTGAGTCGACTGTTAAGAGAGCCATAGACTAAGCAACAACATGACGTCATGAATGTGTCATTGCAATCTAGTTAAAACTAGAAAGTGTTTTTACCCGTAAAAACAGATGTCTCCTCCTGCCATGGAAATACAAAATAATTTAATTTAAAAAAATCTATAACCTCCTAAAGGCACATCTACATGATATGGAGAGACAGTATACCAAGTTTGGTGATGATCGGTCACATAGTTTTAGAGATGTGCTCCGGAAACAAACACTACCCTTGAAAAAGACTAAGTCCAAATTGTTGCCATGGAAATAAAAATAAATTAAATTAAAAAAAATCTATAACCTCCAAAACGCACATCTACATGATATGGAGAGACAGTATACCAAGTTTGGTGATGATCGGTCACATAGTTCGGAAACGAAATGGGAACGCTAACGCCAACGCCGACGGGAACTCAGCTAAAACCAATATGTCTCCCGACCCTTCGGGGGGAGACATAACTAGCTGTAATGTATACGCCCCGAAGTCCTCACGTTACATCTTACTAACCCACCTGGTCCGTGTAACGCATGCACGGAAATCAGTCAATGAAAAAGAACTGGCTGGTCCCTTTGAATCGGACAATCTATTTAATACAAGCTGTTAGAATCGGTCAATCTAGTTAAAACTAGCTGTAATGTTTATGTCCAATAAGTCATACATTAAATTATTTATATTTATGCTCATAATGTGTAAAATGCAATATAAATCCTAACGACGCCCAATTCAAAGAGATCAGCCAGATGTAACGTGAGGACTTAGGGAACGTATACATTACAGCTAGTTTTAACTAGATTGGTGTCATTGCGTCAGAGCATTGTTTGATGACATCAGATCATTGTTGTTATCAGTCACCAATGATTGTATACTGTATACCATTTATAGAGAATATCACCCAAGCGTGTCAAGTCCATTTCATAACAAGATCTATGTTATTTTTGCAGGAAAATATGATAAACAAATGAGACTGTCATAATCAATATTGCCTGAATGTTTTAGAGATAAACATGGTATTAGTCAAGAATTGACTGATATTCTATTTATTATATGATTTTACCATTGTAATTACGTCCGAAAAGGGTCATTTTCACGCCGAGCGGCCGCAAGGAACAGCCGTTGCCACAGTAACACTGTGACGTCATAAGCCAATTCGCCGCGTGAGACCATTGTTTTATGACGTCAAATTATATCAGTCACCGTTCGCAGTGAAAATATACGTTATTTTCACTGTAGCTTGATAGACAGTTTATTTCACTGATAAATCCCAGTATTTCACTGCTCGCCATATAATAAATAGAGAATATCACCCAAGCGTGTCAAGTCCATTTCATAACAAGATCTATGTTATTTTTGCAGGAAAATATGATAAACAAATGAGACTGTCATAATCAATATTGCCTGAATGTTTGAAATGACATGTTCAGAAAAAAAAGAGTTCTTTGGCCATAAAGATATCAGACACTGGTTATGTTCCAAACTTCCTATATATACATATGGAAAAAAGTTATGCACCCCCTAAATTCAAAAACTAAAAAATGATGCTATGGCAAAGTTACGGTACCGTGAACAAATTTATGACTCTTAACATAAAAATGTAGATTTTTAAAATAATTTCTTTAAAGAAAGACCGTTCATGTAGTCGACATTTTATGAAATTACGATTGAATTTGTAATGGTACTGAAATTTCACCCCAAAAAAGTATGGCTGTAGTGCCAAAACTAGGCAATAGGCAAAGGGTTTCAGACACCAAAAATAACAATTGTGTTACCAACTTGACTTCCACAACTCAAATCATCTCTTATCTTACAAAATAAGGAAGTAACTGGTCGTTGAAATGGCACCCCTTTCTTCAACAGTTGTTAATTATTGAGGAAATGGCTGAAATCATACAATTTGGAATAATCTTTGGATTCTTTTCAGTTCAATCTCTTAATCAAACACTTCTCATTGATTTCTAGGGGTCATTACAGTTGACACTGACCAACTTTTGATATAAAACCATTTTCCTTGAATTTTGTTTTTTTGGAGAATTTGCGACTTTAAAGGTTATAAGAGGTCTAAATAGTGACTTTTGACTAAAATGTTGATGCTAAAGTTTGACTGGAGGGCTCAGAAGAATTGAATTACCGACATCACAACTACCAATAACAACTTTCTTTTCTCAGAATAATGTTAACTTTTACATAAAACAAGAACAATTTTTTGAAAGGAAATATCCAAAAGATGTGAAACGTTTTCAGATGGACTGCTAAATTATGGTTCTATCATAACATACGATTATTTCTACAACCACATCGCCTTATTTCTTATCAGGCAACTTTTGCAGCTGAAAAATCGTGGGGCTGCTTAACTTTTTTCATATGTATAAATACATTATACAATCATAGACTGGTCAATACCTGTTTTTATACCTATTTTGGACAAACCATTTAGTTAGTTATAAATACAATATTTAACTCAGTCCAGGGCCCTCTTGCACAAAATGATTGTATCTCTAAAACAGTCATAAGTCTGATATAAAGGAGTTGTAGGTTTGAATTTCTCTTGCACAAAGATATTATATTATACTAGTTTCATACAAATAGAGCCATGGGCTCTGTAGCTCATCAGACTTTTGATGGAAAAAGGTTTTGACCCCTGTAACCCCATTTAGGGTCTTTGGGTCACAAAATCTACAAGTTTGAATCCCCATTGGCCAAGGACTCTACACACAACTTTTTAGCTCTCTAGACCATTTGGAACTGGAGGAGAAGATGAAAATAGGTTTTGAAGGTTGTGACCCCTGTGACCCCATTTGGGGTCATGGGGTCACCAAACCTAAAATTTAGAATTCCCATTTGCCCAGGAGTCTACACACAACTTTTCAGCTCTCTAGACCTTTTGAAACTGGAGAAGAAGGAGTAAAATATGTTTTTAAGGCTTTGACCCCTTTGACCCCAATTGGGGTCAAGGGGTAACCAAACCTAAAATTTAGAATCCTCATTGACCAAGAAGTCTACACACAACTTTTTAGCTCTCTATAACTTTTTGAACTGGAGAAGATGGAGTAAAAAAGGTTTTTAAGGTTTTGACCCCTGTGACCCCAATTGGGGTCAAGGGGTAACCAAACCTAAAATTTAGAATCCTCATTGGCCAAGGAGTCTACATGCAACTTTTTAGCTCTCTCGACCTTTTGGATCTGGAGAAGAAGATGAAAATAGGTTTTTAAGGTTTTGACCCATGTGACCCCACCCCATTTGGGGTCATGAGGTCATGAAATCTACAATTTAGAATCCCCAATTGCCAAGGAGTCTCCACATCAAATTTGAGCTCTCTAGAGTCATTGGTTCTGGAGAAGAAATCGAAAATGTGAAAAGTTTATGGATGGACGGATGGACGGACGGACGGACGCCGGACGCCATGCCATGCCATAAGCCCATTGGGTCTTTCAGACCTGATGAGCTAAAAATTAATCTGGATGATATCTTTTTTTCCAAAAACTTTTTTTAAAAAGATTACAAAAAACATCTTAAGTAGACTTTTTTTTATTTGATACAAGAGACAAAAGATACAATATCAAGTACATCTGAAAATAAAATTTAATACATCAACATAAATATTCTGCATAGACGATGTTCTAATTGTAAGGATTATCCGCTGCAAATAGCATTCAAAATCGCAAAAAAAATTTAAAGCACAATTTTGCTAGTTAAACTTTTTAAAATTTGCCATTTATAACAACAATATTATTCAAGAGAGAGCAAAATATCTCATTACAGAACATGAGTATCCATTGCCACGTTGCGTTTAACCTGCAGCCTGATTGGGTCAAAATGGACGAATCCATTAGTGTTGAATTCATCTTGAAGTAAGGGAATGGACCAATCCATTAGTGTTGAATCCCTCTTGCAGTAAGAGAATGGACGAATCCATTAGTGTTGAATTCATCTTGAAGTAAGGGAATGGACCAATCCATTAGTGTTGAATTCATCTTGCAGTAAGAGAATGGACGAATCAACTAGTGTTGAATCTCTTTTGCACAAAACAATTGTTGCTCAACAACCTATTTGTATTACAAATAGAGTCTCCTTATCATGTCTTTTGACATCAAATATCTTAACTCTTATTGATAAAAAATATTCTCATCAAGCTTCAGATATTTGTAACTCATGTTGATATATTGATATCAAAAGACACTATAGTGAGATTCTCTATTGATTTCTCTCAGGTTTGGATTATTAATGCCAATAATAAAGTCTGTGCAACATTTTAACAATAAAGCACACATGGTAGACCGTCTCACAACCTGAGTCTATCAGACCCTGGAGTACTTTATCTGCAGATGTTCCGTCATGGGCGTGTTCTCCGTCTCCATGTCAACCACCTGAACCAGACACTCCCCCTCGCGCCGGAACTCTCGTCTCAACTGTCAACACAAGAGGAATAATCATTCACAAATTGGAAATAATGATCATAATGCTCATATGACTATAAAGTACTTTTCGAAACAGAAATACTTGTGGCTCTTAAACTTCTCCCTGCTGCAGGCCGCAAATCAAGCGGGTAACAAATTGCATATTACCACCCTGTTCTGAAGGTGCAGCAGCATTTTTAACTTTTCTTTTGTTAAAATGTAATGTCCAGTTTTTAAAGGATTTTAAAACCCCATTCCGAAATATTTGAAGTTAAAACATATTGTTTTGATCAAACAACTCGTCCTGCAACATCGCCCCGCTAACATTGTTTTCCCTTTCGTCAAACTTGCTGCGTCACTTTTCCCGAGCGAGAACCGAAGAATCCCGAACTTTAATGAGCACAAGAACCAGTGACGTAATAGTAGCCTGACGAATCCAGAGGCGTCAATACCTGTTTTTATACCTATTTTGGACAAACCATTTAGTTAGTTATAAATACAATATTTAACTCAGTCCAGGGCCCTCTTGCACAAAATGATTGTATCTCTAAAACAGTCATAAGTCTGATATAAAGGAGTTGTAGGTTTGAATTTCTCTTGCACAAAGATATTATATTATACTAGTTTCATACAAATAGAGCCATGGGCTCTGTAGCTCATCAGACTTTTGATGGAAAAAGGTTTTGACCCCTGTAACCCCATTTAGGGTCTTTGGGTCACAAAATCTACAAGTTTGAATCCCCATTGGCCAAGGAGTCTACACACAACTTTTTAGCTCTCTAGACCATTTGGAACTGGAGGAGAAGATGAAAATAGGTTTTGAAGGTTGTGACCCCTGTGACCCCATTTGGGGTCATGGGGTCACCAAACCTAAAATTTAGAATTCCCATTTGCCCAGGAGTCTACACACAACTTTTCAGCTCTCTAGACCTTTTGAAACTGGAGAAGAAGGAGTAAAATATGTTTTTAAGGCTTTGACCCCTTTGACCCCAATTGGGGTCAAGGGGTAACCAAACCTAAAATTTAGAATCCTCATTGACCAAGAAGTCTACACACAACTTTTTAGCTCTCTATAACTTTTTGAACTGGAGAAGATGGAGTAAAAAAGGTTTTTAAGGTTTTGACCCCTGTGACCCCAATTGGGGTCAAGGGGTAACCAAACCTAAAATTTAGAATCCTCATTGGCCAAGGAGTCTACATGCAACTTTTTAGCTCTCTATAACTTTTTGAACTGGAGAAGATGGAGTAAAAAAGGTTTTTAAGGTTTTGACCCCTGTGACCCCAATTGGGGTCAAGGGGTAACCAAACCTAAAATTTAGAATCCTCATTGGCCAAGGAGTCTACATGCAACTTTTTAGCTCTCTCGACCTTTTGGATCTGGAGAAGAAGATGAAAATAGGTTTTTAGGGTTTTGACCCATGTGACCCCACCCCATTTGGGGTCATGAGGTCATGAAATCTACAATTTAGAATCCCCAATTGCCAAGGAGTCTCCACATCAAATTTGAGCTCTCTAGAGTCATTGGTTCTGGAGAAGAAATCGAAAATGTGAAAAGTTTATGGATGGACGGATGGACGGACGGACGGACGCCGGACGCCATGCCATGCCATAAGCCCATTGGGTCTTTCAGACCTGATGAGCTAAAAATTAATCTGGATGATATCTTTTTTTCCAAAAACTTTTTTTAAAAAGATTACAAAAAACATCTTAAGTAGACTTTTTTTTATTTGATACAAGAGACAAAAGATACAATATCAAGTACATCTGAAAATAAAATTTAATACATCAACATAAATATTCTGCATAGACGATGTTCTAATTGTAAGGATTATCCGCTGCAAATAGCATTCAAAATCGCAAAAAAAATTTAAAGCACAATTTTGCTAGTTAAACTTTTTAAAATTTGCCATTTATAACAACAATATTATTCAAGAGAGAGCAAAATATCTCATTACAGAACATGAGTATCCATTGCCACGTTGCGTTTAACCTGCAGCCTGATTGGGTCAAAATGGACGAATCCATTAGTGTTGAATTCATCTTGAAGTAAGGGAATGGACCAATCCATTAGTGTTGAATCCCTCTTGCAGTAAGAGAATGGACGAATCCATTAGTGTTGAATCCCTTTTGCACAAAACAATTGTTGGTCAACAACATATTTGTATTACAAATAGAGTCTCCTTATCATGTCTTTTGATATCAAATATCTCAACACTTATTGATAAAAAATATTCTCATCAAGCTTCAGATATTTGTAACTCATGTTGATATATTGATATCAAAAGACACTATAGTGAGATTCTCTATTGATTTCTCTCAGGTTTGGATGATTAATGCCGATAATAAACTCTGTGTAACATTTTAACAATAAAGCACACATGGTAGACCGTCTCACAACCTGAGTCTATCAGACCCTGGAGTACTTTATCCGCAGATGTTCCGTCATGGGCGTGTTCTCTGTCTCCATGTCAACAACTTGAACCAGACACTCCCCCTCCCGGCGGAACTCTCGTCTCAACTGGCAACACAGAGTAATAATCATTCACAAATTGGAAATAATGATCAAAATGTTCATATGGCTATAAAGTACTTTTCGAAACAGAAATACTTGTGGCTCTTAAACTTCTCCCTGCTGCAGGCCGCAAATCGAGCCGGTAACAAATTGCATATTACCACCCTGTTCTGAAGATGCAGCAGCATTTTTAAACTTTTCTTTTGTTAAAATGTAATGCCCAGAATATAATTTTAAACCATATATTTGTTGTTAAGTCTTGATATTTTAAACATATTTTGACTCATTAAGGGTCATATATAGCATATTTTACATCAATGTCTTGCAACTGCAATGAGGATCACCTCTCTTCACATGTTATAGACAAACAAACTAAAATAACTTAAATAATTAACACAATTAACATAAAAATGGACTTGAGTCTAGCTGGACCTAACTTGGACTTGAGTACTTAAGTATAATGGGAAACCCTAGGCCATGCTATTGTGAACACCTCCAAAATAATTAAAATTGGATGAAATTGCACAGCTTAAACAAACTTGCAGCGAAGGCAATTCTATGTGTAATTTCTGCAATTCAAATTTTGTGTTTTCCTATACCTGTTTTTCGATATAACATTTTATCATCCGACATAATTATCAAAAAAACATTCTAAAAGAATTTTTTTTCAGAGAATAATTTACAATACAATTTGTTGCAAATATTTAGATCGGAACAGTATTGAACCTTGGTCCAATGCCTCAAAAGATGAACAGTTTATGTAACTGCATTTTCTACCATTCTTTACCTTCTTTGTTACAGGGGCCTTTCCAAATGTCAGTCGACCCATGGTGTGTGTTGTTAACTTCATCGACTCCCCGCTTACCTCCCCTTCCTCAACTTCACTTAGTCCTTTAAAAAAACATCCATTTTAGTAAATTGCGGACATTTTTCTTGAGGAGACATGGAAAGATTTACCATCACTCATTTTAAAGAAAATTACGTTATGAAATACTGATTTGTATAATGGTAAATTTGAAGAAATCGTCAAGATTCAAAATTCAAAAGAGTTGTGGTGATTTCTAGTATTGTTCCCGTAAAGATCAAAGGCGCCGCCCACCCTTTATTGCGCAATAAAGTATAGTTTTTGAGTGACGTCACGAAACAATGGCCCATGACGTCAATAACAATCGGTTATGACGTCACAAGATGTGGCCCTGATCGAGGGTTTTCAATTTGCGGCCGAACGTGATTTATATATAATATGTTTATTTTGGAGTAGAAATAACTTAAACGCGTAAAAATCGACATACTAGAAAAGTAATAGAGTAGCCCTAACCATCATGTGTTTTGCAATAAAGTATAGTTTTGCCCTGAACTATTATAACGTCAAAGCATTCGGCCTTCGGCCTCATGCTTTAACTATAATAGTTCAGGGCAAAACTATACTTTATTGCAAAACACATGATGGTTAGGGCTACTTTATTTCTTAAATAGAGAATCTCACCCAAGTGTTGACTGATATCAAATATATCAACACAAGTTGATAAAAGTAACAAATATCCCAGGCTTGCCAAGGATACTTTACTTTTATCAACGAGTGTTGATATATTTGATATCAGAAGACACGAGGGTAAGATTCTATTAATCATCCAAAATCATTTTTCATCACATTAGCATGAAAAATTTACATCTTTGATCATTGCAGAGCCCTAAACCTTCTAAACCAGTAATGTCATAGCATTCTGATGTCATCATGTCAATGATGTCATAGCATTGTGACATCAATGTGTTTATGACGTCATAGCATTGTGACGTCATTACTGATGATGTATACGTTTGTGATGTCATGTACTTTCTGATTTCAGGGCATTGTTCAAAATCTACTGTTAAAGCGATATCGCCTAGGAGATATCGCTTGATCTTCCACAAGCGATATCTCTTGTGAAACACAGTTTTGGATGATAAATAATGTTACTTTGTAGTCAGGATGGGTATAGCAATTATTGCTTTGATATTCTGAAGTGTAAAAAAGATAGGCTTTTCAAGACTTGTTATCAGTTTAAACATGTGCGCAATTTTCACAACAAGAGTTCACACTTTGTGTTTTAAAATGTATTTTTTGTTGAGTTTCACTGGAATTTTAGATAGGCATTTTTTATTTTAAAACGTCTGATATATTGGATATATATTAAGTGTGAACCGATTCATATAACGGTTTGTCTGTATTGCAATATACAGATAATACTAAGCATCCTTAATTTGTAGTATTGAGAATTAGGATATATCTTAAGATAATATATTGTCAAAATTGTGATTAGTGCATTGAATTGCTTATTACACCAAAAAATCAAGCTGCTTGACAAAAGTATTGTTTTTGGTCAAGAAAAAAACTGAAGATACTGAAGAGTGACATGTAATATCATGTATCATATCAAATAACATCGTTCTTAAATATCATAACCCATATATATCATATCTTGAACATCTGTGTCATCACAACTCTATTATTTAACACATAAAAAAGTAGTTCCAGTCATTTGATTAGAAATTCATAAGCTTCATGATTCCTGTAAACTGGTCCTACTGAATGATTGGCAGGTATAGACGATCCAGCGTTACTAACCAACATTCTGAGCAATCATAAGTGCTACTTCATTAGTTCCGGGTTTCAGACAAAGGAATCCTACTTCTCGATGTAGCGGTTTCTTGCTTTCGGAATGCCATGAATAAGAACTGAAAAATAATGGAATTTATACAATAACTTCAATAGAGATTGCATTCAAGTGATATCAAATAATAGAGAATATGGATATGATGGAATCATTGAAGGTTGTAACTGAGATGACCTAATTCTGTTCGTATAATATGGCTGTTACTATTTTAAGAAATTAAGTTTGATTAATTTTGTCCGAGCTATCTTCAATAGTTCAGCTATAAACTTTCAAGTGCTTTATGTCATCGTTTCTGCCCTTGAGGTGGAAGGTTTGGAAGTACACAATAATCTAAACATTTTCAGAAATGTGTCACACGAAAAATGTGCCACACCAAATGGAACCCTGCCAATAGACATACACCTGAGGCAGTGTAAGTATCTACCTGAATTGAGAGACCTGATTGACTGATAAAAGAGAACTGACCTAAACTGTAGGTTTGGTTGTCCACAATGGAAGAACTCCAATTCTTCTCCATAGGTGAAATCCTTCATTGTTGGGTATTGTCCTTTTCCCTCCTCTGATCTCCATTTACCAAGCAACCACCCCACAGGTTTCACAACATCGTTCAGGGTTGGTGTGTTTTGCATTTCTGTAAAGTAAGAAGGAAAAAAATATAACATTTAGGTGAGGTACTCTTGATATCAATTATAAAAGTATTATCAGAGTCATATCAGTCTTATCACAATCAACAGTGTTTGGGGAATGAAAGTTTCAAAATATTGACACTAATGTGATACGAACTTGTTTCATTTAGAAGTTTCCCCTCCACAAGGTTTGAAAGCAGCCCACTTATTCAAGTGTTCTATCATGTGTTTATAGTTATATACAAAACCTAGTCATTAGCAAAACAATCACATCGCACATTTAAAATGCGGGATGGTGACAATCATTTAAAACAAATGGTACTTAGAGTTACCTGCCCCTAGCTGCTGACACCGAAGGCAGCAGGGGATTTTTTTTTACTGGTAATTGTATGTTAATGCTTAATGTATTATGTTGGTAGTGTCAAAAAACGCTCTCTTCTCCCCATTTCAGATGTCAAGTGTAGCTCATCTCATTAATGAGCAGGCTTCTCAGTGCGGGCAGAAGGCGAGTTGCTTTGTCGACGACGAATCAATCACTTAAACAGCGACTTAATTGCTGTGCCTTTTTTTCAAAAATAGAATCTGTTCAAAGTTATTTTTCCCACATTGAACAGCAATGTTTCCTTTGGTTTGTTTTTTGTTTTGTCTTATATACCTCAAAGCTTGATCAAATACCAAATTTTTAGAAATCATAGGTAATGAAAACTTAAATTTTAAAGAGATGACATATCAAAGACAGTGCCATTTTATACTACTGTGTAGCATATAATCAGCTGAACTGTACTGGCTAGGGACCAGTTATCGCCGTTTTTTCGAGGTTTATAACTTTTTACTTACTTGCTTTTCAACCAAATCAAACGTTACTCATAGTGATGATTGGTTAGCTATTTGCCTTTCTTTTTTGCTTGTTTACAGTTGCCGATCGTGTATTTGAGTAACTCCGCGAAGCGAAAGTTCGAGTGTCTATGTTGTGCTTTCCAACCAACTAACAGGACCAGTTTATCGCCACTTCATAATTAATTGATTTTCATCTGATGAAACATAATGTTTTTAAATGAAATTATTTCTTTTTTCATTATAGAAGTATTGTACACATTTCATAAATGAACATTGATTTCCAAAATAAAAAATAACACTATTTTGACATACATGACATCCCCCCGACCCTGTTGTAAATTTTCTGAATATTTTCTTACGATTCATCATATTATATTTTTATGGTTAACACACCATGGAATAGTTTTCCGATATCCAAGTTTCCGGTGATATTGCTGTTCTTTTCACACAAAAAATGACGCGATCAGATATGTGCATGTGCAAAAACGAAGTAGTGGCGATAAACTGGTCCCCGGCGATAACTGGTCCCCAGCCAGTATATATATCACTTTCACAACATTCACATTGATTTCCTGTGTTTCAGAGTCTAATTTGGAATTTTTTATATCACATTATTTTTTAAAGATGTTGAATCACCAATATCAATTATACTGTGCAGTGAATAGTTCGTACTTGCATAGACACTTGCAATCAAGTGCAACGAATGTCACGAAAATGTCACCTCTTTTCTTGTCAAAATGGGAAATCCCCTTATTTGGACAACTCAATTTCCAAGAAAGGTGAATTTAAAAACACGGGTTAATGCAAATCGGAATTATTTCTTTTGATAAAGCGTCATAATTTATGCATATTTAATAAAATTGTAATAAATTTCTATTAGAGCGATTCATGTCACTTTTACAAATATGAAACGTCCTCTTAACTTCTGTATAATTTTGTATACCCCCACAATAATATAGAATGCTCCTATTTCCTTTCCGAGCTACGAATACAGCTATTGGTGAATTGCATGACAATGGACCAATCAAATCTTCCGTTGTAAAGGAATGGACAGTTAACTGTTCATGCGTAGTAGTAATGTTATGATTTTGCAAGGAAATGGAGTTTGATGGTAAGTCATAAACAAAAATAAAGGCTCTGAAATGCTTTAAAAATTAACTTTGTTGTAGATCAAAAGCAAAGGGCTATCGTGAAAGTATGCATGTGCAATTCTATGAAACCTGAAACATGCCAACTCAATAATTAAAGAAGGAGCTATCATAACACAAACAGCTGACAAATGTCCTAGATATCGTCTGAACAGGGAAATATAAGACTGATGTCATCTGACAATGACTGTGCTTCCAAACGTGAAAACTGTAAGCATTTATACGTGGCATATATAGTTCCACAATCAACAATCATAATACCATGATTTAGACTTTCCAAATCTAATTAGAAAAATGATTGTTATAAACAGGTCTAGGTCTAAATGTAGATTTATGATTTTTTCTTCACAAATAATGCTTACAAATCCATGAACCATAAATATCATTCATTCATTCCATCATTTCCATCATGATAGGTGAACCTCCTTCAAGTTAATATTTTATTTGACATTAAATATGAAAGAAAAGGAAATATTCATGCTTTTCGCATCTTTGCTAAAAGGTTCAAAAGGTAGGCCTATGTCTTTGTTTACGATGTCAAAATTCATTGTTTTCAAACTCATACCACATTAATTAATTATGACAGTTGCTTGATTACTCAAATATGTTTCAGACAGTTGAGAAACATAATTACTTTGTTTTAATAGCGTTTGTCTTTTCTAGTCTTTTCATGGAGCAATCAAATACTTAATTAGTAAATTGCTGTTACCTGGAGAGTAAGGTTGTTATTAAAAAAAAATTACATGGATTATTTCTGTATTTCTTACATTTAAATAATTCAAATACAAAAATATGATTTAAGTACAATTCAGTTGGAAATGAATCGAGAAACAAATGAAATAAAGTGAAAAACAATGAGCAGTGGAAATCTTCATTTGCTCTTTAATAAGTTTGTCAACTTTTCTACAGCATAAAAATTCTCAGAAGATTAATCTGTGATTGATTATTGGTTACTTGGTGGATATTCTGTCAATATCGACGTTATGATTAATCAAATTATTACAGATAATATAAACCATCAATTATAAACATGTTATTGAGGGTTTTATGTTGGTTGTCTGAGATTCGACATTTGACCGAGAATATTCAATTATCAATTTTTCAGAGGTATTCGTGAATCGTGACACTTAATCTGACAATATGCGTATCTTGATACAGTAGAACAGGGATATAGCGAACACGGATATAGCAAACACTCGGATATAGCGAACAAATTTTCAAGTCCCGTCCCTATATAATATTTTAAAATTATCTGCGTATAGCGAACACCGGACATAGCGAACTAAATTCTTTGGTCCCTTGGAGTTCATTATATCTGAGTTCTACTGTACAGTCTATGTAAAATTACTTGTTTTGCATTATAATCAGAATTGTTAGCTATGTTATGTTTTATCTTGTCTAACCTCGTGAAATAGCGTATCATGATGTGTATCATGATCGTATCGTATTGAGATATCGAGATATGTACCACATCGAGAAAAAAACGTATCGTCACACCTCTATATCTAAAAGACAATATTTCTTACTGGTGTGATTGTAACAGTAAAATATAGATAACTAACTGAGTTCAGACAATGTTTCATCTTTTTGCACCTTTGAAATCCTCTGATGAGATGAAAGTTGAAATTAAATTTGAGGTTTATTATTGATAGTTATATTGAAATGACCTGGAAATTTTCTAAAAAGCCTGAAAAAAGCTCATTTTCAAAGATGTCTTTCCCAGTCCATAACTGTCATTGTATTCTTCTCACGATTCAGTTTTTAACTTGGTTATGTATTAATATAGTATTTTTTTCAGCCACATTCACATATGAAAGTGGTCCCTTGCAATATGTCGAGTTCCCAAAGACTGATGAACCCCTGTACATTTTGGGTGACAAGTACAGTACCCTATATGGTAAGTTCACAACTTCATAACTCAACTTTATTATTCAAGCTATTAGGATATAATTTTAACCTTTCAGCCAAAGTAAAACTCATTTCAAAGAAACATTATCTAGTCATTGATTCCGTTAACAGTTACTGAAAAGTGCATATTTGTTCTAAAAACAAACTACTATTATTTTTATTTCAGAATGAACTTTTACATATTAAATAAGATCATTTTAAGATGATGCCTACTGAAGTCCACCCTGTTTGATTTTGTAATATCTTTATCAAATTGTTACTTGAGTCGATTCTTCTGAAAGTGAAGGTTGCTCCAGTCTTGTTCCTAGAGGGGGTCCTGGGGATATATGACCACCCTTTTGGCCTGGTGTTTCTTAAAAATTGAGAGGTAGTATACTTTTACCATTGCAAAAGGCTACCATATATTCAGGAAATTCCAAAATGACCCCCTCAGCTGATCACCTAGGAACATCACTGCTGCTCGGATTGAAGGTGATCATGACACATGGACAGGAAAATTATATTATGACTCCAGGCCTTGAATTGTTTGGAAAATGTACCCTGTGAATGGGTTCTCATCCATGCATTATTTTTTTTCTCAATCTCATTAAAATATGATAGAACCGAATACTCATACCATGTTCAGTTTCTGATCTGAGTACTGGACTATCAGGTTTGTGTCAGGTTGGCTTTTTTGTCTCTTTCTAAATGGCAAATCAATGGTAACCTAAAAACAGTCATTAATGTTTGTGGAAGGAAAATTCACACATCCAACTTACATTGATACTAGTTATGTAACGGATCCAAAAGCATCAACTTGTAAATATCATTTTAAGTGCTTTCTATAAGTTTCCAAAATTACGTTGGACTGATTGACTCTCTTCACTGTCTGATTATGGTGACTTCAAACCTTCCTATTCTCACTATGCAATGGTGATTAGCTGTAAAATGATACTTTCTGGAAACAGTATAACTTCTTGATCACATGACACGTTAAGTGTTTCATGTGACCCCCAACAGCTTGAGAGTGGCTCTTTGACCTTCCATGAATTCAAACAATTAGAGTCCGACATAGATTTAGAATTATGCCAAAAGCTATGCAGCATTGTCGCTGAGTGCAAAGGTCACTAAAACAGACCCTTGTTAAGAAATACTTAGATGGGAAACACAGTGAGGTATTATCTATATACTCAATCATATTTCAATGTGATTACTTGTTAGCTATAATTAAAGTGTCAGGGGTCAATTCGGTCAGACATGGCTTATGATTACAGTTAATTCTGACTTCAAAGCTCTACGTGTTTGAAATTGTAATTACAACCCTTATAAGAAAGCCGATGTTAGCTGAGGGGGTAATTTTGCCCTATTCTGAGCATATGGGCCCCTTTGCAATAGTAGAAGTATCCTACTTCTAAACTTTTTAAGAGACACCCAAGGGTGGGCAAATTTCCTAAGGACCCCTCTAGTAACAACACTGAAAAGGGATTAAAAATTTGTTGATTTCTTGGTGTAATTATTATTTTTGTTCCAGATATGGAAGATCTCAAACATGACATTGTGTCAAAGATCTGGTTCACATACAGAAGGAACTTTTCCTCCATAGGTAAGAAAATGGATGGATGATAAAGACAACTCTTGTAGAGCTTATGTACATGATAAAGGTTGAAATTGGAAAGACAAGGATATTTATTGATGCACAGTGCTTTATCATCACAACAGTGACATTCCTGCTTGATAACAGTGTAAGGTTCAGTACCAAAAAGTGCTATTTGATAAGTAAGTTGTTTTTCCAAGGTAAGGTATTTGAATTACTGCCTTAAAAAGGCCTTAAATCAAGCACTGCCTTAAAAAAGGCCTTAACATTTGATACAAAGCCTTAAAAAGACCTTAAATTTAGCAAAAGTGATTTTCCAACTGTGAAATAACTTCACTTGCATTTCAAATATTCTTGTGACGACATCCGTGAAGGTAACAATTTTACCGGTTCACCTATGACGTCACAATTTCTAAGGGTCGGTGGTGGCTAGTCCGTCTCTTCTGAGAAGTAGGTTTTGTGTATTTTCTTTAATTTTGGGACTACGGTAATAAACAGAATATCATATTCGTGCCAATGACATACTATGTTTACTCGTGCCTAAATATCAGTATATCCCTCGCTCTCGCTCTCGTTTGAGAAATACTAATATTTAGGCACTCGTGTCGCAAACATAGTATGTCATGGACACTCATATAATATCCTCTATATATGTTTACTTGCAGGTAACAAACAAAGACAAGTAGCAACAGTTTATGTATGTATATTGACCTCTCTGTCCTATTTGACACAGGCAAACTTTAATCAATGTACTTTTACTTGCAGGAGGTTCAGGCCCAAACACAGACCAGGGTTGGGGCTGTATGTTGAGATGTGGCCAGATGATGATCGCTCAAGCAATGTGTCTACGTCACCTCGGGAGAAGTAAGTCCTTTTCTGGGATGTGATTTTCATTTATGACTTGTATCAGAATTGCTGAATTAATATTAATTGTGAAGAAGGAAAATTCTTGTTTTAATCTCAAGAAGGATTAAAAACTGGAACGTCTGAGTCATGGGTTAAGAGTCAGACACTACTTGGCCAAAGGGATTTCCCACTGGATGTGGAAATTAAGATTTTGTTTTCACTCCTGCATTACTTACTCTTACTGAAAATGTTGAGAAGGTTTTTCAAGGGAAGTAACTCATGAGACTTTTAGGAGCAAACTTATTTGTTTCTAAGAAATTATTTTTTTGAAAATGTTTAATGGCAAGATGGAAAAGAGCGAATATAGTTGTGTAAACTGACACTTGCTAAGATACACAATAGTAGTTTTAGGTTTAACAAAGCAGGTAAAGGACTTACAAAAATACAGGGATCTTTATATATTTCTCAAAATGTTAACTTCCATACATGTACAAATGGAAATCCTTTATCCTAATATCATTTTCATAGTAATGCAATTTGAAAGGCCATAAGCCATTCTCCAGTGAGGATTTTCTCATAATTTAATCATCTAAATTGTGGAATTCTCTCCAGAGTGGCGTTGGGAGATAAAGGAAGACAATGAAGACTACTGGAGGATCCTGCAGATGTTCCAGGACAAGAAGAGCAGCGTCTACTCTATACACCAGATAGGTATGTCATATATGCTCCAGGGAGGTTTATACACCAGATAGGTATGTCATATAGGCTTCAGGGAGGTTTTATACACCAGATAGGTATGTCATATATGCTCCAGGGAGGTTTTATACACCAGATAGGTATGTCATATATGCTCCAGGGAGGTTTTATACACCAGATAGGTATGTCATATATGCTCCAGGGAGGTTTTATACACCAGATAGGTATGTCATATATGTCTACTCTATACACCAGATAGGTATGTTATATATGCTTCAGGGAGGTTTTATACACCAAATAGGTATGTCATATGTGCTCCAGGGAGGTTTTATACACCAGATAGGTATGTCATATATGCTCCAGGGAGGTTTTATACACCAGATAGGTATGTCATATATGCTCCAGGAGGTTTTTATACACCAGATAGGTATGTCATATAGGCTTCAGGGAGGTTTTATACACCAGATAGGTATGTCATATATGCTCCAGGGAGGTTTTATACACCAGATAGGTATGTCATATATGCTCCAGGGAGGTTTTATACACCAGATAGGTATGTCATATATGCTCCAGGAGGTTTTATATACACCAGATAGGTATGTCATATATGCTCCAGGAGGTTTTATACACCAGATAGGTATGTCATATATGCTCCAGGAGGTTTTATACACCAGATAGGTATGTCATATATATATATATATATAGGCTCCAGAGAGGTTTTATATACACCAGATAGCAGTGATTGGGAAGGACACTTTTGACAATGGGCCACTTTCATGGCTTTTAGTAATTTCCTGCATTTTAAAGGGGCCATTGCCCTTATATCAATAATAAACTTTTTTCAGAAAATGTGCAAATGGCCATGGCCCCTGCCCTTCCTAATCCCTGAGATAGGTATGTCATATATGCTCCAGGGAGGTTTTATATACACCAGATAGGTACATCATATAGGCTCCAGTGAGAAGTTTATACACCAGATAGGTATGTCATATATTATAGGTATACCGACCCCCCTCTCTGACCCCCTAATTTCTGATGTCAAATTCTCGGCTTATACCCGGTCATATACGGTAATACATTTAAAGTTCACATAATCACAAACATATTTTATTATTTTATTTGGAATATATAAAAGTCTGATTACAATATTGTATAATGCGTCAAAGGTCGCTACTCAAATATGTTCAGTTTGGTAATCAAAAACATTTTTGAAAGCCACTTTTGATGAGCCGCTTAGACCTCTCTGGTCACAAACATGGTTTTGGAGCAAATTGAGATCACTAAGTGAGCAGACCATACAAAAAGCTACGCTTAAAGTCCACATAACCACAAACATTTTTCACTATTTTCTTTGGAGTATATGAAATTTCATTACAATATATATATATGTATTACAATATATATAGTATATATAATATTACAATATTTGGCCACAAACCAGTGAATGCATGACCGGTCACGCCCCCTTTTTGTGAAGTCATAAACAGATTCAGCCTCGTTATCTATACATTTATCGTAACAATACCACAGTAAAAAAAAACAATAATTAAGGATTTTCAGAAAATGTTTTCCACTCAGATAAATCATTTGATCATTTGATAAATCATTTTTTGTGCAGTTAATACATTATACATTTGAGAAAATGGCTTTCAGATCTATAAACAAATAGACTTTTTCTCATAAAGATAACATTTGCTAATTAGGGTGACAGGGGCCACACCTATATTCTTCTCCAGAAGCAATGATGATTATTATTTATACCGGTAGCTTGGGTGATGATATTTATCTTGTTTTTATCATCATTTATCATATTTCTTGTTTTTCTAGCTTCAATGGGAGAATCTGAAGGGAAGGCAATTGGACAGTGGTTCGGCCCCAACACAATAGCACAAGTTCTCAAGTAAGAATTCTTTGCTGTCAGATCTTTTGACCATGACTTGTATCTAGAAAAAAAAGCTGCATTGCCCCAATTTCTATACGTTTGAGCTATGAATTTTGCTTCAAACTCTATGCACAAGAATTTTCATTAAAATATATTTCACGCTTAACATATCCTTGAATAATCAGCCATTATTTATCCTGATCGATATCATAGTAGTGTAGGTGCTCAAATTTAGATTAAACATTCACGTATGCAACTAATTCACTTGCAAACACGTGGGCTGAATGCATTTAATGAAATGTTAATGTACAAAACAAAAGCATGGTGGAAATCTTATACGGTTGCATAATGTTGGACCATTTTTGGCTTTTGAAATGTTAAAGAAACTGTATGGTTTTGGAGATTTTGTAAGATTTATTTTGGTTCACAACATTGTTGATGCTGTATATGAAGCTCTGTTTTTGGAACTACAGCCCTGAATGAGAATGATGATTTGTGTTTCAGGAAGATAGCGGTGTATGACGACTGGAGCTCTCTCATCCTGCACGTAGCGATGGACAACACTGTGATAGAAGATGATATCAGTCAGTATTTCATCTCAAAAGGCCATAGAATTTCCTCGCTATGAAACTCTATGGGAGAAAATCACTTTTGCTTTGTCTGTTGTGATTTGAGTACAAAACCTTCAATTTTGGTACAGAACAAAGCATGCATCAAAACTAAAGTCACAAAAAGCTCTTATTCCTTGTATAGAAGTTTTGTTGTGGGTACAGTCTAGACATAAAAGTAGCATCAGACTTTCATCAATGTCATTTAAGAATTTTGTACGCTTTATTAGAAAATCATTGCATTGTATGTGCTATTAATAACAATTCAACAACTTTAGATGTGAATCATTTCTGTACAGTATGACAAATTGTTTATGGAATACAATAGATTTTGATATATAGCATAGCAAGTATGATATGTTTATGGTTTGTTGATCAAATTCCGTCAAAACTGCATGAACTTTTTTCAAATGAAAAAAGTTCATGGCATGTCAAACTAGATTGAAATGTTCAAAATGATTATTCCAATATTCCTCAGGAAAGTTATGCAAGAGTTCACACGAGAACGGCACAGAATACGTTGACATGAACGGCTCCGACTCCAACGTGTTCCCTTCCTCAAGAAGTTCCAGAAAGAAGAAAGCTCCAACGATACCCAGTAGTATGACGGAGGAACCATTCTCGCAGGACCGCGGTGCACACAGCCCCAGTCTGGGGTCACACAGGTCACCCGCCCATCGACCCGTCAACGTGGACCAATGGAAACCCTTGCTGCTTATCATTCCACTTCGACTTGGTCTCACCGACATTAACCCTGTCTACTTTGATAGTCTGAAGGTGAGATAACATAGAACTTTATTATCCTGGAGGAAATTATTTTTATGTCACAACGGCCGCAAAAATACATGAAATACGCCAAAAAAATTATAACTATTTGAACAATTTGAATAAAAGCAACGTTTATCTTAAAGTAGCCTAATACAAATAAACATTTAGATAAGATCCTCCTTTGTATAAAGAATAAAATTGATCACGGTTATAGAATTTAATCATCCAAGAGATTGCTTTGTGTGAGATCATGCAATTAGAGATATCACTTTTAACAAATCGTCACAAGTCAATTCAATCATAAGTTAGCAACATCACAAGACTTCAGTATCAATGAAAATAGAGCTCGCAGTCTTCTGACATCACAAAGTTGACGACCTAACAATGCTGTGATGTCACAATGATAAGACCGCAGTGCTGGGGGTGCATGATGGCATTTAGTGTGTTGAAATATATGCACTTAATAATTATCTAGAAACTTATACATATCCTTCAGGGTATGATGTGAGTAGAGCTTTGAGCATATCTTAGGACGTGGAAAAGGCGCCATATAAATATGCACATTACATTTACACATTACAATTTTCTCTTTTGACTTCTCTACATTGTAGATATGACCCTATCTTTGTTATCAATCATTGGTTTGTGTTGCAGAGTTGCCTTGCATTGAAACAGTCAGTTGGAATAATAGGTGGCAAACCTAACCATGCCCACTGGTTCATTGGTTATCTGGGTGAGTGGTAGTGGATATTTGTACAGTGTTATCTCTTTATTGATATTATGTATGAGGGCTATATCAGGGTTTCTTTTTTCATATAATTACAAAATGGATTTGTTACACTAATTTCCGGGATTCTGATTGGACGAGAGCGCTCAAAAACCTGCTGCCATTTCTCGATAAATGCAGAAAAATTTGCAACCATACCATGTGCATTCATTCCTTGTGACGTCACAATCACTTGACGCAATAGTTCGGTTTTGACAGTTGCGAGTTACGTTCTGTTGCAAAGACAGATATAACATATCTTATCACTTCCCACCTGCGTTTGTAACAAGTAAATACATTCTTCTCCCTAACATAATCCATACATTCACCGGAAAGACTGCATTTAAAGAACTACGAGTCCTCAAGCTTGTTCGCTCGGCAAACGGCGGACATTTTGAACGTCGTGTGATATGCTAATTAGGGTTATTCCGAAAATGCGGATTTCGGTTAAAACGAATTGTGATTGCATGGGTGTCAATGGTTGCGAAAACAAAATTAAATCTTCGGCCGTTTTAGTTTATGGAGTTCTCAATTTTGATTCAACTTTGTATTGTTTCGTGTAACAAACCACAATTTCACGACATTGATGACAGAATTTTTGAAAATAATTAGGAAAAACTTTGTTAAAATGTTGATTTTGTAATTATAAGGATTGTTTTACATGTTTTGTGCCTCTATCGATGTATAACAGCAACAAATTTTGTATAAAATCGCTACGCGATTTTATACAATTTGTTGCTGTTATACATCGATAGAGGCACAAAACATGTAAAACAATCCTTAAATGAAAGATGGAAGATTACCACTTTTTATTGTGACATGTAATAAACAATGCTTTGATGTCACGGTTCCCCTTTGATGTTACATTCAATAAACGCCTGCTAGATAGTCTATGTTGGGAAGTAGATTTTGAGAATTTAATTTAATTTCATGCTCTAATATTAGGGCACTTATGTCGTTAACATAGTGTGCCATGGACACTCATAATATCCTCTATATATATGCTGTGTAAAATGATATTGAATGGAGAATAACAATTCCAAACAATGAGGAAAATATTAAAATGTGAAAAAAAATAATCAAAATAAATGAATTCAAAGAAAAAGATTTTTATTTTTTTTAAAAACTTTATCTGCAAATTATCATCTTATAGACGAAAAGTAATTGTTGAGATTACCGAAATGTTAATTGCAGGTGAGGAACTGATCTACCTGGATCCCCACACAACCCAGCCCTATGTAGACCTTGACCGCAAACTGGCTAACGATGATACCTACCACTGTCCCTTCCCTAGTAGGATGAAGATCGGTCAGCTTGACCCCTCCGTAGCTGTGGTCAGTACTTGTTTGAACCCCTAGGTCATTGTGTGGTCAGCCTTTACAAGTCTGAAAGTTCTAACATGAAATGTTATTGTGAAGTTTAATTGCCACAATTAAAGAAAATACAGTTTTATTTATTCATTTTGTAAGCAACAAATCAAATACTGGAAGGTATGGCTATTCTGATGAACTCTGATGAACTCAGTAATTTACTTTGTTTGTTTAGTCTTCATCTGACTCAAGGTTTTGCCTCAAAACATTTTCAGATCAATTCTTTTTGGAAGAACCTCTTTTTAAGTATGAGTATTACTGGTTTGCCATGTCGTTCTTACCAAAATTATTCAGATGGATAATGGTCTTCTGCTAGTTGTTAAAAAAATTTCAATTCCTAGTATTTTTTCTTTCTTATTCTTAATCTTCTTGATTTAGCTGTACCTCCAACTGTCTACATTGGTGTATTTTTGTCCATGTCACACCTGCAATACAATGTTAACTATCAAGGAAAATGTTCTTTATCTAACCATTCAGCCAGAAAAAGAACCTAGTGTGAAAACAGCAATTACCTGATTGAAAAAATGTTTGGTTCAATATCCTGTTTTTCAGCCACCTTGAATAACATATGATTGGCTGAAAAAATAACATACTGTGTAAAGCCATAGATAACAAGAAGTTATACACAGTATGTAACTTATTTGATTATGATTACCGGGTATTTTAGGAGTGAGTGGATCAGTTATTGTTTTATACCGTCTGGGCAATATTAAGGGAATTAGCGGCGTGGTATTGTAGGATCGTCATGGATAGAAATACACTGAGTTAATGATATCTTAATGCAAAAACATTTTTGCCAAGTACTGAAAATAGCTGTCAAGAATTTCAGTTCATCATTATTGGTAAAATTTCAATTTCCAGGGATTTTACTGTGGTACAGAGGAGGAGTTTGACGACCTTTGTCTCACGTTCAACAAGTTTATTGTAAAACCGAGCAAAACTCCAATGTTTGAGTTACACAAGGTTCGACCCCATCATTGGCCTCCCTTTGAGACTCCCAGCCGCAATAGAACTATATCAAAGACAGGTGTGTATTCAAGTAGATATAATTAGGGGTCGTGGACCTATGGAGAGTGAAGTGTATTTTATCATTATTCATAACAGAAAACAATGGTTGAAAAAATATGTACTATGGTCTCCTATATTTATGTCTGCTATTCAGGAAATTTAGTTTTTCCTTCTTTTTTCTTTGAAAATTATGATCTCTGTGCATTTCTATGCTCTCATCTCAAAATTTTTTGATTTCTTCTTTGGTTTTATGACTTCAGTAGGGTTTCCAAATATTGGACTCATTCTATCAGACTTGACTTGGTACCCAAGTTCCCAAAATTCTTATATTAAGCCAAGATATAATGTATATCAGCCAAGGCATTCACAATACAGTATTAACCACACAACATCATGTGTAGAATAGTCTGACACCAATGTCATAAATGGGCAGTAGCACGTTTTTTATAATTTTATATTTTAAAAATTTCCACTGATATTGTAAGTTAATGCTAAATGTATTATTTTGACAGTGTCAAAAATCTCATTACACATTACATATCCATAGTCAGAGGACAAAGTATGACGATTCACATAAAATCCATTGGCGACCATTTTTTGTGAACACCTTTAATTCATTTTGTGTAAGAAAAAGGAATCGCATGGCTAAACCTTATGTTATATATTTGAATTATTACTGTTCCATTTAGTTTAAATACATTGTCTTTCAATTGTAACCATTAATTTTCATTTTCATGACATCACCTTATATTGCAACTTAAAACGTGCTACTGCCCCTTTAAATCGCCATGTTGATCATCATTATTTAATCAAGTGATGTGATGTGACAAGTTCTTGAGTCCAAGCCCCAACTTGGGCATGAATACTCAACTTCCCAAGGAAGTCCTTGACTTAAAGAGACACAGAGTATGTTGATAGGATCACATATGTCAAATTTTAAAATCGATGTTATTAAATCTGGAACCACTAACTGTTACTGAAAATAACAAGTTAAAGGTCAATCAGTACATTAGAGCGAAAATACGGCCATTCAAAGTCGGGATTTTGATCGAAAACCGGACAATGTGGCTCGATTGGCGCGCGCAAATTCGCCAAACGTAATTTTGAAACCTTGTCATTAGCTGACAGGAAGATATAATCGATTCGATAATGTTTATTAGGTATTGTAACTAATAGGTAGATTAATTGGATGCATAATTTCGAATATTAAACGTACTTGAGATGTTTTCTTGATTTTTCCATAAAATCAAGCATTTTAGAGATATTATGCATAATTGGATATATTTGCAAATCCAGTGATGAGATATGAACTTCAATCAGCATATTATTAGCTCATCAGGACTGAAAGTCCAGATGGGCTTATGGCATGGCCGTCGTCCGGCGTCCGTCCGTCCGTCGTCCGTCGTCCGTCCGTCGTCCGTCCGTAAACTTTTGACACTTTCGACTTCTCCTCATGAACCATACACATTAGAGGGCTGAAATTTTGTGTACAAGTACCTTAGCATATGGAGATTCTAATTTGTAACTATGGTGACCCTGTGACCCCAAATAGGGTCACAGGGGTCACAACTTTAAAAACCTATTTTCATCTTCTTCTCCAGTTCCAGAAGGACTAGAGAGTTAAAAATGATATGTGCAGACTCCTTGGCCAATGGGGATTCTAATTTGTAACTTTGGTGACCCTGTGACCCCAAATAGGGTCACAGGGGTCACAACCTTAAATACCTATTTTCATCTTCTTCTCCAGTTCCAAAAGGAGTAGAGAGTTAAAAATTATATGTGCAGACTCCTTGGACAATGGTGATGCTAATTTGTAACTTTGGTGACCCTGTGACCCCAAATAGGGTCACAGGGGTCACAACCTTAAATACCTATTTTCATCTTCTTCTCCAGTTCTAAAAGGACTAGAGAGTTAAAAACGATATGTGCAGACTCCTTGGCCAATGGGGATACTAAATTGTAGATTTCGTGACCCCATGACCCCAAATAGGGTCACAGGGGTCACAACCTTAAAAACCTATTTTCATCTTCTTCTCTAGTTCTAAAAGGACTAGAGAGTTGAAAATGATATGTGCAGACTCCTTGGCCAATGGGGATTCTAGTTTGTAACTTTGGTGAACCTGTGACCCCAAATAGGGTCACAGGGGTCACAACCTTAAAAACCTATTTTCATCTTCTTCTCCAGTTCTAAAAGGACTAGAAAGTTGAAAGTGATATGTGCAGACTCCTTGGACAATGGGGATTCTAATTTGTAACTTTGGTGACCCTGTGACCCCAAATAGGGTCACAGGGGTCACAACCTTAAATACCTATTTTCATCTTCTTCTCTAGTACTAAAATGACTATAGAGTTGAAATTATATGTGCAGACTCCTTGGCAAATGGGGATTCTAAATTGTAGATTTCGCGACCCCATGACCCCAAATAGGGTCACAGGGGTCACAACCTTAAAAACTTATTTTCATCATCATCTCCAGTTCTAAAAGGACTAGAGAGTTGAAAGTGATATGTGCAGACTCCTTGGACAATGGGGATTCTAGTTTGTAACTTTGGTGAACCTGTGACCCCAAATAGGGTCACAGGGGTCACAACCTTAAAAACCTATTTTCATCTTCTTCTCCAGTTCTAAAAGGACTAGAAAGTTGAAAGTGATATGTGCAGACTCCTTGGACAATGGGGATTCTAATTTGTAACTTTGGTGACCCTGTGACCCCAAATAGGGTCACAGGGGTCACAATCATAAAAAAACTATTTTCATCTTCTTCTCAAGTTCCAAAAGGTCTAGAGAGCTGAAATTATATGTGCAGACTTCTTGGCAAATGGGGATTCTAAATTGTAGATTTCGTGACCCCATGACCCCAAATAGGGTCACAGGGGTCACAACCTTAAAAACTTATTTTCATCATCATCTTTAGCTCCTTAAGGTCTATTGAGCTGAAAGACTGCATGTAGACTCCTTGGCCAATGGGGATTCTAAACTGTAGGTTTTGTGACCCCATGACCCCAAATAGGGTCACAGGGGTCACAATCTTAAAAACTTATTTTTCTCCATTAGATGATTTATTTCTCCTTGGATATTTTAGTGTGGACTTCTTTCACTGTCTGATATTGGCGATCTAGAAAGTGTTGAATAATAATACATTTGTTTTGTAATTTTTTTATAGGTTTTCTTGCAATAGGTAACATCAGTTTCATTTTTAGCTCATCTTGCCTGTATAAAGCAAACTTGATATGATGCCTGATGAGCTACAGAGCCAATGGCTCTATTTTATGTTTTGTAGCTTATCAAAACCAAATAAAATTTTAAGAAAGATACTCTGTGTCACTTTAAGTTGCAATATTTTTTGTTTGATACAGATTTCACAGTCCTTGAAAACATGGAAGGAGCTGCAAGATATGACAGTGAAGAAGAGTTTGAGATTTTATAGTTGTGACAAGAAAAATTGGACGAGCTGGACATGGTTACGAGGATTCCTGCAGTACAAGGGGAACATGAGAACACATTGTTCTTGAAAATGCAACTGCTACCAAATATTTTAATCTGTGGAATATAAAGACATATTTTATGCATTGTTTTAATTTATGCATGTGATTACAACTGACGACAGAGACAAATTCCATATAAAGTTTAAAATCTATTAATCTGTATTTATTTGAAAGGCATATGATAACCTTCACACATATTTGTGAAAAGTAGTTTTTAGTTTGAAAAGGTAACAAGACAAATGATGTTTTAATCAATGTGATAATAGGTTTGTCCCATGACAATTGGCATATTTTGTTGGAAGTTATTTTTGATTCAATTGACGTTATGGTATTAACTTAAAAGAATAACCCAACATGATTAAATCATTAATATATTCATTAGCTGACATATAACACTAAAATTTATTTAATTTATGAGCAATTTTTCCAAAAATTTATTGTATATTCTGATGATATATACAACAAATATTATCCTTAAGTTTGTTTTAAAGAGGTATATGTACATATATAGTTACGGCCTATGTGATATTGGAGTAATTAGACAATGTGCTTCCTCTTCATCAGATACATTCAAGTAAGAAATGGAGGAATTTTTGTCTAATTTTGTTGTTGATTCTGGAATTAAGCTTGTAAACAAAGCACAGTGAATGGAGAATTCCTCCAATCTTGCTTAAGTATTGTTAAGTCATGACATAATCCTCTTGTTAGATGTTGTCTGCGATAAAAATAAAATTCTATGTGAAAGAGATGCTTTTTCACTGTTGTTTCACATTTCATGTTAATGATTGCGAAAAAGATTCAAGATACTCAGGCACTTGAATTGAAAGGGTAAAATAAAATTTAGTGTAGTAATCTGGGAATGAGACAAAATAATGATTGAATGTCTAGCTTAGGGTACATTAAATTCCTAGTACCGAAATCTTTGAAAGGAACACATTTATGTTTGCTTTTTCACAACTTTGAGTAAATATGGTTCTAACAGAGGTGTCAAATATCAATATTTTACAAACAAGAAAAAAACCCCTCTTCAATGAGCTAGTCTTTTTAGGCAGAAGCATTATATCAAGTATGTTGTCTAGTTTTGTTACTGTGTAAATAAATAGAGGTTATTACCCAAAGAAGTTTGTCATATGATTTTTACGAAACGAGTGCGAATTTTTGTATTACACGAGCGATAATAATTTCTTTATAACCGTTTCTATTCCATTTTACCATCTTAGAAATATCCAAGAAACGGGCTGCTTCCCTTGTGACGGCCGGCTACAGTGATGTCACGAACAATGATGTTATGACGTCACAGGCGAAAAAAAACGGGAACTCGGGCTACAACAATATTTGCTAGGCAAAAGTGATATGTGCACTCGTGCTCATATTGAAAGTAGGTCACCACTTATTTTCAACCGTATGGGTAATAAAGATCCATATGATGACAAAATATTACATCTAATAGAACTTATTTTCTAGAACGTCATAAGTCTTGTGGTAAAAGAAAAAAAACCCTGTCTTATTGAACAGATTCAAGAAACATCACAATAGTTGACTAATTCATAGAATTTTGAATCAGCCTAACTAAATTTGTATCAGCCCTGACTGCTTTTACGAATATTTGATGACCGTTTGTCTTTCATTTCTTGTTCAGAAGTGAATTTCCCATGGATATGAACAATACAATAATAATTTTGTAAGATGAATTGCAACACAGTTGACATTAGATATAGCAGACTTTTTAAGATTATTAGTTTTCTGCTACCCCACCATTGTCATTGACTTTCAAGGTCTTGGATATTATCACCAATATGAATGCCGTCTTCACTGTCAATAGAAGTTAACGACCCCTGTTTGTAATGTTTGGTGTAAGCTATGACATAATCCTGTCTGCGATAAAATTCTAACAGATTTCACAAGAATGAGTAAAATCAGATGCTTATGAGACGTTTCAAAATTTTGTACTCTTTATGCCAAGGTAAAGTAAAAAAGTTATAAAAGCTCTTCTTCTCCCCCTCCCCTCTTCCCTCCTCCCCCCTTCCCTTCCGTTCCCCCTTCCCTCCTTCCCCCTCCTACACCATTTTCAAAACATATACTTGAATGACAAATAACATTTTTTTCAAGAGCTGTCTATAATTTTTATCATTTTTCAACTTTCAATGACTTATTCAATGTTGAACAGTTAAGTTGCATGGCTCTTCAGTGCAAAATAGTAGAAACACACATATACTGTACTGAATATTTGAAGCAAGTACCAAATGTTATTATGTGTTCATTCTTTAGTTTTATCGTGTAAATACTACTACAAACAAGTGAAGAAGCGAGCAAAGCTCACATACCCCCGCTCCCCACTTTGTTCAAAGAATTTCAAATAGTAAAACTGATTAATATTGGTTAAAGTATGATAGTTGAGTATACAGTAAGTCATTGTGTAAGTCTTCTTTCAACTGAAACCCAAATACCGAATTCATTAATAGGTTTTACAATTAAAAGGGTACATCTAGAGATAATGGTTAATCTTTGTTTCAATTTTGAGGTAGTTATCATGAATATTCTACGAGATGCACTGAGGACAAAATTATTTTTGTTGAGTCACTTTGTAAGTTATGTTTTCCAAAGAAACCACAGAGAAGAAAATCCATATATATCGTTTACTTTCACAAGGCATATCCAGCAATCATGATTGACATATGTAGCAAATTTGGTGAAGCTGAGATGTATATTTCATGAAATATGTTCAGGATAAAGTAATTTATCATAGAATCACTGTTTTAGTCATGTTTCCAAAAATTAAAAAAATGTGATGGTCTAATCCTCAAATGGCACATCTAGGGATCATGGTTGATAAGTGTATGAAGTTTGGTGAAGCTAGCATGAATAGTTTGGGAGATATGCTCCGGACAAAAGACTTGGTCGAAGAGTCACTGTTTTAGTCATGTTTCCATGGAAACCACAAAAAATACAAATAATTTGTTGGTCTAACCCTTAAAAGGCACAACTAGGGATCATGATTGATAAGTGTATGAAGTTTGGTGAAGCTAGCATGAATAGTTTGGGAGATATGCTCCGGACAAAGAACTTGGTCATAGAGTCACTGTTTTAGTCATGTTTCCATGGAAACCGCCAAAAATTAAAAGAATGTGATGGTCTAACCATCAAAAGGCACAACTAGGGATCATGGTTAACATGTGTATGAAGTTTGATGAAGCTAGCATGCATAGTTTTGGAAATCTGCTCAGCACAAAACGACTTCCTCAAAGAGTCACTTTTTAGTCACATTTCCATGGAAACAGCAACAATGAAAATTCAGAAATAGTTCTAACCCTCAAAAGGCACAACTAGGGATCATGGTTGACATCTGTATGAAGTTTGATGAAGCTAGCATGCATAGTTTTGGAGATATGCTCCACACAAAACTACTTCCTCAAAGAGTCACTTTTTAGTCACGTTTCCATGGAAACCGTAAAAATGAAAATTCAGAAATAGTTCTAACCCTCAAAAGGCACAACTAGGGATCATGGTTGACATCTGTATGAAGTTTGATGAAGCTAGCATGCATAGTTTTGGAGATATGCTCCGCACAAAACGACTTCCTCAAAGAGTCACTTTTTAGTCACGTTTCCATGGAAACCGCAAAAATGAAAATTCAGAAATAGTTCTAACCCTCAAAAGGCACAACTAGGGATCATGGTTGACATGTATATGAAGTTTGATGAGGCTAGCATGCATAGTTTTGGAGATCTGCTCCGCACAAAGTTTTGGGACGGACAGACAGACGGACAGACGGACAGACGGACGGAAAGAATGAACGCTATATAGTATATACCCCCGCTTACGCTGTAAGGCGGGGGTATAATAATGTTTGTTCACTTGTAACCATATTTTATTTCATCTTTCAATATATTCAAAGATATATTTTGTCATTATAATTGACCTGTATTTGAACAATGTGATGATTACTTTGAAAATGTCATTCCTCAGTTTACAGTCCTCCACATATTCATTTGAAACATTTCTGTGTGAGCTCTTTGTTTAGCATTGTTAATTGCAATGTTTATCAAAAGAATCTAAGGAACATTTGTTTTTTGTCTTGTAAATACTTCATATATTAGTTCATGGTTATGTATTTCCTAAAATATACACCATCTTACTGACGTAATGGAATATGACCCAAAGATTTGTGGACTTGGCCATATGCCGTGGGTGTCCTTTGGCAAGGCACTTCATTCACATAGCTGTACCTGAACAAGGGGAAGTAATACATTCGCATGGAGCGCTTGTGAATATGCGGCACCGAAATACTCTCCCCCAAGGGTATTAACACACATGATGGTGCTTTGATTATGCTTTGTCATGGATATTTGTGCAGAACAAGAAAGCTATTATTATTTATTATATGATCAGCGATGAAATACTGGGTTTTATCAGTGAAATAAACTGTCTATCAGGTGTAAGTGATGATATATTTTATTATATGATTGGCGGTGAAATACCGAGATCTATCAATGAAAATAAACCGTGTTATCAGTCACTAGTGACTGATAACAACAATGACCTGACGTCATCGAACAATGCTCTGACGCAATGACACGCTCATGACGTCATGTTGTCTCTTAGGCAACGGGCTCTCATCGGAGCCGATTCAACGTAGATGCGCTTGAATTTCGAAAGAAAAACAACGATTTAGTCATAAAATAAATAGAAAATTTGTCTTTTCTTGACAAATACCATGTTTATCTCATCTTGTGAGGCAGAAAAGTTGTATATTATCACTCGTGGCTGCGCCACTCGTAAAAATATAAACTTTCTTCCTCACTCGATGAGATAAACATTGTATTTGTCAAGAAAAGACAAATATCCTCTAAATATTTTACTGTGATATATTATGTCGCCACAGGTCAGGTGCCCGAACTACTTTCAGCTATGTGATCAAATGGGGGGTATTTTCTCAATTTTGAAGGCCTCTAAATTACATATTTCAATAAAAATCATATAATAAATAGAATACTTATGTAGTTTTCCAAATACCAGGTTTATTTCATTTCGTGACATGGGTAAAGGTGATATTTCACGAATGGCGTAGCTTCTGTAATGAGTTTTGATATGAGAACCAAAGCAGTGGTCCAACATTAAAGCCACACATGAGTTGGGACAGGTTCTAAATGATTGTTTTGTAGTGGTTGAATTTCATTGCTTTCCTTTTGAGCTGCTACAGTTTAGTTGTTGCAAATGTATACAACTTTAGTGTTCCTTAAATTCTTTTGAGAAGTATACCTGGCCAGGTTTGAGAAAATTCCTACTGACAATGTCATGTTTAATATCATTTGCTAGAGTAATTAAAATTTATTTGTGTCTAAATTTATAAGTACATAGAATTGGAAAAAGGTTTTGATGTTTGAAAACATAAAACCTAACAGTGTATTTTATTTTGCAATGCTAAGTTATATCAGTGTATTTGTATGCAAAGATCAGCGATTGGGATAGGCACCTTTGACAATGGACCATTTTCAGTGTTTGTAGTAATTATCGAAGTTTATAAATTTTATCAATACTAAACTTAAAACTTTTAATGGGACATTTTTTTATTCAATGTGCAGAATCGCCCATGGCCCCTGCCTTTCCCAATCACTGCCAAGATGCAAGCTAACAGTAAACAAGTGTTTATGGAAAGTGTTAAAAGTCATTTAAGATTTAACTGTTCTGGGCAGGGTCAGAGAACATGGGGTATATACTCGTATATATAGTTATGGAAGGGGTAGATACCTCGCGTTGTGTATAGTATTATGATCACCGACATGTCCTTGTATAATGCATAATCAACAGTCAGTGTGTCTGTTCATATGACATTGTGTATGTATCTTTGAAATAAAGAACAATAAAAATGCTTTCAATGGATATATCCACCATTTGTTTTCTTTTTTGTTACCATAACTTTTGAGAGAGTTTATATATATTACAAAACTATGTGTGTACTTATGTGCAATTCAAACTATTTTACAACCATCATTCTATAATGTCCCATCATCTTCCAGTCAGCGATCTTGTTAGGTTTGGAAAGTGTCAAAAAAATGCTATTCTTTCATCCAGGAAATAATGTATCTGTATTAATAGATTGTTCTCACATTTACAATTTAGTCTAAACAACAATGACAAACAGCTGCTCAACATGAAATTGACTTTTTTGTGCCTAATTACTAGTAATTAGAAGGATTTCATTATATATAATAAAGAGAATATCTTTCAATTCTTGACAAATACCTTGTTTTTCTCATCAAATGTTTATATTTTCACAAGTTTGTATCAACTCCCTAAGGAGTATAGTTCAAGACTTCTTACAAGCTCTCAATCCGTCTCTTTATCAGGTAACCAACATTTCATGATGCCTGATCATGTGGCAGGATCAAGCCCTGCCAGCTTGTCAATCTAATCAAACTTAGCTCAACATTTTTTTACTATGTCCTACTGTTGCAAAAAAAACTGTTGAGCTAAATTTATTGTAAGACAATCAAGTTAGATGTTACTGTAAGGCAATATTTCAGACATTGGCCTTGTCATCATGAACACAATGGATAAGTCGCACATTCATGTTATTCTTATTCAACCAACCAACCTTTAATGGCCAAACAACCCTGTCTAAGGGTCTAATATTTATGGGTTTTTTTTTATTGTACCAGCAAAACTTTAAATGACCAAACAACCCTGTCTATTAAGGATGCACGGTATTATCGATATATCGGTCTATTGCATTACAGGAACATGATACGAATCTGTACACACTTCTGAAAATATATTGCAATACAGAAATGAGGAACGATACCCATCCTTACTGTCTTTGGGTCCAACATATACGTGTTATTTACTTATTGTTCCAACCATCCTTTAAATGGTCAAACCATCCTGTCTCAGGGCCTTACATATACGCTGATGCTCCACTTTAAAAAAGAAGAGTGTTAGCATTTATACATTATACCCTAAGACGGGATGATCCAAAACGTTTAGCAAGCATGAACAACTACCCATTTTACTGCTTGCTGAAGAACGGCACATTTTCAGTTGAATTTCTCACAACCTGGCCACAAAAATCCGTTTATTTCTTAAAGTTTGTGAAATGCAGGAAACTTATCCTTTCAAGCTCGGCTGCTTATGATTTGACTTACGTATAGAAGTCATGGCTCTGAGGTTTTCTGCTCTCAGAAAAACCAAAAGGGAGGGATTATCCTGAGCTTGTAATAGGTCTTTCTGAGAGCAGAAAACCAAAGAATAATGTTTCCTCTTATTTATTAACTTATTCCAGGGTTCCAGGTTCGAATCCAGCAATCTCTACTATGAAAATTTAAACTTTTTATAATTTTTACAATTGACTTGTAGGTCTGATATATTCTTTAAAATCTCTGTTAAAGGCCTGGTCACGCAGCCCAATTAAAAGTCACGTAAACGCATGAATCACGCACATGATTTGAGTCTTACGCGATACATGCGCCATTTGCGCATTTCATCAGTTTGTCTGACGTGAAACCTCCGTAGTTGTCCGTCAATGTTCGCTTGATCAGCCCTTTTCGCGACTCCGAGTTTTGAGCAGCTCAAAACTCAGCTTTGCATAAAAGTATACACAGAACTGCGCTCTTTTACTTAAGTTTTGTGTAGTTCTTACGTGGACAGTGCGTGAAAAGTGATCGTTCGCAAACATGTTGCTGCTAACGCGTTCATCGACAACTTTCAACTGAGGATTAGCAGACATACGACGCATGTAACACCTACGTATCACTGAATTGGTTTTCATTGACGTATGTATCTCTTACACGTAAATAAGCTCATGTTATATTTATGAAATACTGATGAATCACTGATGTATCACGAACAACTGACGTATGATTGACGCTATATAAAAGTGGCTATCGTATCATCTTCCATCAGTCAAATTCCTGCTGCCAAGGAGTGCAAATAGTACCCGTGTTCAACAAGTTCCTCCTCTACTCAAGTTTCTAAGTCCAGCATGAACCTACAGAGGAGAGATATTCGTCATGTGACTGTTGAAACGAGAATGCCAAGGTGTCATGGTCGCATCAGTATATATGTGCCAGTCGTGCGCAGTTCATACGTGAATCATGCGTGATTCATATGCAGTTCACTTAAGTGCAAGTGCACCGATTTTCAGCGAACCTTTTGTCACTCACAACCATGTATTTGCCCTGTTTGCATTTCTATGCGCTGAAGTGCGTGGTTTGTAAGTGATTTGTGCATGCTTTTTCTGTAGTTTTTGCGCAATTCAACTGTGATTTTTAATCCCGTATGTCAGTGAAAATGGTCAAATTCTTGACGGACAGGCACGCAAACCAAAATTTGTGTGTGATTCATGCGTTTACGCAACTTTTTGGCTGTGTGACCAGGCCTTTAGGGCATAGTTTCAATTATATCCTGTCGAAAGCAAAACATCATATAGGGTTATGTTTGGAAGTAAAACCTCTTAAGAAGTTGGTGGTGTAAATGAATCATTTTGGCTACAATGAAACTCGGTTTGACATGGATTCTGCGCCTAAATATGCAGTAACCAAACTTCAATAACAAACAACTTTTCTGATTGTCTGTTTATTGCTACAACAATTGAGCATCAGTGTTGAAACGATAGACATGAAAGAAATACAACAGATCACATCAAGAAATATTCATTTATCAGTAAGCAAAGCATTCATACCTTCGAATTTCTACCTGGTCATATTTATAACACACTTTAGCATGTTTGTTTGAGGAATCAATTTCAAGACATTCTTTTATTTCAACAAAGGGAGTCCTTCCATTAATGTACCATGTTTGGTAAAGCTCTGTCTTTCTATTATTCTAACTCATATATTCAAAAGGAGTTGGACAATATCCTGCTAGCAGGATGAATAAACAATAGACAATACTTTATTACCTTAAAAAGAATTTGTTTTGGAGTTCACACAGAAATGGCAACATGATCCATGGACTAATATTTATTAAAGAAAATTTGAAGAAATATGATTTCCAAAACACATGCTATAGTGCCTACATAAGTGCATGAAAAGAAAAGCTTTGGTTATATTAAAGGGTCCGTACATTTTGGTATTTCTAGACAAACAGTAAAATGAGGGTAGATTCTGTTTTTACCCTAGAATTGGGCTTCACAGTAGAAAGTGCTTTTATGCGATCAAATTTCTTTAAAAAAGGTGAATATGGTTCATGAAAAGCTAAGATAATGAACCATTCTGGTTGTAATTGGTAATGAAAATCTGCATTATGACATCACTTTTGTTGGTCTGTAAAGACTAGAAGTTTTTTTTTACCTTAATGCTAAATCTTTAGTAAACTGCTGTTGTAAATCTTTGGATAGATACTTTTCTAGCTTAAAGCTGATTCTGAAATGTCATTCATATCATAAATAGGAAAGAAAAAGAATAAAAGGGAAAGAAAACACAAACAATAAACAAATCACATTTAGACAAGACTTGACATATTGCACATAATTCAAATAATCCGTGATACACAAACAACTATAAACAATTGTATAGTTAGATAATTAAAGAACAGCAGTTAAAATCTGCCATTTCATGAGAATTACACGATGCATAGATCAAACGAGTATTTTTTATAACTTTGAGACCAACATTCGGAATACTCTGCTCTGTCTTATCCCATGTGACAAAGAATCATCTCGTTCTTTTTTTTCGTCAACAGGAAGTTTGTGAATTATTCATACAATATGTTCAGAAAGGCTTTTCTGTCACTCTAATACTACTAAGTTTTCATAAACAATAATCTTTACTTCAACTAAAAATCATTTATTCAACTAGGGCTTCCATGGGTACTCGAGTATTCGAGACATAGTCTGGTCGTGTTGGACTTGACGACTTGAAATGGGGAGGTAACCGTAACTTATTTAAGTTATCTTAGAAAGAGTTTTATGATGTGAGAAGTGAGGTGATTAAAGGCACCACTCAATAGGCTTTCATCCGCCATTTTGAAATGTAAGCATTGCGCGAAAACAAATGTGCTGTATTATGCTTATTCATTAACAAAATTAAGAAATAACTACTTGATTAATAGAAGAGGAGCATACTTAGAAACAATTCAAAATAAAAGTTATCAGTTACGACAGCATTTTGTCGTAGTAATGCATTCCACAATCATAGCTTCGTTGATTGGCTTCATTTCACAATGTTTTTATTTTTTGAGCGATACACTTTATTTTTTGTCAAATTGTTAAATCTTTAACAACTGAAATGCTAACCTCACAAACATTAAGTGTAATTAAGTTTGAAAGTCATACATAATTGCAAATAGGAAAGGCCTCCTGAATTTTGTTTCCACAAAAAATACCCCACTCGAATGGTCCCTTTAACATGGCAATTTCAAGACATTGATGTCGAACTATTCTGTTAATGACCATGTATGAGTCAACATGTGTGGATAATATCTGGGCTGAACAACAATAACATGATCTCTCAGGTGAATAAAGAATTTCGGGTACTTTGGTCCAGATTGGGTCTGACCTCGCTAGAACTCCAGTCCAATATTTTAGACCCATGAAAGCCCTCTGTACACAACATACAAAACATGACCTTGTATTTCTAAGTATGAAAAGGTTAACAAGATCCAAACAAGAAGTCAACTTAATAGCCATTTCATCTTCTAACGTTAAACATGTGTTCAACAATACTCGATTGTATCTAAAACAAGTTGAAATATAGAAAAACCAGGCTCTTGAAAAAAATAATTCTCATTACATGTATTTTTAATTTCTGTTTATCTGCCAATCAAAAGCTTTTGCACATTTGCACCTTGAGCTTGTCTTGATGCTTGCTACCTGCATAGTTGCTACGAACTTCTTCCATCCGAGTTCCGAGTGTAAAATTAAGGCGCACCAAGATGTCATTCATTCCAGCAAGCAGTACTCATTTAAATATCTAAATTATACTGTTCCAGTCTGTCATACCCATGTACCATGTGATTATTGTTAATTGTCATTATTGTATATTTTAGCCTTTTTATATCCTGTAATATATTCTGTATTACTACTGTGCTCAATTCATGACAATCCAAATTCCCTTCCAAGGGCAAAAAAGATTTATCTCTCCATTAAAAATTCTCATCTCACTTAAGTTGTATTCGTTCACATTTATCTAGAGGCCAAACTTTTCACAACAAAGAATCTTAAAACATCCAATGAAAACATTTCTAGCATTCAAGGCCCATATGCAATGATTTGGTTGCCAAATTATGTTACCATGAACTATCAAGCTGTTCAAAAAGTAAAGCAAATGAATTCTAGTTTTCCTAAAGCAAATGGAAATCTCTGAGGCATTAAAATGATCAATTTTGAAACACCCTTGCTGATTGGACAACTCAAGTTGTTTCATCCAATCAGGCTTCTCCTTTCTAGCCCGAGAACTGCTCATGTCACAACAGAGGGTGGATCAGAATTATTACCTCAAGCATCCTGTCTCAGGGTACGAACGTTACGCTGACTCCACTAATCTGTACCCTGGGCTCAGAAGCTAGATTCGCTTGACCGGCCCGACACTCGATATAGCCACTCAAATCATTTTCTCGTTGAAATTTCATCGAGAAGGTGGCAAGAAAATGACTGATTGGCTATATTCCAAGTCAGGCCGCACGATCAAATCTAGCTTCTGAGCCCAGGGTACAGATAAGTTGAGTTAGCGTAACGTTCGTACCCAGAGACAGGATGTACCTCGAGCTACTTTGGAGAGAGTTTGAACCACCCACTCAATGATAGATCAAGCACAAATAAATCCCTGCTTATAAACATTAAGATATTCTATCGTTTCATCTAGGTGGTCGTTCACTTGTCTTGTAAATAATATTTGAATATAAAATGTGTTGAGAATTCATTAAAAGAGTATAACCTTTGGAGGAAAAAGATCTAAGGATCATCTTTATACATTTAAATTAAACTTGCAATAACATAGGAATATAATACAGTGGAACATATTCGCCAAAGTACTTATATATTGATATTTGTTTATGATTATTTATTAATAAGCAACTTTGGTTCATCCAGAATAACTTAGTAACATTAAGCTCATCAATGTAATCTGATTAGATCAGAATTCTTTTGAGATATTTAGCTTGAAAATCAGCTTTCGGAAGATACTTTTTATATATTTTACATCAAAATAACATCCTTAACAATTATTTTTATAAAAAAAATAATGAATATGACATTCATAAACACATACTAGGTTGAATATTCTCCTATAAGATTTGGCATTTGCGTTCTGATCAATTTTTGGATACAAATGTACAAGTTCCTAATGACGCCTGAACCAAAATTTGAAATCCAATACTTTGTATTAAATAAACAGCCAATCACATCTTAAAGCAGTACAATGTTCAATATATAACGGCTCGAATTATTGGAGACAATAAAATAATATATCACACACAATCACAATACTAATTTGACATGTATATATATTGCACATAGAAGATATCTACAATTGATAGTAAATCCAAGAAATATCATTCTAAAACAATTCATCTGAATTCAGGTGATAAAAACCACATATTGTCAATTCTGAGTAAATGTCCTACCTCATTTTCAAATGAATAAGAATAATACCATAGCAATAAATAATAGCGTCGTATCTACATATTCAACAAATTATCAGAAAGTCACTATCGCAAGTCAAAGGGTCACCAAATCCATAAATCCTAATCACAATCAGCTGAGGAATCTGCACACAAGATTTCAGATTTTTAGGTTATTGGCTTCTGGGAAGAAGACATGAAAGGCTTGCAGGGCATGGTCCTTGTGACCCTTAATAACGGTCAAAAGTCACCAAATCCAAAAATCCTAATCTCCATCAGCTAAGGAATCTGCACACAAGATTTCAGGATTCAAGCCATTCACTTCTGGGGAAGAAGATATGAAAAGTTTGCTGGGCGTGGCCTTGTGGCCCCTAATAACAGTCAAAAGTCACCAAATATATAAATCAAAATTTCAAACTGATTTGAAGTCTTTTCACAAGGTTTTAGCTGTCTAGGCTTTTTGCTAATCAAGAAGAAGTTGAAATAGCAAAACATATACAGATGCCAAACATCATGCCATGTTTTAAGTCTGTCACACCTTTCAGGCCAGATAAGCCATAAATATCTAATGTGATTTTGCAAATAAATTAGTTTCAAGCTATGTGTTTGATAAATAGATACATCATTCAAGGAAAACTTGCATAAAAAAATAACATCAATAAATAAACAAAATTTTCCCATCACTTAAAAACTGTGTAAGTGCAGAACCACCCTAGCATAATCATTTTCTCATTGCATGGTTTGTCCAAGTACGAAAAAATACTAACAAGTATTTTCTTTCAAAATATACAATTGACCTGAATACATTAAAGGGCAGTAGCACGTTTTTGAAAATTATATATTTTTTGCGGGATGGTGACAATCATTTAAAACAAATGGTACTTGGGAGTTACCTGCCCCTAGCTACTTACACCGAAGGTCGTAGGGGACTCTTTTTTTACTGGTAATTGCATGTTAATGCTTAGTGTATTATTTTGACAGTGTCAAAAATCTCATTACACAAGCCAATCCTCCATAGTCAAAGAACACATCATAAAGATTCACACAAAGTCCATTGGTGGCCATTTTTGTGTGAACACCTTTAAATCATTTTGTGTAAGAAAAAGGAATCACATGGTTGAACTTTACATTATATATTTGACTCATTACTGTTTTATGTAGTTAAAATTAACGGTCTTTCAATTGAAACCATTTATTTTCATTTTTCTGACATCACCTTATATTCCCTCCCCCTCCCCCAAATGTGCTACTGCCCCTTTAAGCAAAGTTTAGAGTGAATATGTAAGTCCAAGCATCAGACTGTTAATTATCATATTCTAAACCTAAAATTCTCTCTAGCCTTGAACATTACAGGAGGACATTCAAGTTGAGATCTAGGTTAATAAAACTCTCAAGCTCCTTTATATAGGCGATAAACCTTGTTTGTTTGAAACTCAGAGACATGTTATACTGGATTGATAGCGAGTAAAATTTGAATTGAAACCGAAAGCATATCATATTTATCACATTATTCTAAAAGCCATATCATAAACTAATGAAATGTCATATGATATAAAGAAGTTTCTTTTGTCTTTATTTTCTTCACTCGGTCAATTTTCTGTTTCAAATGTCCGATAGGTTAATTTTCAAATCGGTCATTCTGGATTTCCAATCGGACATGTCCGGCAAATAGACCGATTTTTGCATCCCTGATCATATCAAATAATACTTGTAAATCTGCTAACATCATATGTTCACATGATCTTTGATATGCTGTAAATAAAATTACAATGAATAATACCTATATTATAATCAATAGGCCATCCATAATTTAAATATATTGAGAGATATTTTTTTAACATAGTTAGGAAGAAAAAAATGAGGCGGTAGGGGTTTGAGAAACACTTAACAAAATATGGACGGCCATACGACCATGATCATACAATATGACAAATCTGATAAAATATTTCCATAATGATACTGATCACATGATAGCACTTGATGATATGACATTAATTTCTGAATATGATAATATTTATGATATCACATGAAATGGATCACAACATATGGATCAAATTGATGTTGCTGGACAACCTGTTTCTTCACAGTCATGATTTATCCTCTACACAATAAGTTAAAGACCACACCTTTAATCAATATTGCGATGTTTTCATTCAATTATCTACAAAATATTAAATTTTGGCAGTGATTGAGGCACATATATGCCTTGAACCTGGTTTCTAATGGCCTGGACAGGACCCTTTTTGAGGATGTTCTAAAATGTCACCATTAAAATTCATAAAATATTACTTTTGGGCTGGCTTATCTTGAACTAGGTTTGAACTAAGATTGAACAAGGGCACATAGCCAGCATTGAAACTGTTAGTTATGGCCTGGACTGAAAACTTTTTGATGTTTTAAAATTTTACCATTAGAAAAAATTACTTTTGGGCTGGATTAGATTTAAGCCTTGAACCTGGTTACTAATGAACACAACTGGAAACTCTTTTGGGCATATTTGAGAATTTTACAATTAAGATAAAGAAAATAAAAGTACCGAGGGTACAGAAGCTCACCTTAAAATTAATGATGTGGTAATATGGTTTAATTGTGTAACCATCTTTTATATGATAATTGATTATGGCTGCCATCGTGATTTTTTTATCTTTTAAAATGCTATTCTTCTGTTGGAAACCACTAGAGCTTGAACAAACATTAATACAAGAATGATATAATCATGATTTGTTAACAAGCAGTAGGTTTTTGTTTAACTTTTTTGTATATCTATGGCTGAATTGGTGACCATCTTGGACTTTTTAATCTTCAAAATGGTACTTTTATGTGGGCATCTGTATTAATTTCATTATGATATCTTGATTGGTTTAGGAGTATTCATTTAGTCACACTCTCAACTTCCAAAGAACTAAAAAGATGATGCACATAAACATTTGGAATATATTCCTCTGACACAAATCACAAATTCAGCTAGTGATAAGTCCAATTGCCAAAGTAATTAAACTGTCCAGGTCAATGTCTCATGTAATTTTAACTGAAGATTTCTGAATATCTTAAATCTTGACATATGTTAGTGCAATCTGATTCGTCAGAATAGGCTAGCAACATGGGGGTTTATGCTAATTACTAGAAATGATGACCTATGATGACCTCTTGCACCTGCATGTAGCTTATGTAACTTATCCTCTTATGTAAGTTACTGTTATTCCATATAGTGAGTGTCCTCCCCTCATTTCAATATGCAATATGCAACAGATACCCTTTAGAGGAGAGTTGCAGGAGAGGGGCTGGAAGGATAGGGGGGGGAGGGGGGGAGGGGGGGAGGGGGGGATAGAAGGGGTGGGGGTAAAAGAGAGGTTTGCAATGGAAATAATCTGGAGGTCAACTCAGTAATATGTTTATTGAAGTATCTTAACTAACAGAGAGAATTAGTGAGAAAGACTTTGTAAAAAAAGAATTGTTCAGACAGCTGTTCAATGAATGCTGTTTTGAAGATGAATATTATATCTTTTATTAGCATGACAAACAAAATAAAAGATAATTAGTTATTCATTAACCAAAATTTTCAATTTGGAATAAATTAATTGCATGGGAACAAAGGAGTAAAAAACCTTACAGTTAGTGTTGGGAGTGAACAAATTTAATCATTTTAAATGCTTTTGAAAAGGATTTGTTTGAATTGAATGATCATTATAATTATCTAGATAATCATTGTTCAGACCGTAATCAGATATAGATGATTAAAAAATGTATATTTATCCCTCACTGGCTATGTTATTTGCCATATATGAAGTGTCAGGAATTATGTAACCCACTGATGGAGTGAACAACTTTTATCATTTTATGTTTTATTAAAAAAGATTTATTAAAACAGTCATGCTTCAGGCTGTTTGCAGATAAAGATGATTCATACATTTTTTTGTAACTGTATTTATAGTGTTGATAAATATTACAACAAGCGTATCAATACAAATATAAAAGTACCGAGGGTACAGAAGCTAACCTTAAAATGAATGATGTGGTAATATAGTTTAATTGTGTAACCATATTTTATATGATAATTGATTATGGCTGCCATCATGATTTTTGTATCTTTTAAAATGCTAGTCTTCTGTTGGAAAAAATTAGAGCACGAACAAACATTAATACAAGAATGTTAATAAATCATGATTTGTTAACAAGCAGTAGGTTTTTGTATAACTTTTTTGTATATCTATGGCTGAATTGGTGACCATCTTGTATTTTTTAATCTTCTAATTGTTACTTATATGTGGGCATCCATATTAATTTCATTATCTTGATTGATTTAGGAGTATTCATTTAAATGTCAATCAATAATAACAGGTTTTGTGACTCTTGAAGTCAAGAAATAGTCCCGAAAATCTCAAGAATTCTTTCTTAAAAGTACTTGTACAGTACTCTGACCAAAGTTTTCAAACACAATCACAAAAGTCAACAAACTGGTTAATCCAATGTTAGATTAGTCACACTCTCAACTTCCAAAGAACTAAAAAAAGATGCACATAAACATTTGGAATATATCCCTCTGACACAAATCACAAATTCAGCTAGTGATAAGTCCAATTGCCAAAGTAAACTGTCCAGGTCAATGTCTCATGTGATTCTAACTGAAGATTTCTGAATATCTTAAATCTTGACATATGTTAGTGCAATCTGATTGGTCAGAATAGGCTAGCCACATGGGGGTTTATGCTAATTACTAGATATGATGACCTGTGATGACCTCTTGCACCTGCATGTAGCTTATGTAACTTATCCTCTTATGTAAGTTACTGTTATTCCATAATGTGAGTGTCTTCCCCTTAATTCAGTATGCAATACAGATATTAAGAGGGGAGTTGCAGGAGAGGGGCTGGAGGATAGGAGGGGAAAGGAGGGATAGAAGAGAGGTTTGCAATGGAAGGACAGGAGAGGAAAGGGGAGGAGGGGAAGGGGGGATAGAAGGGGTGGGGGGTAGAAGAGAGGTTTGCTATAGAAATAATCTGGAGGTCAACTCAGTAATATGTTTATTGAAGTATTTTAATATCAATTGCATGGAAACAACAGTTAGTGTTGAGAGTGAACAAATTTAATCATTTTAAATGCTTTTGAAAAGGATTTGATTGAATTGAATGATCATTATAATTATCTAGATAATCATCGTTCAGATCATAATCAGATCCCTCACTGGCTATGTTATTTGGCCTTTTATGAAGTGTCAGGAATTATGTAACCCACTGATATCATTATATGTTTTATTTAAAAGGATTTATTAAAACACTCATGGTTCAGGCTGTTCGCAGATAAAGATGATTCATAAATTTGTTTGTAACTGTATTTATAGTGTTGATAAATATTACAACAAGTGCATCAATACAAATATAAACACATTCATTTGATTGACCAGGAAATGTATTCTTGGATTCTTGATTATAAAATGAATGCGTCTTTGTCAGGAATCACTATATAAAAAAATACTCACTTTTCAGAATGATATCTTAATTGATTTAGTAGGAGAAGTACTTGGCCTGAAATCTAATTGAAAAATAATGACTTCTATGTTGACATGTTGTTCCCAGAGCCCCTTCAGCATGATACAATTATCATTTAGTTTTACAGGTTTTCATAAAACATATGGTATTGGAAATGGAACCTGATACAAATTACCTCTTTCTACAATAACTTATGTAGATTACTGTACATAAAAGCAGATTCTTGACTTATTAATATTAACTCATCTTGAAGATTGTTGTACACAAAAGCTGATTCTTGACTTGTTTAAATTGTTATTTGTAAAAAGTATTATTATAAATAGAATACAAGTATACTTTTCATAAAGTCAATTTATATACTTTCCATAAAGTCCATTGCTTAGATATGATAATTGCCATACATCATTATGTTGTATTTATCAATTAAGTAAAGATAACTAAGCAACATACAAGCAGGCAGGGCTGCTAGCCCCAGATCCTTAAGGAGAGGGTAGCAATTTGTGGATTTGGCTTTGTGTATTTGGAGAAGAATAGTGTGCTGAGCATGTAAACCTGAACTCTGGCTGAGCCCTTATGTGTGGTATTTAAAAACTTGACGGGAGAGAACATGTATTGTTGTGAAAAATATATATAATTTCACAAAACATAGTTAGCTTATGTCCTAAATTGATTTTGTGTCAAGAAGAACTTCTGTTAGATATAGAAATGGTACAAAAACTTTGTGTTTTTGCTTTTGACATGTTATGTCCTGTGGGCCTGTGGCCTTTTTGACAGAATAAAACTATATATAGAAATGGTACAAATATGAGTAAACACAGGAAATGGAACCTGATACAAAATAACTTTTTCCACATCAACTTTTCATGAAGATTGCTAAACACAAAACTTATTGATGACAACTTTTGTGTAAGTTGTTATTCTTAGAAAGAACATATCACTGTCATGAGATTATAAGTCTAATTTCCATAACTCTTATTGCATACACATGGCCATATAGCATATTGCTCTGCAATATCAATTGGGTCAGGTTGATTATGCAACAGACTAGCAGCTGACACTGTGATGCTAGCAGCCTGTATCAGGATGTGTATTAGAATAGCATTGTGGACTCTAGAGGCATATCTGAACTCTGGTTGACCCCTTATGTGTGGTATTTAAAGGAATATAAGGGAAATACCATTGTTTAAAATTTAACATGATGTTTAATGTGATTGGGTTTTTGCAGCTAGTTGCCATGAAGATTTTAAGCAAATTAATTAATTATGTTTGTCTTATATCTTAATTTTTTTTAAAAAACACTTTAAAATATAGAACAACTTGCATGACAATCTTAAATATTCCATATTCAAGATAATATTATGATTAGTAAGTTCAAATTAGAGAATTTATTTGATGCAAGTGATCACTTGATGAAAGCTTAAAATTTAATAATAATGATGTGTCATTGCAGCTGAATAGTCAATATGGCTGCCATAGCGGCCATCTTGGATTCTCAAAACTGAAACGTCTACCTTTCTGTGCGGAATCACTATAGGTATAACATACTACAATTTAGAAAGTATATCTAGATTGGTTTATTAGAAGTAGTCTTTTTCATGAAATCTAATTGAAAATTCAATATGGCTCCCATGGCAGCCATCTTGGATTCTCAAAACTGAAACATCTACCTTTCTGTGAGGAATCACCTTGGGTATAACATACTACAATTTCAGAATGGTATCTGGATTTGTATAGGAGGAGTAGTCTTTTTCGTGAAATCTAATTGAAAATTCAATATGGCTGCCATGGCGGCCATCTTGGATTCTCAAAACTGAAACATCTACCTTTCTGTGAGGAATCACCATGGGTATAACATACTACATTTTCAGAATGATATCTGGATTCGTATAGGAGGAGTAATCTTTTTCATGAAATCTAATTGAAAATTCAATATGGCTGCCATGACGGCCATCTTGGATTCTCAAAACCGAAACGTCTACCTTTCTGTGAGGAATCACCATGGGTATAACATACTACAATTTCAGAATGGTATCTGGATTGGTAAAGGAGGAGTAGTCTTTTTCATGAAATCTAATTGAAAATTCAATATGGCTGCCGTGGCGGCCATCTTGGATTCTCAAAACTGAAACATCTACCTTTCTGTGAGGAATCACCATGGGTATAACATACTACAATTTCAGAATGATATCTGGATTCGTTTAGGAGGAGTAGTCTTTTTCCTGAAAGTTTACGGACGGACAGACGGACGGACGGACAGACGGACAGACGGACGGACAGACGGACGACGGACGAAGCGCCATGACATAAGCTCACATTTACTTTGTAAAGGTGAGCTAAAAATTACTTTTGGGCTTGCTTATTTTTAAGCAGTGATTGAAAGAAGGCACATACTGTTACTTATGGACACGGCTGGTAACTTTTTGAGGATGCTTTAAAATTTTACCATTAAAATAAATACTACTTTTAGCTGGCTTATTTCAAACACTGATATTGGCATGGTCCTTAACTTGTTGGTAAGAGCATACATAACAGATCAGGTGACTCTCTTGCGACATTCTTCTCTTAAACGGTTGATTCTTGCACGGGGAAAAGATCCCGTCACACTGAAGATTTTCTGAAAGAGGAACAAGAACATTGTGAACTAATATGCGACTCTGTGAAGCATCCTGTCTCAGGATACGAATGTTACGCTAACTCCACTGACTAATCTGTACCCTGGGCTCAGAAGCTAGATTCACTCGCGCAACCCAACTTCGGATGTAGCCAATCAAATCATTTTCTTGTTGAAATTTTATCAAGAAGGTGGCGAGAAAATGATTTGATTGGCTACATCCCAAGTTGGGCCAAGAGCGAATCTAGCTTCTGAGCCCAGGGTACAGATTAGTGGAGTTCGCCTAACGTTCGTACCCTGATTACAGGATGTCTGTGGAGTAATGCATATTCTTGAATAATTAAGCATTGAAATTTTTGTTGTCAAAATCAAAATAATACAACATATTCCAGAAAGGTGAGTGATTTTTGGTTTCTTTCTTGACTTCAAATACACCATATTGGCTCGTATCGTAAAAGTTTCATAGCATCTAAACAGAGCCTTGTCTTAGTCTTGGCTACCTATTTAAGCGAATCTTGCAATCCATGGTCGGCACATGCATACTACAAAATTGTGATGGTGGACTTTTGATATTACATCGTAATTATTATAGCAATAGCGGTGAAATAGAGATCTATAAATGAAAATAAACCGTGTTATAAGTAACTATTGATAATAACAATGGAACATGTTATCAGACACTAGTGACTGATAACAACAATGATCTGACATCATCGAACAATGCTCTGATGCAATGACACGCTCAAGACGTCATTTTATTGCTAAGATGACAGGCTCTCTTTGGCGCCGACTCAACTAACCATGCCATGCCGTAAGCCCATCAGGCCTAATAGGCTAGATGAGGTAAACATCCAGCACAGTACATAGCAAGTAAAGTTTAAATTATCTTTTTATCCTGTGACCTACCTTCATAAAACTATGGCAGTCTTGGGTCTGTGGCGTTGTTACAAGCACCCGGAACAAATCAACTGCCTCAGGGAAAGATTTGGTTGCTAAAATCTTTTCTTTGTTTTCTATGACCAAGGTCAAGGCCACTCGATGTAAAATTTTGGAGCCCTCATAGAGGAGACAATCCCATATCCTAAGGACAGTCTACAAATAAGAAAACAAATTATTTTTCAACAGACATTAACTGTTTCTTAAAATTCACATCCAGAACGACCTGTGAACGATTTTTGATTGTGCAACAAATGTAGGTCAATCTTGGCTGACATAACAATAATTGTTTTCAGAACATTTTGATGTCCATCCAACTTATTTCAACTCCAATATCCATTCATAATACATGATCGTTGTTGAGGGCAAGTTAAACAACAATATTTTTTGACTGCAAGATGCCAGGTCTTGTCTGATTTAGACCTTGTGAAGGTCTCTGACGGAAGATTCCATTCCCAGCTAAAGACTATTATCCTACCTCATGTAAGAATCTCGATCTCTGATTGGTCCATGTGACCCTGGATAAATACTGATATCACCCTCTTGAGCGGGATGATAAATCATTTATACCCCCGCACATAAAAAGCATGAAAAAAACGTGCAGATTGAGCGTCTTGAAATGTACAACGTATGTTACCTCGAACACATGATCAAGCTACTTTTGTTCAACCGATATGTAGCTTTGAACAAACTGATAATAGTAAAAGGACTTATGCAGCTAATGTTTTTCTTACTCCTCTTCTTATCTTCATATTATATGCATTTTGTTTAAACATTCGGTAAGATAAATTCGTAATACCATTCAAAGGCGGGGTAATGGGGAGATATCTGTCTCTCGCTTGGTGTTATGCAACTCCCCTTCGGCTAGTCGCATATAACAAGCTTGAGGCGGATATCTCCCCGTGAACCCCGCTTCTGAATGGTATAACTTATATTATTCCCCTGAACATCGTCAATTTTAATCAAACTGTTGAAGAGCCAATCCGTGATTTACAAATTTTGATAGGAACATAAATGGCATAACTGATTACACAAATTCAAAAATTATCACATATTTGTCCCCAAATGGCAATTCTATGATAAATACTTGTTTTCAATGAAAATCTTATAACAGTCATATATATATATTCCCGAAAGCCAAATTAACACGACCATTTTCCATGGATATTGGTTACATAACCTATCAAACATTATCGTGAAGTCCTATCATTCTGACTGCTTTTGTTAATTTTCCAAAACCATGCTTGACGAGCATAAATGTCCGGTTTTCGATCACAATCCCGACTTCAAACCTTCCTATTCTCACTATGCAACAACAATTAGCTTTAAAATGAAATTTTCCTGCAACAGTGGAATAAATATCTCTCTATCACCATTGACAAAGTTTTGTATATGTGACCCCCAACAACTCATGGAGTGTCCCTTTAAGTAATATTATACTAGCACATATATACTGGACCACATACCTCGACAGGCATGACATCAGCGAAGAGACAAATAAACCACTTCATTCCCACGAGACACCACTGCACTCCCAGCTTCTCCATGTGATCTGCCACTTGGGGGCACTTCCATCTGCAACCAGCATCATAATCTTGATTATCTTAAATCTAAGGATGCGCAGTATTATCGATATATCGGTATATTGCAATTTAGGAACAACATGATACGATTTGGTACACACCTCTGAAAATATCCAATATATCGAAAGGATTAAAATGAGTATTTCCGTCTGAAATTGCCAAAAAGGTCAACCAAATAAAACATGACTTTACGGAAAGTTCTTATCAGAGTATATACTTGTGTTGTGAAAACAGTTAAAATATGTAATCAAAGGTTATAAACAGTGGTTGAAAAATATCACTTTTCAAAACAATGATGGTCGTTCTTCACGTTCTTCACATTCTTCACGACAAGATTGCATACACATTTTTGAAAGAAAGAATTACCAATATATTGCAATACGCTTTTCTGTATCGCAGTATATTGCAATACAGAAATGAGGAACGATACCCATCCTTACTTAAATCAGACAATTTATTTGTATTATTTGTAACATGTCACAACTTGTTGGGACTTTCATCTTGAACAAGCTCCATTTAGTTACGTTATTATCAGATGCACCAGGAATATCAAAATACAATATGTATTGCAATACTTAAGTTTTGATTCGATACATATCAAGATACAGTGAGTGCGACATTTTAACAGAGAGATAACATCTCATTGATATTAATTAAGTATTTTTAATGAGACTAGTTTGATTAACCAACAGAGGAACACAAAACAATATTAACTCAAATTTGGAAACTTATGAACCAAAATTTGTGTCATGATTAAGTGCAATCTAAATAAATTTAGATCAACAGGTTTTATAATAGGCCATACTGTTGATCTAAATAGCCAAATGCGCTAACCACTGCGCTATCCCGCCCCCCACATTGCATGTACCGGGTAAGACCATCACCTAGAATATAGTACAGAACCCTCTCTAATGTGTCTCATATCACTACAGTGCAAAGCATTAGACTATATTCCTGTGAGATATAGACAGTGTCTTTTTTCTGGATTTTGTTTATTAAATAAAATCCTACCTTACAACTTCTCCTAAAAGTTCTTGTTCAGCTTTCAAATCAAGCATGTCAGGAAAATAGAAACCTGCAAAAAGAGAGCAATATTCACAAATCATAAGCAAATTTTCTCCAACATCCTTTAGATGCTGTCCAAATAATTTATCTTTCATAGCCAATGGCATTATTTCTGGAATCATTCCTTGAAGTGTACATGTATAATATACCTTCTTATTTCAATAGCATTTGGGCAATTTCATTGGCAAGCCAATGACCGGACATCAAAATTTGAGAAAATTTACACATTGTTTCTGAAATAATGTGTATTACTTATGGAAGAAATACTGAAAAGAAACTGGAATTCTTTACACAAAGCAATATTCCAGCTTTTCAAAACAAAAGTCATGTTTAGAGCTGATGTAAATAACAGCAAAAAGGTTATGAACTGTAGTCTATTGGTTATACTTTCCAATTTGTTAACTGCAGATTATCCACATTCCAAGGACAAGATATATTTGCTGACAAATTAAAGCAATTTTACAGTAAGTACAGTTTAGCTGGCTATAAGTGAGTCGTTTAGATCTGAACAAGCAAAAAGTTGAAATCATTTCTAATTTTGGAATGCACCCCTCCTAGTAAAGAAAAGCCATGTGCAAAATCTTAAAACAAAATGAGATGAATATTTTTTCAGCAATGGATTGAACGAATGGACATGTCATAACTATACATCCGACTGGATGTTGATCTGGGGTATAATAAAATCTTCAAGATTTGCCTTGCAAAACTAGGAGGTGGGGTGATTTAAAGCCAATTTCAAGTATATTTCACTTATATCGTGCCTGCTGGTATTACTTCAGGGAGTAAGCCCGCAACACAACTGTGGTAACGTATTGTGGAGAAACCTGCGAGCAGAGTGAACCATGGGTTCCAGGTACTGTGCTGACATTCAGTGTAGCATTGCACCCAAACCTAACCCTAGAACTACACAGACAAAGTTGCCGAGCCCCTTGCAGGATTCACAAAACTGCGACAATGACTTGACTCACTTGGCAGGATGTTGTTGATGAGGGTGTCCAGTAACCAGAACACCTTCTCCTCGTCCCGTACGATGAGCAACAGAAGACCACTGATGAAGTTCAGACCCTGAAAATACAGTGGAAATAGTTGAAGGTACACAGAGGGAGATCAAGACATAAAAATCTTTTTCTCGTTGAAATTTTATTGAGAATGTGACAAAAAAATGATTTGATTGGCTATATCCAAAGTAGGGCTGCGCCTGCAAATGCAACTTCTGAGCCCAGGGTACAGATAAGTGGAACAGGAGACCACTGATGAAGTTCAGACCCTGAACAAACAGTGGAAATATTTGAAGGTACAGCTTTGTTAATACTCTCCCCACAGATGGTGATCAAGTCATAAAAATCATTTTCTCGTTGAAATTTTATCAAGAAGGTGACGAGAAAAGGATTTGATTGGCTATATCCAAAGTCAGGCTGCGCCTGCGAATGTAGCTTCTAAGCCTAGGGTACAGATTAGCGGAGTAAACTTAATGTTCGTACCCTTAGGACAGGATGGTCTAAATGTTCAAAAGTTTGTTAATTATTTTATAATATTTAACCTTATTTGCAATTTATAAAGTGATTAAAAACAACAACAAGTAAAAGGTATTTTTAATTTACAAGTTAAATACTGAAATGACATCAATGTTTTTTCATTTTGCTTCCTGTGAAAACATTGGCTCGCTATAACTTGCTCGTCTGACAGATCGTCATCTGACCTCTAGATTTTATCAGATTTTACAGAATAAGGAGGTGGGCTTTAAACTGAGAATGACCCCAACCTGCTCAATCCTGCTCAAGGATAAGGTAGATTTCTTTAAAATAATGTCTCATATTTATTTACCGTGTTTACTTCCTGTTCCATATAAAGTTGCCATATGATATAATAATTGTTTATAATGTCTCTGTTTTCTGCTACAAAATTGGTGCAGCCAGTTTTTTGATGGTGCAGTCAATTCTAATTGGCAAGCTGCACTATGTGAAGTATATGAATAAAACGAAATAGAACCCTGCAATCTCTGTTCAATCTCACCTGACAGTACCCAACTTTGGGGTTGTTTCTAGCGACGGCAGTGAGGACATTCTTCAAGGGTTTCCTCAGACTGTTGGTGTCAGCAGCGTCTGCAAAGTGGATGTTCTCCGGGAATGTTCTGTGTAAATCTGAAATTGATAAGTTTTATCACTTGTAAGGATAAGCATAAAACCCTGGTTTATTTTTGATCACTTAAATATATCTCCCTTCCAACCGGTCCTTATGAATGGTCCCTAACCTGAGCGCCAAATATGGATGCCGGTTGAATACTCCCCAGGGAGTTGAATTGGAAAAAATTATCGAACGGTGAAAGAATGCCATTGACCAGGGGAAACAATGTAAGTGCCTTGAGCAACCACGAGTGGATGGATATGTGCGCTATATAAATCTTCATATAATATAATAATAATAATGACAAAATTTTGCATGGCATGTGCTCGATTTATAAAAGCCAATTCAACTGCAACGTTGATCGGTTCTCAGCTCAACGGACATCTTCGATATGGTCTTGTGTTTTCATATGTTTTCATTTACACTCTTTATCTCATACATTTAGTAATTTCAAAGATACAGCACCGAGCATATCAATTATAATTGAAGAAATTATCAAATACAATGCAAAAACTGGCAGTCATATTGTTATGTGAACTTTTATTTTATCATTTGTAATAGCTTTGTATGTTTAAAAGGCTGCTTCTTGTGATTTAAATATATTGTCATGCATTTGGTAACACAATTTAAATCATTTCATTAACCTATACAAAACAAGGCTTAACATCAATAAAGATTTAAATCATTAACTATTCATGACGGGAAAAGCGGTAAGGGATTTCATTTTGGTTATTTACACAGCCACAGGGACATGTATCACTTAAAAACAGTGTTAGAAAGACATTTATACTTATGGACCCTACCCTACTGATTATATATATAGAAGCGATACATGTCCCTGCATGCTCAGCTAGACATATCATTTACTGTATTTCCTCGAATAGACGCCTCTAGCGTCTATTTTTTCAGACCCCTTTAGCCCCCGGCGTGTATTCAAGACCAAGGGACTATTTGAGGACGGCGTCTTTTTATTTTTTAGTAGGAAATATATGTGTACAGATAGTGTAAAGGGAGAATACTTTATTTCAATTCAACTACGGGAGCATTTATTATTCAACTCATCAACCTGCGTCTATTCGAGACTTGGCGTGTATTTACTAAAAACAGCCACACCCCCGGCGTGTATTCAAGGCCCGGCGTCTATTCAAGGAAATACCGTACCTGTACAACTCAGCCATCTTCGTACACAAAACCTTAAACGCCAGTTTCCGAAATGTCAGTTTTATGACTTGCTGCAGACACTTGAACTTTCTTTGCTGATATCAGCGCCCCTACAGGCGATTGTCTGCAACCTCCAGTTACTTTCTGTTTGGACTATTGCTTTCTCTCATAGTAAGCTAGAGAGCAAGCACAGAAAACTCGGCAAGCAACTGAAAGTTTGGGACTGGGGTTTTAGGGTTTGCTTAGGAAGATGTAACTCACCTAGAGTAATTGCATTAAAGACAGGGTTGGTCTCATCCGCTGGTTTATCTACCAGACTCTTGTATAGATTTGGATCTGCCTGCATCCGCGGCTCAGCTCCACTCACCGCCATCCACACCTGCAACATTATCCTCGTTGTCAAAACAATATAAGTTACACCTTTCCCCTGTATTGTCTCAAAATATGAACATAGATACAGTTTTCAAATAACGTCCAACCTTCTATGGTATGAAGGCAGGTTGCCGATGCTATTCGGGAAAATAAATGATAAAAAAAATAGTCAAATAAAAAAAATCAATAATAATATTAGCAAAAAGGTCAATAACAGCAAATTCACAGTGCACACGGTTTCGACACCATATTGTTTCTTTGACTTATATCATATATAGATATAGATAAATTCAGAACTTAAACACCTTTGAGAATATGCTCCTCTAAAGTAACTTGTAACACAGAGATGAAACTATCAATCAAACCTTTCAATGCAATAAAGAAGTTGACTATTCACTATTATTACTTGGTTATCCCTCATCATATTGTATGGCACAGATTTCATAAATGTGAACACATGAGTGTTTGGAAACAAGGAAAGATTGTTTTTATTCTCTAATGTTGCTAAAATTAAGTTAAAAAATATTAAAACTTTATAGTAATATTCAACTCACTTCAGTTCTCATATGACTAGGTATCCCTTTTCTGCAAAATCTTTTTACTGAAAATGAAAATTAAAAAAAATCATATATCATATCTTGGTTATTCTTGCTTCTTATTCACCTTAAAAAGGGGCAAAGAATAGTGCAGATCTGTTGTTAGTCTGGTCTAAATCAAGTTCCTGGGAAAAGTTTAAAGAATACTGACTCTCCTGGGAATCAAACATTTCTATGAGAGCTGCCCTCCACGAGGTCTGATGCAGCAAACCTACCTGCATGTTGCTGTAACCAGTTAGCGCAGTAAAAAAGTCATCAGCAATCCAATCACATTGTCCTATTTTAATAGTTTTTAGCAGTAATCATGTATAAAGTTGGTACACTGAAATTACCTGCCCCTAGTTAGTTATAACGAAAGCTTTGTCAGCGTCTGACAATTGCTAAGATAAGCTTATGAGACATGCGACAAAGGTAGATGTGGTCAGACCATACAGAGAGAAAATACCAGCTGGATTTTTCATTAGTTCGAACCCTGATAACGTCAATATTTTTAAAAATGTATTCCTCAGAGCATTGTCAATTTTAATCAGTTTGTAAAAAAACAAAAAAGCTGTTATTCCTAAGGCCGGGAATGTTATAATCATATGATCTCACTCATTGGAGTTTTGGGTAGTTGTTTGGGCGATTCACCGACTGTATTCTTCCACCGATCAGCTCTTCTCGCCAGCACTGTCAAGTAGGACGCCAGGAATTCCTCGTAAGTGTTGAAGTCAAAATCATCTGGTCGTTCAAACCCATAGCGATCCGTCTTGCTGTAAAAAAAGAACATCTTCTAGAAATCACAATAGAAAAAAGTTTTGACTATGGTAATGTTTAAAGGTTTAAAACAATAAATATAAACCTCAGGTGTCATATTTGTGTCATTTTGGAGGTTATTCTTTTCTTGGGTAAACCTGCTTTCAATGTGACATCACTTATTCCAAGGACATTCCATAGAACATCCCTGGGAGATCCTTCAGAATTTTTATTTTTATTTTATTTTGTAATTCTACATTTCATACAACACTCATAGATATAATAAAACAAACAAATGGATTTGAAAAATTTAGAATTTCAGTCATGTTCTTTTTTGGATGTTCTTTTTGTTGTTTCATGACTGAAATTGTAATTTTCATATACATATTGTATATATATATATATATTAATATTTATTCTAAAATAGTATGCAAGTGTATTTTAAATTTCTTCCTGAAGAGCGAGCTCTAAGCAGCCAGCTGGCAATAAATGCGTTTGTCCGATTCTTTCAGTGTTTATATATTTCAACATTTTTACCAAATTTGTCGTCCTTTCCATAGCTTTATATGACAGTTATTAACCTCTCTGTCGGTTTTGGTTGAAAATGTAAACATTTGGGGTCGGGGAAACTCTTATTTGGGCCTCAGGCCCACAGGTTTCCCTTCACCCTCAGGTTTACATTTTCAACCAAAAGCCAGGGAGAGGTTAATATCCTTTACTTATTTATGCATATAATGCCATTAGTACATGATTATAACACAACAATATTGAAACAGATTACTGGGCTTAAAATCTTTGTTGATATAAATGTGACAACTTGATAAAGAAGAGCATACAAACGAATTTCCACAAAAATGCCAAGGTAGGACTATCTCGTTAACTTGTTTATGGACAAATATCTTGAGGTACAAACTAATACACTTAATTTTGAGATGATTTCAATGTTTGGTTTGAAAGCTATAAAAGGCAACTTTTAGTGCCATATCCAAACTGAATGTAAAAATATAAAATTTCATATTTGACTTATAACTTAAAGGGGCAGTAGCATGTTTTAGGGGGAATAATGAGGTGATGTCAGGGAGATGAATTAATTGGTTCCAATTTAAAGACAACGTATTTAAACTAAATGAAGCAGAATAAATGTGATTCCTTTTCCTTGCACAAAATGAATAAAAGGTGTTCACACAAAAATGGCCGCCTATGGACCTTATGAGAATCTTAATAGTTTGTTCTCTGACTATGGATGATGGGTTTGTGTAATGAGATTTTTGACACTATCAAATAATACATCATGCATTAACATACAATTATCAGTGAAAAATTGAAAATATACAATTTTCAAAAAACATGCTACTGTCCCTTTCAGATAATTAAATTTTATCTAGTAATTGAAGGATGGATAGTTCAATAAATCCGTATAAAATTATTCGCTACAATATTCAACCTCAGGTTTAACATACAATAATGATATTTTAAATGGGCATTAACATTTTGAAAATATCTTTAGATCTATCATTCACTTTGCACGAACAATTATGATATTGTAATTATCCTTGAAAATAGCTCTTTTAGATTATCTCAGTTCAATACTGTGAATTATATATGATCATTCATACGTTTCTATAGCAACGAGACTTTACAGACAAATTATTTAAGAATATTCCAAAAACATTGACGGACAAATTATTAAAAAAAACACTAATATCAATTGCTACAATCACATTTTCCAGCAGGATAAAGGTTTTACAAGTGACAATTCAAGAAAACAATTAATGTAAGCTTTTGTGGGTCCAGATATTGCCAAGCAATATTCCTAGATTCTTCTTCTTAAATGAGACATTTTTTTCAAAAATGAATTTGATTTACTGCAATATAATTATATCTAATAAGAAATCTTGTGATGAGAAATGCAGGATTTTTGTTAAAACAATATTCAAAGAGGCATATATTTGAAATAAAAAGCTCAAAATACGGAATGTCAAGCAAGGTCAGAAGCAACATTATTATTATTAGTACATGACTATTTATATAGCGCGCATATCAATCCACTCGTGGTTGCTCAAAGCGCTCTCATCTTTTGACGTCTTTTGGTATGACAAGGCCCAGGATATCAAACCCGGCCTCCCGAGTGAAGAGCCAGGGGTTAAAAATTTCCTGAAAACTTTACTTGCCACAGGGCAAGTCAAACCCATGTTTCCGCTTGCCCTGTTTTTTTTAATACTTGCCCGACTTTGTTCACTATTCATAGTTTAATCAAACTTCAATCAATTTCATTGTAAAAAACAACAAAGACACAGAGATTGACGTAGGGAACTTTTAATGCAAGTTCAGTCATATATTTTCATTACTTGCCCACGGGCAAGCTGAAGTAAGCAGTTTACTTGCCCGACACTGTAAATATACTTGCCCCGGGCGTCGGGCAATGGGAATTTTGAACCCCTGAGAGCAGTCGCTCTACCAACTGAGCTTCTTTCCCGTTTAAGGGATTCACCAAGTGGTCCACCCTTTTTACGGGTCATTTATGAAAAACATTCTTCTTAAAAGAGTTGTAAGTTTGGAAGGAATGTGGTTCAAACCACCTGAAACACCTCAGGATCTGTCACTTGTTATATAATCATTATTTCAGGGTCTTAATAAAAAAAGACACCGGTACATGTTTTTGCAAAAATATTTTGTGACTAAATAGTCCTCTTATTGATTATATAAAGCTCATTATGAAATATGCAGTTATGTATGTGTTTATTGAATGCGTCAATGAATTAATTTGATTTTGCTGCAGATGTGCACAGCTGGTGGTATGCACTGTGAGTCTGTGACTAACTCTCATGGAATGTCGGTTTTGACACTTCTCGACAATATTGATTGGAGTGCTCACGTTTTCTTTTCAACTTATTGTCACGAAAATCATTTGCTTTGTTAATTGGGAGCACAGGCCATACTGCTTTCCTCTGAACTTATGTTGTAAAAGAATAGCAAACATAGCTAATTTTGTAAGTGTGACATTCTTACAAAGACAAAAATCCTTTCTTGTTACAGTTTAATAAAGATCAAAAGAAAACGGCATTCACTGACTCTCTAAAATTCAACATGGATGCTTGAAGATTATAAACTGGAGGTGAAAAACTGGGGCAATATATATCTTCTTGTAACAGTAACCCTTCATAATTTTAGAGATATTTTGACATTATTGGAAATATTCATTCAAAAAACAGCATATATTTTTCATGGAAGGATATTTACTGGAATTTTATGGACATTTTAACAAAATCATTATTTATGTGATTCCGTCAAAGTAACAGATACTATTTACATGTATATATAAAGAATCTCACCCAAGTGTCTTCTGATATCAAATATATCAACACAAGTTGATAAAAGTTTTTAAAAAACGAGGCTTGCCAAGGATATTTTACTTTTATCAATAAGTGTTGATAAATTTTATATCAGAAGATATGAGAGTGAGAATCTATTTATCGTAGAGAATCTCTTACTACGTTTGCCTGAAAAACTCTCTGAACACTGCACTAACCTACAACTCCTTAAACTGTGATGTCATAGCATTGTGATGTCATCTTGTTAATGACATCATAGTTTTGTGACGTCATCACTTATGATGTGATGTCATATCTTTCTGATTTTAGAGCATTGTTAAAAATCTATTGTCAAAACAATATCTCATAGGAGATATGACTTGATAAGTGGTATCTCCTGTTTTTGATGATAAAAGTGTTTAACCTTAGTAACAACTTAATTTTTAACTTGTAAATGATATATGTTTTCAAAATTATGATTGATAAAGATCAAAATGAATTTTATTTACCTTTTCAGTGTTACTCTACTCAAACAATAAACATCAAAATAATACTTTCAGCAACAGTAAGTTTTTTCTGGATAAAATGCCATCAAAGAAACAATTTATATAGTTTGACAATATGATTCCTAAATAAAGTGGAGGTTATAAGGTTAGATTGTGAAAACTTTCATCAAAAATCGGCTTAAATTTTATTTGCTCTTAGCGGACAGATTCCCTTATAATAAATTCATTATTCAAAGCAATAATAAAATAACAAGACTTTTAATACAGATTATTTTTGATAAGAAACAAATTTACTTGAGAATTGATTAAAATAAATTTAATGATAACTGCTTAACAAGACTTATATTAAAAAGAAATAGAATGATTCTTTTCAAAACAAGAAGACATAGCCATCAACATCCCCCCCCAAATTAGTTTTCAATAAAGCTCCCAACATTTACCTACAAGGACCATAACTCTGTATTACATAATTTTATAAATCTCATTTTTGAACTCCTTCAACCTATTTATACTCGGAAAACACACACCAAATTTGGTTTTCCCATCTTAAATAGTATCTGAGAAAAGTTGTCCCCTTTGAAGACACCCTCGATTTAGTCGAATGAGTCCAAAAAGTCTGAACAAGGACAATAACTCCGTAAAAAATAATTGCGTGGTTTCAATTTTAGAACTCCATCAAGGTATTGACACCCTGACGACACACACCAAATTTGGTTATCCTATCTTAAATAGTTTTTGAGAAAAGTTGTCCCCTTTAATTCGGACGGACGCACGGACAGACGCACAGACGCCCAAACCTGTTCCCCCTTCCCCTTCGTGGCAGAGGATAATAAACATGTTTGAAAGAAATAAAAAAAAGAATATAATGAAACGTAATCGTAAAGTGCTAAGGTTGCAATAATCAAATATATGATCATCAATACAAATCTCATTAAACAAATGTTGACAAACATGTAGAAATCTCATGATATTTTGTCAATAAGTCATTTTCTTGAATTTACTGTTGTGTACAAATATACTGTTTGTGTATATGCAGAAAGCATTTGGTTTAAGCTCTTTGTGATAGTATTCTATTAGTATTGGAAACACTGAACTGGTAACATATGTGACAAAAATACCAATATATGTAGGAATAATTCAACAGCTGATAAACCTCATTAATAACTCCAGTGAATGTATTTTTGCTGAAACAGGCTTTTGATCACTGTTTGAGTATATATATACTGGAGTCAAAAAGAGAGTCGGTCAATTTTGTATGTCAATTTCAAGTTGAAAACCATTCGCAATATAGACATGTAGATGTAACTTTGATGACAGCTTTTTCAAATAGACTTTATATCCGTACCATAGTCATAGTGCCAATTCTATGCAAGAGTCAACAGCAGATGACATACCCCCATACCCTATTGAACTGTTTCACATTATCGAAAATATGTTTTTATAGAAAAGCCACATAAAGATAAATGCTTACAAGGGATTTTAAATTTCAAAATCTTAACTTTTTTCAAACAAGCTTTTGAGCTTATCTCGACACACATTTCAGTTTTTGTTTCTTTTATAAGAGTCATAATTTTTTTTTATAACTGTAGCACATATATATACAGCAACAGATGTGGCATTGATGTAGGAAAGTTTGGCTAAATAAGGTATCGACTTTCTTGTTGAGTCATGACATTCTCATACTAATAATTCCAGCCTAATACAATTTTATTCCTAATCAGGGCTCCAGATAATTATTTTGACTCATGCGCATTTCACTCATCAACTTTTAGACTGAGAAGTAAAATAGCACATGTAAAAATGTGAGGAGTATTTCATTCATCAAATTTTAAATTGAGGAGTAAAATAGCAAATGAATAAAAACTAAGGCGTATTTTACCAATTTCAACATTTTATTTCTGAAAGAGACTTGTTAACTTAGCACCCTAGTCTAACAATTAGACTCTGAAATGAATTATTTCAATAAATCTGAAATTTGGAGAGAAAAAAGAAAAGGAGACTGAGATTTCTTCATTTTCAGATTTAAAACTTGAGCTCTCAAGTCTTATTATAGACTTGCTTAGGCTTGCATTTTATTTTAGGGTCTGGCTGACAGACTATTAGCACCCCTGAAACTGCTTTACTGATAATAGGAAGAACATAGTCTAGACTTGCCTGATAGTAACGTTTAGTCGGGGCTTGCTGTAATCAAAAGTGTTCCCCGAATATGGATAGATAATGATTAGATCAATGGCAGCAGGCCCGGAAAACTTTAAAATCTCTCGTAATTTTAAGCTGGACATTCTACTCAAGATGTGACAAATCGTACATGTTGAACCAAATCAATATTTGACAATTACCTTTACACATATAAATGAAATCTGACTCGTATTCTCAAAAAGTCATGCGTATAGATCTGTCACTCATTGATTTCAAAATTCATGAGTAAATCTAAATTGTCCATGCGTATTTTACGCAGATACGCATCTTATCGGGAGCCCTGCTAATATTATATGAGATTAATGATACAGAAACACAATCGGTAAATAAAATCTATAGATGTAAAAAAACATTTCAACTAGACTAGCGTAGCATAAAAAGCCTTTGGCTTCGTTCTTTAACTATAATAGTTCAGGGCAAAACTATACTTTATTGCAAAACACATGATGGTTAGGGCTACTCTATTTCTTAAATAATGAATACATTGCCTTGTCATCATCTTCCTACGCAGAGCCTAAAAGGCCAGTTTCCAAACTGTCATTTTATGCCTTGCTGCATAGCCTTGAGTTTTCTGTGCTTGCTCTCTAGTCTGTAGGGGCACTATAGCAGCACAGAAAAGTAGAGTCTCTGCAGTCTGCAGCAAGGCATAAAATGACAGTTTGGAAATTGGCCTTTTAGGCTCTGCGTAGGAAGATGCCTTGTCATGAATAAAAACTATACATTAGAATTAAAAACATATTTTTGATATTTATTTAATATTTCAATCAGGATATCAAATAACAATTGATAGTTAAAATTATGTGTTAGTCGAATTAATAAAGACATTACGGTATTATATTGACTTCATAAATCATCAGCTTTACATCAACAAAATCCATTGTTAAGAATGCATAGCATACAAATTACATTCCTAACAAATTTCTATAAATCAGTTCTGACATATTTCAAACAATGTAACATAACATGATATTCATATCATATACTTTTGAATGAAGCTCAAACGGTAATTTATATATGAATTTAGGGTAATTTGTATTTTTTTAAGCCTAAGCAAATTATTCTTTATCAATAGGGCTTCAACGAGTCCTAAAATTTAGAGTCGAGTTCTCGAGGGCTCGGACTCGACTCGTGCCTGAGTACCCTACCCCAAATTTTATTTTTACCTGAGAAATCATTTAATTGTTGTTCAACCTAGATATTATAAATATACATATTTTGACTTATTAAAGTAATATACAGTATATTTTGACATCAATGTCTTGTAATGGAATTGATGATCACCTGTCTTCACATGTAGGTAATAGACAAACAGACTAAAATAACTTTAATAATTTACAGTCACTTCCACTTTTCTAGTCCTCGTGTCCACAATAATGGACGAGTTCGAGCACAGAGCACTAGACCCGACTCAGGCTCGAGTGCTGGTCGAAAAATGATAATAATTTGGATGCAGTTTATGTTGGTACAACGTCACTCACAAAAGATTGGAGTTGTTGCTTCAAAGCTATAGGCATTTGGAATAAATTAATGATTAATCAGGAAAAAAGCTTAAAAAAGGCATCAGCTGACCTTTGAAAAGGACAGGACTTCCTTCATATATCACAATATCATCAAACAAATGGAAAATTATGTTACCGGTCTATTTTTCTTGACACTTAAATATAATTTCTCTCAACATGTCTTATTCGCTAGCTAAGAATTAAATCATTCCTTTACATGTTCTTTTTTTTTAAATCATAAATCTTACATTCGTCAGAGGTACACAAATTTGACATCAATGACAATAGTCGTAAGGTAATAGTATATTGGGGGCCGGGCAATAACATCGATATCATCCCTTGGATTTTCCGATTTCTTCTATTATCACATGGTCATTTCACACTAAAATTGGAAACTTAATCCGTCCAAAAAACAGCAATAAATCGTCTTACCTATGTCCGTTAGTCTGCGTGCCGCCTGCCATCTTTATTTGCCGGCGTTTTCACGACGCCGCTCCAATCGGATTGACAGTCTTGACTACTAGCACTCGAAATTGTCAAGTAGTATTTCCTATGAAGTGATTGAGTCAAAGGGAGGTAACAGCTGGAGGTAATGTATATCGACCCAAAGCTCTGAACACGGATCCCTGTGAGGAGCATATGTGACATCACTTAGGCCCCGAAAATGCGATCGTGCGATAAATATTACCGTCTAAATGTAAACATAAAGAGTCATATTTATTTATAGATCGGTGTAATAGTTTGTTCATAAATATTTAAACAAATAAACATTTGTAAGTACAATGTAGGCCTACCTGTTAAATAAGGATCTAGTAATATCTTCTTTGCTTCAAATGAAATATAACGCATAGGCCTAATGTTATATTTGGTATCACACTACCTGTAGTACAAAATATTTTACCTTTTCGGGCCGAGTCCTTATAGCTTGATTGGAACCAACACTCTCGAATTCAAACATTAAATGTTTATGATGTATAATAACTGCAATATGAATGTATACACACATTTTATTTAGAATGAAGTCTTTAAATTTTTTGAAATTAATGTTCACAGGTAGCCTATTTGCAATTTCCAGTTACCCCCCTCAAAGAAAAATCCTGGATCCGCCCCTGAATTACTTTATTAAATCAGAGACCTTATATACAGACTGTTTATACTAGTAGAGTCTGATTTAATCAATACAACAACACTAAAATAAATACCACCCACCATCCAACAATATTCCAATCGGAACTCTCTCTATGAAATCTTCTAAAGTCTTCCAGTCATTGCTAAATTGTAAAAAAAACCTGTAAAACATCATAAACTTACCATCTTACTTATCACTAGACTAGATTCGGCAACATTGAAAGTATGGAATTGACAAATATTTTACGACTGCTTCAATCACAATAACTTCTGACGATCGATATAATGGATATTGCGGTTCCATACCATTGCATCTGACATTCTTCTTTACTCAATTTCTAAAATAACCATCAAAGAAGTACTTTTAACAGACCCCCCCCCCCCAGTCATAAGTAGTATATTTTTAAGAAAGGCCTATCGATTTGAGGGAATTAGATGCGTTACTTCTTGAAAAGTTAAAATTGAAAGTTTTAAAGATGTTTAGTGTATTATACTCTTTATGTTATAAAGATCATTTGATAATGTTTTACTCACGTTAGATGCGTTTGCAACATGATGTTGAGACAGGCCAGGCCAGCACTCCAGGGCACCTGCCCATTTGCTTGGAGGCTTTTTTTTTATTCACTTGATCAAGTGGCGATTTGAACGAAAGACCTGTACATCACTATGTGGTGAGTCTTCCAGGCGGTTTGCATATATTGTAAATAGTGAGAGATAGATGTACACAAATCATGTTATATTAAATCAATAGCATTATTCAATGTTGTCACCACAGCCTCATCAAGTATATTTGATTTGCGATATATATTCAAATCACGCTTTAATTCAATGAGGAAAATGTCAAAAGTACATACGTTTATATACAAAGTATTTTGCATATAAAATAACGGTATTAGGAGTATACTTGAAATGGTTATCCTTAACACCAAACAAAACTACTTCTATATTCTCTTTAACAATCAACCTTTCTTAACCATGAACATTTCAATCATCTTCCCAATCAAATTGTAATATTAAGGATGAAATCCACGATGTGTGCGCCTTCCACTCAAACTCTTACGGAAACTGACAGAATCCTTTATTAAAGCTAATAATTATTATATTGTTTATCTTCGATAGTATGGCACCTATACAATATATAAACGACCAAGACGATATGATGCGGAAACCTGACCAATACAGGCTAGATGGATCAAAACAGACAAAAGCTGGGCCGATGCGATACAAACTGGGGCAATACGATACAAACTGGGGCAATACGATACAAACTGGGCCTATACGATATAAACTGGGCCAATACGATATAAACTGGGTCGATACGATACAAACTGGGCCAATACGATACAAACTGGGCCGATACGATACAAACTGGGGCACATACAACTTTTATCCTGCGCAGACACACAACTCACGAATAATAGAAGCTCTTCCAAATTTCACAGTTATGACAGTTCAATTGCATTCACAATTTTCTCAAAATCATTTTCTCGCCACCTTCTCGATTTAATGTCAACGAGAAAATGATTTGATTGGCTATATCCCAAGTCGGGCCGCGAGCGAATCTAGCTTCTGAGCCCAGGGTACAGATTAGTGGAGTTAGCCTAACGTTCGTACCCTGAGACAGGATGTCTGTGGAGTAATGCATATTCAAATCAAATCATTTTCTCGCCACCTTCTCGATAAAATTTCAACGAGAAAATGATTTGATTGGCTATATCCCAAGTCGGGCAGCGCGAGCGAATCTAGCTTCTGAGCCCAGGGTAGAGGTTAGTGGAGTTAGCGTAACGTTCGTACCCTGAGACAGGATGGATAAAACCTGCTTGTAATTACACATACTGTGACACATTCGGTCGATATATCTCCTCGCTACTGTATGACTGGTGTTGGATTTCTTGCAGCAGAAGCATATGCATCGATATTTCTTTATCATTCTAATTCATCAATAAAAAAGCTGTAGCTAACCGAATGTGTCAACAGAATGAAAACCATGGAAATTAAGCGTATCGTATTCCTCTACTCCATTATGGATTAAAACAGGGCATTTTCTCGAACGTCATGTTGGGTCTTATGGAATGTAGCACTTAAATACTTATTTCCTTTCAATACCATTGGAACAAGTGATGCAAACTATTTGTTCATATCGATCATGGTATACAGGGGATAACATTTTCAATATTTATTATAAGCGTTATTTTTGATATACCATGATGAAATAATCATATTTAGAGGGGAAAAGTAAAATTACTCTCGATAAAATGGATGAGAGTATATATTCTATATTTCATAAACATTAGCTCATCAGGCCTGAAAGGCCCGATGGGCTTACAGCGTGGGTTGGTTTCCTTGGCGTCCTTCTGTCCGTAAACTTTGTGCATTTTCGACCTCTTTACCAGAACCACTGTCTCTATGACGCTTAAGTCCTTGTCTAGTGAGGAGTTTTATTATTTTAGTTTTGGTGACCATGTGACCCCTTATAACGGCTACACGGGATATGCCCTTAAAACCATGCACTATAGTTTAGAACTGCTTACCCTGTGCATGGTCATTGCTAAGGGTCGCAGGGGCCTCAACCCATTTTTCATCTTCATCTCAAGAAGCACATGACGTAGAATGATGAAATGTTGTGTAGAGACTCGTTAGGTAATGCGAATTCTTAATTGTGCATCAAGTGACCATGTGGTCACTACTAGGGGGAACCTCATTTGTTACACCCTAAAGAAAATTGAATATTAGGCTTGTTGAGCTACAGAGCAAATAGCTCTATCATTTCTGTACGTTACCATGATGTAAAACATCTTAAAAAATATGATATTCATATTTCAACATCATTTAACAAAAACCCAAAATTTGTCTTATGTACATGGATCCAAATTCCAATACTTTCTCCATAACGACAGGGCGGTTAATGCTAATTATACACGTATCTGATATTGACGTTCCAAACATAGGCGGATCAATGTGCAGTAGTACGTATAATATGGCCGTAATCAGCTTTGGCGCACGTTTGTTCACGATTGACAGTCTGCTGACATGCAACAAAGTCAACTTATCAAGCATTGTATCGGTCTCAGTGTTCTAGGTCAGAAAGAGCATTCGAGTTGGGACGTATAGGTAGATTACTAAGGACCTGATAAGCTCTCTGGGTTTGAGCTTGTAATACGATAACGTAAATGGTTGCGAAACAATAACCTCTCGTACAAGTCGCACTAACGGCGCTAAAGTTGACGATTTGAGAATTAAATACGGTTTATCAAAGGCAGCAGTCATGGCTGAGAAAACTCGTGTATATACACGGTCGGCTGTCACTCAGAATGAGCAGACGACATGTGACAAGCCAGCTGTCACGGCAGACGATAACCTTCAAACAGACGTGTTTCAGGACAAACTTGTCGTCTGCCTGAGAGAATATTGGAAGAAAGGTGTACAGTTCTTGGACGATGTCCGAAATAAGGAGTTTAAGATACCACGATCAGCCGTCACCAAGATGAAGGACCAGGGTAGGCAGATTTGCAAGGACTACATCTACCATAAACTCGCTGAAAAGGACATGAGTGGAAAGCTCAATTTTGGAGGCTACAATTCGATCCACTCGCACCATTACATAACAACGGGCCACTTTTTGGAGAAGTTGCACCCAAGGGTCTATTCAGACGTATCCAGGAAGATTGGTCGAACTATGAGTTCAGCGGGTATAGTTAAAGCCATACTGAACGACGTCCTCAATATATTATTCAAAGACTCAATCACCTGGGGTAAAATCGTTTCCATGTTTGCCATAGCAAGTTGTTTCGCGGAGGAATGCGTCCAGCAGGGACACCCCCGTTATGTAACCGCTGTGCTGGATACCGTCAGCGGCTTCGTCGACACGCATCTGGCGGAGTGGCTCGTTAGGCAAGGTGGTTGGGTACGTATGGTCTTTCTGGGTTCTATTTTTATGAATCTAGAATCATCCTGTCTCAGGGTACGATCGTTACGCTGTAACCTGGGCTCAGAATCTATGTCTTTCTGGGTTCTATTTTAACGATCCTAGATTGGGCTGCATGGGTGTTTCATATTGGATGCAAAACATAAACCCTTGACAGGGGCAATAGGAAGATCAGATGGGTACGTATGGTCTTTCTGAGTTCTATTTTTATGAATTTAGAATCAACCTGTCTCAGGGTAACGTAGATTAAGTAAGCTAGATTCGCTCGCGCGGCCCGACTTGGGATATAGCCAATCAAATAATTTTCTCGCCACCTTCTCGATAAAATTTCAACGAGAAAATGATTTGATTGGCTATATCCCAAGTCGGGCCGCGCGAGCGATCTAGCTTCTGAGCCCAGGGTACAGATTAGTGGAGTTAGCGTAACGTTCGTACCCTGAGGCAGGATGATCTAGCATGGGCTGCAAGGGTGTTTCAGTTTGGATGCAAACAATAAACCCATAACGGGGTCGATAGGAATGTTGGATGGGTATGTATGGTCTTTTCTGAGTTCAATTCTTATGAAGACGGGGCATATGGGATGTGTCGGGTTCAACCACTGAAAACTAAAGGGATCTGTAGAAATGGTTGATGAGATCTTTAGTTTAGTATTGTTGTATTAACCATGAAACAAAGATCGGACATATAAATTGTATAAAATTGGTTTCGTTAAAGTCGACGAGTACACTATTCTTGAAGACACACTCCGTGATTTCCTCATATATATTTTTTGGGTTTGATTCATTTGAAAATGGCATAATTTATCATATAAATCAAACAAATCTCACACATTCATCTCAAAATGGCAAATATACGAAAGATGCTTGTCTTCAAAGAACATTTTCATTAAAGTCATTAATGTTTGCGGAAGGCAAATTCACACGTCTAATTTTACATCGATATTAGTAACATAACATATCAAAGAGTATAAACTCGTACCTCTTATTCTGAATGTTTTCGATAAGTTTCCAAAATTTCTTTGATTGATTGACGTGCGTCATTGCAGTCCAGTTTTCGATCACTGCATTATTCAATTGTGATAAAAAATAATAAGTCAGGATGATTTATGACTAAGATTTATTTCAAGATATTTCGGAGTTAAAATTATTAATATATATCAAAGGAGCAGTAGCAAGTAAACAAGTCGTATGGTTAAATGAGAGACAACGTTTCGGTAGCTACGTATTTTGGCACGAATGTGAATTATTACGTATATATTAAGATGATACGTATAAATGTAGCGATCGAATCTCAAATATTTTTATTTTATTCAACACTTTACAGACGCATGACAAGGAAGGCTATACCAAAATATTGCCTATTCTATAAAAATAAATTAATCATGAATGACTTCATGTCTTCGTAATTTGATTAGTTAATTTGATAAGACAGATATGATCGCTTTCTACCTTACAATATTGTAGGTAAAACATTGTTATCATTTCATGATTGTTGATTTCACTAATAAAGCAATCTAGATGAACTTAGATAAACAGAGTTCAGAAAGTTATTAACACATATAGAAGTGTTGATTTTAATAATCTTTAAATATTGGTAATGGAGAGGTTTTGTCTTATTAAAATATTGGAAACCAACAGCATTAGTAATCAATGCGAATATAAGTCAAATATTATCCTTTATCGGCATGCCATCAAATGACATTTTCTATAGCGGTATAACGTTCGATTGCGAATGACCTTATTCACGTGTTTATGTTAACGATTGGGCCCTTAACCAGGCTGTTGATAATGGAAATGTAATAAATTTATGTGTTTATGTTTTCCATATCGTCTCAAGTTGTAAACAACGTATTGGAATGTGTTTTATTGTAAGGGTTATTTGTAAACACCTATATTTACATTGAACTGTGGTTACTAGTCCCTGATAAAACGCTTTATAGCTATATACCTATACAGGTATCTTACCTTTGTACTTATGTTGTGTATATCAGTTTGATATCGATCACTGACCCTGTCTCTATTATATCTATATATATATCAGTTTGATATCGGATACTCTACTTGATTTCTATAATACAGTTGCTTTTATTGACACATGTTTTAGCACTAGCTTGAAACATTATTAGTGACACGTTTTAAAAGGGAAGTGTGCCGATCTGAATATTTACCTGAAAATGAATAAATTCAGCAATAGAGATATTACTTCACTCGTAAGTAAAATGAGTTTTACTAAAATAGTGCAAATTTGTGGATAGCCCTCGCTTTCGGCCTGGCTTCCAAAAATATTTGTCTTTGGTAATAATCTCTTTACATTCTACCGTTCAATATAGTATGGTAGGCTTTACCGTTAGTATTTCCGTATTGGCCTATTTAAGGTTCTGGCAGTATAGGAAAAAGACAATATGCATATGCTGAGGACTGAGAATAACTTACCTCATGTATCTTCTTCATTAACCAATCATAAAGAGTCCATTTTATAAATAATTGATACGGAATTAAGATAAGTATATTGACAGCGCAAAGACACAATAACCTACACCATATGAATCATGCATTAAAAATTGCATGACGTAACATTATTGGTTAATTTAAATATACATTTTTCATTATAAATAAAATTTGATTAATGAATAATGATTTTAGGGATCTGCATTTTCGAGAGCAGTCTCATAAGCTTTTTGTCGATCATTGTTTGATGATTTCATCCATATATGTACATATATTTTCTTACATGCATTTTTTTCAAATTCTTCATTTTTTCGCCAAAGAAAACTTCAAATTATATAGAAATTCATATTACTTTTGACACAAAAAATCATTTAGAAATAGTTCCTTATAATTTGATTTTTTAACATGGTGCCTTAATTGAAGTTGACATTATTGTACACTCGCTTTGTTGTTCACACATTTAAGCATTGTATAGAACCATAGTTTTATTTTCGGTTATAAATTGGTAAATGTCTGTATTTATATCTGACAACTTCAACAAATATATCTGAGTGCAAAAAGGCAAAGTGTAGATACGTCAATGTTTACTACCGATCCGTGGGTCGATATAACCTTTAAAGGGGCAGTAGCACGTTTTTTGATAATTTTATATTTTAATTCTTTTACCGATAATTGCAAGTTAATGCTTAATGTATTATTTTGACAATTTCAAAAATTTCATTTTACAAGCCAATCATCCATAGTCAGAGGACAAAGTATGAAGATTCACGTACAATCCATTGGCGACCATTTTGTGTGTGAACACCTTTAATTCATTTTGTGTAAGAAAAAGATGTGACGTATAGTTGGGGTGCAATATACGTGAAATACTTAGTCGGTATTTGTATCTATTTATTTTTATATATATCTTAATTTGTATATCTATATATATTTATATCTATATCAAGATAAATGACCGTTCCTCCTTTTCAATGACATGAGTAAAAGTGTGTTTCGATTCTTCTTTATGAAACAGTAATACAAAAATAATTTTGTTTTGATCTTCCGGTCATTCATGCAGTCATTTGGTTATTGCTTGTCAAAAGTAAATATATGCCTCTTAGAACTTGTAACCTAAACTGTGAAGAAATTGCTATATCATAAACACAAATTCTGATAAGTGCATTTTTCCTCAAATGTATGAAAAATTTCGATAGATTAGATGTCAACTAATATGCACGTTTAAAGAAATTAAAAATGGTTATATTTCTCTAGGCGTTACAAGGTCTTATGACGGAGATAAATCATTTCCACTGTCGCTGACGCTAAGCCATTATAGTTGTTACGTCACTCGTGATTTATGAGGGGTATAAATTCTCAGCAGGTTATATCATATGTTATTTAACCAATATTCATATTGATCACGTGATCTATTTTTGTCTTGAATGAGTGCATTGTTATCATATCCTTTGAAACATATTCTCCCTTTATTGGAAAAGTTTAGTGGTTGTTTAAATTTTTGTTTTCTATTAACGTTGTAAAATAAATTTGGTACAAAACAATAAGACTCTATATAATAAGATATGATTTTAAGATATGATATTAAGATATAATATGATTCTAGATGTATATGCGGTTGATTTTCGTCTCGTTTATAAGAAGAATTTTATTTGCATGTAAGGTCAAATGTAAAATTGAAAATATGTCATGCTATGATAAGGGAATACATGATTACTATTGATATTTCAGTGGAATGTGAAAGAAATGAGAACAAAGGTGCTTGCACATACAACTTCAGAATCAGAAGAAGTAGGATTAGTGACATCCTCGATAACCCAGGGTTAACAGTCCGATAAGTCGCAGTTGAGAATTCTCAACATTGTATTTGCATCAAATTTCGTATTGCAATATATTGCGATATGTAGTTCAATATATTGATGGACTCTCCAAACTGCAATTTATTGATGGACTCTCCAAACTGCAATATATTTATGGACTCTCCAAACTGCAATATATTGATGGACTCTCCAAACTGCAATATATTTATGGACTCTCCAAACTGCAATATATTTATGGACCCTCCAAACTGCAATATATTTATGGACTCTCCAAACTGCAATATATTGATGGACTCTCCAAACTGCAATATATTTATGGACTCTCCAAACTGCAATATATTGATGGACTCTCCAAACTGCAATATATTGATGGACTCTCCAAACTGCAATATATTTATGGACCCTCCAAACTGCAATATATTTATGGACTCTCCAAACTGCAATATATTGATGGACTCTCCAAACTGCAATATATTGATGGACTCTCCAAACTGCAATATATTGATGGACTCTCCAAACTGCAATATATTGATGGACTCTCCAAACTGCAATATATTTATGGACTCTCCAAACTGCAATATATTTATGGACCCTCCAAACTGCAATATATTTATGGACTCTCCAAACTGCAATATATTGATGGACTCTCCAAACTGCAATATATTTATGGACTCTCCAAACTGCAATATATTGATGGACTCTCCAAACTGCAATATATTGATGGACTCTCCAAACTGCAATATATTTATGGACCCTCCAAACTGCAATATATTTATGGACCCTCCAAACTGCAATATATTTATGGACTCTCCAAACTGCAATATATTGATGGACTCTCCAAACTGCAATATATTGATGGACTCTCCAAACTGCAATATATTGATGGACTCTCCAAACTAGACGAGTCATATCAGACATGCTCTGTTATACATTTCTTTGGCTTATTGGGAGACTTTAGCGACATACAAAACCTTTCTTTATATACTGCCAAACTCCCCTAACATATTAAGAATTTATAACATTATACTGTCGTTTGGTGAGATTTTATGAACGCTTCATTTCAGAAGCAAATTCATGAGAACATAAGTTTCAGCAGGAGTACTCTTACACTAAGACTGTAGTTAATAACATTTTGACATGACAAAACCTCCCGAAGAACTCAGTCTAAGTAAACCTAGCCTCAATCATATCTGTTTTACTCCAGTATTTAGACTGCGAAGTACTACATCTGAAATAGAAAAATATTCTGAGGTTTCTTCATATATTTGATTAAAAAATAATCGTTTATGAGAATTATTATTTTTCATAGACTGAATATAAGTCGACAGGGGGAGTAGTAGTTATAGTTATTATAATTATTAGAAGTATAATTATTTGTTGTAGTAGAAGTAGTAGTAGTAAATTAGGAGAAGAGCAGTAGTAATTATAGCATGAGTATGAGTAGTAGTAGTAGTAGTAGTAGTAGTAGAAGAAGGAGAATGCGAAGTAGTAGTAGTACTAGAAGTAGAAGTAGTAGTAGTAGTAGTAGTAGTAGAAGAAGGAGAATGCGAAGTAGTAGTAGTACTAGTAGTAGTAGCAGGAGCAGGAGTAGTAATAGCTGTAGTAGTAGTAGAAGAAGGGGGAGTAGGTCAATATTTCAGCCTATAGCAACAAACGTAGTAGAAACGATTTATTGTGATAGTCGTTTAAGTGTTTGTAGTGGTAGAAGCATTTGAAATAGTAGTAGTAGAAGACGTGAGAACAGAAGAAGTAGAAGTAGTGTGAGCTGTAGTAGTATGAATAGTCAGAAGTAGTAGAAATAGTAGACATAGTAGTAGTAGTAGACGTAGTAGTAGTAGTAGTAGTAGTAGAAGTAGCAGTACTAGTAGTAAAAGTAGTAGTACTACTAGTAGTAGTAGTAGTAGACATAGTCACATAGTAGTAGTAGTAGTAGACGCAGTAGTAGACATAGTAGTAGTAGTAGACGTAGTAGTAGTAGTAGTAGTAGCAGTAGTAGTAGTAGTAGTAGTAGTAGTAGTAGTAGTTGTAGCAGTAATCAGTAATAGTAGGCGCAGGGGTAATAGCAGCATAATTATTAATATTAGAAGTGGGAGTTGTAACAATAGAAGAAGTAGTTGCAGTAGAAGTATTGTGGTATTTATAGCAGTTAAAAAGTAATTATAACAGTTAGATATTATTCACATGAGTAGTACAAGTAGTTTGAGTATGGGGTATAGAATAGGGATAGTATCAGGAGTGTGTACCTGTTGTAGAAGCTGTAGTAGAATAAGTAAGGTAACGTATTTTTGTTACACAATGAGGAATTATTGCGTTATATTCACATGAACTTCTTATATACTGCATTGTTGAAAACGACTTTGACATATAAATGTTCAACTTCTTATAAATTGTATTCCTAAAAAGCAAGGCGCTGCGATTCATTATTTTATTTTGATATTCCTTTTCAGAAAGGAATTGATTGTGCGCACAGAGAAAGCAAAGAGACCGTTAACCCTACGTACGTCATCGGCATTGTCGGCGCTGCAGTGGGTGTCTTCGCCGTCACGACGTCGCTTCTTCTGCATCTGACGTGAACCGAGAGTATGACGCCGTCCAGAGATAACGAGAGACGCTCATTCAACCACTGTGATACTGATAACGTGACGTCATCGACTGAAGGAACTTGACAGTTATTAACACTTTTATCTGAACCACTTCATTTTTTCTGACACAGTGTATCATTCATTCATTCATAAAGGGGCTGTAATATGCACATCATATATTTACTTCGATCTTTATAGTACAGTCGGATGTCAATATCCGAAGGAGTAGGACAGTTCGAAATATGAACCACTTCATTTTGTGTGTGTGAGCAGTGCAAGTGACATTCATAAAGGAGGTGCATTGAACTGTTTTTCATATGTGCACATGTATACCTGGACCCTTTGAGAACCATTTCTACTCAGATGTGACGTCATTGAGTGACAGTTATAAACGCTTTTATCTGAACCCTTCATTTATGTGACTATGTTTAAGTGCCATTCATAAATTGAGGTGTATTAAGCTTGTTCCTGGATTCTTTGAGTAACGATTTCAAAGCGTACACGTTCCCACGGTGTGGTCTACGATGAAAACGTCATTCGACATTTATTTGACGTCATCAGTGAGACGACGTGCCCGAGCCTGTATATATGCTGCTAATGGACACACTTGCGACTGTCTCTTTAACATTTTGTGTGTGCCGAGTTTTGTTCTTCATCGATAACCCAGAGCTTTCGTTCCGATAAATCTACACTAAAATCTCTGGAAAACTTAAGTTGGGGTTTACCTCACAACGAATAACCTCCCCTTGTAAGGACTATACCAATCAATGAGATCACTGCTAAAACCAGTTTTCTATCTCTCACTATGACTTTCTTTCCGTCTTTTCCCTCATCCTTTCGATTATTTTCTTCTGATCTGTCTACTCTTTTTTGGCTGGCAACATCAACGTGTTAAATAGATGAAAATTTGCTAACGACACGTTAAATCCCAACTCACCCACTGACTTGATGTGGCGAACGGGCGAGTTGTTTACGAACTTGGTGTCAGCGTTTCGTTTCTGATTGGATAACTTGTACTCAAAGGGAGGTAATTGGATTTGAGGAAATCCCCGTTAATTTTTCAAGTGCTCGTAGTGTAGAATTATCGGAACAAAAGCGCTGGATTATCGAGGACCACTTTTGTTCATTAAAACCTCAATGTAACTTTGACATTTGACCCCGACTGGTTTGCATGTTATTATTACAATATCTTGTTAAGATTATGTCATGTTGTACACAAACAGAGATTTCGAATTGAATTTGCAACAAAGTATATCCATTTTATATAACACATAGTTTTTGTTTGTTTTGGTTTTACTCAGCATCAAAATATCATATACTTTTATGTGTATGTATAAACGTTTGTATTAACGTATTTCTATGTATTATTTTACGGTCACGGGTCGGGCTTGAGTCAAAAACGAAATCACAAATTGCGATAGAAACTGAACAAACATCAAAAGTATATGACAAATTTATTTAGCACATAAATTCCGATAAAAACTGAAGAAACATTAAAAGTATACAGCAAATTTATTCAGTATATAAATTCCATGAGTATAATGTACGTAAAAATCGTTGTAACTAGGTCTAGTTAGAATATTTAAATGAAACTCTTGAAGAATATGGCAAGAAAGTTTCTACCATTTAGACTTACTTGTCACCACTGTTTATTTCACGGAGCAACTTAATAACGGTAAACAATTGGTGGGGGTGGGGCGCTGAGGAGATTGCAATGAGAGTGCAGAATAAGTAAATTTTGAAAAAAAAGGTATTTTCCATAGGGCAGGGGACTTGATTTCAGAAAACATTTACACAAATATTATTTGATCCAAATAATAAATTAAAAAATTATACAGAATTGTATAGTTGTCGTTTTCAACCCGCCAGAATTTTCAATTTATCAACTAGATCTAGGTAGAACGTGTAAAAGCGACAGGGATAATGTCAGAAATATAACGTCCCATAAACACCTTTCGGACACAAATTTAGGACTGATAAAAATACTATATCAATGAAAAAGTTTAAATTTATTTGCCTGAGGACCTGAGGTCTTTGTAGCATGGTAACTTAGAATAACCATATGAATTACATCTATCAAGCCGTGTCGCAATATCCTGGCAGACTGATATCATCCTCTATAATCCAACGTTTCGATAATTCTCATCCAGAGTCAACGTTCCGATAATTCTCATCCAGAGTCAACTTTCCGATAATTCTCATCCAGAGTCAACGTTCCGATAATTCTCATCCAGAGTCAACGTTCCGATAATTCTCATCCAGAGTAAACTTTAAGATAATTAGCAGTTTTTGTGAAGTTTCCATCGCCGCCGCCGCCGCCGCCGCACTCGTACTACTAGCTATAACTTTTTTTCACTAAGCTTTCCAGAACTCTTATTCATACCTTACTACTCATACCTCGGGGGAACGAGTTTGACACGTTCACTTTCAAGGTCAAAGGTCAAGGTCACGAGATATGTATTCACTCATAGAATTCCTTGTAAACGTGATAACTTGAAAAGTTTTTGTGCTATGAAGCTCTAACTTGGTATATATCATCCTTGGAAAAGTAAAAAAATTGAAAAGGTTTTGGCTACAATCCGTCAAAGGTCAAGGTCACAGCAAGGTCATGACGTAAGCATGTTTTAGCGAAAATGCTTTATTTTAACTATGAACACTTTTAATCAATACATGATTGTTATACTCAATAAAAAGTGTTCCATGATTGTGTGACCTTGAAGATCAAAGGTCAAGGTCATGAGATATGAGTTATTACAAAATGCACTAAATTTGGGTATAACTTTATCCCATTTAGCTTTCAGAACTCATGAACATGTCTAAATGTTAATACTTCCAGGGAATCATAATGACATGTTCACTTTCAAGTTCAAAGGTCAAGGTCACGAGTTATAAAATCACCATAAAATTCTTTGTAAACACGGTAACTTGAAAAGTTTTTGTGTTATGAAGCTCTAACTTGGTATATATCATCCTTTGAAAAGTAAAAAAATTTGAAAAGGTTTCGGCTACAATCCGTCAAAGGTCAAGGTCACAGCAAGGTCATGCCTTCAGCATGGTCTAGCGAAAATGCTTAATTTTAACTATGATCACTTTTAATCAATACATGATTGTTATACTCAATACAAAGTGTTCAATTATTGTGTGACCTTGAAGGTCAAAGGTCAAGGTCATGAGATATGAGTTATTGCAATTGCTTGTAAACACAATAACTTGAAAAGTTTTTGTGCTATGAAGTTTAGATTTTGTATATATTATCTCTTGAGAAGTACAACATTTTAAAAAGTTTTGGGTACGAACTGTCGAAGGTCAATGTCACAGCAAGGTCAACATATATGGAGAAAATGGATTAATTTAATTTTTAACACTTTATTTCATTACAATAATGTTATACTCAATAAAATGTGTTCATTGATTGTGTGACCTTGAGTGTCAAAGGTCAAGGTCACGAGAAAATTCCAAATTTGGTGAGGCCTGTAAAAGGCGGAACAGGGTAAGGCGAAACCAAAAGTTCGGGGGCTCCTCTGCTTTTGCGGTATCCCGCAAACGCTAATCTAGTTCTTTAAAGTGGATAATTATCGGGACGTTGACTCTGGATTATCGAGGATGGACTGATAAATGTACCCTGCTTATTAGGAACATCTTTCACAAATGAAATTTGAATGTAAAGTACAATTGATATCATTCCAGCTGGATCCATCTGAGGCCAAAACGAGACAATGCTCCTTGCCACGTTTAAGTTCATTGTTCGGTTCCCCTTTCCGCCAGTTGGTATATGTCAAGTTGAGGCTTAAGCCACCCTCCCACATCCAAGCGCCTTCCTCCCCGAGGTCAGTTGCTCCGAGGTAATACCGATCTGAAGCTTCAAGATGTTACAAATATATACTTATCTAAATATACAATGAGCAAGTGAGGTAAATATGATTCAAACGTTTCTGATAAACTTCATTATAAGTTAGCACATTCCGGTTGGATATAGGCCTAAAGGGGATGACTTTTGTTTCCAGTCGGATATCACTTAGATTTAATATCTCATCGAGTGACGGTATGAAGCTGTATTTTCACGCGTTGTGCTGCCAAGAGTGAACAAAAAAGGCCTCATCCCGTACCAAGTATATTTTCAAGTGATATCACATTCACTAGAAGTGAGAAAACTCAGTCTCGCAACTCATAGTATATAATTAAACTCAATCTTTCACGTCTTAGCATATACTTATGGATTTGGAACATTTGACCTGATAAATCTAATAGCTCTGCGGAAATGAAAACTCTGAGAATCTGATGAATCAATTTACGTCCTGCACACTTATAGGATACTAGGTATCCTGCTTATTGGGAACATCTTTCACAAATAAAGTTTTCATCGATGTTACGATTGATATCATTCCAGCTATAGTGGCCCATGTAGAGACAATGCTCCTGATCATTTCCAGGATCATTGTTTGGTTCCCCATCCCGCCAGTTGGTACCGTATTTCCTCCAATAGGGGTCCGGGCCCTATTGGAGACCCGGCCCCAATTAGAGGAAATACGGCATGTATGTCAAGTTAAAGCTCGGAGTTTATCACAATAATTAACTCAGGACAGATAATCCGTAATTCCTCGCAACTCATTGATTATTCTTATAACATATAAATGATATTATATGAGTGTTCATGACATAATATATTCACAAGAGAGGCTCAATATTAGTATTTCCCGAGCGAGGGCGAGGGATATACTGATATTAAAGCACGTTTGGTTTCGAATATGACATTATGTTATTTACCTTAGTCACGTTGGCATCATTTATATATTATGATAATGGTTTATGCATTCGACGAAGTGAACCTTGTTTTGACATTTTTTGTCGCATAATAAATCGCTATTTTACGCTTCTTTCATTTCTGGTTGTAGCTAAGATTTTTAAAATGCTTGTTTTATCAAGGAACATGAACAAATATATTTAAATTAAAAATTTACTTAATTTGCTCCTTGAGGCTTAATAGAATAAGGAGGCTTTATAAAATAATGTTTTATTTATCATCTGTGGTATATGTCATTTTGATTGGCGACGTTCCTTTTACACGTGAGTTATATTATTATAATAACTACATATAGTAATTGATATAAGAGAGGGTTATTACATTGTTGGTATGAAATGTTTCAAATTAATCTAATACTTTTGTTTTCTATAGCTCTTTCCCTCACGAAAATGTCCTCTTTCTCACTCGTGATCACCGCTAATCGACTCCTCAGAAATCCACAATAGGCCTGAAAGAACAAGAGAAAAGTGAGCATATCTCACATACTCAAGCAATCCGCTTCATGCGCTATAGGTCAAGATTCAATCAAAGATTTAACTTCTGAAACCAAAAACTCATACATCGAGGTTTGATTATTTTCTGAGAAAACTTGTCCCTGTTGGAGCAATATACCTGTTCATCACTCCAAATCAAATTGAAGAACCAATGGCCATTACTCTGTCAAAAATAATATTTAGGAAACGGCTTTCGAACTCGATCAAGAGTATCACCTGATGTATCGAAAATCTAAATTTCAGTTCTCTAGGTGTCATAAGGTCTAAGAAAACTTGTCCCCATTGGGGGATTGTTAATCGCTAGCGGGGTATAATGAACCATGAATATATTATGTATATCGAACAAAGTTCAATCTATACATCAAAAGACTATTTCTCAAGCATCCTGATATACATTTTGTAATATCCGCGTTGGTCCCACATTACCCTGACCTATCAAGGCTACTTCTCCGCTCTCTGTACAATCAGCCAAAGAAATGGCTAGCATTCTTCATAAGCCAGTTCATATCAAACGATGAAAGGGTTTCAGAATATTATGCTTCAGACTCGTCGAATAACGACATTTCATAAGTTGTCACAACGTGTCAAATATGGGCGTGAACAACCAACCCAGCAATGGAAGAAATGATCGTAAAATATCTAATATTGATAAAGGGATTTGTGTTAACAAGACAAAATCCACCTCGTATTCAGATATAGTTTATTAACTTCAAAGTTACTTTTGGAAATCAATTAAAATTGTCACAAAAAATATGAAATTCTGTAAAAAATCTTATTTTGTAAAATCATAAATTTCAATCAGCTATATCGATCCAACCAATGATGGAAAGTCGATTTAACAATATTTTAAAGAAAAATCTCTAGAATTGATCAGGCATACCCACCCTTGCTTCTGCATAGTTGCCTTTAATCTTGGAAAACCAATAGCAGGAATCCTGGAACTGGTGAAAACCAGGAGGACACTTGTCTAATCAGAACAAAAACAAATTTGCGTATCAGGCTAAGAAAAAACAACTGAATTGGACAACCAAGCTTGTATTACTATACAAACGTATACAATCAACAAAGGCCTCAATCTTAGTAACTTTGAAATGGACTTTCAAAATGCATCGTCTCATTTAAAAATACATCATATATCACAATTTTCCATTTCCGTTGATTTGAAACATATACATATACACTTTTAATGACATATCAATATAATCTTAAACAGTCACGATATCATTATAGGAAAAAGCACAATAAGGACACAATAAGGTATTCACAAACGCATTTAAGGAGTAAATTTTAAGGACACATGCAGATTCGAATAAACCAAAAATAATGACGTCTAATGGAAAATTCTGATTGTTCTAAATATTATGCTTTGTAATTTATTTAAAGGAGAGCTAATTTTGTAATATTACTTACTTCCTGCTTGGATCAGCATCGTTGCGCACAATAGACCCACGCTTGTAGCTCGGAGAGAAATCATAGCTGTTTAAGAGATAAAATGATTTCCAATTACCAGTGAAAAACAAGTCACGTGATGTTGGGCGTTGGTGACTTATGATTGGTCAAACATCAGCTATGCAACATTTTAGATATAACCTATCACATGTCACAGCAAACAAGGATTTCAAGAAACGTAGTTATATTTCAAACACTAAAGGGGCAGTAGCACGTTTTAGGGGGAATATAAGGTGATGTCAGGAAAATGAAAATTAATGGTTCCAATTGAAAGACAATGTATTTTACTAAATGGAGCAGTGATAATTCAAATATATAACGTAAAGTTTAGCCATGCGATTCCTTTTCCTTACATCAAATGAATTAAAGGTGTTCACACAAAATGGCCGCCAATAGATTTTATTTGAGTCTTCATACTTTGTCCTCTGACGTTGGATGATTGACTTGTGTAATGAGATTTTTGACACTGTCAAAATAATACATTAAGCATTAACTTGCAATTATCAGTGAAAAAAATCAATATAAAATTACCCCAAAACGTGCTACTACCCCTTTAAATGGTTTTACGAACTCTGTAATACATAGAATCATCGCTTACATCCATATGCATAAACGCGTGCCTACTTACTTAGATGAGCCTATCAAATTGTTTGTTATATTTTGAATAAACATAATAGCCCCCGGAGGACCTATCAAATTCATTTTGTGAAGGGATTAAAGAGTTTAATAATAAATATATATATATATATAACACAATTCGGAAATAAACCTTAAATGGAGAAGGTTTAATTTTGACTGTTTCACTAGTTCTCTTTATGTCCAAAAACAAAAATTGAAGACGGATAAGTCTGAAATGGGTTTTCTATCCTAAGATATAACTATAAAAACTATGTTTATGATATTCATAAGAAACAAATTAAAATCTTTATTATTAAAAATGAGGGTTTGTAACCTACTGCCCAAGCGTATAGTATATATGACATTACGTTTAATACTTATATGAAATATAAAAACAAGAGAGGAAAATATACCATTAAAAGAGTCAAAACAAATTTAACCAACTGTTAGCCATAGGCAATCTTTTCAAAAAACATACGTTTCCGAAGAAAATTAAACAGTTAAGCTACACGATTCTAAATTCCTGAGTCAAATAACGTGTTGTTGAATCCAGTCTAAGTAGACATAGCCTCAATATTACCCGTTTCACTCCTATACTGAGTCTAGAAAGGCCTAGTAGAGCGTCGCGTCAGCCCACGTATCGAATTGATCAATCAGAACTCATCTTACCAAGACACAATAGTCAGCCTTCGCACTTATAACGTTGGAGGGTCATAGATCGTAGAAAGGTCGGCTGACGCGACCTTCTACTAGGCCTTGCTAGACTCTGTATAGGAGTGAAAGGTTACTATTGAGGCTAGGTTTACTTAGACTGTGTTGGATCTAAAGAGCCTTGGTACATGATAGTAATAACCCTCTACAGACTAAACAATTCGCCTAACGTGATATTTATTGGGGAAAATTGGAAGAAAACGCCTTTTAGATTTTACTTCAACGATTGAAACTTTATCCCAGTTTAACAACCCTGTATTCCTTCCTCGTCTTTGAAGGATGCAGAATCCTCGCCATTAGACATGTTTACGGATGTAAATATGATAATTCATGAATAATTACACTTGATACATTTGGCTTAGATTGATAACCCCAAAATATTGTTGTATAGGAAATAAATGTTTATAATCTATTAACACCATAACAGTCAAGGTCTAGATTTCAAGAAAGAGAAGCAGACATCCACCATGGAACATATCACCTACATTCGGCCGAGATTGGTAACTCTGAAAGAGCATTGTACTCGATGTAACGGTGCAGTAAATAGCAAATAACGTGACATATGGTAGTTGACGTATCATTTATAAAGCAAAGTACCTGCAAACTGATCAAAACGTTATCTAAACAAAAACAAATGTGCAGATGAAATATAATTTTTTTAAAAATGTTTTTCTTTCCCCAAAACAATTAAATATTATATAATATTGAAGATGACTCTTACGACAGTTGAACATTGTGTTGTGTCAAAGGAGACTCTGACGGCTGTTATTGAAGAAGAAGAAGAAGAAAAAAACAAGTTTATTAAAGTGTCACACTTTGCAAGTATACATTTCATGACATAAAATATCACAGAAGAGTTAAAAAGCCAAGTCTAGTTATTACTGAATCTGGTATGTTCAACATGCGTAACATAGTGTAACAAAAAGATCCTAATTTAATAAGATTGAGCTAATGAATATTCAGTAGAGGCAGTAAAACAGGAAGCTCCACAGCGTAGTTTTCGAAAAGTTTGCATTAATTCAACCGCACAAATATAATTATTTTTCGAATATGTATTGTATTCAAGTCATATTTATTTGTATATATAGTGTATGGATTAGCTAATATCCTTTATGTTTTATGCTTCCTATTATGTTTGTATTTGTATTGTCAACTTTTGTCCTTTGTTGTTATATGCATACTGTTGTCAAACCGATTGTATGAAAACATGAAATATATGGAAAAAGTAATTTAAAAAGTCATATTAAATGGAACATTTGACTTGACTGGTATATCAAACCTTTTAAAGGGTAGGTAGCACGTTTTTTGAATGTTTAGATTTTCTATTTTTCACTGATGTATTATCTTGATAATGTCATAAATCGTATTGATCAAACCAACACCTATGATTCATTTTGTGTAAGAAAAATGAATCGCCTGGCTGAACTATACATTATAATTATATGTGATTTGTTACTGCTTCATTACTTTACATGCATTGTCTTTGAATTGAAACCATTTATTATCATTTTTCTGACATCACCTTATATTCCCCTTAAAATCGTACCACTGCTCCTTTAAAAAGCGCTGTATTTTGACATGTGACGATATCTTTATAGCTTGTTTACAAACAACCATCGAAGCATGCTTATATGGAATTAATCTTCAGACGCTGAAATATATGAATTTAATGAAATATTGTCCCTGCATCGATCCCCAGTTGATATATTGAAATACAATATCTACTCAAATTACAAGGATGACTTTCTGCTGTAGTGCATTATCATACTGCTGTAGTGCATTATCATACTGCTGTAGTGCATTATCATACTGTTGTAGTCCATTATCATACTGCTGTAGTCCATTATCATACTGATGCAGTCCGTTATCATACTGCTGTAGTCCGTTATCATACTGCTGTAGTGTATAATCATACTGCTGTAGTCTATTATCATACTGCTGTAGTGCATTATCATACTGCTGTAGTCCATTATCATACTGATGCAGTCCATTATCATACTGCTGCAGTCCGTTATCATACTGCTGTAGTCCGTTATCATACTGATGCAGTCCATTATCATACTGCTGTAGTCCGTTATCATACTGCTGTAGTGTATAATCATACTGCTGTAGTCTATTATCATACTGCTGTAGTCCATTATCATACTGATGCAGTCCATTATCATACTGCTGCAGTCCGTTATCATACTGCTGTAGTCCGTTATCATACTGCTGCAGTCCGTTATCATACTGCTGTAGTCCATTATCATACTGATGCAGTCCATTATCATACTGCTGTAGTCCGTTATCATACTGCTGTAGTGTATAATCATACTGCTGTAGTCTATTATCATACTGCTGTAGTGCATAATCATACTGCTGTAGTCCATTATCATACTGATGCAGTCCATTATCATACTGCTGCAGGCCGTGATCATACTGCTGTAGTCCGTTATCATACTGCTGTAGTCCATTATCATACTGATGCAGTCCGTTCTCATACTGCTGTAGTCCGTTATCATACTGCTGTAGTCCGTTATCATACTGCTGTAGTCCATTATCATACTGATGAAGGCCATTATCATACTGCTGCAGTCCATTATCATACTGCTGTAGGCCATTATCGTACTGCTGTAGTCCATTATCATGCTGCTGCAGTCCGTTATCATACTGCTGTAGTCCATTATCATACTGCTGTAGTCCATTATCATACTGCTGTAGTCCATTATCATACTGCTGTTGTCCGTTATCATACTGCTGTAGTCCATTATCATACTGATGCAGTCCATTATCATACTGCTGCAGTCAATTATCATACTGCTGTAGTCCATTATCATACTGCTGTAGTCCATTATCATACTGGTGCAGTCCATTATCATACTGCTGTAGTCCGTTATCATACTGCTGTAGTCCATTATCATACTGATGTAGTCCATTATCATACTGCTGCAGTCCATTATCATACTGCTGTAGTCCATTATCATACTGATGCAGTCCATTATCATACTGCTGTTGTCCATTATCATACTGATGTAGTCCATTATCATACTGCTGCAGTCCATTATCATACTGCTGTAGTCCATTATCATACTGATGCAGTCCATTATCATACTGCTGTTGTCCATTATCATACTGCTGTAGTCCATTATCATACTGATGTAGTCCATTATCATACTGATGTAGTCCATTATCATACTGCTGTAGTCCATTATCATACTGATGCAGTCCATTATCATACTGCTGCAGTCAATTATCATACTGATGTAGTCCATTATCATACTGCTGTAGTCCATTATCATACTGCTGTAGTCCATTATCATACTGCTGAAGTCCATTATCATACTGCTGTAGTCCATTATCATACTGCTGTAGTCCGTTATCATACTGATGCAGTCCATTATCATACTGCTTTAGTCCGTTATCATACTGCGGTAGTGTATAATCATACTGCTGTAGTCTATTATCATACTGCTGTAGTCCACTATCATACTGATGCAGTCCATTATCATACTGCTGCAGTCCGTTATCATAGTGCTGTAGTCCGTAATCATACTGCTGTAGTCCATTATCATACTGATGCAGTCCATTATCATACTGCTGTAGTCCGTTATCATACTGCTGCAGTCCGTTATCATACTGCTGTAGTCCATTATCATACTGATGCAGTCCATTATCATACTGCTGTAGTCCGTTATCATACTGCTGTAGTGTATAATCATACTGCTGTAGTCTATTATCATACTGCTGTAGTGCATTATCATACTGCTGTAGTCCATTATCATACTGATTTAGTCCATTATCATACTGATGCAGTCCGTTATCATACTGCTGCAGTCCGTTATCATACTGCTGTAGTCCATTATCATACTGATGCAGTCCATTCTCATACTGCTGTAGTCCATTATCATACTGCTGTAGTCCGTTATCATACTGCTGTAGTCCGTTATCATACTGCTGTAGTCCATTATCATACTGATGCAGGCCATTATCATACTGCTGCAGTCCATTATCATACTGCTGTAGGCCATTATCATACTGCTGAAGTCCATTATCATACTGCTGTAGTCAATTATCATACTGCTGTAGTCCATTATCATACTGCTGTAGTCCGTTATTATACTGCTGTAGTCCATTATCATACTGTTGTAGGCCATTATCATACTGCTGCAGTCCATTATCATACTGCTGTAGGCCATTATCATACTGCTGAAGTCCATTATCATACTGCTGTAGTCCATTATAATACTGCTGTAGTCCATTATGATACTGCTGAAGTCCATTATCATACTGCTGTAGTCCATTATCATACTGCTGTAGTCCATTATCATACTGATGCAGTCCATTATCATACTGCTGCTGTCAATTATCATACTGATGCAGTCCATTATCATACTGCTGTAGTGCATTCTCATACTGCTGTAGTGCATTATCATACTGCTGTAGTCGATTATCATACTGCTGTAGTCCGTTATCATACTGCTGTTGTCCATTATCATACTGCTGAAGTCCATTATCATACTGCTGTAGTCCATTGTCATACTGCTGTAGTCCGTTATCATACTGCTGTAGTCCGTTATCATACTGCTGTAGTCCATTATCATACTGCTGAAGTCCATTATCATACTGCTGTAGTCCATTATTATACTGCTGTAGTCTTTTATCAGTCTGCTGCAGTCCATTATCATACTGATGTACTCTAGAATTTCAAAGGAATTGACTTTTGCCCTTGTCAGCTGCATGAATATTGAATTTAGATTAAATCAAAACATGTCAAATTATATAAGAAAATCTATTCACTCCGAGAGTCTAAAATTCAATTCATATTTATAGGATATCTAACGAGCTTCCCCTTTCATATCAAGTTTATGTCCCAAGTGAAATAATTTTGCTTTGTCACGAGCCTTGGCGAGTGACAAAACAAAATTATTTCACGAGGGACATAAACTTGATATGAAAGGGGAACGAGTTATGTATCCAGTATTTATTACAAACTTGCATTTCAGACGAATATATTGCTTTTTTAAATAACTTTTTATTGTGCCTATAAAGAGACGGAACGACGGATGAATATCCAACCACGTCACAGCCTCAAAAATTATGATTTTACGTCGTTAAATATTCACATTTCTAAATCCTACTTTAATTCATAGTGTGTGGTAAAATGTAAGTAATAAGCACTAAAGTCATGAACGAAGCGTACGTGAACATAAAATCTCTCTGCGCGAGAACAGGTCAGAGTCATCTTTTTTTGATCAACGGCAACGGTAGGTCATAGCGGTCGCCATTTGCTTGTATCTTTTCGTCACAATATGTAAATATAATATATAAAACAACTGCATTAAAAGTAAGTTCAAGATGATTTTTGGTGTTGAAACGCGCTTCGTTTTGTTTAAATTTTGTCTGAAGAGTATTCAGTTGTCTTTATGTCTTATAAATAACTATTGTACTTGTGTGGGTTTGCTTGGTCCAGGATCTGGGGTAGCTATATAACATCTTCTTGTTTTGATAACCGTTCACAGAAACAAACGGAGCTAGGTCGCCATAATTTTGTTTATTCCCAACCTCGTTTTGATTACAATTTTGAATGACACCCGTTTCCGGTACAGGTTACACTTCCGGGTTACATCTATTCATAGCAATTTATCTTAAAGACAGAACCCGCTTTGGATGGATACTAAAGAGGTGTTAACATATCAGGGATTCATTACATAACAAACAATGCCTTTCAGTGTCATTTTGAAGCGACACGGAGCAAATTCATGAAATTCAGTGAGCAGATTTTGCTGAATTTAAACCCTTTCTATGTTTATAGAAATCGGCCTTGAGATATCAGTAAGATGTCTTATTGTATTTCTTTTGTCATCCGATTTTATAAATCGGTAAGCAAGATTCAAAAGATAAACTGAAAGTTTGAAGAATGACTCCGACTCACTCAGTGCCATTCGAAATTTGTGAATGAAAACACGTTCGTTCTATGAATGAATTAAGTAGTCCGGACAATGTCAAAGTTCACCGCTAGCCAATCAAATCACTTAAAGGTGTTATGACCCATATGTGTCATAACAAATTGTTATGAAACCCCTTTACGAAGAAGCACGTGGGTAATAAAAGAGGATATTAATATAACAACAACACATTTAAAAAATACCCATTCCCCTAGAAACGTGGATGAAAAATTAGTGCCTCAGAAACAGATGTATATTTCAATAATGAAATAAATTATTGTTGATATTTATTTATTTGTTCTTAGTTCTGTATATTAAAGGGTTTGGAATTAATAGTACAGTTCATCAGCTTATTTCAGCTGATTTAGGTTGGTCCCTATCATGACTGTAGTTTTTTTCAAATTGAAAGCTTATTTCCATGCATCTCAGTTTAAAAAAAACTTCAAGCTAAATTGAACAGTAATGATTCAAATATATAACGTAAAGTTTAGCCATGCAATTCTTTTTTCTTTCACAAAATGAATTAAAGGTGTTCACAAAAAATGGCCGCCAATGGATTTTATGTGAACCTTCATACTTTGTCCTCTGACTGTGGATGATTGGCTTGTGTAATGAGATTTTTGATGCTGTCAAATCAATACATTTAGCATTGACTTGCAATTATCAGTGAAATTTTGAAATATGAAATTATCAAAAAACGTGCTACTGCCCCTTTAATGCTAAATATTTTATTTTGATAATGTAATAAAAAATGATTACACAAACCAATCATCCCTAGTCAGAGAACAAGTTATAAAGTTCAACATAGAGTTCTTGGGGGTCATTTTTGTATAATTTCACACTCTGAAGTTTACACGTATTTCCGAACGTTGATTGGTCTAGGGCATGGTCATGTGATCTATGTTTCGTCGATTCATTTCCCATGAACTCACAAAAAAAGTGTTCATACTTGTGTGAACGTTCACCGGAACTACTTTAATTCAATTTATCTACAGGAGTGTGCGATTTGATATACATTGTAACATGATCGTTGTAAAACATCATATAAAAAGCAACCGCTGGCAATAAGTCACCCAGTTGTGTAATCAAATGTTTTCAATATTTTTACCAATGGAATTATAATGATTTTAAATAATCATATTTTTTTCCCCAAGTAATGTATTTTAAATTTTTGATGTAAAAACATTCATCGTATCATTTGCTTTTAATAATAAGTTAAACAACTGATGAACAATAAATCTGATCAGAGGCATTTACGTATCCTAGTGTCCCTGATCTGATCGAACGGAACGAGATGCATCTACTGATGCTTTATAATTTTGACATTACGATCAATATAGGTGTAATGTATTGAGATGAATGTCTTGGATCGAGACTATTCACGTGCATAGTGAACCGCATGGCCGGGTTAGAGATTATATCATAAGGACTATAAATACAAGCGAGTGTTATCTGACGTCACTCGGCGGCCATATTTGAATCTCTAAACATGTACTGTTTCTTGGGTTGATTAAACAGTGTGAATCAAGAAGATGTTGTGTCGTGGTATAAGATGGTGATATACTACAATTGGCGACGAGGATAAACTACTCTCTCCTAGAGCAGTCGGATAATGGCGACATTCGGAACTATCGGCGAATTCAACGAAGACGACGACTGGTCACAGTATACGGAACGTCTGTCACATTATTTTGAGGCTAATGGGATTGAAGAGGAAAAGAAACAGAAAGCCATATTGTTGAGTGTCTGTGGGAGCAAAACTTATTCATTAATGAGGAATTTACTTGCACCAGCAAAGCCAGGAGAAAAGAAATACGAGGAGCTTGTGGAATTAGTGAAAAAGCATATGAATCCCCCACCGTCAGAGATAGTGCAAAGGTTCAAGTTTCACACACGCCGTAGGAAGGCCGCCGAGTCAGTGAGTGAGTACGTGGCAGAACTTAGGAAATTGTCTGAATTCTGTAATTTTGGAACTTACTTAGAAGATATGTTAAGGGATAGACTTGTATGTGGCCTAAATGATGAAAGAATTCAGAGACGTTTGTTAGCAGAAGATTCATTGAAATTTGCAAGAGCGTTGGAAATAGCACTAGCAATAGAAACTACAACTAAGAATACAGCAGATTTGCAACTTCCATCAGGAATTTCAACTTCTATTCATCATGTTAATCACCAAGTTCAGCGGGGTGGTCATAGAAGTCACAGGGGAAGAGGAAATTATGCAAATAATAATCACAATGGAGACTGTTATCGCTGTGGAGGTAGACATTTATCTTCTGTCTGTTTTTTCAAAGATTCAGAGTGCTATATTTGTCATCAAACTGGACATATTGCTCTGAAATGTAGAAACAAGAATCAGGTTAGGCCACGTACTCCCACTCATCACCCTAGAAGAAATAGAGGTACACATCAGGGCAGCCGAGGCAGTCGTTGTGCACAAGCTCACAGAGATAATAGAACACATGTCCTTACAGAGTTGGAGAGTTCCGAGGAACAAGACATGGATTTAGCTCATATGGATTTGTACAAGGAAAGTGTACAACTACAAGATGACTGTGGATATAATATGTTCATTTTGGATGAAGAAAGAAGTGATCCTTACATGATAAAGTTGACAGTGAATGATCAACCACTAGAGTTTGAACTTGACACCGGTGCTGCGGTTTCCGTTGTAGATGAATCAACGTTCAATTATTTGAATCAGAAGAGAAATTTGGATGTTCAACAGTCCGAGGACAAATTTAGAACATATTCTGGTGAAGTGATCAAGGCAGCAGGAGTTTGTGTTGTGACTGTTAGATATCAGAATCAAGTTTTGGATTTACCACTACGCATCACTAAAGGGAAGAGACCAAGTTTGCTTGGATGAAACTGGATTAAAGTACTCCAACTTGAACCAAGGGATATTGCGAGGATATTCACTTTGGATCAGAGCATGATGATGGACTTGAACCAAATTCAGTCAGAATCTGTGCATGCGTCTGAGGAACTTCACAGTGTGGTGGATAAATATCCTTCGTTGTTTACAGAAGGGTTAGGAACATTTAGGGGCGTTGAAGCGAAAATTTATGTGGAAGCTGAAGTGAAACCACTATACTTTAAGGCTCGTCCAGTGCCTTATGCTCTGAAGGAAAAGATTGAGAAAGAGTTGGATAAGCTACAAGCTGAAGGAACGGTTGAGCCTATAGAGTTCTCAGAATTGGCTGCGCCAATTGTTCCGATCGTCAAGAGTGACAAGGAAATAAGAATCTGTGGTGATTACAAAGTGACTGTCAACAAAGTTTCTAAATTGGATAATTACCCGATCCCGAAAACAGAGGACTTGTATGCAACACTTGGAGGTGGCGAAGAATTCACAAAATTGGATTTAAGTCAAGCTTATCAACAGATCAAGTTAGAAGAAAATTCCAAGAAGTATGTCACTATCAACACACACAAGGGATTGTATAGATACAACAGATTGCCGTATGGAGTATCTTCAGCACCAGGAATATTCCAGAGGAGCATGGAAAATCTACTACAAGGTCTCCCTAAAGTGTTAGTGAGGGTTGATGACATACTTATCACAGGACGTAATAGGAAAGAACATTTGGCTACACTTGACAAAGTGTTAAATAGACTTGCTGAAGCTTGATTGAAACTCAAACGCAAAAAGTGCATCTTTCTCGCACCAGAAGTTGTTTATTTAGGATACAAAATCAACAAAGAAGGAATACATCCAGTACAAGAAAAAGTTACAGCCATTAAAGAAGCTCCAGAGCCCACTTCAGTCACTGAACTCAAAAGCTATTTAGGAATGCTAAACTACTATGGAAGGTTTATGAAGAATCTGTCAACCATATTAGCACCACTGCATCAACTACTGCAGAAGAATTCAACATGGTCATGGGGACCAGCCCAACAAAGATCCTTCAACAAGTCCAAGGAATTGTTGTGTTCAGCTGACGTTCTAGTACATTTCGACTCATCCAAGGAGATGATACTGGCATGTGACGCATCACCATGTGGAATTGGAGCCGTCCTTGCTCATCGTATGGATAATGGTGAAGAAAGGCCAATCGGATATGCTTCTAGAACTTTGAACGCAGCAGAGAAGAATTATTCTCAACTTGAGAGGGAAGGATTAGCCATAGTTTTTGCAGTGAAGAAATTTCATCAATACTTGTTTGGACATTGTTTTACAATAGTTACTGATCATAAACCTTTGTTAGGACTGTTTGGAGAAACGAAAGCTGTTCCAACTTTAGCAGCTTCACGCATTCAAAGATGGGCTTTGACATTAGCAGCTTATGAATATACACTTGCGTTCAAGGCTGGTATCAACAACAGTAATGCTGATTGTCTCAGTAGACTGCCATTGAATGAGTGTCCAGGGGTTGATAAAACACCTGTACCAGCTGATACTATCATGCTCATGGACTTAGTGAATTCCACTGTCGTTACAGTGAACCATATCAGAAGGTGGACTCGTGTTGATCCTGTGTTGTCAAAGGTGCTTGGATATATTCAGAGTGGATGGTCAAATCACAATGCAGAAGAAAACCTGAAACCATTCTTCAGTAGAAAAGAAGAACTTACTTCGTATGATGGATGCATACTATGGGGAAATAGAGTAGTGATACCAATTCAAGGAAGAAACATGATGATTAATGAGTTGCATCAAACCCATCCAGGTATTGTGCGTATGAAGAGTCTAGCACGAGTTTACATCTGGTGGCCCGGAATGGATGCAGAACTTGAGACTTTTGTGAAGAAATGTACAGTTTGTCAACAAATGCAACCTGCTCCACCGAAGTCACACCTACATCCTTTGGAATGGCCGGAATTACCATGGACTCGAATACATGTGGATTATGCTGGTCCGTTTTTAGGCAAGATGTTTTTAATTGTAATAGATGCTCACAGCAAATGGATTGAAGTTGAACCTGTTTCAGATGCTTCATCAAGTTCAACGATAGAGAAATTGAGCAGAATATTTGCTTTTCATGGACTACCAGAAATTCTTGTCAGTGACAATGGTTCAGTATTCACAAGTGAAGAATTTGAGTTGTTTTTGACAACTAATGGAGTTGATCATGTCAAGACGGCACCATACCATCCAGCATCGAATGGTCTTGCTGAGAGAGCAGTGAGAACATTCAAAGAAGCTATGAAGAAGAATACTGGAGGCTCGATCGAGACAAGACTGTCCAGATTTCTATTTCGATATCGAACTACACCACAATCTTCAACCGGTACTAGTCCAGCAGAGCTACTAATTGGGCGACGTTTGAAAACTCACCTAGATCTCGTTCATCCTAAATTGTCACGGAAGGTGAAGACCAAACAGTTTAAACAGAAAGAATATCATGACAGGCATGCCAGAGACAGAGAATTTTCCATCGCAGATTCTGTCTATGTGAAGAACTTCGCTCCTGGTCCGAACTGGATACCTGCAACTGTAAAGGAAAAAAGTGGTCCTGTTTCCTGTACAGTAGAACTATCTGATGGTAGAATAGTTAGGCGACATCATGATCATATTCGTCTACGTACTGATAGAACTGCTCCAGTGATGTCTGGAAATCTACCATATACATCCGTTCCAGAAAGGCCAGAAGAGCTATCAACGACGTCTGGTAATCCGTCAACCAGGCTGATTCAACTACCAACCAGTACAACGACAGTTGACGTAGCCGTACAACATACCAACAAGGAGACCAGAAGATCAGCTGTATCACCGGTCGTCTCACCAGCTGTATCACCTGTCGTCTCACCTGAGGTTGCTGAACTACCTGAGCAGTCTGAGGTAGTGACGTCTGTTCCTGTTAATCCTGATCCAGTGACGAGACCATCAAGACGAGAAAGGAAGGCTCCTAGTTACCTGAAAGACTATGTGTGCTAGCAGTGTAAATAATCAGTTTTATGAACTCTAAATTTCTTGGATAGTGTTTATTATGGTGAAGGGAATTTTGATGAACTTTTAAATGTGATTCCTTTATTCTTGTGCAGTGCTACAGTGAAATGATGCTTGTTCCGGAAAAAGACTTTAAATTAAAGCATTTCACTGTGATGGATACCTGCTGTGCAAGACTAATATATATGTTTAATTGGGTACATTTAATTGTAATGTGGGAATGGATAGTTTTAACTTAGGTGGGAGGAGTGTAATGTATTGAGATGAATGTCTTGGATCGAGACTATTCACGTGCATAGTGAGCCGCATGGCCGGGTTAGAGATTATATCATAAGGACTATAAATACAAGCGAGTGTTATCTGACGTCACTCGGCGGCCATATTTGAATCTCTAAACATGTACTGTTTCTTGGGTTGATTAAACAGTGTGAATCAAGAAGATGTTGTGTCGTGGTATAAGATGGTGATATACTACAATAGGGTTCTGTACGCCGTAACAAAGACAACAATATACTCACGATGTATACACCAAAGACGAAAGTGTGCCGATAGAGCAGTTATTATAATCAAAATACCACTTTTGTTTACATATTTTGACAAAGATACCCCTGCAAATGGCGGCCAGCATGACAGTGAAGCGAGTGAAGCGACGTTATGCATAAGACAGATAACTCTGATCTCCTGTCCTTGCGCGAAGAGATTTTATCATTTGTGCGCTTCATTTAGCATATCGTAGTATAGCGTGTTTTCTAATTATACAGAACATTGGCAAATTCCGATAACATTCAGATTGTTACCAAATTGGGATTATTTCTTGTCGCATGTCGCAGTGTTACTCGTTCAAGGGACAAAAAAGGTTTATATCAATCCGCCGTTCCATTCCATATTTGGTGCGAAATTATAAGAATTGAATGTCAGTTTGTGTGTTTGCAGTGTTTGTGTTTGTGTGACAGTATGCATTATGTTTAGATAACAGTGCAGACGATGTTTTATCTCCAAATGGTAATAGTATTTTACATGACTCATCGATTATTTAGATTGACAGCTAAATATCCCTGAAATAGACATGATCGACGTATGTCTATGCTGAACTTTACTCAGTAATTTGAATCTTAGATGAAATCATTTTATTTTCATTTGTTCTATTTCATCAGTTGTCTCTCCAAAAATATTTTCATTACATTTTCTGGATAATATTGTGATCATAATATAGATAACCATTTCATTCATATACAAATTTATGTTGTTCTAAAACATTTGAACAGGAATACCTGAATACTGTTTGGTTTACTGTGTACTTTTTATCATCCTCGATAATCCAGCGATAATTCTCTACCTGGTTCCTTGGCCTCGTTCCGCGTGCGCTACAGTAGCGCACTCGGAACGAGGCCAGGGAACCAGGTTGCCAACTAGATCAGCGGTTATTCAATGAGGTCAAGGTCGTATGTGAATGTGAAAAAGGGTCTATAGGGTATATTCTAGAAAAAAATATTGATACGGTAATAGCTTGATTTTGGCAGCTACTTTCACGGTATTAAAATTATGCCACCCTACCTTGTGTGTAATGACATATATCCCATGGAAAATACACTGTAGATTTATCGAACTTAACAATTAATACATCACGATTTAACTCTTATTTCCAACAAATACGTAGTGTTAGTTCGTTCGGGTAGTTCATATTTTCCATTTGAATTTTCCAAGAATTCAAAAATTTGACGAGTGATGATAAAGATCATCTTTCTTTGAATCATTGCCGTCCTTTCACAGTGTCAGTGTAGAGAAGATTGTCACAGTGACATAAGTTCATGGAACATAGATTATGTGTTATTCAACTTGTTGCATGTACATGTATACCCATAACAAGTTTCACTTGGGAACTTAGTTGAGCAAATTGTAACAAAGGCCCCTAGTCTTGAATTCTGGCTCTGACGCCGATATCCATATCCAATGTGTTTCTTCTCAATTAGGAAGTGATGTGGAAGAGGTTGACAAAGAATGAAGATGTGAACAACAATGTGGAAAGAGTTAACCCTCATAGAATCAAAACTTAGGTACCAGAAGTGTTATTGCCAGAATCTTCATAAGATGTTCCTCTGTTAAATTCAGAGCTACATCTGCCCATTTCGACTGTTCCGATGTTGCAAGACCGCTGAGTGTTACTCTCACAACAGTTGAACATGGAGCGGAGAACTCGACGGTAGGATTTGAAACCGTACAGAAGTAGAGGCAGGTTCAAGATAACAAACAGGTAGCTTATGATTTGAAAGACGTTCTTAACAAGAAACAGATTGTCTCTGAGTTCGAAATCTGGTAATTGCACCATCACAAGGTCAAGGACATCGGATGTGAATGCAGTCAGGAGGGAAGCAAACACCAAGAAGAAAATGACCTTAGCTTGCCTGATGAAGTTTCTTGAAGCGGACTGGTTGATACAAGCTTGATCACCATGATTGATTTGGATTCTGATCCTGATAAAGCAGACGACGATGACGACAAACGGAAGGACGTCAGAAACAATGATGAAGGGGATCGTTGCGGGAATGTAGAACCTTGTAGCATAGACCCATATGACCAGAGACAGTTCGTCCATGTCACGGAGCTCCACGAGGAAGATACAGCAGGTATGTATGATGTTGAAGGTCCAGGAGAAGAGGAGGAAGATGAGGAAGTAGCGTGTCCTGCAGTGAATCTTGTAGTAGATTGGATGGCAGATGGCAAGATGGAGCGTGAACAGCAAAATGGTTAAAGTGTGCATTATCTCGGCTCTGTTGAGGACGTAGATACATTTCTGGGCGAAAAATGTTTTTTCGATGAAGAACCTGTTACCTGTAGCCATAGAGATGCTTAAGAGGATAAAAGAGATGCCAAAACACATTTCTGCTATAGTGCTGTTCAGGAGGAACCGGGAGGGAATATCCTTCAGCTTGTTGGACTTGCAGATGAGGATGATAATAAGCACACACCCAAGTACCTGTACAACGTCAAGGATGCTTAACCATGGGTTGGACAAGACGAATTGAAAGGGTCCAACACATTCTGCCCAAAAGAGTTACTCATGTTGTCTTTGAAACTTTCATCCAAGGATTTGCTGGAATTTAACATCTCGCTCATTTTGTTGTTGTTAGAGTTGGATGTTGTATATGTAATATTTGGAGCAACAGTTGTAACATCCGAACATCATCTCATGACAGAAATAGATGGCAAATAATCTCTGATATGTTCCTGCTTGACAGACTAGTATGACAACGATACTACCGTGCACGTCAGGTCTCCTCCTGTTTATGCTATTATAACACGTGTATCATTTCAAAGGCAGTCTCACATTTATATGTAATAGTGTATACTCATTGGAAGAACATTTCATCTAGACTGCCCCTCCCCTCAGAGTAGTCAAACCACGCCCACATCATACCAGCATGATATTACAGTTGCCAAGAAACAAATTCATCAGTCACTGCTAGGAACGATAATAAATCGGGCTACATCACAAATGGATTTTGTGACTTTTCATTTTCATTACATTGTGGATTACAATATTGTGAAGACAAATAAGCAATAATATGTTTGATTATGCCAAGTCTGTTTACGTGTGCATATAAATGATATTATGTTCATGCTGTTATTTCACTTACATGTTTTAAATATAGTCATGCCCATTAAACCATACAGCATTATGGAGCAGTCTTTATTTAGTCTGCGATGGTTTTGTTTTTATCATATTTCATTCATCAGAAAAGGATTGGGTACAAGTTATACAACTTTATACAACTAATATGTACATTAAGTATTATTTACATTCATTTAACAAGATGGACAGAAGAGATACAGGTAGAAACACAAAAGTGATACAATGATATTAGGAACCTTTTTGTTTGACTTATGTAGGTTTGAACAATTTTGAATATTAACGGATTTATATGAATATTCAGATCAGCATTGCCACGCAAAAGTAAGTCACAAGTGTTGTACAGATTGGTAACACTGCGTAAATTTGCCATGATGACAGTTCTTTCTAAACTATATATTATTTATTTCATTTATCAAATAAGTATCGATAAAAATTCTCACAATTATTTCAAAATGCATAGCAGTGTTTCACAAGGAAATCAACCCTTATAAATTGATCACGAACGATCCTTTGTTTTCCATCGTCAATACCAGCATGAATAAGAATGTTGTCTCAGCAAAATCATATATATTGTTAGGCCTTAAAAAAATTAATTTGTCTCTGGTTTCCGCCCGCGTCAGTTTCAAACCCCCGCATCAAGCCTTTTTTCCGTATTTTTACAAGGGTAAAATTTGAAATGTAGTCCCCTTGCCCCTCGTCTCTATCTGTGAAGGCCTTCAAAGACGCAGTGATAAAGTGATTTAAAGTTTATATATTTGTTACAAATTCTGTTGAATTTTTTCATATTTGATAATAAAAAAAAATAATGGAAATTAAAAAAAGTCCGCGTCATCGCATCAATTTTTGCCTGCAAGCAAGACTAGAAACATTTTTATATTTTTTTTGGGCCTTACATTTTTTAAATATTTGATATTCACTTTTATAGCATCTTACTATATTCAAGTGGGAAATATGAAGAATTTATTGTACAATTAAATAATTCATGCTTTCTTAATAAAGATTAATAACGAGTACATGTCTGAAAAAGGATACGTTTAATAAACGATTATGCCATTTGTTTGCACGTTCAAGCACATTATGTATAAATTGGTCAACTCCTGCAGTTCTTGAGCAATCGGAAAATCAAGGCAAAAGTTCTGAGCAAAGTTTTGTCCACAACCTCTCCATTGCAAAAGGCTGTAGTTAATATTGCCATTTTAGCAATTCTTAAACAGTTGAAAAAAGGTTTGTCCACAAATCAAGATTGGTTGTAGTAGATTCGTAACAATTTCGTAATTACGCGTTCGTAAGTCTTCCCTGATCATGTGGTGATTTGAAAGATTGGGACTCAATAATAATTCTGCAACAAATCTAACCACACAAGAAGAAAATGGAATAAAGAGGCAAGTGGTTCCTGAATCCACTGACCAATTCTGAATCTGATACGACTGCAGCTCATTTGGTTTCAAAGAGGTACAAATACAAACAGTGTAGACCCTTTAATAAACACTGACGTTAAAATCTAAAATGTAATCATACACCACATAATCATATATCCAGAATATTCATTTGTCACGGAGTGTGTCAACACAAACAATTAAGAAATGGAAATGTCCACATATAGCATCTTTAAATAACCAGGAAATAATCAGAAATTTCCACTTACTATGTGGAAACTTCCTTTTAGCTCTTTGAATCATATCTCTCATTTTTGTAAACGTGATACAACAGCCCCGATTTATTATGGTCACATCACTATGCTACAAGTAACAAGGAACCAATAAACCCTATTAAATGCTACCCATATTGGAAGACATGGCTCACAATAGCTTCATTAGAAGATGCATGACAATACCTATAAAACAGGATAAACACAAACTAATAGTCAAGACGAAATCTGTTATCTCCACACAATATGACTAATGATTCGGTTAACAGCCGCGAACGGATGAAGCTGATTAACATTATCTGTAGAACGTATACATACGTCAGATTAATAACTGCAATATGATTCAATAATCAATAGCAAGACAAAGAACAGGGAGGATAACTACAACCCTCATCACGACGTCATTATGGCGACTTTGTTCAAGCATTAGTCATTTTGATGACATGCTCTGTTATCATCAAACTGAATTTATGTTTGTATAAACATGCTCACCATGTCCATCTGGCTTCTGCTTGCTTTGTTTACTGTAATAACAACCAATCAGTATGTACATCAACATATTCCTTTGTATAAACCTAGTTATTTATGTCTTAGTACATCAAACTATTCACTTGTGTAAACTATTCTTAATCTATGTATATATTCTCTATACAATCATGTCCAGCATCACTTGCTTGATAACGGTGTTAGTATCTACACCGAAACGTCGCATTTCATGCAATAAAGAAGTTGACTATCCATAAGAACTTGTTCTTCTTCTCAATGCCTCTCAAAGGAGTGAATTTATACTGCTAAACTTTTGAATCGCAAGTTGAGGTGTTTTGGTTAAAGGTTCTTGAGCCATTAGTTACCATTTTATCCATTTAAACGTTTGTCATGAATTTTGTTACTAAATCTTGATCTAAACTAATGTAATAAAATATATACAGTGGTTTTAAGCGAGGACAAATGGATCTGCCGCATATGTAGCTTATTGTATTGATTACAGAGAAAAAAATGCCAGGAGTCATTACTGAAATTTCATTAATTACTGCTGATACATAAAGCTTCAGGAGAAGTTAGAGGTAAACATGAATATAAGAAAAAATGCAATAGATAGAAAACCAGTGGGCTAAGAAGTCGGCCAGATTAACGTTTTCATGAAACTATCTGCTAAAATTTAAACGTAGTGTATGTCTCTAAGTTCATTTTAAAAATAACCCATGTTAAAATTTGAAACTATTATTTCAATTTTTGACATTTATTCTGAACGAAAATGACTCATGGATTTGGTGATATATGTCTTGAGTACAAAAACCTGTTTAACAGTCTTTAAAAAAATTCAAATTAGGTTTTTGAATTATCGCGGTAGAAAAGGTAGATTGTACTGAGTCAGTCAGCTTTAAAGGGACATTAGCACGTTTTTTGGTAATTTTTTTATTTACATTTGTTCACTGATAATTGTAAGTTAATGCTAAATTTATTATTTTGACAGTGTCAAAAATCTCATTACACATGTACAAGCCAATCTTCCACAGTCAGAGGACAAAGTATGAAGATTCACCCTAAAATTCTTTGGCGGCGATTTTATGTGAACACCTTTACTTCATTTTGTGAAAGAACAAGGAATCGCATAGCTGAACTTTACGTTATAAATTTGAATTATTACTGCTCCATTTAGTTAAAATACATCGTCTTTCAATTGGAACAATTAATTTTCATTTTCATGACATCTCCTTATATTGCAACTTAAAACGTGCTACTGCCCCTTTAAATCGCCATGTTGATCATCATTATTTAATCAAGTGATGTGATGTGACGAGTCCTTGAGTCCAAGCCCCAACTTGGGCATGAATACTCAACTTCCCATTTTCCTGACATCGCCTTACATTCCCCCTATTTTACTGTCTCGAGTGTTCTTTTAACATTCATGTAATCCCCAATCCTTCAGCTATAGGCCTATAACTTCGAGTTTCATCTGCAAGTAGTTTCAAAGGAGAAGATTCACAAAGGTGCTTGGGGTCCGGAAGTTCTAAAAGCAATCAATATGGCGGAAAAGACCTACGACTTCGTCATAGTTTTACTTTTTTCTTAAAATATTATTGTGCATGTTGATAGGCTCTAAGTGCATTTTGAAACATATAGCCTATGTAAATCTATATAAGTTAACTTTATTTTTCTGTAAACTTTGAGTCTTGTTCGATGTTTCAATAATATGATTTAAATACCATTTTATCTCATGTTCCTGAAAAATTATACAATTTCACAGTCCAACTTCTTGAGGTTTCTCCCGTTGAAAATGCTATATGGTCATCCGAATTTGAAGTTCGTAGCTCAGTATAAGGGTTCTGAGTTTCCTTATAACATTCGTGTAATCCACAATGCCTCAGTTCTCTAATCATGAGATGCACAACGTGTTTGAGGTAAAGATTCTCTCTAAGAAGGAGCTTGAAGTCCTGGCATTCCGAAGAGTGTGAATACCAATATTGCACCGAAACCAATTGACCTACGACCTTTGCTTGGAATGTTATTATATCTTTATTGTATATATGTATACAGCTGGTATACCTTAAGTTTGTTCACTTGCTCGTGATCTTAGTGCAAATATCATGTTAATTGGGTTTCATTTTGATGTTCATAAAATAACTCCAGGACCACATACAAAAGATCATCAAAGACGTTACAAATAACATGATATTTGCACTAGAATACGAAGGTAAGTGTACAACAGCTGTAAGATATCGAACGAGCTTCCTCTTTCATATCAAGTTGATGTCTCAAGTGAAATAATTTTGCTTTGTCGCGAACTGTTCAAATGTTGTCTAAAGAGTATTCAGTTGTCATTAAATCTAACAAGCAATGATTTCTGTGTCCTTTTGGAGCGACACAGCAAATTCACAAGCATGTTTGTGTTGATTATGAAACCTTTCGTTTTTTATAAATGAGCCTGGCGATATCAGTTAGATTTATAATCGATTTCTTTTGTCCTCCGATGTATTCCTTATCAATGTTGTAGATAATATTCATAACTGAAATTTGAAGTATGACTCAAATTCACTCAGTGTCATTCAAAATTTGTGAATGAAAACTCGTTCGTTTTATGAATGAATAAAGTAGTCCGGACAATATCAAAGTTCACCGCTGGCCAATCAGATCACTTAGAGGTGTTATGACCGATATGTGTCATAACAAATTGTGATGAAACCCATTCACGAAGTAACACGATGTTAATAAATTATTTTATCTCTTTAATCTAAATCTTTAGGTTAATGTTGAAAAATTCACCCAGGTTAAATTTTAGAACTGGACTTTTAATGTGTCGACCGAATTGGCCGAAAAGACAACTGGAGTGGTAAAAGCAAAGGCAAATATTGCTGCAAAAACTTTTACTAAATCTACACAAAATTCCTTGAATAAAATAAAACAAAATAAAAGACGCCAATTACAATAATTGGATTATTATTATATACGTTTGGATTCCTGTGGTCATTTTTGAGTGATGATTTTTTACTCAAATGATAGATAAATAAACTGCAAAAAAGTTTCTCGTACATTTATGCTAGTTTCATGAGTTAGTGTCCGTTTGATAAATGGAAAATACAATCTTTATAACTAACCACAACAAACGCTTGGGTACTTGACCTATTTGAACTGAATCAGTGATTCATTCGTTTATCAGTGGAGTTATCTGAACTCTGTGGCCTGGTCACGTGGTCAATGGAGCGTCTTCAAACCGGAAGTGTTCTTACCAAACAGTGCGTCATTCAATCATAAGGATGTCAACGACTTAGTACATATACGTGACCGTATTCGTTTCATCTGAACATTGATGTTTTCATTTGATTTACATTTGAAAAATCTTAAAAATCTTAAATTTTATCCATTCATTCAAACATTTTGTATTTACGCTCCCTTTTTACCGTTTTTCTATTCAATCTACATTTAGAATTGAATATGGCGATCTTCCCGTTCATTATTGTATATTTAAAGGATATCATATGAGTTGCCATGACATACTATGAATACCACACGAGTGCCTAAATATTAGTATTTGCCGAGTAAGAGCGAGGGATAAATAGATATTAATGCACGAGTGTCGTAAACACAGTACGTCACGGCATGAATATGATATTCGCGAAATTAAAAAAAACCTTAAAATGTGCTTCAAAAACGTATGAATCAGCTTCCGTCGGCACACATATATGTAATGTCATGGGCAATCCGTGACGTTTAAATGAAAAGTGATATTTTGCCCTATAGCACCATTTAAAAAACTCGAAATGACTTAACACGTAGGTAATTTATGTAACAAGAGAAAAAACAAACTAAGATAACAAATACGTTATCAGTGTGTAGGAAAAGTTATTCTTTCAATTTGTAAATATTTGAAATTGTTGACTATAAAATAGACGTTTTATATAAAACTGTGCTAAGAACATTGACGTAAGTAGTTTTGCTATGTCTATTTTCAGTCCTCATGTCCCTTGTAAGATAATACAAAATATGTATTTGTGGATAGTACATTACCATCTATTTTCTGTTCATCTGTTTTACTTTTGGATTTTCCATTAGTAAAGAGACAAAGCACGACTGTTTTTTCTCATTATATATATACGCTTTTTTTATACGATCTAACTTATTCTTGATAATTCTTATTATTATGATTTGTTTTTCGTTATTTATATCTAATTGAAAAACGTGTTTAAAGGTTTTGACAATTTCAAAACATTTTCGGTATGATCATGACATACATGTAAAACCATTTCAAAATTACTGTTCTTAAGAAAGCACAGCTCGAAACAGAGCTCGAAAACTATAATTAAATAATTTTGTGAAAGTGTTTATAAATTAAGTTCTTTTATAAAATACGATATTGTTGAATTCAATTGATATTCATGAATGATTTCAAGGCTAAAAAGATATTCAGCCTTTGCGTGACATTTTCTTTTATGTTCTATTATTTACAGCTTTTCTTAACGATAGGGGGTGTTAAACATAATTGGAAATGGTTTGTTTGCAGTTTATTATGCCTACATCTATGTGGGATTCACACTCGCGTTAACAAATGTAGTTGAACCTAGTTTATTGGACATAACCACAACATTCTAACGTTATGAAATTTTGTGTAGGTTACGTAACTACGTAAAACGACGTTTCAATGTTCACTACATTAGCTAAGTTATGCTAAGTAACAGAACGACGGAGTACGGCATTGTATCACGTGTGAACTACGTTCATCTAGGCTAGACTACGTTGAGCTACAGTAAAGATCACTTTATATATTGCTTATATTGAATATTGCTAAATACAAAAATTATATTTGGTTATTTTTAGTGTTTCTTATAAAATTCCATGGTCTAAGTCTGTTCTGGTAAATAGAGTGTTTTTTTACAGTTACGTGTTTTGGAAGGAGAAATAAGACCATTTTATAAATCCTTGATTTTAAGATAATTAATCTTAATTCAATGCATTATTTTGATATATTGTGTTACCAGCAATAGTATGTTGTTACAGGGGCTGTAGTATGTTTAGGGGGAATATAAGGTGATGTCAGGAAAATGTAAATATATGGTTCCAATTGAAAGACAATGTATCTAAACTAAGTGAAGCAGTAATAATTCAAACATAAAACGTAAAGTTTAGCCATGCGATTCCTTTTTCTTACACAAAATGAATTAAAGGTGTTCACAAAAAAAATGGCCGCCAATGGATTTTATGTGAATCCTCATACTTTGTCCTCTGACTATGGGTGATTGGCTTGCGTAATGAGATTGTTGAAACTGTCAATATAATACATTTAGCATTAACTTACAATTATAAGTGAAATATTTAAAATATAAAATTATCAAAAAACGTGCTACTGCCCCTTTAAACAGTTTTATATTAGGTTTTGTAAGTTTGAGTTGGATGAAAGCTTTTACTGCTTACATGATGCTTTTTTGGGGGGAATGTTGTAGAAATTATATTTCTATTGGTACTTTATCACTCAGGTTCCAAGTTAGATAGTTATCATAAACAGTACTATATTATGTTATAATCCATAAAGTTGATAGAAAAAACGTCTTTGTTAGGTGCGAAATATTGTTCATTATTATTTTGTTTTTGAAAGCACAAGGTGTTGATAATGCAGAACAGTTCTTAACAAAGTTCATATGGTTGTAACTGTCACAAGCATTTTATATTTTCTGAAACTGCCAAATATTCAACAATGTTTTCTGTATGAAAATAGCTAAGCGTTGAAAATAGGTGCGTTGGTAGATTTGATGGATTATCAAGTACACCAAAAACATTGCTATATTTGGAACGATAATTCTTTAGAAAAGGAATAATACTTCACTTGGATGAACCTAGTTAAGTGTGGTTTATCGAAGTTCAGCATATTAGTACTTACTGAAGTGCAGTTTTATGTTGAATAACTTACTTCAACGTCAATGACGTAATTTAAAAGTTTATATTACGTAGGCGGACGTACTAAAATCTACTTTGCTGTACTTAAACGGAAATGAAGCCAATGTAGGTCACGTAAATTATCTGTACGAGAACTATTCGCTGCATAATCAGTAAGATAAGCACTGGTAATGATAAATATACAGATCAACCACAATTTATTTTCTCCATGTTATCGTAAATAAATTCATTTAAAATTGAGAATGCAGGCGATGCAATTCGCTTCCAGATCAATAGGATAACCATCACTAGGATTTTGGTTAAACCTACAATCCACTTTTCCATTCGACTTTCACCCCCATTTGGACGTTAAAACATTCAGTATAAATACACTCTTCTGTGAGAAAAATTCATTGAAATATAAAAAGATAATTCGATAAAAGGAATTGCATGATGCATACAGATATCAACCACAATTTCTCTTGTACTGTCTCCATGTTTTTCACGTTATTAAATGCATTTCAAAGCATAACCCGTACAAAAACTCATGCCCATATCACCTGAGGCAGCTCCACTGGCTTCCTGTCAGACATCGCATAAGCTACCAGATCCTCTGTCTCATCTACGCTACTCAGCTCCTGCTTATCTTAAAGGGACAGTAGCACGTTTAAGGGGGAATATACCCGAATATAAGTCAGGAAAATGAAAATAATAAATAATAATAATAATAATAATGGATATTTATAATGCGCAATTTATCCACACACGAATGCATGCTCAATGCGCTTAACAAATAAAACATGGAGAGATAAGGAGTGCTTGATGAAGTTAACACTCATAGGATAGTTTGAAGAGGTGGGTTTTGAGGTGAGCTTTGAAACTGTCGAGAGTTGGCAAGAGTTTCAGTTCAAGTGGTAGGGGATTCCATAGTTTGCTTGCTGCGTAGTCGAAAGCTTTTGTGCCGGCTTGGAGATTGCGTGATGGGATGGTTAGCAGTTGCTGATCTTGTGATCTCAGAGAACGTCCGGGAACATAGATGGAGAGAAGTTCAGTGAGGTAGTCGGGTGCTCGGCCATGGAGACAGTTAAAAACAATACATAGCATTTTATATTCTATTCTTGCTTTAACTGGCAGCCAGTGTAGCAACTGAAGAACTGGTGTAATATGGCTTCTCTTAGATGTTAGACAGATAATGCGGGCGGCAGTATTTTGATTTTTTTGCAGTCTATGCAACTGTTCCTGGGTAATACCAACAAGCAAACTGTTGCAATAGTCCAATCTCGATAGGACAAGTGATCGGACTAAAGTTTCAGCACTTTCCATAGTGATGTATTTTCTGATTTGTCCTATTGCACGCAAATGAAAATAGCAAGTTTGGCAGTCCATAGAAAGTTCTGAATCGAGCATAACACCGAGGATTTTGACAGGGGACTGTGCTTCAATTGTGGATGATCCACTGGATATGGTATATATTGAGGCTTTCTTGAGGCGTTGTTTCGTACCAAATATTGCGAGTTCAGTTTTGTCCATGTTTAACTTAAGTTTTTGTGAGAACATCCATGAGTTGATATGCAGTGTACAATCTTCGATTTGATTGAAGTCATTAGGGCAACTCTTGACTGAGAATCTTTTCAGTAACTGTGAGTCATCTGCGTATGAATAGTGCTGTATATTGAACTTCCGAGGAATATGAGCAAGTTCATTGACATACACAAGGAACAGCACTGGTCCCAAAACAGATCCTTGAGGAACCCCACACGTCAGGGCAGTTTGTGGAGATCTCTGGCCATCAATGGCGACTACTTGAGTTCTGTCTTGCAGGTAGCTTGAGAACCACTGGAGCGCAGTTCCACTGATGCCTATATGAAATTCCAATATTTTCAGAAGTATCCCATGGTCTACAGTGGTTCCAATTGAAAGACAGTGTATTTAAACTAAAAATGGCCGCCAATGGACTTTATGTGATGCATGAATCTTTATAATTTCCTCTCTGACTATGGATGATTGGTTTTTGTTATAAGATTTTTGACACTATCAAATAATACATTAAAGAGGCAGTAGCACGTTTTTAGGGGGAATATAAGGTGAGTCAGAAAAAGGAAAATAAATGGTTTCAATTGAAAGACAACGTATTTAAACTAAATGGAGCCGTTATAATTCAAATATATGATAGTACGTTTAGTCATGCAATTCCCTTTTCTTACACAAAATGATTTAAAGGTGTTCACATAAAATGGCCGCCGATGGACTTTATGTGAATCTTCATAATGTGCTCTCTGGCTATGGATGATTGGTTTGTGTTATATTTTATTTATATTAGATTTTTGACACTATCAGAAAAATACATTTAGCTTTAACGTACAATTATCAGTTAAAATATGAAATTATAACAAAACGTGCTACTGCCCCTTTAAGGAACTCCATACCTAACACCATTCTTCGCTTTCTTCTTCTCTACTATCTGTTCTTTTCACAGAACTAAACTTGCTAACAGTGCATTTGCTGTGGTTTCACCAACTCTATGGAACACCTTGCCGCAGGAAATAAAATCTTCTGAGAACAAGACATCTTCAAACAGAATTTAAAAACTTGTTTTTAATCAAGCTTATGTTGGATAATAGATGCTATATCAAATGCATTATTATTATTATTTCCATTATTAGTAATCAAGTGATGCAAATTCGCTTAAATTTCAATAAGATAATCAACACTGGCATATTAGCATACCATCCAATCATCTACCAGCCATTTTGTGGATGTAAATACATTCAATATAAACACACTATCTTGTAAGTATTCATTTTAATATAAAATAAATAAGCAACAATAGCATAATACATAAACACATCAACCATAATTTCCTTTTTACTTCATAATTGTTTCTTTAAGGTTGTTTGGTCTGTCACGTGACGTGAATTTCATCATTAAATTGTATCTACGTTGATGTCAAGATGTTCAATTTCTTCATTGATGATACACTCGCGGAAGTTTCTAGGAAGGGACTGCTCTTTGCTTGTGACGTGGTAGAGCTTAAGAGGTTGTGAGTAGAGTCACTTTAGTACACATTAGTCCGGTAGTTTATGAACCATGAATAATGAGGTCAATCGTGTTTATATGGACATCTAGAATTATACCTGAGACAATATTCATTCTTACTCGGAAATAAAATACTGTTCGTCACACCCCCCCACTTTCAGGTGACTTATAATGAGGTATACAGTATGGTGTTGGTATCCATAGATATACATGAGGCTGATTAAGTAACTAAGCACATACAATACAGAAGACACAGCAGAACGGCATATATATAGGGATGTGTGATAAATCTTTACAAATAATTATGTCAATGTAAATATGGCGAAAGGGTTATACTGAACTCTACTACAGCGTACATGTACATAACACCATACCATACCAAATACCATACCATACCAAATACCATACCATACCATACCATACCATACCATACCATACCATACCATACCATACCATACCATACCATACCATACCATACCATACCATATCATACCATACCATGCCATACCATACCATACCATATCATATCATATCATATCATACCATACCATACCATATCATATCATATCATACCATACCATACCATACCATACCATACCATACCATACCATATCATATCATATCATACCACACCGTACCATGCTATTCTTATATTATTTACTATACTACATTACACTACACTATACTATATATACTATACTATACTATACTATACTATACTTTACTATACTATACTATACTATACTATACTATACTATACTATACTATACTATACTATACTATACTATACTATACTATACTTTACTATACTATACTATACTATACTATATATACTATACTATACTATACTATACTTTACTATACTATACTATACTATACTATACTATACTATACTATACTATACTATACTATACTATACTATACTATACTTTACTATACTATACTATACTATACTATACTATATATACTATACTATACTATACTATACTATACTATACTTTACTATACTATACTATACTATACTATACTATACTATACTATACTATACTATACTATACTATACTATACTTTATTATACTATACTATACTATACTATACTATACTATACTATACTATTCTATACTATACTATACTATACTATACTATACTATACTATACTATACTATACTATACTATATATATACTATACTATACTATATTATACTATGCTATACTATACTATACTATACTATACTATACTATACTATACTATACTATACTATACTATACTATACTATACTATACTATACTATATTTTTAAACTCCTGGAGAGGACATTGATACTTCGTCGTGAATGGTAATCATAACAGTGCGTGTATATTTGGAAACAATGCCAAACTTAACCCTACTCAGTTCTATCCATTGTGTGAAAATATGACGCAAAAGACTCATGACCTTGTAACCCGATCACGATAAGCGTACAAGTTGACATAAATAGAGTTGGAACAAATATTTCCTGTTTTAAAATGTCCGTCGCAAGTGTCTCCTTGGATAAAAAACTTTATTCAAAATGTACCTCTGTTCACCCAGCAGGAAATGGGTGACCTTTTAGCGACAATATGTCAGCATTGGTTAGTCCAGGGATGGACATGTGCGCTTATTAATATTATTATCTCTGTTATATACCAATGGGGTTAACAGTTCCTTGTTGGTTCACTAAGAGCTGAGGATATATGTATATGATAATACCTACAGCGACGTCTGTGGTACGGTGTTATGTAGAAGAGGCCATGCTTCTATCTTATTGAGGTTAGCTATTAAAGGGGCAGTAGCACGTTTTTTGATAATTGTATATTTTAATTATTTCACTTATAAGTGTAAGTTAATGCTAAATGTATTATATTGACAGTATCTAAAATCTCATTACACAAGCCAATCCCCCATAGTCAGAGGACAAAGTATGAGGATTCACATAAAATCCATTGGCGGCCATTTTTAGTGAACACCTTTAATTCAGTTTGTGTCAGAAAAAGGATCCGCATGGCTAAACTTTACATTATATATTTTAATTATTACTGCTACATTTAGTTGAATACATTGTCTTTCAATTGGAATAATTTACTTTCCTGACATCACCTCATATTGCCCCTAAAAATTTGCTACTGCCCCTTTAATGCTTGACAATGTTACAAAATCTCCATTTAGGAAGTCGTGTCATCAGTTTTGATTCATATCTTGACTTGAATAATTATATACAAGGACGCCTTTGTTTACTAACATTTCTAATTAAATATGGTTCATTATGACGAAATATGTTTCCTCTTCAATTGCCAAATCTCGTATAGTCACACAGAATTGTGTCATATATTGAGAGGTAACGTGATGCAGTGATAAATCTGTTTCATCGCTAGTTTAATTTCATTTGGTCGTGATATGTATATGTTCCTGGAGGATGATGTATACATATATACAGATATGACGTAACTAGTTTCTTCCGCTAAGATCAGTCATAACTAATTAAATCGAGATATTTGTTCTAATTGAAGCTCACTATGACGTAATGATGTAAGATGTTTCAAGGAGTTCCCTTGAGAAAGACAATACTTGATAGGAGCATCTTTTGTCAAATTACAAATGTCGTGATATGTTGAGCTCTTAATTACTCCATTTCAATTTTGTGTAGTCAGTCTTTGTTGATTCACTGTACAAGTTTGAAATCGACTTGATTTTAGATTCGCATTCTCCTCCCTGTCCCCTTCTATGAACTATCTTTGCTGTTAAAGACTGAAATCGACCTTATGTTAGATTCACCTTTGCTGTGTGAGGATGATCAATTGTACAGTATCAATGACTTATTATAGCCCCTCACTTAACGTTAGGAAATTAATTTATCTCTCTACAACGATACTTTACAGAAAAACAGAGTGAGGGATGCATTGTAAAGAAACGAGGATGAATTGTCAATTTCAGGGGTTTTCTCGGGTTTACTATAACGAAAATGATTCATTCTGTTCAATGCGATTATCATTATATCATTGTTTTACGATTTCTCCTTGAAGCCTAATATAGCCTAATGGTCAAGACAAATGCCTTCTCTGCAAAGAGCAGTCATGGATAAGCCCGTGAACATTTTGACCATAAGCTGATCATAAGCTGGCATAATATTTTCCCCTTCTTTCTTACTCGTATTCTAATTATGAAGAAGGAGAGATTCCTTGATAGATTACATCTTAATACTTTTATTTCTGGGCCAGGAATGAAAAGCAATGATGTCGGTTATAGTACAATGTGGATAAAGTGCCTTGCCGAGGTCACTGTTTTGTGATTTCTCCATCGAAATTTCAACCTTGACCTTTAGCATGAGAGGCCCACATGATAACAACCACCCCGCTGCGCCTAAATGAAACCTTTAATAACTTAAATATTCATAAAAGTCCAACTGACGTATTTTTCTGAAAAGAACAATTTAAGGAGAGGCTCATAACATTGTTGTTTAAGTACAGCGACAATGAATCACTGTGTGAACTCTCCTCCTTGTCCCCTTACATGAACCATCTTTGCTGTTAAAGACTGAAAAATTGCACGCTTGAGAGTTATCAACTCAGAACTCAAGTCACAGAGATAATCTCAGTTAATCAACAATAAAGTCGTCTTTTCATCTTTTATTTCAATAACTTTTTGTTGGAGGCCATCCTGCAATTGACACGGAAATAGTTTTACTCTTTTCACAATTTCACGATCGGCTAAGTGTTTATAACATTATAAGATTTAAAACAAAATATGTATAAGGGAGTTCGGGAAAACTTAACAAGAGTCATCAGAAGATATATATATCCCACCGGTTCCACATGATCGTAAGATGTAAACCTTTGAAAGATAATTGCAAATTTTTAAAGCAAGGTTCATAATAGTATAAGGTTATATATATGAAGCGAAACCTTTCATGAACAGAGTCCAAATAAGAGCCGTTTCCATGGAAATGATAAAAAATAAAATTTTCAGAAATGTGAAAATATCAAAAGGCACCAATTCAGTAGGTGGGCAATACACATGTAAAGTTTAAGAAAGATATGTGGACCGGTTTTTGAGTTCTGCTCCGGAAACGAAACCGTTCATGAACAGAGTCCATAGAAGAGCCGTTTCCATGGAAATAATAAAAAATAAAATTTACAGAAATGTGAAAATATCAAAAGGCACCACTTCAGTAGGTGGGCAATACACATGTAAAGTTTCAGAAAGATATGTGGACCGGTTTTTGAGTTCTGCTCCGGAAACGAAATGATTACGGACGGACGGACATACAGACGGACAGGGTGATGACTATATCCCACGGTATTAAATACCGGTGGGATAAAAAGGACGTAACAGTGGTGTAAACCAAGGACATTTTGAGACTCATGAAGTGAAAATATTTTATGTCAATCCAAAGGGGGTCGACTCAAAAGCACATCGCATTCTTCACAGAAAAACTTCGTTTTTGACAAATTCGTTATTTGAATCATATATAAATTTTCTTTGAAGATAAAACAAAAGCTTTTGAAATGATACACTGTAAAAGTGATGTTTAGATTTTAAACACGTGTTAAACTTGTTTAGGATTGTGTTTAGATCCTAAACTGATAACAGTTAAACAAGTTTAATATCTGAAAGTGTTTAGAAACATTGTAGTAATTGTTGATAATACATTAACAAAGCAAAACGAATCGATTGTATCATCTCACAGCTTACGAAAACTGTTTCTAAAACAATTGTCATATATGGTTGGTGAAAAATTAGATCCTCTTTGAAAGGCAGTAGCACGTTGTTAGGGGGATGTTTTAGGTCATGTCAGGAAAATGAAAACATATCACACGAATTTTTTTCCTAAAACAATTGTCATATATGTTTGGTAAAAAATTAGAGTCGTTTGATTTTAGGTTAAGTAGGATTTGGTAAGTACACGTTTGTTTTTCAGTCTATCGATTAACTAGTACATATAGTAGAAGGAACATTATCCAAAAGTTTTGTATCCAGATCCAATTCACTTCGCTTTTTGAATAATATGAATTTAAATTTGAATTTGACGGTATGGAGTTCGTATTCAGAAAAAAGTAAATGAGCTAAAGCGATGCGAAGAAACAATATTGAAAAGCTTATGATATATTTTAGTTTGTCTGGACAACTGTTTTACTATACAATGTTGATTAGCTTTAAAATGATAAAATAAATCAAAGTACATATCGAAGTTTGTTTCAATTAAAGATACATGCGATGTGTTAAGTTATGGCACTTTTACAATAATACATATTAGAAGTAGTTTGAATAAAATAATTGGTGTCTGGTTAATGGTGTGTCAACATATCTTTGTATAATGTAGGCAGCGGTAAGAAAGGGAGTTTAAAATTTCAAAATACTATGTTTAAAATGTCGTCAAAATGTTTAAACTAGGCATTTTCACATATATAGAATAGGTCTTCTTTGTTGATGAACATTTGTGTTACATCCGAATTAATTTGGGAACAATTTATGAAAATGAAATTTCATTTTTTTTTAAAGTTTTAGAATACGACATAAATTTTTTAAATATTTCTGATTGAAAATTTTAATAAGATAAACTCAACTGAAGTGAACTTTATTTCGCCTGTCAGTTTATTTTCACGCAACAGTCGAAACCTCTCGCATCAAATGACACTATTGATATAGGTTGATTTAGAAGAAGAAGAATATAAGAAGAATAATAGTTTATTACAAAAAGGTGTCACGCCCTGAAACAGGGCCCGGCCTACACAGGCCTATGAGACACTAATTAATATTTTTCAAATTCCTTAAAAATAAAATATAAAATACCATACAATAAACCATATCAATACATATATACAAACATACAGGCTTACAAGCATACATACATCCATTAATACATCCATACATTGAAACATACCTTGACACACCCATACGTTAGTACATTAGTATGTTAGCACATATATACATACAGTACATACATACATACATCCATACATTAGTACATGTATACAATACATACATATACGCACATACCCATACATTAGTACATTAGTGCATTAGTACCTGCCTACACCATATATGCCTATATGTGACCCCCTCCAACCCACACAGTAGCTCTTTAATACAATCTTTAATTACTCTGTAAATAACAAGAAACTAACGAAGTCGCGGGTCAACCAAACGAACCCCAAGTGCAAATGAGGTCATGGTTAAAATTAAATGGTGTTGTAATATGCCCACAAAGCACCGTCCGTTCACTCGTTAGATTAGTTCCGCCAAACCGACAAACCTCCCAGTGACTAACTGTCATTAGGAACGGTAGCTGCTACATCCGGGCATTCGACTATATAAATCTTGATTCATTCAAAGAGCTCATAAATCTTATTTATGCGTACATCGCTCAACATAATTTATATTCTTAAGTATTTATTATCATATGGTTGTCTAAGTTATTGTGTAGAAATGGCATCGAAGACAATTGTGAATTTATCTGTTTTGGTAAGTATGAACATTATTTCATTTAATTTATAGAACATTTGAATTTCAATTTCTTTAAGTGAAATAGCATGGTAGATTGTTTTAAATGACTTAAATTCCTGATGAACTAGATGTTTAAAAAGATGATTATATTCAAAAAAAATCCTTTACAAGAAAGCGGTAATATAAATGGTTTGTTCAGGATACCGCAACAAGTTAAACAATCTTCAAAACCATTTTATCGTTAGATGTGTTGCAAAACTGAATTTTCACATTTGTGTCCGTTATTAAACCAAATAACGATACATACTTGAAGTTCAGTTCTGGGCAGACTGAGTTGACAAAGTGTTTTAAGTGTTTCAAGTGCTGTAGCGTAATAATTAAGTGCAACACGATTCGCGATGTCAACGTGAACCAGAAAGTTTTTAAAAACATGACCCTGGAAAGAAAAAACAATGCAGTAGTTGAAGTAAGAATGATTTTAATCATCAGCATTTGCTGTATGGATCTCAGGGAGATGAACATGAAACCAAACAATATGAACAGATATTTTAGCATTAACCATTTATTATTAAAGGAGTAATTTTTATGTTGACATTACGAACAATAAGCTATGATTCATAAGTGTCTGATAATTATTCTCGAAAATCAGGATCGGGCGAGTATATGATAAATAACAATCGAGTAAATTGGCTATGCTTGCTTTATGGTACGTGGCTGAATTAAAATAAATTATATAAGTGTTTAAACAAATACGTAATCAATGCATCTAAACAGTTTCAAATTTTATGCTTTAGAATAATACTTAAATACAAACAAAAGAGAAAGGATTTGGAATCGAAATTGTTCATCGGCCTAATCTTAAAATTGACTGTCGTGGTCCGTTAAGACGGAAAATAGTAATAACGACTATATTATCATCGCAATTTTGAACGATCCCTTGTTATTATTGTAGAGTCACTTGCAAATAAGTTTAACCATTTGAATACAAGTTTATGTTAATATGTTCTGTGGACACAAATTCGACAAATATAAAGTTTGATTGTTCTTTTTGTAGGTTCTTTGTCTCCCGCTTGTACTGTGCCGCCCACAAAATACTACCGATGGCAGACTGAAGCCGAAATATCCGCCCTCTGACGTCACATTCTACTCACGTGACCTGAAACTGAACATGACAATTGATGAACTGATATCTCTGCAACTAGGAGACATAGAAGGTACCATCACATGCCTTACCGACAAATATTCACATTTTGATCATTCTTAACAAATGCGATGAATATGCATGTACAAATAATGTAGGGTTTGTGACCAATATAACTATCGATAATATGTGTTGTTTAAGATTTATGTTAGTATCATTATAATAATAACCTTCATCATCATTTTCATCATCGTCGTTGTCGTCATCAATATGTATTATCATATTATTTAATTTTCGAACTGAGAGTATCGGTTCTATATTCGATATCTTATTAAACACCTTATGAACGAAACGTAAATTTTACTTTGAACTGATCATCAATAATCATGAAATATTTGTCGGAGTTACCTCAACATAAGCACCAATTTCAGGTACAGCCAACAAGCTGATGGATGTGGGAGTAGGAGGGGGAGGAGGATCTATACTAGTTGAGCTGGATATTCTACTAACTACAAAGCAATATGCAGCGTTCTTTCCGCCCCCAAGGTGAGAACAAATTATATGCTGAAAAACAAAAATTACGGACCACGGCAAAATTAAACATTGAAGCATCATGTTGATCCGCATGCGATCAAGAGAATATTTAATATGCAGAGTCTATCCGCCCCAAGTTGAGAACAAATTATATGCTGAAAAACAAAAATTACGGACCACGGCAAAATTAAACATTGAAGCATCATGTTGATCCGCATGCGATCAAGAGAATATTTTACATGCAGAGTCTATCCGCCCCAAGTTGAGAACAAATTATATGCTGAAAAACAAAAATTACGGACCACGGCAAAATTAAACATTGAAGCATCATGTTGATCCGCATGCGATCAAGAGAATATTTAATATGCAGAGTCTATCCGCCCCAAGTTGAGAACAAATTATATGCTGAAAAACAAAAATTACGGACCACGGCAAAATTAAACATTGAAGCATCATGTTGATCCACATGCGATCAAGAGAATATTTTACATGCAGAGTCTATCCGCCCCAAGTTGATAACAAATTATATGCTGAAAAACAAAAATAACGGACCACGGCAAAATTAAACATTGAAGCATCATGTTGATCCGCATGCGATCAAGAGAATATTTAATATGCAGAGTCTATCCGCCCCAAGTTGAGAACAAATTATATGCTGAAAAACAAAAATTACGGACCACGGCAAAATTAAACATTGAAGCATCATGTTGATCCGCATGCGATCAAGAGAATATTTAATATGCAGAGTCTATCCGCCCCAAGTTGAGAACAAATTATATGCTGAAAAACAAAAATTACGGACCACGGCAAAATTAAACATTGAAGCAAGTGGATAATCATGTGAACAAGGGAATCGTTCAATGTCAGAAATGGGCTAGTCCTTTATCTATTTTGTTGCAAATATATTATTGTGCTTTTAGTCTGCGACACTCGGTTAGAATGTTGTCCAAATTTGTATATTGATGACTGGCTGATTATTCAATGCCTTTTCATAAAAGATGAACTTACTCAAATGTTACAAGGGCATGTTCTCTATTCGCCTACATCCCGTTTCGCCTACAGTCCGTTGACCACTAGTTAAGCTAACCTCTCCCCTTTGTATTGAACATGGACTCGCCCAGTAGATAGAACTTTTTTGGTGGGACAGGCTCATTATAGGAGTAGGGGTGTGTTTGCTTAGCCTAACGAGCAACCTTGTTTTTTGTATGCGAATCGGGATGTAGGCGAATCTGGATGTAGGCGAATAGAGAACAAACCGTTACAAGTAATCAACATCTGCTATCGACCCTAGTTCAGGCATGAACTAGCATGCATTGGTCACCAAAGGAATTGTTACCTTTTGTTAAAAGCAACTTCCGACATTGCCACCAATGCGCAATGTTACCTAGCTATGTTCGATATTCTAGCAACTTATTTTCGGTGTGAACTATTAAAAACATGCACTTATTTATATTCATGCTTAACAATACATAAACAACGTGTTTCAAACTGTGTTTACATGCAAAAGTAACATCATATCATAATAGTCTTTTTACGTATAAAATATAAAATATAAAATATGTAATATAAAATATAAAATATAAAATAAATAATATATAGTATAATATATACGTTATAATAAAAAATATATACATAAAATATATAATAAATAATTTTGTATTTATCAAATATGTTTATTATATTACAGCAGCAACCCGTCTTATCGTAAGAAGAGGAAGGCGATAAGAAGTTCAGTATATCGGTGGACAAAAGCAGAGATCCCTTTTGTGTTTTCGGTGAACACTTTTAGTAAGTTGTTCTCTTTATTTAATTCTGTTTCTAATTCTCAAAACTAGTTGGAAGAAATAAGATATTCTTATCTAAAGACTTTTTAGCCTTTTAAACATTGATATTATCGATAACGACTATAGAAGAAACGAACGTAAGATTATCGTTTATAGAAACAGTGTTTACTCATGAACGATATTCTTTGTTATTTTGATGATATAATTTGAAATTGAAATGGTGTTGTGCGGAAAGAGAAAGAGGTAATGATTTAAAGCGTTGCGAAAAAACATGGAAAGGCTTATTATATAAAGTTTTCAAATAAAGAAAGTACCAAGTCTCACGAAATTTCGCGAAATTTTCGCGAGAGTTTTGTGAGACTTGGTACTTTCTTATTGGACAATGTTGTGTCTGAGTTTAGCAACACTGGGTTTTTTAGCTTGTGCGACAGCGGTGAATATAACCTGATAGTTATTTCAATACGGATTTATCCAAGGTTATTATGATTTTAAGATACACGAATATACAAGATCAATTATCCTTGTGAAACATTTTGACAATGCAAAATTGCATGGTAAGTTCTCAACTGAATTTCGTTACACATGTGCAACATCCGGAGATACATGTACATGTATTATAGAGGTTTTAAGATATATGAAGAGTAAAGATTTGTTATCTTTGAGAAACATGTTGACAATGCACAAATATCTTTTTCCCACCGGAATTTGGTTACACATGTGCAACATTCAATGATATAATCATGGTTATTTCAAAGTAGTTATTTGTTACATATCTTTAATTTTTTTTCAGATTCTGAGGAAAAGTTCATGATCGAGGAAGCTATGACGGAGTGGGAAAGATACACGTGCATCAAGTTCAAACCCGTGAAGGAAACCGACAAGAATGCCCTTCACTTCATCAACGGCAACTCGTAAGAGCTATATATAGTTGATTTCACCAATAAGATGCATGATTTGGTTTCAAATGTGACATTTTCCAAGCAAGACATTGATTTGTTTTAGATTTATGTTGTTACATTCTTCCAAAAAATATATTATATATGTAAGTTAATGCTTAATGTATTATTATGATAATGTCAAAAATCGCATTTCACAAACCAATCATTCGTAGTAAGCGAACAATTTATAAAAATTCACATAAAGTCCATAGGCGGCCATTTTTGTGTAAACACCTTTTATTCAATTTGTGAAGGAAAAAGGAATCGCATGCCTGAAATTTTCATTACATATTTGATTTATAACTGCTTCATTTAGTTAAAATACATTGTCTTTCAATTGGAACCATTTATTACTATTTTCCTGATATCACCTCATATTCCCCCTAAAAATGTGCTACTGCCCCTTTAACATCACTTCTGTTGTTCAGTTGCAGTTCCCAACTCGGCATGGTTGGCGGAGTACAAGCACTGCACCTTCAGGCTCCTGGCTGCAGATTTGTAAGTACCTAAATAGATCTATAAAATAATAATAATAATAGCTTTCTCATACTGCGCATATATCCATGACAGAGCATGCTCAAAGCGCCATGAGTATTATTACCCTGGAGGGATAGTACTTTCGGTGCCGCCTATTAACAGGGGCTCCGCGCGACCGTATAGGTCCATACTTCCCCCTTGTTCAGGTACCCATTTGTACAGCTGGGTGAACTGAGTGCAATGTGGATGAAGTGTCTTGCCCAGGGACACAACACAGAATGAGATATAGAGTTTATCATATATATAAGTGACAGGAGACGAATGCTTACGACACGAGTGCCTAAATATTCGTATTTACCGAACATGAGCCAGTGTAATCGATATTTAGTATTTCATGGACACGAATATAATATACTGTTTATTACCGAACATGCAAATAAAAGAAAACCTTTTAGATTAAAACATTAACGCTTCTATACACTGGCGCTGGCGGCGCCCATAGAACGTTACGTCGTAGGCCATCCGTAAAGACCTTGGCATTATTGGTAATTACGTGACGTCACGATGAAAAAGTGAGATTTTGCCCTAGGCCATCGTATGAAACATATAAACCACAATACAACTGCCGTCGTGGGAAATAAATGGCAATATGCAAATGAATACCGTTAAAATCTATATACTTAAAAAGTATTTGTTTCATATTCATTATCTAATAATACATAGTTATCCTTGTATATCACTTATTTATTTCCTAAAAAATATTTTAATTCTATTACAGAGAGGTTTATATCTACACGAGATCGGCCATGCCCTTGGTCTAATCCACGAGCACACGAGGCCCGACAGGGACAGCTACATCGACGTTCTGTCCGGCAATGTGTTACCCGGTCTACGCTCTCAGTTCACCAAAAGGAGTATTGAACAGATCGACCTGATGAATACTCAGTACGAGTACTCTTCCATCATGCACTACGGGGTCACTGTAAGTACTTGAGTATCCGAATGAATGGATGAATGAATGAATGAATGAATGGAAGGACGGTGGGAGGGGACGATGAATGAATGAATGAATAAATAAATAAATAGATAAATAAATAAATAAATAAATGAATGAATGAATGAATGAATGAATGAATGAATGAATGAATGAATGAATGAATGAATGAATGAATGAATGAATGAATGAATGAAATTAATAAAGAAATGAATGAATGAATGAATGAATGAATGAAGAAAGAAAGAGAGAACGAAATCGAGTTATCGAGTGAATGATTAAACAAATGATCGAGTGAATAAATGGACGAATGTTCTAGTGTGAATATTGACGATTGACTGAAATATGTAAAACAACAATAATATAACAATAACATAAGTTTCTAGAGTTTCATTAAATATTTTCTAATATATTGCCTTTGTCTGATAGAAACAAACGTCAGATCATTAACAATACTGAAATTCTACAACAATTCATATAATTGCAATACAATTTGGCAGTGACCTTTGTCAAAGGATCAGAAATAAAACGAAAAATAAACAACCCAGATTATTTTTTATAAAATCAACACAAAAAATAAATTTCGCAACACCTATATTCCCCCAGGCATTTTCGAGGGACGGAGTTTCTAAGACAATCCGCACCAAGGACCCGGCGAGGGAGAAGGAGATTGGCAAGGTCTATCTCAAGGAGTTGTCTTTCAATGATGTCAAGGCCGTCAACAACATGTACAACTGTGCTAGTAAGTCATATGGATACTGCCTGGAATTGGAAGTAACTGTGTCCAAATCCATGTTCATGTGTGTTTCAAATCAGAAGTGTTGTCTGAATTGATTATGTCTGATCAGAATAGCTATAACGTGATAATCTATTGACATAATGTAACAATTGGTAGAGGGATCATGTAAATGTGATTGCCAATCAGAAGTGTTTTTTGAAGTCAAGATATATGTGATCAAAACAGCTATAACGTGATAATCTATTGACATAATGTAACAATTGGTAGAGGGATCATGTAAATGTAATTTCCAATCAGAATTGTTTTTTGAAGTCAAGATATATGTGATCAAAACATAATGTAACAATTGGTAGAGGGATCATGTAAATGTAATTTCCAAGCAGAAGTGTTTTTTGAAGTCAAGATATATGTGATCAAAACATAATGTAACAATTGGTAGTGGGATCATGTAAATGTAATTTCCAAGCAGAAGTGTTATGAAAAGTGAACATCTGTGATCAATATACAATATAGCTATAACATTACATAGTTACAATAGAATACAATCCTACTATACATGAGTGTCATTCAATGTTGATAAATGTTTAGGATTCACATGACCGGAACAGTATACCCGACCAGTTGACTTTTTATCCTTTCTTAGTAAACATAGCCTCAATATTAGCCGTTTCACTTCGATATTGAGTCTAGAAAGGCCTAATAGAGGGTCGTATCAGCCCATGTGACGAATGTGGCCAATCAGAACTTATCTTACCAAGCTACAATAGTCTGCCTTCGCACGTATAACTTTGGAGGGTCATAGTTCGCAGAAAGGTCGGCTGACGCGACCCTCTACTAGACCTTTCTAGACTCAATATCGGAGTGAAACGGCTAATATTTAGGCTAGGTTTACTTAGACTGCTTTTTATCTTAGGCATGCCAACTTCAATCGCTGGTGATCTATCTAGCACTTAGAAGTTGTTTTAAACATTTTTTACACTACCTACAAATATCTTTCCATGTTCAGGTGCTTGTCCTAGTAATATACAGTGTCGAGATGGTGGCTTCGTAGATCAGACATGTCGCTGTATTTGTCCAGATGGGTCACGTGACTGTGAAGTTGGATTCATCAAACCAACCAATGACGGTAGGCCTATTAAAGACACTGTATTGTATAGGCATAATGTTTATATAGTTATTTGCTTTTATTACAAAATTAAGGATTCCATCTGGTTAAAGAGGAATCTATTTCGAACTATAAAAATAATTGCTGTCATATATTTGTGCTTCTTAAAGAATTTATTTTAAAAATATTTTCATGCAAAAATTCAACTCAAATATTAAAAAGCGTTTTAATTATTTTATAAGAGATAATTTTTTTCATTACACACAGTATACTTTAAATTCCGATAATTTATGTCTTGTGGAACGACAAGTGTCTACATTTAACTTGGACATGTCTAAGCAGACATGAAATTCACACATACCATATGCACATGTACTACATTTCTTAGGAGACATTCGATTTGAGATCCTTTGGAATGATCTTTCTTCATAAATTCTATTGTTTTACAGCTGAATGCAGTAATGAATATGACGACTGGCAGTGTTACATCTGGGCCAACTCCGGCCAATGTCTGCGCAACCGGAAGTTTATGTCGACTTCCTGCAAAAGAGCATGTCAGTTTTGCGATTCTGTGGAACCAAATAAAGGTAAAAATGGTAATTAGGTGTCGACTTAAAAACATTATAAAACTGCAATGAATCATGTGGGGATGTCCTGGATTGGTCAAATCTTACCCTTCCATCTATATATATCTCTGTTCAATAGCGTCTACAAGTCGCCGATAATCGCTGAAAACTTGCCAAAGTGGCACTTTTAAACACCTCAATCTCTCACTCGTCCTTCCTCCTATATAGGATATATTCCATCCCTTCCATATTAAAACAAAACCCTAAAACCGGTTAAAAAAATGTCAAACAGTTGCAAAACTAGCACCGACAACGTCTGTTGTTAGTTTGATCTTAAGAGAGAAAAAGCTGAATTTGTATAATGGTTTCATGATAATTATTATCATCATTTTTTCCACAGAAGAGTGCGGAGACGTGTACCCAGAAGCCAAGTGTGCTGTATGGAGGGAGAGGGGAGACTGTGCAGCTAATGAACACTGGATGTCTCGTAGCTGCAGAAAGACGTGCAATGCTTGTGTAGACAAGAACCAGAGGGTTGAGAGTGAGTAGATCATTCAGTAGTCTTTCTTCAAAGTTGATCATTCAATAGTCTTTATTCAAGTCTAAAATTTACTATTTAAAATGTTGTGATCTCTTGACGAACTTATGTTGCCAAGTTGTATTGGCGCTTAGGACAAACACTTATAGTGACAACTTTACTTACTTTGAAGATTTTACCAGCGCTTCCAACCAAAGTGAAGAAAAGACTAGTATTGCAAAATACCAGAATATTGTTTTGAAGCAATGATGAACGCAAATATCATGAAATTTGGATTTCATCAATAATAATTAATGCAAAACCTCTTCTTTCTGTTGAGAGTTGAGCGCGAGAACAAGCTCTCTGATTTGACGTATCCACTTTGAACAACCACCTCTTTGTAAGGATGTTGGTCCTTAATAAAGCCAACCCTCTCTTTGCAGCCAAGTGTGAGAACAAACACTCTGACACTGAGAAGTGCGACCAGTGGGCAGCTGAAGGCGAGTGTCAGGTCAATCTGGTCTGGATGCTCAACAACTGCCAGAAGTCATGTCAGCACTGTCACAAGACTCCCCCCGAGACTGACGAGACCACAGGTGACACGTGTGAGGACACGTGGTACGACAAGGCGTCCTGCCAGAACTGGGCCAACACCGGAGAGTGTGACGCCAACCCCACGTGGATGCTGCTCAACTGCAAGGAGTCCTGTGGGGAGTGCCCTGGAGGAGTTAAACCTACCCCTCGTATGTACATGCTGTTGAATAGCTTCTCATGATTCAAAAGATTCCACAACTCACTCACTGACTTTTCTAAGTATAAAGCTTTCTCAGGATTTTCCCATCTTTTGCAAGTACAAAGTTTTCTCATGATTTTTCTAAATTTTGCGAATAGCTTCTAATGATTCAAAAGATTCCACAATTCACTCACTGACTTGTCTGCAAGTATAAAGCTGTCTTAGGATTTCTTTATCTTTTGCAAGTATAAAGCTTTCTCAGTATTTCTCTATATTTTGCCAGTTAAAGCTATCTTAGAATTTCTCTATCTTCTGCCAGTATAAAGCTATCTCAGGATTTCTCTATCTTTTGCAATTACAAAGCTTTTTCAGGATTTTCTAAATTTTGCAAGTATAAAGCTATCTTAGGATTTCTCTATCTTCCGAAAATATAAAGCTAACTCAGGATGTCTCTATCTTCTGCAAGTATAAAGCTATCTCAGGATATATCTATCTTCTGCAAGTATAAAGCTATCTCAGGATACTAGTATATCTATCTTCTGCAAGTATAAAGCTATCTCAGGATATATCTATCTTCTGCAAGTATAAAACTATCTCAGGATATATCTATCTTCTGCAAGTATAAAGCTATCTCAGGATTTCTCTATCTTCTGCCAGTAATACCAGTATACATCTAAATAAGGATTTCTCTATCTTCTGTAAGTATAAAGCAATCTCAGGATTTCTCTATCTGTTGTCAGTATAAAGCAATCTTAGGATGATTCTATCTTCTGCCAATACAAAGCAATCTCAGGATTGTTCTGTTTATCATGAGGTTACTTCATTTCTTGTATATACCCCTGGGGAAGTAATTCAAAGAGGTCAAACGACGATTAGAGGTTTAACAAAGAGAGTATAAACTCACAACAGGCTAGGTTAAAACCTTCGCCCGTTAAAGATATACCAAGATTCTACCAAGGTACAAAAGCATCTTGTCAAAAAAAAGATGTTTTTTCTTTTCCAGAGTCGTGTTCTGACAGTCATGCTCAGTGTTCGGAGAAGGCGAGTGAGGGAGAGTGTGTCAGGAACAAGGACTGGATGAAACAGAACTGTCCCAAGACGTGTGGCTTCTGTAATGGCGGTACAGATGAAGGTAAATAAGACCCTTACAAGTCTCTGTAGCGGATCTAGGAATTTCGAAAAAGGGGCATCTTCCTACGCAAAGCCTAAAACGCCAGTCTCTGATCTGTCAGTTTGATACCTTGATGCCGATCCTTGAGTGATGTCAGCGCCCCTACAGGCTATTGTTAGCAACCTCCAGTTCTTTCTGATTGGACTATTGCTTTATCTCATAGTAAGCTAGAGAGTAAGAACAGAAAACTCAAGGGTCGGCAGTAAGACAAAAAACTGACAGTTTAAGGCTTTACATAGGAAGATGAAAAGGGGTTGGGAGGGCACCTTTTTAAAGAAGGGGTTCACTCCTCAGAATTACGATGCGATGGTGTGGTTTTCCAAATCCGTCCAGGAGCAGATAGTTTGCCAACTTCTATTGGTACTATAACGAGTAGAACATTTGAGTACCGTATGTAATGTATGATTGGGATAGCGACCCCATTATGGTACATGATATATTAGTGGGGTCGTTTATTTGAAAACAATAACATTATAATGTTTTCGGAAAAAATGCGGACCAACCTCTAAGGTCATAAAAAAAAATGGCGTCATAGAAAACTGGTGACATGCTTAAAACAGATAACAAATGTAGCCTTGTCAATGAGGACACGTAAGGATAATAAATAATATTTTTATATTCAGGCACGGGTGTCGTAAATACAAATATGGTTTGCAAACATAGTGAATGGGAGACTGGTTGAAATTCATATGGTGTATGATCTTTTCAGGAGCATGCAAAGACACCAACGATCAGTGCCCGAGCTGGGCGGACGGAGGAGAGTGTGATCTCAACCCTGTTTGGATGAAGGCCAACTGTCGGGTATCCTGTGGTACCTGCCCAGGGGTGACAAAACCAGATAATGGTATGTTATTGACCATGGACTTGGGAAATATTCTACTTCAGGACCTGGATTTTCGAAGCTCTCTTACTGCGAAGATAGTCGTAGCTACCATACATTATCATTGACTTACGACTATCTTAGCACTAAGAGAGCTTATATAGCCTAGGCCCTGTTTATTAACGTAGTCGCACAGTGAAAATGGTATTCAAATTATATATTATAGCGACCCCATTATGGTACATGCTATATAAGTGGGGCCGTTCATTTGAAAACAATAACATTATAATGTTTTCCCAAAATGCGGACCAACCTCCAAGGTCATAGAAAAAAATGGCGTCATAGAAAACTGGTGACATGCTTAAAACAGATAACAAATGTAGCCTTGTCAATGAGGACACCTATGGAAAATGAAAAATATTGTTATATTCAGGCACGGGTGTAAATACAAATATGGTTTGCAAACATAGTTCTTTTATTAAACGCCATGTAGTATATTCATACGCAAACAGGTGAACAAGCTTTAGGAATTGATATAGGTAGAGAATGGGAGACTGGTTGAAATTCATATGGTGTATGATCTTTTCAGGAGCATGCAAAGACACCAACGATCAGTGCCCGAGCTGGGCGGACGGAGGAGAGTGTGATCTCAACCCTGTTTGGATGAAGGCCAACTGTCGGGTATCCTGTGGTACCTGCCCAGGGGTGACTAAACCAGATAATGGTATGTTATTGACCATGGACTTGGGAAATATTCTACTTCAGGACCTGGATTTTCGAAGCTCTCTTAGTGCGAAGATAGTCGTAGCTACCATACATTATCATTGACTTACGACTTTCTTAGCACTAAGAGAGCTTATATAGCCTAGGCCCTGTTTATTAACGTAGTCGCACAGTGAAAATGGTATTCAAATTATATATTATAGCGACCCCATTATGGTACATGCTATATAAGTGGGGCCGTTCATTTGAAAACAATAACATTATAATGTTTTCCCAAAATGCGGACCAACCTCCAAGGTCATAGAAAAAAATGGCGTCATAGAAAACTGGTGACATGCTTAAAACAGATAACAAATGTAGCCTTGTCAATGAGGACACCTATGGAAAATGAAAAATATTGTTATATTCAGGCACGGGTGTAAATACAAATATGGTTTGCAAACATAGTTCTTTTATTAAACGCCATGTAGTATATTCATACGCAAACAGGTGAACAAGCTTTAGGAATTGATATAGGTAGAGAATGGGAGACTGGTTGAAATTCATATGGTGTATGATCTTTTCAGGAGCATGCAAAGACACCAACGATCAGTGCCCGAGCTGGGCGGACGGAGGAGAGTGTGATCTCAACCCTGTTTGGATGAAGGCCAACTGTCGGGTATCCTGTGGTACCTGCCCAGGGGTGACTAAACCAGATAATGGTATGTTATTGACCATGGACTTGGGAAATATTCTACTTCAGGACCTGGATTTTCGAAGCTCTCTTAGTGCGAAGATAGTCGTAGCTACCATACATTATCATTGACTTACGACTTTCTTAGCACTAAGAGAGCTTATATAGCCTAGGCCCTGTTTATTAACGTAGTCGCACAGTGAAAATGGTATTCAAATTATATCCCAAGCAAAGGCGGTCTAGCCGCTTGATCTTACAGAACGCAACGTCATAGGCGAACCGTTACGTAAAATTATCGTTTGTAACATGACGTCATAATGAAAAAGTGATATTTTGCCTTAGAACATCATATGGAAAATATAAACCGTGATATGTATGCATGTGTAGGTATTATAGTTTTTATTCCCAAGCGATTTCACATTTTCTCCTCTACGAGCCTCAAAATCATTAGGTTAATCGCCGTACGTTATAGTTGGCCATGGCTTATCATAATGGTATTTGTTGTATTCTTTCAGGAGAGTGCAAAGACACTGACACAATGTGTAGGAGCTGGGCTGACCAGGGTGAGTGTGATCTCAACCCGGAGTGGATGAAGGTGAACTGTCGGGTATCTTGTGGTACCTGTCCAGGGGTGACTGAAAGACCAGATAAAAGTACGTATGTCGAGGTATATCTAAAAATGGGTTTTAAAATTAAACTCGAGAAATGTTGTTACTATGCTCTCCTGAACATGACTGTACTTTATGTCTATATTGTTTAATCACATTTATGTTTATTTTGTACTATACGTGGGCCTTTTACGAAATAAACTTGCTTCATTGACTTCTGATTATGGCAGGGATGTATAATATGTCCTCTCTTGTTTATTGAAGATTGTGTCGACTCCGATGCCGAGTGTCCCCAATTCGCTGAAGACGGTATATGTGACCGAGATGTTTGGATGCAAAAAAACTGCAAATACTCCTGTTATTTATGTAGGGATAAACCAACAACAGATCAACCGAATGGTGAGTTTCACATCGAATGCATTTTTTCATTTTTTTATAATTGTTTTCATGATCTGTTGAATGCAGAGCTTATGTTGTTTATGTGAAACGGATAACAAGAAAACCCCAACAAATTATCTTACTGGTATTATCCGTTATTGATGGGAATCCTTCTGAGCAGTTTCTGATTGAATTATACAGACCGTTTGAAATTGTAGATTTTACTAACGCTTCGTTACTCTCACAGGACTGAATACCAACATTTCGGCCTGATAAATGTTCTGAATTTGTCTTGATTTATAAAGTGTGAACGTGTTAATATGCTTTGAGCGTAATGAAGCGTTAGTAAAATCTACAATTTCCCAGTTGGCTGTAGAAGATAACGTCTCCTCTTTATTGTTTTGGTAAAATAAATTTCGAATAAGTCTATATATTTTCAACATTTTCATGATATACGTCATTAATATTTTGAAAAACTATTGAACGTAATTTAGAATAATTTTCAACATTTGGACTAATATTTAAACAATATTTTTAAAAATATTTATAAAATATTTTGAAAAATATTAATAGAATATTTTGAAAATTTTTCAACGGTATTTTAAATATATTTAAACAGTTTTTAAAAATATTTCAACAATATTTTTAAAATATTTCAACAATATTTGTAAAATATTTCAACAATATCTTGAAGACTATTTCAGAATTTTTCAAAGTCATCTTTGTAACATTAAAAAAATTATTTAACATGTTTTGACATGAAATATGGCTACATTGTTTCATAATGTTTTTATCTCTATCCAGTACCCTGTGTCAACAAACACGACTATAAGGACTGTACTATCTGGGCGAATGCTGGTCACTGTGACATCAACCCCGACTATATGCACAGGAACTGCAGGAAAGCCTGCAAGCTTTGCACGGACGGTACAGACAAACCTGGTTAGTACCATAAATTAACAAAGGAATTAGCTGTGTTCACATTAATTTCAAACATTTTTTTTTAATACTTTTTTGTTGTTGAAATCTCCATCATACAATGCATTCAATCAGTTCATTTCATAACAATATGACATACATAACATTATTTACATATAAAACAATTTGAAAATACAGGTAAACATATTGTAATGGATAGGTACATCAAGAAAAGGTGACACATTAAAATGGCACCATGCAGTTTTCCCTTGATACATGCCAACTTATCCCCACGAATGCTGTACGGAAAGTCAGAGGTTCTGCCCTCATGAGAAACTATAATTTGCTCTGTAGAGCATCTTATTAAATCAATTTAAGTTTATTCAAATATATGAATTAAATGTTGATTGGGAAACTGTAAACAACAATTTAAGAAATCTCGATATAGTCCTCTGAGGGTTTTAATCATAATTTTGGATTTGGTTCGTCCTGAAATAACCAAAAAATTTGAAATGCTTTTTGTTATGTTAAAAGGCACTTCTATTGATTATAATTTTTTTATGATGATAAATCTTTTTAATTCTAACACTTTCAATATTTGAGCATTTTAGTGTTTGGTATTTCAATGTTACGTGTTAACTCGTTTCAGAACAATGTGAAGATACGCACCCGGACAAAGCGGCTTGTATAGACTGGGCTTCAACCAGCCAGTGCAGCGAGAACCCGGACTGGATGTTGGTCAACTGCAAGAAGTCTTGTGGTCAATGCAAATCAGTCACAGAAACAAAACCAACAAGTTCGTAGATCTAGATTCCATTAATTCATAATTTAATTCATTCTCTCACCACAAAAGCGCAATATAAGTGTTCTGATTATTATATTATATAAATCAAGTCATGAAAGTTTGATACAGCCTCTGTTCTAATACGCCGAAACCCGTGGGTTCTATCAGTTTCCACTGGCGGGAAAAAAAGCATCACAATCCATTTGAATTTCTTTATCAAATGACAACGCTTCTCGCATGGAAAGGCTGGTTCATATATCAATGCCTTTGCTATGGTTTAGTGGCCAAACGATAAGAACAGCGTCGCAGATTGCACAATGAACTTTGATTGCCTCCAATCAGGCATCTCCCTTTCTATCCCACAAAGTCGACGTAATATAGCAAAGGCTTTATCGACATTTCATGTCTTGATCTGCCTCTATGGGGAGAGAATGAATCTAATTATCAATGTAGTTCGTTAATCATTTATTTGAACAGCTCCCGGTTTTTAGAAACTTACAATTTTCAACAGTTTCATCTACTTAACACATGTTGTAGCAATACTGATATTTCCCAAACGCTACGAGACATATGTCCAACAGATGACAAAGGGTTAAGGTATATCTCATAGCAACAGTCTCGTTATGAGAGGAAAAAAAACCCTGCTTAATAACTGCACATAAAAGCTAAATCAGGGAGTACCTGTTTCCTTTAGTATGGTAGGGTATTGTTTATTTGTTTGATCATTGCTTATTCTTTAACGTTTACCTTAAGCGGAAAATAAATTGCATCTCAATATCAGTTAAATGTGAAAATATTTACTAAAACAAAATGGCATGCAGAAATGTGGCCTAAACGACGTCATATCCTGAAAAACAAGTATTACCATGCATAGTGATGTTTTTCCCGTTTGGTTGAGTTTGGCTTACAATCATGTCGTATTGATTTTTAGACGAATGTCACTAAATAAATCTCATTTCAATACGTTTTCTTCAACAGGTAAATGTGCAGATATTCACCATGACAAAAAGGCATGCAGAAATTGGGCAAAACACGGCGAGTGTACGAACAACCCTGGATGGATGTTGATTAACTGTATGGAGTCGTGTGGTGAATGTCAACAGGTCACAACATCTACAACGACTAGCGGTGAGTCTCATTTGTGATCCTCCTAAATAGAGTTTGAACACACCAAAGCGTGAAAGGGGCAGTAGCACGTTTTTAAAAAAAATTATGTTTTAATTTTTTCCCTGATAATTATACGTTTATGCTTAATGTATTATTTTGAGAGTGCAAAATCTCATTACACAAACAAATCATCCAAAGTCAGATAATCAATCATAAAGCTTCACATAAATTTCATTGGCGGCCTTTTTGTGTGTGAACACCTTTAATTTATTTTGGGTAGAAAAAGGAATCGCATAGCTGAACTTTACATTACATATTTAATTTAGCACTGCTTCATTTAGTTTAAATGCATTGTTTTTCAATTGGAACCATTCATTTTAATTTGTCTAACATCACCGTACATTCGCACTGAAAACGTTCTACTGCCTCTTTAAAGTTACACAACCTTCACTTAAGTAAACCCTCATTTGAGGTTATTAACTTATGATGAAAAAACTTTCGAATTACTGTCAAATTAGATGAATATATGATATTCAACCTGTTAGACGTCCAAATTATTCAATATTCGCCGAAAATGTTCGTTCCTATTTATGGCAATTATCGGACTAGGTTTTAAGCTATAAATATCAGGCTTACATTGTAACAGTTTTGTAAAGGGAAATTCTTTAAGACCCTTGTATCAGTTAGGTACGATAATTATCGAAAAATGTGAAGACGAGAAGTTTTTTTGTGAAATCATGATATAGACACATTGTCATTCAGTGTTTCCTTAATATGGTGTCAGATTCTGATATAAACTGTATTGTTGATGTTTTCACAAACATATACTAAATGTTTACGATATTAAAACTTATATTTTCAATCTTATTATTTACAGATGAGGAAGAGCTGAAAAGTGGATCTAACACAATCCGGACAAGTGCTATTTTGATACCCTTTCTTACCGTCGTCCTGTCTTTGTTAAACAAACTATGCTAAACATTTGATTTGTGCATGATGACATACTGTCATCACTAATAGATCGACTCCGTCAGTTGTTGGATGTCACATACAACTTTAATAAATAGTGTCATTCGATGGAGAACTATCGACCTTTGCATTTTAAAGGGGCAGTAGCACGTTTTTTGATAATTTCATATTCCAAATTTTTCACTGATAATTGTAAGTTAATGCTTAATGTATTATTTTGACAGTGTCAAAAATCTCATTACACAAGCCAATCATACATAGTCGGTGGACAAAGTATGAGGATTCGCATAAAATCCATTGGCGGCCATTTTGTGTGAACACCTTTAATTCATTTTGTGTAAGAAAAAGGAATCGCATGGCTAAAGTTTAGGTTATATATTTGAATTATTACTTCTCCGTTAAGTTAAAATAAATTGTCTTTCAATTGGAAACATTAATTTTCATTTTCCTGACATCACCTTATATTCCCCTTAAAAACGTGCTACTGCCCCTTTAAAGCTAATCGACGGTGTAGAGTAATAATAGGAAGGTTTGACGTCGCCGCCAATCAATCAATAAGTCAATCGTCATTTCGTAACGAAAGCTACAAGTAGGTTATCAATCTCATTAAAATGATATAATAATTTCTTCACTACGTTATGCGTAGTGCAGATAGATCATATTTTAATACATTTTAAACATCGATGACTCTTTCAAGATTTTCATTGAAAAACTATCTGTTATATGAATTGCCATTTCGGGATGACTGTGTGATCTTATGAATTCATTTAATCTGTAATACCATTTAGTGCGTGTTTAAACGATTTATGATGCAAATCTCGAAGTAGATCTTTAAGAGGAACTAATTTATTGTGACCAGGATGTGGAATGTATGTACGAGTTTGTGTGTGAATGTAAAAAATTGTTTAAATGTTTTGTACATTTATTTATTTCTTTGAAAATTGGACGTAACGAAGAACTTTATCTTCATATATGAAATAAATTATTTTTACACAATTGCTTTACTTATTTATTTTATTTCTACTTTATATTTTTAAGATTAGTAAAAAAAACTTACTTGTATAAGTAAATTAAATGTTATCTTTATACCCCCGAGCAACGATCGAGGGTGATAGTAATACCAACAATTCCGTCCGTCCGTCGGTTGACATTTTTTGTCCGACCTAAAAAATATTCATCCGATTGTTTTCAAAAGTCTTCTACTCTGCTAGGAGGGCTGTAGTTCCAAATTACAAGCGATTTCGTTATTGTTTTTACGGATATCCATGTTTTGAATTAAGTCGTTTTCCATTATCCGAATTTCCACGACCAATAGCAGAAAAACTCTTCATCTAATTCGTTTCAAATTTTGCATTTGTCTTCAAACTTGTGCAGTGCTAATTGACAAGCAATTTTATTCATTAATGAATTGTTAATAAAATTCTATGTTTTGTACCTGGTTGTTTTACAATATCAGAATTTGTCCGATCGATTGGAGAAAAACAAGACATTAGTACTAGTCAATCAGATCTTTTCAAATCATGCACGCCCCATTCAATATTGGGAGAGATGAAGTGCTAAATTATAATTATTGTTTTTATTTAGGATGGGGATCTCAAATACTGTGTATGAGACATCTACACATGGTTATGGGATGTCTTAATTATGGGCAGTAAACAGTAATTCCATTGGAGAGGAATGAACGGTCGGGGATATTAGTGAACCATGCTCACTTTTTACTTGTTGGTAGTAGAAAAAGTTTTAGTTGTAGAAAATGTAATAAAATTAAATAAAATAAATTTAATAATAATAAATTTTGAATAAATTGAGTAAATGAAAATGAGTAAAAGGAAGCTTTTCGTCATACATGTATAATACAAGTCACGATGACAAAGGAATATTTCCGTCCGTTGTTGAATAATTTTATGAAGAATATTGTGAAATGCACCAAAGTATTAATCTTATTAGTACAGCGGGCAATAAGTCAATCAACCTATCACGTGTACTTATTGATTTAGCCTCTATACTTCACGCTGCGTCACTGTTTATTTTATTATACGTCTACATAAACACGTTAATTCGTTACTGAGAACTTGGCATATGTAACGCTCAGATCGGTGGATATTGGGTGACCATTTTTGCACTAATGTTTTGAAACATTTACAAAAGAAGAGACAATTTGACAGAACTATTCAGTATGAATTGAATTTAATTTATAAGTTTGATATCAAAACGGTGCTACAAATAACAAAATAAAATTTGAGCTGACGAATGAATTTATGATCAAGTTTAACGTTCAAGCGGGGCCAGCTTGGTCATATATCATCTGTGAACTGTAAGTGTACTGTTTCTTGTGCTGACGCGTCTACTCTATTGGGAATTGCATGTGTAAATTCATCAATTTCGTATTACAAAACAGCAGAATAAACAAATAAGCAAATTTCAACAATTCTTTTAAGAATTTTTAAGATTTTCGTCTTAAGACTTGTACACTTTTCTATGAATAAGTATAATAAGGGGAAATGACACTCATATGTTCAAAGTACAAATCATTGACACATGTGCACGTGAATAAAATCTCAGTTATTAAAAGTCAACAAAATATCACATTAAAACGTGAAAAAGATTCAAATAATCTTTTAAATAAATGTTTGTCGTTTAGAGAGTCAATTTTGTTGTTTTAAAACTAATATTTAATCCATCATTCTGATTTTCCCGTGTAGAAAAATGTGTCAATAGGTACCATCTGGCTGTAGTATATCACTAAACTGGACGTTGAAGTGTCCAGTACATGGACAAGCACCCTTGACCTACACTGACCAGTTAGCAGTGACCAATTGAACAGCGTTGATGGCAATCCAAAACGTCTGTTACATCCCACTGACGTATTCAATGACACATGATCATGGATATTCGGGTCAACAATTTTGTTTTTGAAAATCATTCCGCGAAAGAGGGTCACCGAAAGTAGTTCAGTTTAGACAGCTGCTCCGATGTTGTTTTTTATTGTGATTGGTGGAAAATGACGAAAGCAAAACATCATAAATCACCCTTAAATTGGTATGATTTAGTTTATTTAAGAAATGAATTGTCATGTGTTTGTCCACAAAGTTGTAACCTGTTTGAAATGTAAGTTAAACTTGTATAACTGACGAAGCTTGCGCAGCCAGTTATACAAAAGTTTAACTTACGAGTTTCAACAGGTTATCACTGTGTGGACAAACACATTTATTATAAAATCTGACTTTGAAATTCATAGGAAGTTTTAAGTTAAACACAGCATAGAAATGCAAAATCCAATCACAGCAACAAACTGTTTTGACTCTTTGTAAAAGGTCTAAGCTCCGCCCTTATAAGTGCTGCTATCCTCATATTATTTCACTGACAAAAATAGTTCATAAAAAAGATTGCGAATTATATCTTATAGTGCTTATGTTCACATGAGTATGTTGCGTCCAATCACCAGGCAAGAATCGTGTAACCTCCATAATGTGACGGTTATTCGGTATAACCTCCAGTTTTTGATACATTGAAATGTATACCTGACACACGCCATTCTTTGATCCAATCAGAAGAGAGCATATGGCTTGAATTTATGATAATAAGTTATATGTGTCTTGAGATATATAAACTGACCAGACCAAACACGAATGAGAGACGATTGATTGTTGCCGTTCTATTTTAATTATAATTCACAGGTTGCAAGCTTAATCTCACAAAGTTCTTGAAATAGGTAATGCTGAACAATATCTGCTGCAGTCATGTTTATCCAAACACTGTGTCACAGTTGATACTGGATTTTTTCATTTTACTTTCCAACGAGTCAATATATCACAGAGATAGGATTTGTTTATTATTCTTTTGTTTATTGATAAACAAATTCTGACTTTATCACATAAGTTTATAAAATTTAAGAGACTTATTCGGCTTATATTGCAATATATAAGTGAAAAGGTTTCACAATATGTTATTCTCAATGAAAATCGAAACAATGTGACCTCATAATATTTGAAAGAAACAAAACAGACACATGTAAGTAAATGGATACTTGTTTTGTGAGCTTTCCACTTACATCTGTAGTTCTGTCTGCTTAAGCTTTACACTTCATATTTCATACTTATAAAGTTTTTAAATAAAAAAATAAGTTGAGCGTAATTAAAGTCTGGTAGTATCCTATTAAATCTCCATTCCTAGAAATAATGGACCTTTGCCCTTGGGGTCTTCGGCTCCATTATTTTCAAGGAATGGAGAGTTACTCGGACATACGTAATATGGTATGATGTAGCATACACTCCTTGAAGCAGTGCTACCGAGGGATTACACCGGTATATAAAGATTATAAAACCAGATTAACATATTGTACATCAGATCGTATAACATATGAAGGGGGCATACCACGTATATATCTAAACGTCCCATAAAAATGAATTCGGTCAATCTATTACACTTACTGTATTTTGAGTGTAGACGACTGATCACCACCTGTAACTTTGACTCTAAACACCTGTAACTTTGACTCTAAACGTAAACAATCCTTTTACGCATTACTTTAGACCTATTTATGAAACGTGTTTCAAAATGTTAAAAATGCTGCTGAGAAAACAGGACTATTGATAATAACATTCATGAACACAGCTGATCGAGTAATCTCTGGATATTGCTTACGTCATTTGCTAACGTCATCAATTACCTCTTCACCGCGAGGAGCGGTTACTAAGGCAGCGGGGCACATGAAATCTGTACTCAGTGAGAGGTGAGTCGCGTAGTACATAAGATCAACCGTCAATTAAAGCCAATCAAAACAAGTATTTAACTGTAAGTAAGATAGGGATATATTATGACACTCTTCCGATAGCTGGTGTAAAATCGACAGTTGTTTGCTATGTGTCATATAGGTAAATGTAGTGTATTAATGTTTTATCAAAACTGAAACAAATAGCCAGACAACATATTACCTGTATATACTTCTTAAAGTGTGAACATGACCAGAAGAAAATGCTTAGATTAATTTAAAACGACTAGCATTTTTATTAAGAAGAGACAAAAATCACTTAACTACATTAAGTAAATGACCTCATAGTAATAGAAAATTGTCCATGAACTATAATTGAGTGGGGAAGTTCAAAGAATAAACGTGCTACAGAGCTTTACAAATATGTTTTATTAAACTGTCGATTTGACTGTGTTGTTACTGTTGGTAGATCCATTCCAAGTAGCTGGTGATCCGTGTGAAGATACTGGGCTCGCTCCCGCTACAGTCGCCCTGGTACAAGGACACGATGCCCTTCAGCTGACCTTGACACACCATAGGACTTCCGGAGTCGGCCTGAAACAGAAGTCATAAACCGAAAATTTAGTCTCCTCTGTGAGAAAAAACAAAACTGATGTACGTTGAATAACAATCTCATTCAAGTCAGATCGAAACTACTCCTACGTCGCTACGTTTCTAGTAGCGACGTAGGAGTAGTTTCGATCTGATTTGAATGAGATTGGTTGAATAAGGACGATATCTCGTGTTAATCAGAAATACAAGTCGGTTTGTACGCCATTGGTCCTCAAGAATAAGCCTGTAACAGTGTCGTTTAAAAAGGTTAAACTGATTATCAATAATTATAAATGTGATTCCTGATAATTGACAAAGTTTATAAGTAAGCTTATTTTTTGTTCGGTTATCAAATCAAAGTTTGTCATTCCTTTGCATATTATAAAATTATTGATGTGAGTATTGAATCCAATTTCTTTTTCTTACCGAAGTCATTCTCTAAATTACTCAAGTAGTTTCTAACCTCGTCAACTTTGGTACAAATATTCCATTCCACGCGCAAAAATTTTCATTACAAACAACTAAATATTTTTATCAAATAATACATTCGAGATTGACTAGTTAGGAACATGTGCACATCGCGTAGGTTAAAAATCTTTACAACAATTAGGCTGATTTCACAACTGAACTCTGAACTGAACAACTAATCAGGATCAAACCAGGAAACCGATTTTTTGGTGAAAGAGGTCACGTTGGAAGATATTACTAAGATTCATCTACTGGGAGAGAATAATATATGTTTTCCTTGACAAATCGGGGACGGATGTGGTAAGGGCGTTTGGCTTCGGATATAGAGGTCCAGGTTCAAATTTGCAGAAGAGAACTGTTCTACACGCATTACGTTTGGGTACTGACTTTCAGCCCAGTGCCACCCATTATCGCTAGTTTCAGCCGCTGCTCTCAGGTTACACCGCAATACGTAACTACTATAGTGTTGAGGGCTTTCTTCCTGCCATCCTGTCTTAGGGTACAAACATTACGCTAACTCCACTTATCTGTACCCTAGGTTCAGAAGCTAGATTCGCTCTCGCGGCCCGACTTGGGATATAGCCAATCAAATCATTTTCTCGTTGAAATTTTATCGCGAAGGTGACGAGAAAATGATTTGATTGGCTATATCCCAAGTCGGGCCGCGCGAGCAAGTCTAGCTTCTGAGCCCAGGGTACAGATTAGCGTAACGTTCGTACCCTGAGACAGGATGTCTCCCTGCATACTATGAGCCGCTATTCAGATGAAATATTCCTGAAAGCGGCATTAAACCCCAAATCACCTCACCTTGTAAAATCCTCCGAATATACGTATAATTTCCCCACATAAAGTTGAAGACAAAAGCTATATTTACATGGCAAGGGGCTATGCCTGGTTCCAATGCACAGATCTGCCTGTCTGTAATATGGCCATCAGAAAAATGTGGTGTGCACTCTGCCTTGCTGATCACCGTCATGTCCGCCTTTTGCAGTGGATTGGGGTACAGTCCATCACCTGGCCAATGATGAATGGTGATACTTATTGGAATATGTTGTATAAGTAAAGTTCAATTCGACATCGGACGTTGACCAATTATAGTCATCTTAGTTTTTAAAGGCAAATATTTATGTACGTAAAGCAAAAAGTTCATCACCTTGATCAAAGTTCCTTCAAAAACTTTTGCAACAATTATATAGTTTTCGAGTACACCCGATTCCCTGAGTTCGTACAACAGCTACTCCCATATCCTCCGGATCCTACAACTTCTGTTGGATGCAAATTAATTAAATCATCTTCGATAATCCAGAATAAAAGTTCCGATAATTCCCCACTGTACACTTATTTCACAGTAGCGTCTATACAGTCATTTTATTACTATCCTTAGCAGGAACCTGGTAAGCAGGCACGAGTAAGTGTGTTCTTTCAGTCCTGCTATATCCATAGCATATTCCTGTCGAATAGATACAAATCTTTTGTCTACAACGTCCACGTAATCACAATGTGATCTCCTGATTCATGAACAACAATTCCGATTTTGGATAGATAACAGGGTATTTGAGGAGATACACAATTAACAACACGCTGATGGAATATGTTCGAATCAACAGAATGTCACTCTCCACACCCTTCAAATATACCATCATCGAATTTGGCCCGGATATGACCTTGAACTGACTTCATCTTACTTGAGAGCCTTCCCCATCCCGTAACTGTACACTGCTGGCCGACGAAATCGTCACTTCCGGTAGCAAGAGGAACTCTCTGGACGGCTGGACTGCTTTCGTCCATTGGGGTCTCGAGAATAAGAACAGCGATGTCGTTGGGTCCGTCAGGCAGTGCGTCATTGTACTCGGGGTGCTAAAAACGGTTTTAGCCCTTGTCTTAGTTTCGATGGCGATTATTTTAACATGTCAGGGAAATTTTTGACTTACAGACATATTTTTCTGACGTTTGCAATACTTTTCTTCATTTGCCAACTTTACCATACAGGTGACGCCTGCGATTTGGCATCTTCCTCAAAAAGTCGGTTTCAAAATTTACTCTTTTAAGCCTTGCTGTCAACACTTGACTTTTCTGTGCTTGCTAGCTAGTCTACTGTAAAGTCATCGTCCAATCAGGAAGCCCTTTATGAAACTACACCGGAATGAAAAACATGGCGGCATCTCTGTCGAAGTCCGTCGACCTAAGAATTTGTAAAGCGAGAGTAGCGCCTGATAAGTTGAATCAGTTCAAGTATGTCAACACCGAAAACAACCGAGAAAATAAGGTGGTGCCATCGATTGGCTGTAGCAAGGGAGATAACTAGAGGTAAAAAATTCACGCTGTCACCAAACCAGAAAGTCAGGGTCGACAGCATGGCTTAAATATGAAATTTCCCCGAAGGGCGTTTTAATCCATGCGAAGGAAGATGGCGATTTGACGGCTGATTAGATGATTAATATTATAGACTAAGATATATCATACCGTATTGAACGTAACTTTGGCCTAATTTTGAGAGTATATTTTACAAAAATTAATAAATTTGATTTTGATTATAGTGTCACATTACCTTTAAGAAACGAGTAGAACTGTTTGTTCTGCACAAGCGAAAGCGAAAGCATTTCGATTGTTGTAATTTCTTTGTATCATAGAGTTACACATGAAAAAGACAGTTATCACACTTTATGTAAAACCATTATATCTTTCACCGTTAGAACGGTCCCTTTAATTGCTGTAAGACGTGGTTTGGTGTGTATTGTAATGATGATACTTATTATCCTTACTAATACTGACCAGTCTGTACTCTAAAACATTGGACTTCTGGAAGTACTGTGGATCAGGAAATGTCACGTTGGAGAATCCGAAACCAACTGTGTAGCTTGTAGGACTGAAATAAATAGTCAGAGGCAACTATCACGTGACGTAGTTTTTTTCATGAAATTCTCGAACATCTTTCAAACATGGCCAGTTTGTCTCACTGTGATATCATATAAGCTTTACGATTTAACCCCTTAAATACAATCAGGGACAAAAGAAGCGATACCATATAAAATGCATGATAGGTTAAGATACGAGTGATAGCTACCACTGAAATAGGGTTATTCCATGTCTTCAAGAGCTAACTGAACTAAGATTATAATTTTAAAGCTATAACTTTTAACTCTTTGAAACACGCCTTTCAAAACGCCGTTTAAAAAATATTTTAGCTAGACGAGATACGATAGTGAAAATGGCCCTTTTGCTTGTTTTCAAACCAATTTACAGAAAAAAAGATTGAACAAATTAATTCTATCAAGTTGTCTATATTGATAACATCTTTAACTTATCAAATTTATGAATTTCGTAATTTTGCATTCCAATTCCCAAAATTATGACCAAAAATATCATTGAAAATGTTTTTAATGATCTCTCGTGTATTTGAACAGACATACAATTACAAGTATCATACTTTGATGTTTGAAATTGTGAGTATTTCTTCACAACTGATGTTCCTATCACAAGGGTTCACGTTGCATTTCATTTACAACAGGATTTCATTTTGTACTCTTTTGAAAAGTGTGTTTCGTTTCTTTTGCCCAAGAGTGTACTTAAAAATCTCGCACATTATCTATCATTTCATAACGAATCAGTAGTTTCGAGGGTTTGTCATTAAGGGTAAATATTCCGATAATTCTAAAATAACTCTTGATCCAAGTACTCGATTTTCTATAACCTTTCTATGCTGGCCGAATTCTTATTCTTAAAACGTCTTTATCGTTTGAAAAGTATTTTGACATCGACCATGCTCTGAAAAAATATATATGTCTTTCTGGGCAATACCAGACAATGACTGTAGACTGAATTACACAAGATGATCAAGCTTCTGTGCTTACTGGCTATTTAGACAATGTGCTGCAGTTAAGGCTTTACTTGGAGCGTAGAGGACAGCCCCACAAGTGTAGTAACTCCTGTTGCCACTGAGCAGGAAGAGCGCGCCCATCCAGGGGAACTCTTGAGGACTTGCATCAGACCCTCCTGAGATTTGCGGGATGATGGCACCGGAAGTAAAACCTTGAAATGAAAGTACAGTTATATATTGGTAAGGAAAAGAAATAAGGATTGTTCGTCTTGGCCTCCTATAACAAACACTAAGGTGGTCGTAAGTCCTTAAGGAGAGATGGGACGTAGCATTTTCGACTTCTGCGCATGACAGTTTTAACGTATTTTGTGTTGTTAGAAATTTTGCGTCTATGTTTAACAAACTAAATTAATGCATTTTTTAATAATATATCTTAGTATATTTAGCATGAAATGCCAGTTTACTGTAATTAAATTCATACATCATTTTTACTTTTGTTATCATTTGTTAGCGGCCAGATAGTCTGTCAGCCAAACCCTAAAATAAAATAAAAGCCTAAGCAATAATAAATATAATAAGACTTGAGAGCTCAATAGCCTAAAATAAAGTAAAAGCCTAAAAAGTCTATAATAAGACTTGCATGAGCGCTCAATTGTAGGAAATGAAGAAATCTCAGTCTCCTTTTCATTCTATTTACTAATATTTTTACTTGTGTGTTTTCCTCTTTGAATCGTAATGATGTTGTCAATAATATCTGAAGAGTACTGCAGAATTCAATTATCCACTATAAATCATTTTCGTGGAACTTTCGGACGGCACAAAAATATTTTCATAAAAATCAAGATGGCTCGAGTTGTGAAGAATCTCCGATAGATAAATGTAACATGTTGATCAAATTATCTACATTATGAAAGAGTTTCGGGGCGTAGTGTGTTCTGGAGCTACCTGCATAACTTTATTTCTTCCTGACCATAGAATGATGTCGTATCCATTACAAACCCGGAAGTGGGATTGTGGCTGATTTGTCTAGCCTCGAGCCAAACTTTGTTCCTAAACTTTGTTAAAAATTTACTTGTGCATCTCAAATGTTAATCAATTCAATTCACTTATTAAAACATAGTTCTTATTTATTCAGTCTGTTTCCAAATATACATTGATCATTTGATATGGTCCGCAAAGCGCCCGGCGCAAGCGCCACTCGATGCTGTGTTGTGAAAACACGCCGTGACGCGCTGCACTGCAGTACACGGCGACGCGAAAAATCGAATTTTCGGCTTTCATATTATGTACATTTCGCATCATAACTTTTTAATTCGTTCGGTGACCCCTAATGAATTATATATTTTTAGAAAGAAGAAGCGATTTTCTTTCATGTCGCAAAGTATGAGAAAATCGTAAAATATGTGAATATAATTTATCAATACAATCGGTTAGAAAATGTTTTCGTAAATCGCAATTTTCATTTTCATTTAACCATAACTTTTAAAAAAAACCTAATGTTTCCTAAAAAAGGCATTTACTAAACTTTGTTATATTTAATCCCACGTACTATGAAAAATTACAGCAGTATTACAGCTCTTTTTATCTAAAAAATAACTTCAAACATTGATGCCATTTTTTGACATTTCTCACGTGGCCACAAATCTTTCGGTGACCCCCATTTTTTATTTCATATATGCATTCTACATTTAATAAATAACCAATGTACCTTAAAGGAACAGTCCTATCGGAGTATTTTTTGTGGAAACGAAATCTAAGAGGTCCCAGTGATGTTAAATCTTGAATTAAGTTAAGCACTAAAGGTGAACACTTTTAAGATTGAGGAACCAATAAAAGGTTTTCGGAAACCAGGAAACCAACTTTCTGCTTTTAGAAACACGTGACTGTTGCTACATTGTAAATCAGTCATCCAATCATAGCGGGGTTCCACAGCGATTAATAAGGGAACATATCAGTAACCTCTGTGATCGGTTTTGAAGATATTGTGCTACGCAATCGTGACTTGAAATTAGAATATAGATATATTAAGTTGAGAGAGGCAAAAAATAACCTCCTGTGTATGGATAAGATAACTTTGAAGGCATCACTCAAAATGGATTATAACAATGTTTAACGAGATGTGTGCCTTCGTCATGTTATATATACGATGTTAATCTTTAAGAACAAATTGTGTTACATAGATGATGGATAATCTACATTGTTCTAAAATATCAACTACGTCAATTGAGAAGTTCGGAACATCACACATACCGAAAACGTTACATGGCTTCATATTGTTTAATAACAATATTTTATTCTTCAACGATTATTATCCATCTTCTGAAAACGACTGTCGCTAATGACTGAAATATTGACCAAGAGAATTAAGACTCTAACTCATTTATTCTGAAAAAGGTTTTGATAATTCTTAAATCATTTTTAAAACCTAGTCTGTTATTATTAATATCATAATAACTATACATGTAGGTATATGATCAGTTTAGGTACTTACATGAAAGACCACACACGAGCCAGATACATAAGGTTGTTTTCATCATATTGGATTGTTTAATATCAATTAGGCGTGGTTACCTCACTTCAAAAACTTTAGCGACGTATCTTTGTGTAAAATAGATATACAACACCATATGGCTTGTTCCCAAGATCAAATAGTAACAAATTTGGTAGACCTGCAAACATATTATCGCTATTGATAAAGCAATAACTGACTTGATAAATTGTTTTATACCCTCTTTGAGATAACGTTTCTATAAAAGATATAACAATTGTGAAAACTACAAAATGCATGAAACTAGTTTTCTCTACTTTAATATAAAATTAAATTAACTAAAATATCTTTATATTAAAAGACGTGTTGTGCGTAAATCGCTTTTTGTGTTCATGCGCCATAGCTGCATATTGTATAAATGTGCACATGTGTAAAAATACATTGTCACTAAATTGACTCCATACTCTAGATGCCATGTAGATATATATTGGTATGTACATGTAATTGCGTTAATCCGCCACTTTGACATACCTATGTGAGCATACATATATATGTATGTTTTTGCACATACATTGTATATACAAACAGTGGCACATGAGCGGTGCTAAAGGTGTCATTTTAGAACTCTATGAAGGTGAATTATTTCAGTTGTCACAAATGACACGTTTTAGGCCTAATATCCAAGCAAGCACTGCTCATTGGCTGTACATTATTACGCTGAAGAAATCGTACTATCAGTGTCAGAACCGCTACTAAGGCTTCCGCGGGATCATTACTCCCCGTAATGTACAGCTTGATGGACTGCGTGCAATGAGGATGAAGTGTCTTGCCATAGAACACACCACAGCGTAAAGCCCAGGTCACTTATGTTTGGTGTCTCCACCTGGATTCGAACCAGGGTCTTTGGCGTGACAGGCAATCATGCTAACCACTACATCACAATGCTTCACATCGTATTAAGATATTGGATATGTGAAGTCTTTCCCCGACGATTGCAGAAAAGAGGTTCGAAAACATTAATCTCCCTTTGGAAATAAGTTCCTAGTATCTGCGGATAGTTCTTCCATGTTCTTCCAAGGCTAAAACGAGTACGGTGGTCGAATCTAGACTTGTTGAGTAAAAACCGACTAAGACAGTATTAAAGGGCAAGTGACATTTAAGTTTTTTAACATTTTATTCAAATCTTCCAAAATTGAAATAAAGTCAGTCAAGTTTATCAACCAATCCCCAAAACATTAAACAACGAAAAATAATATTTGATATAACCAGTAGTGCGTTTCAATCTTTTTTCAATCAGCGAGCAGGGTTCAAATACAAAATTTACAGATTCTCATTTTCAGAGATCAGACGGAAATATGTTCAAGCCTAAGCATATTAACACATTGCATGAGCAAATATTAGAAGGATTGTGTGACGTCCTTAATTATTGCCCTTCACTATTCCTGTTTAGCCTCAATCGTGACGTGTTCATAAATTGGAGAATCAGTTTTGACTCAATCCTGTTTTTGAAAGATTTAAAGCGTCCTTAAATCAGTGACATGGTATATGAGCATTTCAATCGCTGTTTATCTTAAACATTTGGTCTTTTCCTGAAATTTAGCATTTAATCAATGTTTAGTGGTTAATCTAGGACCCGTGAATAGCTCTGATTTCACTTGTCCTTGGTCTCCCTGAACGTACGTTCATAATGCAATACACACATATAGAATTTGACGTTCATGACGTCACCTTACATCTACGGTGGTCTAATGCAAGCTGGTATAAGTAACTATTAATCATACGGTAAAATATCATTGTTTTTGCTGTTTTTGGTATGTTGAATATCTTCACATCTTGTCTGTATTGAGAAGACAAATTGTCCCAAAAAAATGTGCGATCTTCAAAAAAAGATTTGTGTGGAGTGACTCTGATGGTTATTATGTGTTTTTTGCTATAGTGGTGATGATCATGATCAATTATGAGCATTTGATTGACATTTTTTGCAGCCCGACTTTGTCACGTTGTTCTCACCTTTTCGCATTTTTCAAATAATCAGTCAAAATTTGTACTTTTCGAATTAAAACACACAAATTTAGCCATAGTGTGCTTTAAATACGATGTTAACTGTCCGTATTTATATAATTTCGGTTCATTATTTCAATCTAACTGTGATAACTTTATTTTGCCGATGAGTATATCATGTATGTTATTATATCAAGTTTTTGGCATGTGTTTTATCTTGTAGGCTAACTTATCTCACTTATTAACTCCATAATATGAACTAAGATGTGTAAATTAAACAACTTGAACATTTATCATGTTAAATTACAACTCATTATCAAAGTAAAGATCCATTAATGTGTTTGTTTACACATAAAAATTAAATCCATTTCATATGCAATTAAACAAGGGTAATTGATGAGGAACTTTAAATCGCTTAACGATTTCCTTATAATAAAAAGGCTTTTCCAATTATGCCGCATATTTTATCAGCAAACCGGGATTTTACGTAATAGCAACACTATTGTGTAATCGGTAAATGGTAAGTTAGACCACGAGCGCATGGTAGGTTACCTTGGTTTAATACCTTTATCTTTTATTATGTATAACGTGCCTAATTGTCGACTCACGCTGTTTTAACAATACACATCCTTTTGGTTCACACGAAACTATAAACAGATCAAACCGACGATTTCCAGGTCTTTGCGACGCAGTTTGTTTGTGTGTGTGGAGAGCTTTATAGTGAAGAACAAGTTTATAACACATAATATTTCAAGAAACTTTCTTAAAGGAAATCTATTTTAGTTTAAGAAAAGTTAAAGACATACAATATAGACAAAATCAGTGACGGACGCTCGCGCAATTACACAATTTTATGAATAATGACGACGCTTTCCTTGTCATTCTCTAAATGAACGATGTAAAAGTGTATACAAGTACATTTTTAAATTTGGGAATCTACGTGTAAGGTTCGGTATTTCTGTAAACTTGTCTAAAGTTTTAACTAGAATGAATGAAACTAGAATGAATGAATGAAAAATGTTGAATTTGGGCCTTGTAGGCATCTAGTAAGTTATTCCTCTGTATCACAAAGCTACGACTTCCAAAAGTTCCCAAGACTCTTGCCGACTCAACCCGACTTTTCGACTACGATTTTGTTGGGTCAAATTGTGAAATTTGTAGGAATCAATTCACATCAGACTGACCTACTGCATACATGACCAACATACGAAACAATAAGAAGTCGATTCGAAGAAACCCCACACATACTCCCGACAGATAACCCGAGAAACTTACGACTCAAGTCCGACTTATTAAGATTTAAACCGACCCGCTCACGAATCACTGCCGAGTCATTCTCTACAATAATGTACTACCACGCCCATACGAAAAGACTCACTGAGGACCAATCCCTGTACACCTCACGGTAATAACGACTAGTTCACGACTAGATCACGACGATGACGACTCATCACGAGTCAGATATTAAACTTTTCTATGCCGACAACATTTGATAGTTCTCGATCATATGCCATTTATAAAGTTTGGGACATGGGACCCCATACAACTCACGCTTGTTTTCAAGTGTATAAATAACTAAAAGTGCTTCCGGCATATAACCAGAGATGATATTCAATATATTCACTGGTCACAAAATGTTGTGGGCATAGAAAAGTTTAACATCAAAGCTAATCGACTTTGTATGTTGTATATTGGAGGGTTTGGAGTTGCGATTAAGACCGAAATCTGGACAAATTAAGCCATTTACGTTCCCATCAATACAAAACAATACTATGTCCTAAGTGACGTAATGGCTCTCTAAATCTCAGAACAGGGATGTCAATTAAAGGCTGTTATTAGTTTTAATTTCATTTAGTTCTCTTAGTCGCTCTGAACAGCGTATATCAATACGGCTTCCGTAGCTCTGTCATTGAAACTGATAAACTGGCTGCAGGATATAAACCCAGTCTAGGTAAACCTAACCTCAATATTACCATCTTCCTACGCAGAGCCTAAAAGGCCAGTTTCCAAACTGTCATTTTATGCCTTGCTGCATAGCCTTGAGTTTTCTGTGCTTGCTCTCTACTCTGTAGGGGCACTATAGCAGCACAGAAAAGTAAAGTCTCTGCAGCAAGGCATAAAATGACAGTTTGGAATCTGACCTTTTAGGCTCTGCGTAGGAAGATGCAATATTACCCGTTTCACTCTAATACTGAGCCTAGAAAGGTCTAGTAGAGGGTCGCGTGAGCCGACCTGTCTGCCAGCTATGACCCTCCAACGTTATACGTGCGAAGGCAGACTATTGTGGCTTGGTTTGATGAGTTCTAATTGGTCAATTCGATACGTGGGCTGGCGCGACCCTCTACTAGACCTTTCTAGACTCAATATCGGAGTGAAACAGGTAATATTGAGGCTAGGTTTACTTAGACTGGATATAAACCCAAAGTGAATACAATTAGTGCTATTGGAGACCTTTGCAAACAAAGACGGACAAAAGGAGCAAAGAGTCAGAGTCAGTTTATTGTCATTGTTATCTCAATCTCATTAAAATCAAAACGAACCTTTCCATAACAGGTCGTGTTAGATGACCTTTTAGCATGAGCTTCAAGGCTAAGAAGTCAAAGGCACGGTTTAATATTTAAGCGGCTCTGTGTTGAAGGATGATAGGTCCCAAACAAGGGTCATAAACAAGGTCATCTGACATGACCTCTATGGAGCAGGTGCCAGATTGAGAGATCCATCCTGATTTCAACGAGATTGTGTTTTACTGAGACTGCATCAGTGTCTGTGTTGTTACTGTTGGTAGATCCAGTCCAAGTAGCTGGTGATCCGTGTGAAGATACTGGGCTCGCTCCCGCTACAGTCGCCCTGGTACAAGGACACGATTCCCTTCAGCTGACCTTGACACACCATGGGACTTCCGGAGTCAGCCTGGAACGAAATATTGTGTTGTTTATAAACCCATAATCTTAAACCTTCCGCATTAAGATAACCGTGATTAGGTATTCAAGCCGAATCAAGCATTTCTCTCGTGTCTTTCCGAGAAACAATTTGGTTTGTACACACTTGGAATCCAGGAATCAGCTTTGGATTCCTGGATTCGACAGGCTTCCAGTCATAAAAAAACAATGTAGCAGTGATATTAATTTATTTAGGTATCTCTTTTTCTGAAAATTAAGAATGTTCAAAACCTGTACACATTTATATCCCACAAGATAAATGCTTTCACTGCCTTCTCTTGTACATGTCAATATTCTCTGTCCGGCACTTGACTTGTACACTTTTGTTAGCTGAATTCTGTAAATATCTGGAGAGGGTTTCTAAGTTGGAAAACTTGTGCGCACATTCCTTTCATTGAATGTAAAACATACATTTGATATCAATTAACCATAACGTAAAAATAAGTACTTACAATGCACGCTGATTTGCCTGGAGATAGAGTACAGACATCTCTGTTTGTGACGTTGTAGTTAGGAAAATATGTTGTACACTCTTGCTCGCTGATGACCGTCATGTCAACCTTCTGTAGAATATCTGGGTAGCTGCCTTGGGCTTGGAAAAAACACACAACAAGGATGAATATTTCATATATGCACATGTTTTCACATCACCAGGTTTGCTAAGCAAACATGATTGCCGCACAGTTCCATATACAACCACCAACAAAAGAAACGATACAACTCTTAAGAAATGATTTTCAAGTGTTGCCCACACGGTAATAACCTGTTTGAATTTCGTAAGATAAACTTGTATAACTGCTGCCTTTTAGGTCAGATCGGTTCAACAAACGGATGTACCATTGAATAGACATCAACATGGAAGGTAATACGATGGATTCAATCGTTGAAGATGAAAAAAGAGAAAAAGATATTAGAGGGGTCAAACCTTAAAAGATTGAAGTAGAGGGAAGGATATTGAGAAGGTCAAACCGTTAGAAGAGGTATATGAAAAGAGAAGGTTTGAATACTTACAAGTTTGGCCCCATCCAGTTACTGTGCAATCTTCGCCTACGAAGTCGCTGCCGTTTCTAGCTAGAGGAATACTTCCTATCGCTGATCCAAGCTCATTCATCGGGTCCTGCAGGATGACTACACCGAGATCGTTAGGATGTTCTGGCACGTTCTCGTCATACTCCGGATGCTGTAATCATTACCTTCTCTTATGAAACTCGATTCTTGATAATCCAGAGAGGGGGTGTGTCATGAAAGAAGTCATGCGATTGGCACTGTGCTGGAGGCAGCGTAGATACCTCATTGGACGATATGCCACTAAGGGGAGATACTTTATGAATCACATTGAGCCCATATTGGTTCAAGAGGTTATTTGAGATATTGTCGGAACGTAAGCTCTGGATTATCGAGAATGATGAAACTCTAAAAGAACAATGGCATGTTTAAAGGAGAAATATAGAGAACATGCAAAGACAAATATTAACATATTAAATTTCAAAAAGTATAAAAAGCTAAAGTCATACCTCTAAACGAGTCATGTTTGGTAAATCCATCTCAAATGATTTAAAAGTTTTTTTAAAAGGATTTTCGCTTGCTACTAAATAACCTTTTTACAATTGCGGATAATCGTGATGAATACTCAGAAATGTGATAACCTTAATAGAATACTTTGGGCAAGATGTGTTGTGGGGGGAGGGGGGATTAATAAGTATTAATTTTTTTTAACGTGCTTCTCAAACGATTCATTAATTGATTAAAACATAAATTCGCCACAACTTAGACAAACAATAGTAACATTGATTTATGTGAAGACAACTATGTTTTCTTACAAAAACTATTTCACGGTAAAATTAAAAGAGAAAATTGACCCCAGTGTTCGAAATGTATGCCAAATGTACCTGTATTCTTGCATAGATATGCTACCAAATTGAGTATGCGATGGGATCAATATTTTATTTATGTTTTCATTATACGTTCTGGGAGAAAGATTATTGGTTACGACAAACATGTGACGTATGCAAACACTTGACAAAATGATATTTGCAATAGGTTTGCAAGTTCTGTAACAAACCTTTGTATGTTGTAGAGGGAGTAAATTAATCAAAGCTGTAAAATGATGACAATCAATGTCTATTCTAACGCATTCTTTTCGATGATTTGAAGAATGTCAACGAAGTAGTATGAGCTTTCAATACGGTTAATCATTTAGGTATCATTAACAATCCATGTCTAGCTAAAAAGTAATGTTTGTGCATTTGAGAATTCAAATCAAGGAATGACAATGAAATGTGGCTTGAAATAACTAAAATATGCTTACAAACTTATTATATAAATATAATTTAAATAACTATACACTCAGGGGCAAAAGAAAAATTTCCATATAGAATGCATGATAGGTTAATCTACGATTGATAGTTACGGTTGAAACAGGGTTAATTCATGTATTCAAGAGCTAACTGAACTTAGTTTTTAATTTCAGAGCTATATCTGTTAACGCTTTTGAAATACAAGCCTTTCAAAAAACGCTGTTAAAAAATCTCCTTAACTAGACGAGATAGGATAGTGAAAATGGCCCTTTTCCTTGTTTTTAAACCAAAATACTGGCAAAATGCGTGAACAAATTAACTTCTACAAGGGTTATTTATATTGATAACATCTTAGATTTTATAGATTTTTAAATTTCATAATTATTTTATTCCAATTCCAAAGATTATGACTAAAATTGACCCTCGTGTATTTGAACAGTCATACAATTATAAGTATATTACTTTGATGTTTGAAATTGTGAGTACTTCTTCACAACTGATGTGCCTATCACAAGGGCTCGTAGTCGCATTTCATTTACAACAGGATTTTGTTTTGTACTCTTTTGAAAAGTTGGTATCGTTTCTTTTGCCCCTGAGTGTAACAATACTATACCTCTGTCTATGTTTGATATCACTTACTATTCTGTAAGAAGTTAGGTTGCTGAATTGGACGGTTTGGTTCTGAGGGAAGGGTAGCTTGAAGTCGATGAAGCCAAATGCAACAGCATAGTTTTGGTAACTGCAAAATACATATTTCATCAATTTCATAAATTTCATCAGTTATTTCTATTAATAATGAGGGATACTCAAAGGATATTATTCAACACATGTCTAAACCAAAATTGAATGATGCTAAATGAATTATCAGTTGTCAACTGAAAACAAAAAATGGACATAGCATTTCTTATTTTATTGAATTTCTTTTAAAAAAGTCTTTTATTTCAAGCAGACAAGTGTAGATCTATGGATGAACAACTTCTTTTTTTGACAATAGCGACGTTTCGATATAGATCCTTATACCGTTGTCAACGAATTCATCTTAAAAAATATTCAATTTTAATGCATTAAATAAACAAACCAAAGAGGGAAAAATGGTCAGAGCTGTTAGCGATTGGTCAATTGTCCATGCCAAAAGTTGGACCACAAAGGTCATTGGTATCCCCTACCTTGCATTTGGAATTCGTTCAACGAAGCAATTTCTGGTGTCATTACATTTTTTTAAATATTCCAGTGTAAGAAACGAAAAGAAAACAGTGTAAGTGAATTAGAACATTATGAATAAATATCATCATATCGATCGTAACGTGCAATGTTCATAATCTCAGCACTTGATTCATCGCACTAAGTAATAATTGTCAACGATAGACATATAAGTCACCAAATGTGAGATCAATAACGTCAATTATTGCATTTGGCAATAGTTTGTTCATATATTTGAAAGAAGTCATATTGTAAAACACACTCGATATATCCTATTTGACACTTTTTTCTAAACATGCCTTTTATAATTGTGGAGTTGAAATTTTATCATTCTACTTATAAAGGCGATATCAGTTGTTATACAGGGTCACGTGGACCAACCATAGATCGAGTTTCAGACATTATTAACTGTAATTCTGACTGCTTTAGAGACTAGATCAGTTTCCATAATTACGTGTTACTAATTGACGCACGACATTGTCCGCATTTCGATCCAAATCACGACCGTCGCTATAAAACGTCGATAACCTTCAAACTAATACTTTTAGCAACAGGCGATATTTCATGATCAGAGGACACCCTTGGTAAAGTTTGGCATATAAGACCCCGAACAATTCACGTATTGGTACTTCAAGAACTCAAAAATCTTGTCCCTAGAAAAACAAATATTAAAAAGAACTCAGTTCATACCCGCTTGTAAGGCAGTGTGCAGCGGTCAAAGCCTTATTGGACGTGTAGAGAGTGATACCACACCAGAAGAGTAAATTGGGACCATTGTAGAGAAGAAGCGCGCCAACGTAGGGGAACTCTGTATGGGAGGCATCAGTACCCCCCGCGATGTAGGGGAGAACTTCTTCAAAGGGGGTCCCCTGGAGTGGAGGCTTCGATCTTCCCAAGATTGGTCGCACCTGGCACAGGACGATTGCTGTCAAGTGCAATAAACGACAACTTATACATGTGTTGGCAAACAATAGTTTTGTTGAAAATCGCCTTAAAGGGACAGTAGCACGTTTTAGGGAGAATTTAAGGTGATGTCAGGAAAATGAAAAAAAATTGAAAAACAATGTATTTACACTAAATGAAGCATTAATAAATCAATTATATAATGTAAAGTTCAGCTATGCGATTCATTTTCTTACAAAAATATTAAATAAGGGTGTTCACTCAAAAATGGCCGCCAATCGACTTTATGTGAATCTTTATAATTGGTTCTCTGACTATGGATGATTGGATTGTGTAATGAGATTTTTGAAACTATCAAAATAACACATTTAGCATTAACGTACAATTATCAGTGAAAAATTGAAAATATGAATTTTTCAAAAATCGTGCTACTGCCCCTTTGAAAGGGAGATTTGCCAGTTACATGGTTATAAGATGATACCAGTTGAAAACACATGGATGGTTGACTGTTCATGTCCATATGCATGCCAACCCTAAGAGACCATACATCATTTCACAATTGTGAAATTGGTGACTCGGTTTCACATATACAATACTATTCTTTCGCTGAATGTTTAGGTCTTGCAAGAACCTGCTTCTCTAATGCTCTCGTACAAGGAGTCCAATAAGTAGCTGATAGAAAATGATAAAAACGATAGAAATTTATCACCCAAAACTGTGTTCCACAGGAGATATCGCTTGTGGAAAATCAACCGATATCTCCTAGGAGATATTGCTTTGACAGTAGATTTTGAACAATGGCCTGTAATCAGAAAATACATGTACATGATATCACAAACGTTTTACATCATCAGTAATGACGTCAGAATGCTACGACATCATAAAACCACGACGTCACAATGCCATGACGTCATAAACACGATGACGTCACAATGCCATGACATAACTTTATAGGAGTTCTAGGGCTATGCAGTGTTCAAAGATGTTCATTGTTCATGCTAATGTGATGAAAAATGATTTTGGGTTATAAATAGAATCTCACCCTCGTGTTTTCTGATATCAAATATATCAAGTAAAATATATTGTTACTGTTATCAACTTGTGTTGATATATTTGATATCAGAAGAAACTTGGGTGAGATTCTCTATATATCGGTTGAAAAGGTTTTATTGTGAATATGCTTGTGTCCTTAATAATTTAGAAAAGCATTTGGTGATCCAATACAAACTTATTTTTGCGTTCAAAATAAATTGTATCAATCTGACACCAGCAAAATAATTCATCCCCGCAATGATAAAAGAAGATATGTACTTTTCTTATCACTCCTAAATGTGAAAACTGAAAAACTGAACAAACTTTAGGCAAAAAGATGATATCTGAATCCTTACGGGATACCTCTTGTGTAAGCTAAAATACTAATTCAGTACTTTGAAAACAATTGAGTATGTCAGTGTTCTAATAACACCTTATATTTGCTCAAAATATTAATGGCATCAATGATAAAATAATTAAGCTACGAGGAGAAAAAAATAATTGCAATGTGATAGACGACGTTTCTGACATCCGAGATAATGTTATCATTCCGTTCATTCATAGATGAATTCATTTATTTGTTCTTTTATGACCGAATATTTTTGCAACGTAGAAGCAAACACAATAAATTATTGCGACATTAATTGAGGTCATCTATACTATACCAGGTCTTAGGACCTCAGTTGACAGAATGATATATAAAGTACAAAGTGACTACTTACATGTCAAGGCAAGCAAAACCCCAAAAGATAAAGTTGCTTTCATCATGCTCATAGTCTTGCAAGGTTATTGGTAGTTTGTATTGCCACCTTCCCTTTATAATCGACACTCTAGTATACCATACGTCTAGTTCTCAATGCTGTAAAGAGCCACGTTTCACACGTTGTCCTCTTTACTACGAGTTTGACATCTATCAAGTAATAAATGAATAAATTCAGAACTTCACCAGCTTCAATTATTAAGCGAACTTTAGAGAGGTCGGCGCTATCTACTATCCTTCAACACTACCCAAAGGTTACCTGGAGAATCAATCTTGTTAGAACTATATGTAATATTAACGTCCTACAATGACGGATTTTAGAGACGTAAAATAATACCCCCAATTTAACTTGATTGCCTAAATGACGTAAAATCAGTTAGAACGTCATTTGTATATTTCATTGAAATGTCTGAGCATTAAATCAATAAATTCAAAGTGACTCATAAATAATCCTCAACAACAATGAGACACTGAAACATTTGAAAAGTATAGTTTATTGTCCAACGTGATGACTCGTGTACAGCTGCGTACCATAAGTTTGTTCACTTACCTGCGTTTTTAGTGCATATATCATGTAATATGGAATGCCTTTGGGGGCATCCTAACAATGCCAATACGAAACGGATAATGTTGAAATTAAGTTAACATTCAGTTTGCGTTAACATATTCGTATATCATACCTTAAAGATTACCGTAACAAATTTGGCAGGGGTCAACATTTCGAAAACACTATTTTGTATTTTTCGCTACAAAATCCTTCATTAGGGATCAATAGCTTTAGACCTAAGTCATATGTGTTCCTTTGCATTAATGCAATGTTATTGTACTGATTTCTTTCTTACAATGTTTATATGGAATATTTAAATCGAAATTTAAGAAAATCTGAATTTCACAAATATGACCCCATCTGTCTATTTAATCATGCCAAATATCTAAATTCAGTACCAGTAACAAGACGATCCCGCAATATGGTTTGGGAATGATTATTTTACTAATGGATAATTGGTTGTCCCTTGTAGGTGCTCCTGGAGTTATTTTATGGACGTCAAAATGAAACCCAATTTACATGATATTTGCACTAAGATACACAAGCAAGTGAACAAACTTAAGATACGCAGCTGTATATTTCAGACAAGATACTCTAACCTGGAGTAGAAGAAGTGAAGATGACTCATTGTGTATTTGGAGGATAGTGAAGTGAGGTGGAAACTATATATCATCATGGGTGGCACGGCAACGGATGAAATTCTTTTCTTTCTAAAGAGAAACCAACATTTTGCAGTTCACCGACACTTTGTCGTTTTGCCTATGCAATAAAATGACGTCATGAGCGTTCCGGTACTTCCGGTACTCCGAAGAAATCAGATCATTTTGTTATTGGTTACTTGTGTGTCACATCTATAATATGGATTTCGGTAAAGGCCAGTAATTTTAATCTCATGACATGGAGAGGAGGAAAATAAATGTTCCTATACAACGTTCAATCTCAATAAGAACGTTTCATATTATATATAGATACTGAAATTCGGAATTTAATGAACAGCCGAATTCGTTAAAATTGCGATCAGGGTCGATTCAACATGTTTATATTCCAGTTGATTAAAGGAGGATCTATTGTCCGGTATCCGAGCATGTAGCTATAAATTTATTTAAAAAACAATCCTCACTGGTCAAGGATAATGTACACAAGGTTTCATTTTTCAATGCCTTTTGCTTCTGGAGAAGAAGTTAAAAATTTACGGAACGACAGACGCCGCAGGACGCCTGACAAAATGCCATGCCATAAGCCCATCGGGCCTTTCAGACCAGATGAGCTAAAAAAGCTAGGCCAGGTAAGTTTTGATATCAAGCATTTGATTTTTAAGTTTTGCACAGGATTATTTACACAAAAAAGGAGCTTTTAAAAATGGAACTGATTGATAATGCAATAAGTAATTATTGCAATGTTGAAAATGAAACTTTATGTCATGTTTTTTTTGGGAATGTACTGTAACCCAATTGTTTTGGAAGGAGGTCAAACATTGGATTACCCAAAATGGTATATTACAGACTTTTGCTATAACAAAATTCTTGGTTTGGTTTGATTCAATGGTAATAACCCATTGCTAGTTAATACACGTTTTTCGGCTAAAGCATATATTTATTGTTCAACACTGAAGACATAAAATCCTAATTTGAAAAATGTTATCTAGTTTCTGAGCCCAAGGTACAGATAAGTGGAGTCAGCGTAACGTTCGTACCCTGAAACAGGATGGACACTTTATTACATCTGATATTTCTGTTTTGGGTATCACAATGGAATCAAGGCTTTGAAATTTTCAGCATTGAAACTTGCATTTAAGGTTTGTCAGCGGGATATTTCAATAACCATTCTCTGGATTCTCTTAATAATTTACAAAAAGCATCTTATTTGGAAGACCCAGGGACAAGTCGATTTGTTATGGTGTAAATGACATCTAGTAGCATGACAAGTTTAGACAAGGATTCTATGCATTCATTATGCTTTTTGTTAACATCAATTTGCGGCGGGGGATCTTGTCACCTTTGTGGCAAATACTTGTTTATTTTCACTTTGGTCAAAATGGAGTTATATGTTAACATTGTAGAGCGTTTTTAAAGTGCAAACGCAATTTCAAGGCAATTTAAAGCTTTCTATTTGATTGATATCTCCAACACATTCTCGAAAAATACCTGTGGACTATTTGCAATGCTGATGGGGTCATAGTGAGGGACATACTTCTCAAATAAAACACACGTGTATGTACGTCCCCTTAGGGCAGATGACTGGAGTTTTGAGACTATTTGGTTGAACTGCTGCCTTGGCAGTTTGTCGATGGTGTGTGACAAATCCTACAACCGTTCCTTTAAAGACATGATTTTCTAATCTTAAATCTAGTTTCTAAAATTTTCAAGCCAACCCTTTGTTTGTGACTCTGAAACTGATATAGTGACTGCAGAGTACAAACACCCATGAAGTTAGTGTCATCCGAGACCTTAGCACTCATAACAGAAACAAATAGCAAAGTCAGAGATAGTTTATCGAGTCAGTTTATTGTCCTTTTAACTCAATCTCATTAAAATCAAAACGAATTTCAATTACAGTTACAATATGAAATGTCAGATAACCTGCAACTCATCAGCAACAGGGCTGAGAAGTCAAAGACATGGTTTGATATTTAAGCTGGCTTGTGGTTTTGGGAAATTTGTGGAAGTTGAAAAGTCACATAAATGGTCATCTGACATGACCTTTATGGAGCAGGTGCCAGCTTGAGAGATCCATCCTGATTTCAACGAGATTGTGTTTTACTGAGACTGCATCAGTGGCTGTGTTGTTACTGTTGGTAGATCCAGTCCAAGTAGCTGGTAATCCGTGTGAAGATACTGGGCTCGCTCCCGCTACAGTCGCCCTGGTACAAGGACACGATGCCCTTCAGCTGACCTTGACACACCATAGGACTCCCGGAGTCGGCCTGAAACAATATGGCTCGAGAATACACCATTTTCAGAATGATATAATGATATAGCGTAACAATGTGATACCAGTGATTGTCAATAATGGTGGTAAAGTTATTATAATAATTAAGTTTTTTCCATTAGAAATTCTCTCACTAACTTTGTATGTCTCAATAAAGGAAATTTCAAATTCGTTCCAACTGCACCGACAGAGGATCATTGTTGGTCAATGTGTAAGATAATACATTCTCAACATACTGTGTGATCGTTTGGTCAGCAGAGCAAATTTTCAAATTTGAGCGTGATTAAACAGACATATACAGAAGAGGGAAATTTCAAGCTCCAGTCCCCCTGTTTTGGACTAAAACTGATCTTATCTTAAAAGATTTTAACCCAGGTCCCTTTCAAAGAATTGAAAAAAGCATAAAGTGGCACTGACACAGGATGGAAATCGTTTTGAGAACCCTCTAGTGAGATTGGAAAAATGTCCTTGTTTAAATTTCCCATGTACTTTGTTGATAGAATCTTTATTTTATAGTTATTGTTGGTCGAAATGAAATTTGAACAACCATTGCGAACACTTATTTTTATTGACAATTCTGGATACTGCATTTTGTATAACCGATTGGGTATACCGAGCGACCGAGCTCATAGGAATACATTTGACTTTTGTTATCTCTATAAGGTTAAAACACACTCCATCACAGTCTGACCACACCCACGTTTGTTGCATGCTTCTGACGTAAGCTCATCTAGCCAATCGCAAAGAGTCCAGCAAAAGCTTTCAGTATCAGCTAGAGGTAGGTTACTCCAGTACACCTTCCTTATCCATGATCGCCCTTAAACTCGTATCTAAAAACGACGATATCATTGGATCACATTGACTTGGTTCTGGGCTAACTGGTTGCAAAAACGTGCAGGAAAGTAGACCTTGTGAAGACGAAGCTCTCTGATAGATGATAGTGATAGAAGCTCACATTAGATTCACAGTAACGTCTATATTTTGAACTTTTATTTCCCGGACACGGTTGATTTTAATCACACTGTACACTTTTTTTTAATATGTTAGCTAATATTGACAACACTTTCTAGTAAGCACAGTATTATGTCCTATAACTTAAACACACACACGATAGATATATAAAAAAATTATAAGAAAAAACAGGGTTTCAAATATTTACAAATATATTTAAATGTACAAAGACTAATAATGAGTATATGGCAAACTGGCCGAAGTTTGGACACCAACAGTGGTCGCCTGAACTTTTATATGTCCAAATGTTCGTTTTGATATATTTTTTCTTTCCTTTTATCATGTTCTTGTTGGTCATTTTTTTTAATGAACTCGTCGAGCTTTAATTTTTTGTTTACCTATCTTTGGACAGTCACACTCATTAAACTCATATTCATCCAAAGTTTGTTATATTCATATTTTTTTCTTTAACCACAAACATACATACATTAAGTCGAAGGACAATAATTTAATTAACAATATCAAACATGAAAATTGTACTTACTATGCATGCTGATTTGCCTGGAGATAGAGTACAGACATCTTTGTTGGTGACGTTGAAGGTAGGAAAGTATTGTGTACACTCTTGCTCGCTAATAACAGTCATGTCAACCTTCTGTAGAATTTCTGGGTAGTTACCCTGCGCTTTGAAAAATGAAAAATATACCATCGTCAATACTTCAAACATGCATATGTTACAAAATCACAAGGGTTGTCAAGCAAGCATAACTGCCATACACTTCCATACTCGATTTTCTCATACTCGATGAGTTGGTCTTAAAATCTTGGTACTTTTATGTTGTTATCATTTTAAGGATTGAAGAATGGTGGAGGGTGACAAAGGAGATGTATGTTATGAATCAAGATGGAAGAATCGGGATAGTGGTATGGAGTATAAGAGGTATAAAAATAAATATTGAAAAAGGCGACGTGTCTTGAGAGAAAGGGAGGCTGATGAGGGGGAAACAACATTTAAGAGCGTTATAGATATACAATGTTTGACTACAAACAGAGTAATACTTAATCTGCTCCCTCCTTGATGTTGTGTTTGATATTAAGTTTTAGAACGAACCTATTTGGGTTTGAGTCCAGTCATTTCAAAATACAGATATATCTTTCTTGCGTACTTCTAAGTTATATCCTGTGGAGAGGAGGTTCATAGGAGGGATAAACCAGTGAAGGTGAATGAACAGGAAATGATAACAGGGGTCACATTGTTGAAAAATGGAAGAAGAATGAAAGGTGATACGAGTCGTCAAAGCTTTGAAGTTTGAAGAAGAGGGAAGATGATTTATGGGTCAAACATTGAAAATGAAGGAAACGCGAAGGTGATAAGACGGGTCAACATTGAAGATTGAGGGAAGAAGGTGATGAATACTTACAAGTTTGACCCCATCCGGTGATTGTGCACTCTTCTCCAACGAAGTCACTGCCGTTTCTAGCAAGAGGAATGCTTCCTATCGCTGATCCAAGCTCATTCATCGGGTCCTGCAGGAAGACTACAGCCAGATCGTTTGGATGATCTGGTACGTTCTCGTCGTAATCCGGATGCTGCGATCAATATTTTCTTTCAATGAATGACAGTGAACTCCGACTTGATACTGTTAAACATATTTTGTGCGAGTGTTGGGACACGGCACAAACCTGGGAAACATTTTACCCAAATATTCCAATTTCACAACTTTTTTATCACTTCGCATTCGAACACCGCATTTTATAATTCATCAAAGCAATTAATCTCTTTGACAAGTTGTAGGCTTTTAACATGCAATATCAGCTTTTAACCAATTATGTGATATTTTGCTGATGTTTTTACAGCCTTCGTGCTGTTCCATTCTTTTGCTTTTGCAATCATTTTCATCTAATCAAATTCCACGCCGCTAATGGCTGAAATATTGCCCAAGAGGACTAAAACAATAACTCAATCACTCACTACGACCTAATATCTATCTTTTAACTTAGTTTGAAATAATAGTAATAATTACTACATAATAGTAATGATTATGATAAATAAAGGTATTTACCTTGTTTTAAATCATGCTTATGGTAACATACATACAAATAACTATTATAATTAATTCCTCTGTCTATGTTTGAAGTCACTTACTATTCTATAAGAAGTTAGGTTGCTGATCTGGACTGTTTGGTCCTGAGGAGGCGGTAGGCTGAATTCGGTGAAGCCAAATGCAACAGCATAGTTTTGGTAACTGTAACAAACATATTTCAACATTTCATCGTCATTATTTTTTATTCGTTTTTATTTTTTAATACATAATGCGTATTAATGATCATGAATAAACAAACCATATAATAAAGCGGACACTTCTGAGCAGAATATGCTTATCGTTGCTGTCAACAGAAAACATAGGTAAAAAAAATTCATATGTTCGTACATAAAAAAATAACACAAGCCACTTGTCAATTTAGAAAAGCCTTGTAGTTTCCGAACTATTGCTTTCCATTAATTTGTAGTAAATTATGACATTGAAAAAAAAACTAGGTTTAATTAAATAGTTCACCAATTTAATTTATTCTTTTTGATATGTGGTGCATTTACATTTAATTTGGTGTAGAAATATTCACAATTGTCACCCAAAACTCAGCAAATGAACGATCTGACTAAACCATGTCTTAGCTAACATAAGGCATTACAATGTTCAGATCTGATGTCAGTTTGACCGGGTCATGTATAAAGCAGTTTAAAGATGCTGTTTCATACTTGCATGCGGTTCAGGCTGAAATTTAGCTATTGAGAAAAGAAATACATCACTTCGTAGAAAAATCTTTCTCCAAAATTTTGATATCATATTTAGATTGTTTAATCAACAATAACATACTTATTTCGACGCCCAAAGCACAATACCCCTTGTAGAAAAGGCATAACATTTAACAAACCCGCTTTCGGTGACGTAATCATTACGCGTGTAGGATTTACACCGTGTCACAACTAGCGTATTTGCGTTCGATGGGTATCAACTTTGGCAGCAACGCATACCTTATTCGGAGAAAAAGAAAAGAAAATCTAGTCGTGCGCGACAAAGACGGTTTTCAAGCGTATTTTTAGAGACCGGAAGTTGTGAGATGGCCAAACTTGATTCGCCTTTATGTTGGCTGCCGTTTCCGTAATTTTGGTAAATTATCTCGTATTTAATGAATTTTGGTCCGATTTTCCCTAGGTTGGTCGCTAATTTGTTTCTAAAAATACAACGAATACATTAAAAATACTTTAAAAAAATATTGCAAGTATGATACAGCATCTTTAATCCTAACCAATCAGCGATGAAGCTCAGGTCTTGCTGTGACTCACGATGTGTACATGTGTACTCTGAAGTTAACAGGAGACAACTCAATTCTCTGTTTATCTGACTTCTCTCAAGCAAAGATTTCAGGTCTACTTTACACTATGTATCTTCAAAGGGCATTTCATAGCTAATCCAGATAATCAGTAGTTTGACAGGGACTCAAAATATTTACAATTGCTCAATAAAGATAAATCTTAAAGAGACACACAGTATGTTGATGAGATCACATATGTCAAATCTTTTAAATCGATGTTATTACATCGGGAACCACTAACTGTTACTGAAAATAACAAGTTAAAGGTCAATCAGTACATTAGAGCAAAAGTACGGCCATTCAAAGTAGGGATTTTGATCGAAAACCGGACAATGTGGTTCGAGTGGCGCGCGCAAATTCGTAATTTTAAAACCTTGTCATAAGCTGACAGGAAGATATATTCGATTCGATAGTGTTTATTAGGTATTGTCACTAATAGGTAGATTAATTGGATGCATAATTTCGAATATTAAACGTATTTGAGATGTTTTCTTGATTTTCCCATAAAATCAAGCATTTTAGAGATATTATGCATAAATGGATATATTTGCATGTCCAGTGATGCGATATGAACTTCAATCAGCATATTAGATATGTTGTAGCTTATCAAAACCAAATAAAATTTTAAGAAAGATACTCTGTGTCACTTTAAGAATCAAATTGTACCACCTGCTTGAGAGGCAATGTGCAGCAGTCAAAGCCTTATTGGACGTGTAGAGGGTGACACCACACAAGTAGGCTAAATTTTGACCATTGTAGAGGAAGAGTCCGCCAACATAGGGAAACTCTGTATGGGAGGCATCAGTACCCCCTGCGATGTAGGGGAGAACTTCATCAAGGGGGGTCTCCTGGAGTGGAGGCTTCGCTCTAACCAGGTTGGGTCGCTCATGGCTCAAGACAGTTGCTGTCAAGTGAAAGAGACAACAACCTGTTGTGTTAGCGAACATCTCGTCTAATTTCGTTGGAGAAATACTCGATAATCAAGCGCTATAGTTCCAATAAATCTAGACTACAAGCACGCGGAAACTTTACCGAGGTTTATCTCAAACCCAATTACCTCTCTTTACGTCCATGTTATCCAATCAGAAACGAAACGCAGACACCAAGTGCGTAAACAACTCGACCGTTCGCGACATCAAGTTTTGTTTAAGCATTCGGTAAGATAAATTCGTTATACCATTTTGAGGCGGGGTCATTGGGAGATATCAGCCTCTCGCTTGGTGTTATGCAACTCGCCTTCGGCTCGTCTAATAACACCAATCTCGAGGCTGATATCTCCCCATGCACCCCGCCTCAAAATGGTATAACTAATAATGTAATTTTTTTAACTGGCATTAATGTGAGACATACATGAGAACCAGAGTGGAAGACAATTATCATTTAATGCTTAATTTTACAGATGTTACACTCAAATCGATAACTACTTCTACTATCGAACCAAAATTAACCAAATGTTAAAAAACTTACCTTACTGCAAAAACAAAAATACATTAAATATTAGGTCCAGAGGAGAGCTGAATATCATGTATGCTGAATTTCATAATAATAATACAAATGGTGGCTACAGGTATCAGATATGGAAAATGCTATATCAAGAGCATATCAGCCAGATGTCATGTGTCTTTGGTAATGATTGCCATATGAAACTGAACATGATTTGGCAAAGATAATGTAATACAGCCGGAATACCTCTAGTAAACCTAGGCCTTAAATATAAAGAACACAATTGATTATTAAACTATTCCAGTATTTTGTAATCAAATGTCGGTGACATATATCACTATAATAATAATTCAGTTTCGAGGAGAAAAATAAATAGAATATTGAATAATATATTCCTATATCATGACGTTTGTATAATATGTTTCAATGTTTTGTTTCACTGAATATGATGTTAATATCCTTTCTTGCATTTCATGCGATTTAATGAGATCATTGTATTATAAACAGCCTCAGAAAAGCCTCCGTAAATCAACTAGGAAGAAGGCTAAATCGAGGAAACATAGGTGAATCATGGAACATTTATTCTAAAAAGAGTGTATTCCTCTAAGGATCTATGTTGAGAGAATGATGTAAAGAATATAATCATTGATGTTTTTAATTTGCAGTGGCATCAGCTTGGAATGGCCTCCGAGAACCACTCATAAGATGCCCTGATCTGATGTCTTTCAGAAAGCATCTGAAGACCAACCTTTAAAGGGGCAGTAGCACGTTTTTTGATAATTTTATATTAAGTTAACGCTAAATGTATTATTTTGACAGTGTCAAAAATCAAATTACACAAGCCAATTATCCATAGACAAAGAATGAAGATTCACATAAAATTCATTGGCGGTCATTTTGTGTGAACACCTTTAATTCATTTTGTGTAAGAAAAGGGAATCACATGGCTAAACTTTACGTTATATATTTGAATTATTACTGCTCCATTTAGTTTAAATACATTGTCTCTCAATTGGAACCATTTATTTTCATTTTCCTGACATCACCTTATATTCCCCCTTAAAACGTGCTACTGTCCCTTTAACACCTTTGAACAACTCCTTTCATATGACTGCGCTTCGACCATGCGCATGCGTGATGAAAGTGTCCTATTATTATCATGATAATTAAAAGTACATCGATATTACTTACATATCAAGGCGAGCAAACCCCCAAAACATAAAGTTGCTTTCATCATGTTAGCTGTTTGGCTAGTTACATGTACTTGGTGATTCGTTTGGTCATATTCCCTTTATAATCGACACATGTATAGCATACGCCTAGTTCTCAAGGTTGTAAAGTTTCACATCTTGTCCTCTTTACTACGGCTTTGACATCTAACAAGTAATAAATTAATAAACTGAAAATGTTAATTTCAGATGTGCCTATCATAATGCGAGGTCTGAGTTAACCATAGCTACCATCTTTTAGGGCTACCCGAAGTATGTACGATCAGATTGATTGCATTTGTATATAGAAATAATGGCCTACATTTTCGAATCTCTCTTAGTGCATGTATATTCGGAGACCAGTGTTATGTATGATACTTAAGACTCTCTTATGACGTCTTTATACACTTTTTTCATTTTAAATTCCATATAGATAGTGAACACGTGAAACATTGTTGATTTTGGATCACATTATTTTTAATCGTACAAGTACTTGTTAAAACTAAAAGAATTATTACTATTGTAGATTGTGTGATCCAAAACATAACAATTTTATATACTAATTTTATAGACATTTCGAAACAGCGCTTTTAATCATGATAGGAATGAAGGGCTACGTAACTTTTTTGCTGCCAGTCCGTCTGTCCGTCAATCACAAAACTTTATCCGAAGCTTAACTCCTGCACTATATCTACATGCTAGCTTCACCAAACTTCATACACTTTTCAACCATGATCCCTAATTGTGGCTTTTGAGGTTTAGATCAACGAATGATGCTTATTTCTGTGTGGTTAAGATGCAAACGTGAATAAAAAGTGACTCTGTGGCAAAATCTATTGTCCGGAGCATATCACACATCCTTCAAACTTCATACAATTAGCAAACAAGACTCCTAGATGTGCCTTTGAGGGTTAGACCAACAAATGATTTTCACAAAAAAACTGATTCTATGTTAAATTACTTTTCTCTGAAAATATACTAATGATAAACATCTTCCACATTTTCTCAACAGATGTCATTCATAATCCCAAGAAATGCCTTTTGAGGGTAACACCTATATATTTCCTTTGGAAACATGATTTACACAGTGACCCAAAAACAAATATCTCAGCACATCTCCTAGAATCTTAATGAAGGCTACATTCAACGTGAGACACAGATCAGCCATTATCCCTAGATGTACCTTTTAATGGAAAAAACTTTTATTGCAACCCTTTTGTGGTTTCAGTGGAAACATGACTCGCACAATGACCTATCTTTAAAACTGTATTCTCCAATATCATTTTTCCAATTTTACACAATGTTTATCAAATTTACTACATAAAAGTATCCAGACCCTAAAGCAACAAAATTAAAGAGCCATCTTAAGTCTAGTAAATTTTGGCAAGTCTGAAATTAAGTATTGTTAAGGGCTCAGTTTTAGCTCATCATCCGTCGACATGTTGGATGTCTGCTTCTCTTCCTTGAAATCTAGACCGTGACTGTTATGGTGTTAATAGATTATAAACATTTATTTCCTATACAACAATATTTCGGGGTTATCAATCTAAGCCAAATGTATACATATATACTTCTGTCAATTTTATCAAGTATAATTATTCATGAATTATCATATTTACATCCGTAAACATGTCTTATGGCGTGGATTCTGCATCCTTCAAAGACGAGGAAGGAATACAGGGTTGTCAAACAGAGATAAAGTTTCAATCGTTGAAGTAAAATCTAAAAGGCGTTTTCTTCCAATTTTCCACAATAAATATCACGTTAGGCGAATTGTTTTGTCTGCAGAGGGTTATTACTATCAGGTTTGAGGGCTTTTTAGATCCAACAACACGTTATTTGACTCAGGAATTTAGAATCGTGTAGCTTAACTGTTTAATTTTCTTCGGAAACGCTGTACATGTTTTTAATAGATTGCCTATGCCTAACAGTTGGTTACATTTGTTTTGACTCTTTTAATGGTATCTTTTCCTCTCTTGTTTATATATCTCATATAAGTATTAAACGTAATGTCATATATACTATATGTTTGGGCAGTAGGTTACAACCCCTCATTTTTAATAATAAAGATTTTAATTTGTTTCTTATGAATATCCTAAAATTAGTTTTCATAGTTATATCTTAGGATAGAATACCCATTTCAGACTTATCCGTCTTCAATTTTGGTTTTTGGACATAAAGAGAACTAGTGAAACAGTCAAAATTAAACCTTCCCCATTTAAGGTTTATTTCCGAATTTTGTTATATATATATATTTATTATTTATTATTAAACTCTTTAATCCCTTCACAATATGAATTTGATAGGTACTCCGAGGGCTATTATGTTTATTCAAAATATAACAAAAATTTGATACGCTCATCTAAGTAAGTAGACACACGTTTATGCATATGGATATAAGCGATGATTCTATCAAAACTGTATTACAGGGTTCGTCAAACCATTTAAAGGGGCAGTAGCACGTTTTGGGGTAATTTTTATATTTACATTTTTTCACTGATAATTGCAAGTTAATGCTTAATGTATTATTTTGACAGTGTCAAAAATCTCACTACACAAGCCAATCATCCAACGTCAGAGGACAAAGTATGAAGACTCAAATACAATCCATTGGCGGCCATTTTGTGTGAACACCTTTAATTCATTTTGTGTAAGGAAAAGGAATCGCATGGCTAAACTTTACGTTATATATTTGAATTATCCCTGCTCCATTTAGTCAAATACATTGTCTTTCAATTGGAACGAATAATTTTCATTTTCCTGACATCACCTTATATTCCCCCTAAAACGTGCTACTGCCCTTTTCATGTTTGAAATATAACTACGTTTCTTGAAATCCTTGTTTGCTGTGATAGGTTATATCTAGAATGTTGCATAGCTGATGTTTGACCAATCATAAGTCACCAACGCCCAACATCATGTGACTTGTTATTCACTGGTAATTGGAAATCATTTTATCTCTTAAACAACTATGATTTCTCTCCGAGCTACAAGCGTGGGTCTATTGTGCGCAACGATGCTGATCGAAGCAGGAAGTAAGTAATATTACAAAATTAGCTCTCCTTTAAATACATTACAAACCATAATATTTAGAACAATCAGAATTTTCCATTAGACGTCATTATTTTTGGTTTATTCGAATCTGCATGTGTGCTTAAAATTTACTCCTTAAATACGTTTCTGAATACCTTATTGTGTCCTTATTGTGCTTTTTCCTATAATGATATCGTGACTGTTTAAGATTATATTGATATGTCATTAAAAGTGTATATGTATATGTTACAAGTCAACGGAAATGGAAAAGTGTGATATATTATGTATTTTTAAATGAGACGATGCATTTTGAAAGTCATTTTCAAAGTTACTAAGATTGAGGCCTTTGTTGATTGTATACGTTTGTATAGTAATACAAGCTTGGTTGTCCAATTCAGTTGTTTTTACTTAGCCTGATACGCAAATTTGTTTTTGTTCTGATTAGGCAAGTGTCCTCCTGGTTTTCACCAGTTCCAGGATTCCTGCTATTGGTTTTCCAAGATTAAAGGCAACTATGCAGAAGCAAGGGTGGGTGTGCCTGATCAATTCTAGAGATTTTTCTTTAAAATATTGTTAAATCGATTTTCCATCATTGGTTTGATCGATATAGCTGATTGAAATTTATGATTTTACAAAATAAGATTTTTTTTACAGAATTTCATATTTTTGTGACAATTTTATTTGATTTCCAAAAGTAACTTTGAAGTTAATAAACTATATCTGAATACCAGGTGGATTTTGTCTTGTTAACACAAATCCCTTTATCAATATTAGATATTTTACGATCATTTCTTCCATTGCTGGGTTGGTTGGTCACGCCCATATTTGACACGTTGTGACAACTTATGAATGTCGTTATTCGATGAGTCTGAAGCAAAATATTCTGAAACCCTTTCATCGTTTGATATGAACTGGCTTATGAAGAATGCTAGCCATTTCTTTGGCTGATTGTACAGAGAGCGGAGAGGTTGCCTTGATAGATCAGGGTAATGTAGGACTAACGCGGATATTACAAAATGTGTATCAGGATGCTTGAGAAATAGTCTTTTGATTTCCAGATTGAACTTTGTTCGATATACATAATATATTCATGGTTCATTATACCCCCGCTGGCGATTAACAATCCCCCAAATTTGGGACAAGTTTTCTTAGACCCTATGACACCTAGATAACTGAAATTTTGAGTTTCGAAACATCTGATGATACTCTTGATCGAGTTCGAAAGACGTTTCCGAAATATTATTTTGGACAGAGTAATTGCCATCGGTTCTTCAATTTGATTTGGTATGTTGCTCCAATAGGGACACTTTTTTTTCCGAAAATAATCACACCTCGATGAATGAGATTTTGGTTTTCAGAAGTTAAAACTTTGATTGAATTTTGACCAATAGCGTATAAAGCCGATTGCGGGAGTATGTGAGATATGCTCACTTTTCTCTTGTTCTTTCAGTCCTATTGTGGATTTCTGAGGAGTCGATTAGCGGTGATCACGAGTAAGAAAGAGGACATTTTCGTGAGGGAAAGAGCTATAGAAAACAATGGTATTAGATTAATTTTGAATCATTTCATACCAACAATATAATAACCATCTCTTAAATGAATCACTGTATCTAGTTATTATAATTATATAACTCATGTGCAGAAGGAACGTCTCCAATCAAAATGACATATACCACAGATGATAAATAAAACATTATTTTATAAAGCCTCCTTATTGTATTAAGCCTCCAGAAGCTAATTAAGTAAGTTTTGAATTTAAATTAACTTTTTTTGTGTTCCTTTATAAAACAAGCATTTAAAAATATCAGCTACAACCAGATATGAAAGGAGCGCAAAATAGGTATTTATTATGCGACAAAAGAAATGTCAAAACAAGGTACACTTTTGTCGAAAGCACATATCATTATCATGATTTATATATGTTGCCAACGTGACTAGGGCAACAAAATGTCATATTCGAAACCAAACGTGCTTTAATGTCAGTATATCCCTCGCCCTCGCTCGGGAAATACTAATATTGAACCTCTGTTGTCGTGAAAATATTATGTCATGAACACTCATATAATATAAGTTATGTATTATATGATCTTTATGCTTCAGAGTGGTATTACCTCGGAGCAACTGACCTCGGGGAGGAAGGCCAATGGATGTGGGAGGGTGGCTTAATCCTCAACTTGACATATACCAACTGGAAGAAAGGGGAACCAAACAATGATCCTGGAAATGATCAGGAGCATTGTCTTTACATGGGCCACTATAGCTGGAATGATATCAATTGTAACATCGATGCAAACTTTATTTGTGAAAGATGTTCCCAATAAGCAGGGTACCTTCATCAGTCCATCCTCGATAATCCAGAGCCAACGTTCCGATAATTCTCCACTTTAGAGAATTATCAGAACGTTGACTCTGGGCGAGAATTGACTCGGGATTGTCGAGGATGATACCAGGACGTAAATTGATTTATCAAATTCTCCAAACTTCTTCTGAAACAGTTATGATTTTCACAGAGCTATCGGATTTAACACGTCCAATGTTTCCTATCCATTACCGTTTCTTAACTTCATGTACGATTGACATGTATATCTTCCAATGACCAATGTTTTTATGCATGGGACCTGAAACAAATATCAAATGCAATGGCAACCAGATAGTGATCTTTTTTGCTAGATGAGAGTCAATTCCTTGTCCTATTACATTCATTGCGACACGGCTTTATAGATACAGTATATCAGGTTACCGAAGAAGCCCTAGGAATTCGAGGATGTCTCAGTTACCATGCTCCAAAGACCTCAGGTCCTCAGACTCTATGAAATGTGGCGCATATGTCATATCGAGCATATCTATTTCAAAAATTTCTTCGCCATTGTATTTTTATCAATCGTAAATTTGTGGCCGAAAGGTGTTTATACGACGTTATATTCTGGCTTTCCTGGCTTTCTGTAACAGGCGGTGAGGCTAAGATTGCAGCAATGACCCCACCATCGCATCTGTTTTTACACAAACCAAGACTGTCCTCTAGTGGAGGAGGCATTGCAGTTCTGTACAAGAAGTCTCTAAAACTAAAGGTCCTAACAACAGTGAATGAATCAAGCTCCTTTGAGAAAGTCATTCTGAACATTGCTCTCTCACAAACATGTCTCAACCTTGTTTGTATATACCGACCCCCGCCCTCTAGAAAGAACAATCTTTCGATTTTGGATTTTTATACTGAATTCTCTGCCCTGATCTCTTCATACACAAAACCTAATGTGGTGTTTGTTGGTGATTTTAATGTACAATTTAATCACCCAGATAAACCTGAAGTTAAAAAGTTCTTAACTCTACTGAAATCGTTTTCTTTTGAGCAGCTCGTCAAACATCCCACCCACAGATCCGGCAATATTCTTGACTGGGTACTGGCTCATGAAGATTCAAACCTCATATCAAACGTAACCGTTGAAGACAGACAGATGTCTGACCACCACCTGATACTGTTCAACGCCAATCACAAGAGGCCTGAGAGACCCACATCTTTCATATCATGTAGAAACCTGAAAACAATTGACATGCAGTCATATCGATCTGACCTTAAAGACTCAGTCACTGCTTGCCTTCAACAGTCGGAACCGAACGCCTTGGTGGAAAAGTTCAATGAGGCATTGAAGGGCCTCCTTGATAAACACGCTCCTACTAAGATGAAAAAAGGCAAAGTACGTGACAGTGCACCTTGGTATGATGACAATGTTCGATGCTGTAAACGATCTCGTCGAAGAGCGGAGAGGGTGTGGCGTAAATCTCGTTTAGAAGTTCACAGACAGTTATACTGCAAAGCAAGAAATGATGTATTGAGATCAGTACAGACTGCCAAGCGGGACTATTGCCTTCGTAAAACTGAGGAACTCAAATCCAATCCCAGAGACATGAATAGGTTTGTTGCCTCTCTGTTGGGTAAGACAACTCAAACAAAGCTTCCATCAACAGATAATCCTCAAGCTCTTGCCGACACTTTCAACAACTACTTCATATCGAAGATTAACAACATCAGGAATGACCTGCGCATTGACAAAGTTGCTGAAGATCAGCCTCATACCAGTTTTAAGGGTAAACCACTCACCAGCTTCAGGCCTTTCTCAGAGACTGAAGTTATGAACCTCATCAAGCTTTCAAAGAAGACAACGTGTTCTCTGGACCCTGTGTCAACACCCTTTCTTCTCGATTGCGTGGATCTCCTTCTTCCACTTATCACCAGGACTATAAACTCTAGCTTACAATCAGGGACAGTACCGGAAGTTTTCAAAGAGGCCATTGTTCGCCCGCACCTCAAGAAAGTGACACTTGACTCGGAAAATCTTTGCAATTTCAGACCCGTTTCGAATCTTTCATACCTGTCCAAACTTCTTGAAAGAGCAGTGAACAGCAGACTAAAAGAACACTTGTCTGAGTTCAAACTCCTGGATAAGTTCCAATCTGCGTATCGTGAATACCACAGCACAGAGACAGTCATGATCAAAATCGTCAATGATCCTCTCTGTGACATTGACCAGGGCAGAGCCTCACTTCTGGTTTTACTCGACTTGTCGAGTGCTTTCGACACAGTTGACCATGACTGCCTGTTACAAACCCTGCAACATCATATAGGTATCGAGGGAACCTGCTTGAAGTGGTTTTCTTCCTACCTTAGTGGACGAAGACAGTCAGTTGTCATTGACTCCCATCAGTCAGACACTGTGCATCTTGATTGCGGAGTACCACAAGGCTCTGTCTTGGGACCCATGTTGTTTGTCATCTACACAACGCAAGTGGCTGATATCATTGACAATCATGATTTAGATCATCTCTCCTACGCAGACGATGTCCAACTCAGCGACACCTTTACGATCGACAACTGTCAGAGCACGCTGCAGTGAGTGGCAACATGCACATCTTCCTTGAAGTCTTGGATGACAAGTCATATGTTAAAGCTCAACGATAATAAAACGGAAGCCATCTTATTCAACACAAAAAGGAACTCAGGCAGACATAATCTGGATGCAATCCAAATTGCTGATACTACAATTGATCTGTCGAATGTGGTTAAGGATCTCGGAGTTTTCCTTGACACTGAACTTTGCATGGAGGCCCAGGTTACGCAGTTATGTAAAACATGTTACTTCCACCTGAGAACCATAGGCAACGTCAGGCACCTAATATCTACAGATGTTGCCAAAAACCTTGTCCACAGTCTGGTAACAACAAGACTAGACTATTGTAACAGTGTCCTCTCTGGTTTGAATCAAAAGCTCCTATCCAAACTTCAGTCCGTTCAGAACGTCGCAGCTAGGATTGTGATGAGATCCTCAAAATTTGATCATGTTACTCCACTCCTGCATCACCTCCACTGGCTCCCTATTCCTGCTAGGATCTCATTCAAACTTCTCTGCTTTGCCTACAGAATACTCCATGACACCTGCCCTACTTACCTATCTGACTTAGTGTCACCCTACCAGCCACCATGACAACTCCGATCAACTGACCAGCACCTTCTTACCATCCCAAGATTCAAGTTAAAATCCTATGGCTACAGATCTTTCTCACATCAGGTCCCACTGTTATGGAACTCTCTTCCACTTGATATCAAGCTTTCACCATCTTTTGAACAGTTCAAGCGCCGACTCAAGACATACCTGTTCACAAACTCTTACAATATCTAAATCCCCCCTTGCAGTTCTACATCCCATTTTCCCGTTGTATATATGTTGTTTATTCTTTAAACTTGTAGCGCTTAGAGCATGCTAAGCATGGATTTAGCGCAGTACAAATCTTCATTATTATATTATATATATTTCGGGCATTTTCTCTCTGTCGCTTTTACACGTTCTACCTAGATCTAGTTGATAAATTTAAAATTCTGGTAGATTAAAAACTACAACTATACAATTCTGTACAGTTTTTTAATTTATTATTTGGATCAAAGAATAGTTGTGTAAATGTTTCCTGAAATCAAGTCCCCTGCCCAATGGGAAATACCTTTTTTTCAAAATTGACATATTTTGCACTCGTGTTGCAGGGATACAATCTTCCCTCCCTCCCCTGCCCACCAATGATTTACCTTTTTTTAAGTTGCTACTTAAAACATACAGAAGTGACGAATAAGTCTAAATGGTAGAAACTTTCTTGCCATATTCTTCAAGATTTTCATTTAAATATTCTAACTAGACTTAGTTACAACGGTTTTTACGAACATTATACTCATGGAATTTATATACTGAATAAATTTGCTGTATACGTTTGAATTTTCTTCAGTTTGTATCGGAATTTATGTGCTGAATAAATTTGTCGTATACTTTTGATGTTTGTTCAGTTTCTATCGCAATTTGTGATTTCGTTTTTGACTCATGCCCGACCCGTGACCGTAACATAATACATAGAAATACGTTAATACAAACGTTTATATATACACATAAAAGTATATGTAATTTTGATGCTGAGTAAAACCAAAACAAACAAAACAAACTTTGTTGCAAATTCAATTCGAAATCTCTGTTTGTGTACAACAAGACGTAATCTTAACAAGATATTGTAATAATGACATGCAAACCAGTCGGGGTCAAACGTCAAAGTTACATGACGTTTTAATTAACAAGTCCATCCGTCCATCCGTAAACTTTTCACATGTTCGGCTTCTTCTCTAGAACCAATGACTCTAGAGAGCTGAAATTTGATGTGCAGACTCCAGAACTTTTAAAACCTATTTTTATCTTCTTCTCCAGTTCCAAAAGGTCTAGAGAGCTGAGACGTTGTGTGTAGACTCCTTGGCCAATGGGGATTCTAAATTGTAAATTTTGTGACCCCATGACCCCAAATGGGGTCACAGGGGTCGAAACCTTATAAACCGAATTTCATCTTCTTCTCCAGTTCCAAAAGGTCTAGAGAGCTGAAAAGTTGTGTGTAGAACCTTGGTCAATGGGGATTCTGAATTGTAGATTTTGTAACCCCATAACCCCAAAAACCTATTTTCATCTTCTTCTCCAGTTCCAAAAGGTCTAGAGAGCTGAAAAGTTGTATTTAAACCTTGGCCAATTGGGATTCTGAATTGTAGATTTTGTGACCCAATGACCCCAAAAGAGGTCAGTTGGGTCACAACCTTATAAACCGAAGTTCAATTTCTTCTCCAGTTCCAAAAGGTCTATAGAGCTGAAAAGTTGTGTGTAGATCCTTGGCCAATGGGGAGTCTGAATTGTAGATTTTGTGACCCCATGACTCCAAAATGGGGTCACAGGGGTCAAAACCTTTTAAACCTATTTCCATCAAAAGTATGATGAGCTACAGAGCCCATGGTTCTATTTTTAACTGTTTTTTTTTACCATCGATTTAAGTCGAATTTGTGTTTTAAGTAAATTGTTTTCTTGACAATTTGATATTTTCTATATAAAATGACATTGTAGGTTACTCTGTGTGATTAAATATTTTGTACCTTAAAGGTACAGTAGCACGTTTTAAGGGGGAATATAAGGTGAAAATGGTTTCAATTGAAAAACAATGTACGAACACTAAATGAAGCAGTACTGAATCAAATATATAATGTAAAGTTTAAACATGCGATTCCTTTTCTTTACACAAAATGAATTAAAGGAATTTGTGTGAATCGTTATAATTCGTTCTCTGACTATGGATGATTGGTTTGTGTAAGGAGAGTTTTGACACTATCGAAATAATACATTAAGCATTAACATAAATGTACCAGTGAACAATTAAATGGAACGTGCGACTACCCCTTTAAGGTTATTGAATACACTCATGGGCAAAAGAAATGTCACCACATAAAAAGCAATATAACTTAATCGACGAGGGGTAGGTAGAACCAACACACAACGTTATTATCATTTATTCAGAAGAAATCTATCAACATTTAAAAAATGTAACATTAATTCGTCACGTTTTTAAAAAATGCTTTTTGAAAATTGCCGTTCTAAAATCTTCTCATCAAGACGAGAAAGGAGAGTGAAATAAGTTTTTTTCTGGTGTGTTTTGGTAAGTCGTCCATGTCCACACATCAAAGGATTTTACAATAAACTTATCAATATCAATCAAAGTTAGTGTTTACAGGTATGCACAGACTGAAAAATATACATGAGCGAGGTCGTCAGCTTTTCGATGTTTCGGACAAGAAAACGTGAAAAAATATGTTTTTCTCTAAAATGTTGTTCTTAACTGGTTAAATGTTACAAAGGATCTGGATTAGTTGTTAATAATTGTTTATTGTAAAATCTTTTTACGATTAACAAAGTGCAGTATGTCGATAACATATTTTGTGTACTTAATATTTATTTTTATGAATAAATAACAAATCCCAAACGTTTTGTTGGAACATTATCTTAAACAAATACATAAATTGAGAAGTCATAACCCTCGTGTGTGACCTTTTGTATTCCAATCAACAAACCAAAGGTTTATTCAAAACATTCATAAACAAGATTATCTGGCAGCAGAATTTTGTTTTCGCCTTTTAAGAAAATTAGGTGACGTTTCGTGTGCCATTGAGTGTTAATTTAAAGAAATTGAAGTACTTCTTCAATCCTGAAATGCCATTTCGAGAGAGAAAAATTATAAAATCTGCAGAGCTTAAATGCTTATTCTGTTCAATTTAAAACGACACAATACACTCTAGACTTATTCTACATTTTCTCACATGTGTATGACAACTTGTAAAAACAATTTCAATCTGTTTATGAACCGCAATTTGACTTACTGAATAACTATCATGTTCGCGAAACCTTAAAGGCGCAGTAGCACGTTTTTTGATAATTGTATATTTTAAATTTTTCACTGATAATTGCAAGTTAATGCTTAATGTATTATTTTGACAGTGTCTAAAATCGCATTACAAAAGTCAATCACCCATAGTCAGAGGACGAAGTATGAAGATTCACATACAATCCATTGGCGGCCGTTTTGTGTGAACTTACTTCATTTTGTGTAAGAAAAAGTTTACGTTATATATTTGAATTATTACTGCTCCATTTAGTTTAAATACATTGTCTTTCATTTGGAACCATTACTTTTCATTTTCCTGACATCACCTTACATTCCCCCTAAAACGTGCTACTGCCCCTTTAATGTCGGCAGTGCTTTGTTTTGCCGAAATCTCTCTTAGCGTTAACGCGTTTTTCAACATACTGTTCAGATGATATTATATATGTTTTATGAATCAACCATGGATTTATACAGTTGAAACAGAGCGGTCTTCATGTTTACATTTCCATAATCGTAAGGGACTTCCATGTCGTCTCGTAAATTCTGACCATGGCATTAATTCTGAAATGAGGCGTTTTCAAAACAAATATGCCAGCAATTTCGTCCAGATTTTATTTTATCTAAATGGTACGTTTTTAGATTGTTCATGTGCTGTTGTTGGGTGAAGTACATAGGAATGAAATAAGTTATGTGGCTTCAAATGGGCACCAGTATAAACAAACTCTTTTTCCTGTTAACATTATACAAAAATATACCATCAACCTTCGTTTTTAATTACTAAAATGTATGTCCTTTAACTAGTGTTTTCATAAAAGGTTACACTTACTGATCTAGGAAATGCTCAGTTACCGTCATCCTAGCTTTGACGAACATTTCAGTTACCGTCATCATCATGTTTCAGTTACCGTCATCATGCCCGATTTTTCAAACTTAAATATCTGTATTAATATGTTTTTATAAAATAATATTTTTAGGATCTCGTCTTCACGTCAACCTGCATCTAAGTGCATTATTGAATTTATCTGAATGTATCTGAACAACTAGAATATCGCGTGAAATGTTCCGAAGCGTATTATCTGCCGCCTTGTTGGGATGATCGTAACTAAAGTTACGGTCATCGGTTTACGCACAGTGATTGATATGCCGCCGTTTTAGTTTATTACTAAACTAATGACCAATAGAAACGCAACTACAATTCTAAATGTTCATATCTGATTATTTTAAACTTCAAACCCTTTGTTGAAAAATGATCTTAAAAAAGGGATTTTCACCCCTTTTTGTATATGTGTTTGAACAGGTACATAAGCATATAGTCAATACATTGATGAGTAAATTAGTACATTTATATTCCTCTTACCAAATCATAGGTCATTCAAATTTGACGTTATCTGGCAGCAAAAATAAGTGTTTTTGGCTTTGAAGAAAACTAGTTGACATTTCTTTTGCCGTTAAATGTATGTATATTATGTGAATGCAGTTGCATTAGTCCGAATCTACCAACAATTTTGAGAGAGAATTTCACAGAATTATAAGAACGTTTCATAACGTTTAAGATCTGAGCTTTTATTTGTTTCCTGGTAACGATACCTTCGTTATCACAGAATAGAAATTCAAGAAATAACAAACAGAGAATGATTCAAATAAATTTTATCGCTCTTTAAAGAGTTTTATCACAATGAATTTTTTTTCACGTTAACGGGGGAGAATCATTTTATTGAACGGAAGCAACCCAGTCGTAGAAATGGGAAATCTTTGAGAAGACGCTGGGAATGGCAGGAGAGCAGTTAACATCTCCGAAGGAAGCCAGGCCCTTCAGAAGGCCAGCACACACAAGGGCTCCACCGCTGTCACCCTGTAACCCAGAAATAATGATTATTATTATAGCAAAAACAAGCATAGCAATAGGCCGTGAACGTTTGCCATATACTTTAATGATGCCGGATACAATACTTAGTTATGGGGTCTTCCGCGGGACTTCCGCCAAATAATGACACGATGGCCTTGCATTATGGCAATAAATTGTGATCGGGTTGACCCTGGCAAACTTATGAGCATTCTTAACTTATTGAACACACAACTTACATACATAGCATTACTTGAGTTTCGTCCAACTATTCTGTTTTCAATGATGGTGCAACTTACAGCACAGACTGCAAGCCAAATAATGACGCGATGGCCTTGCATTATGGCAATAAATTGTGATCGGGTTTGACCCTGGCAAACTTATGAGCATTCTTAACTTATTGAACACACAACTTACATAAATAGTATTACTTGAGTTTCGTCTAACTATACACTATAAGAACTTAATTAAGCACTCCCCTATTTTGTAAAATGAATTTGGGTGCTCTTGGACTATTTGGATTATTTTGATGTAATGACCACTCCAGATATAACAATTGCTTTGTTATTGACTATTTATTTGTACTAAAAATTGCTAATGTGCAAAAATAATGAAAATATGAGAAAAATTGTGAGACTACTGAAATTTGGCCAAATATAACCATTGTCAGAGGGGGGAAACTGCACATTAAATTTTGGATGTTATGAATTAAAAATAACATTTCAGATCCCTAGTTGACATTCATACACTAAAACCCTTTTTATCATGCATGATAAGAGGCTAGCAAGACATAGAATTTTCAGTACTTTTTTCATCAAAAATTTATAAAATGCCTACAATCTAAACATCTGTAAGTAAATTTGAGATTCCTTGAGTTGAACTTGTTGATCAAACACTTCTCCGTCCTTTAGATAAGCCATTATCTTTGACAGTGACCAATTAATGTCTTTGTGGAGTTTTTTTTAAATTCGACATTTGATAATTTTGTGATTGTGAAGGTTCCTACTGCTTTAACGATTGACTTTTGCTATGGGGTTATTTACTAAAAAAGTCATCAATTCACTCAAGAGAATGATTATAATCACATTGCAGCAACAAATATTGACTTTCATTTTCAATTTTAAGGTAACTTGGATTTTGACTTAAAAATACCAAGTTTTTGTAAAACAAGTTTTTCAGTGACAGTGAATCGTAAACCGTATGATTTTTTTGTTTCCACACTGGTAGATGACCATTCTAGTAAAACATCATTATTGTTTGCCTGTACATTTGTTTTGTTTATTATTAGCAGTGTTTTTCTGTTCGAAAAAGTGGGGAGTGCTTAATTAATTTTTTTTTGTATGTTCTGTTTTCAATGATAATGCAACTTACAGCACAGACTGCAAGCCAAATAGTGACGCGATAACCTTGCATTATGGCAATAAACCTTGCTCGGGGTTGACCCTGGCAAACTTATGAGCATTCTTAACTTATTGAACACACAACTTACATAAATAGCATTACTTAAGTTTCGTCTAACTATTCTGTTTTCAATGATGGTGCAACTTACAGCACAGACTGCAAGCCAAATAATGACGCGATGACCTTGCATTATGGCAATAAATTGTGATCGGGTTTGACCCTGGCAAACTTATGAGCATTCTTAACTTTTTTAACACACAACTTACATAAATAGTATTACTTGAGTTTCGTCTAACGATTCTGTTTTCAATGATAATGCAACTTACAGCACAGACTGTAAGCCAAATAATGACGCGATGACCTTGCATTATTGCAATAAACTTTGCTCGGGTTTCGTCTAACCATTCTGTATTCAGTGATAATGCAACTTACAGCACAGACTGAATAGCCAGGCTCCTTGGTGCAGACGTGCCCATCGTTGATCTGCCCCCCTACGGCCTCTATCTCAGTAGTACAAGTAGCTCTTGGGATGACCGTCATGTCAGCCAATCTCAGTACGTTCGAGTGAGCTTCCCCGCCTGGAATGACAGAGCAAGTTGTTAGGAATGTTTAAGATTGGATGGATGGATGGGATGTTTTGGATATGGTTTGAAGAGAATTTCAAACATAATTCTTTTGCGTTATAAAACCTAAAAACCATCGTTTCTGAATCAGTAACACATCTCCAGTTCTCTTCAAAGTTGCGACCGCTGTACGAGAAATTCGGCCACGTGCGTCTCAGCAGTGATAGATTTCAGTCTTCATGCGGCATTCTGATTTGAGCGTCTCTGTTGACGGACGTGTTAGATTGTTTTGGATGGATGAGACGTATTGGATGGATTGGATGTATTGGATGGATGGGACGTATTATATGGTTAGGAAGGATGGATGGGATGGATGAATGGATGGGATGGATGTATGGATTGATGGGAGATAGGATGGGAACCTTGGAGAATGGATGATAGATAATGATGATTGATGATGATGATGATGATGATGATACAGTAATTAAGCTTTTTTTTAAAACTTTGATATAGTTTGCGAAAACATATTTCATATTAATGCTAAGTATATATTCCTTCGATACCATAGTTCCTCATTCAAATAACCACAATTCTCATCAAGAAAGTTTCAAATGAATATTGAGATTATCATTTTTCAAACATGGTAAATTAGAGATACGCAAATCCTCTTTCCATCCCATACTGCTGCATCAGCGTATTTGAAGACGCTAAATTAGGCTAAACCACTTCTAATAACCTGATATCCTGAAGCCAAATGCACCGTTTCGAGACTATAAGCTACAATTGTTTTTTTCAGCAAATTTCAAATGTCCTAAAACCGATGATCCTAAATGAAATGATCTCAGCTCCTTTTAGAACTATCTTCCTTTGCTGGTTGTATAAGTAGCCATATTAGGCTTCTGTGCAATAGATGTCAGGTTCTATCTAAGGTTATTTTTCAGGAAATCTGATTGGTTCAGAATTTAACCGATCATGTGACAGTCGATCAAAGTGCTATTGACTTGATTAAATTAATAAATGCGATGACATCAAAGCGTTGTTTCATGACGTCATGCTATTGTTATCATGACGTCATTGGCACATCCCAATCAACAATCGAGCCGAAATACTCCTGGCTATCGCTGTATGTTTCTATTGTGATTTCGTTTGTTAAATTAATTATAAAGATAAAATTCTGAACAACACCTGTTTTTATAGACCCGAGGAAAACAAAATTGACCTCTGACCTTAATACTGTTTTCCTTAAGTCTAAAAAAACCAGGTACGCTGACGTTTCTTCATGTATTTCCCTGACCTTTCTCCATTTTAGCTCATCTGGCCTGTAAGGCCCGGTGGGCTTATGGCATGGCATGGTGCCCGTCCGTCCATCCGTCCCTAAACTTTGTACATGTTCGACTTCTTCTCCAGAGGCATAAGGCCTAGAAAGCTGAAGCTTTGTGTACAGACTCCTTGACTAGTGAGGATTCAGAATCGTAGCTTTGGTGGCCCTTTGATCCTAACAAGGGAAACAGGGGCCACACCCTTAAGACCTATGTTCATCTTCTTCTGCAGAAGCATAAGGCCAAGTAAGCTGAAACCTTGTGTACAGACTTGATTAATGAGGATTAGAAATTGCAGCTTTTGTGGCCCTGTGGCCCCTCATGAAACCTATTTTCATCTTCTTCTCCAGAAGTATAAGGCCTAGAAAACTGCATATACTTAATCTAAGGATGGGTGACCCTGTGGCTCCTACAAAGGGGGAACCACATTGGCCACACTCTACAGCATAATTGAATATGAAACCTGATGAGCAACAGAGCTCTGTTTTTCCGACTTTGCAATCATAAATTGACCCCACACGCTACTTACTTGCTGTGGCTCCCCAGCCAAGGACAGTGCACAGGTCTCCGACAAAGTCGTCTGTACCGTCAGCGAGAGGAATGGTTGACACCTGTGGCGCACTGACGTCAAGGGCGCTGACCAGCCTGACCACTGCAATATCGTTAGGGTAACCACTAGAGATACTGTCCAGGAAATCTGGGTGCTGCAAAACAAATGAATGAGTAAGGTTTAATGTCGTGTCAACATCAGAAATTATCAGTCATTTTACGGGTGCTGTTTGGGTGGCATTCTAGAACTTTATCCTCATGTAAACTTAGGATAGTAATACAAGGATGCAATACGGAACACGTCTTCAAATTCCATATTGCACGGCAAATTCTCGCAACTTTCCGTACGTTACAACCATTTTCCTATTCAAAACATCGGAATTAATGTATCTAAGTGCATTGGTAACAAACCTACTTTTGGATATGATATTGTAGAATACTATAGTGTGAAACTAGTGTTATCATTCGTAAAGAAACTGCAAATCACTTTAAAAAAGAAAATCCTAAACCAAATCCGAGGAGATCGCAAGCGATACTTCCCCCTTATGACGTCATAGCCGACTTCGATTATGACGTCATTTCTATAATGACGTCCTTTGAAAGACGCCAGTCGCTGGAAACCCTGAACTTACGTTATTCATATTCAGAACTATATAAATATGTACTATAGAATAACTTTTATCACTTTATTTTGTTTTCACTCTTGAGAAAATTGCGTCTTACGTTTTACTACGCAAAGTAATGAAAAAATAAAAAGATAATTGAGATATCAAAGCATCAGTAGGTATCAATGGGCACTACGTCGTCTCGGGTTATTGAGGTAAATCAAAATTACTTGTAAAAAGGTTAAAAAGAGAATATATAATAAATACAGAACGTCATACGTGTGCATTTGGGTCGTTTGTATTGAACGAGAAGATGTAATGGACGCGGAGGAACAACAAGTTCGAAGAAAGAAGACAAGAGGAATTCTATCGATGAAAAACTTCTTTAAAAAGTTGACAGCAGTAGTATGAGTCGTTATACAGTGCTTGAAAACGGAATAAGGATCTATACCGAAACGTCGATACTGTCAAATATAAAAGTTTTTTATCCATAGAATTACTGTTTTCTTCCTAATTTTACACGTGAATGATACAGTCCAAAGGAGAGTGAAAAGAAACAAAATTCAGAGGGATATATTTGCAAAATTGAAGTGTCGTCAGGGATGCTATTCTGCAATTAGACTCGTTTCGGTGTTTCAATAACAGACAGTATGAATTTGTAAGCTGGATAAGGAGAAAATTAAAGACCCATTATCAAACTACAATATTTTAAAAAGTAATTTTACTGTATTAATTCGTGGTATGTTTAGCTATTTTTTGCGACCAACCATGAGAAGATCTGACCACAATTCATATATATATTCAGATAGTGTACCAAAGTGAACGAAACGAAAGTCCCTGCATGCCGACATATAGGCGAATCAAGTGTGGTCATCTAACAATTTCCGGTTCCTAATTATACGCTTGAAAGCCGTCCTTATCGCGCACAACTGCATTCCTTTTTCTTTTTCTCCGAGTCAGGCATTATTTGCCGCCCAAGTTGATACCTATCTGACGCAATTGCGGAAACTGAGACGCGGTGTAAAACCTACACACATAATGATGATGTCACCGAAAGCGGGTTCGTAAGAAGCTATAGCACTTTTGCAAACTTTAAGGATACTGTACTTTGAACGTCGAATTTAGTATTTGATTGTTGATTAAACATTTAAATATGATAATAATGATAATACTTTTTTTAATATCTAACTTTCGACAAAAGATTTTTCTACCGAGTGATGTATTTCCTTTCTCAAAAGCTAAAGTTCACCACGAACCGCATGCAAGTATGATAATGGGGCTTTAAGAAAAATAGTGGATTCTAATTGCTACCTCATGAATATTAATGAGGGGGAGAAACCTCGAGCGCTTAAGACTTTTGACACTATCAAAATAAAACATTTTACATTTACAATTACCAGTGAAAAGTTGAAAATATTCAATTTTCAAAAAAAATGCTACTGCCCCTTTAAGACCTCAATGTCTGACGACCAGCTCTAGACTAAATGGAGAAGTACTCACAATAGTGATAGACGAAACGTTGCGTGACTGGAGAGTACCACTGTCGGGGTCAGAGAAGTCGTCCAGACCAAATGCAACAACGTAGTTGCTGGCACTGAAAAAAATTCAATATTTGGCTTAGAAAAAAGTGAATTATTTCTGGTTCCGCTCGCGTCAGTTTCAAACTCACGTATCTAGCCTATTTTACCCGATTTTGACAAAGGAAAAATGACGATTTATTCTTAAACTCGTCACTGTTTGTGCTTGTCTTCAAAGACGCAGTTATATATACTTGAGACAAGGTTTATGTTTGTTTATTTTTCTATTTCTGTCGAAATTGTCAATGTTGAACGAATAAATTTCTTTTGAAAAAAAGCGCATCACCAGAAACATTTAATTAATTTTTGTTGGGCCATGTAATTGTTATTGTACGGAATCGCAGATATTGCATTGCGTTTGAGATTATTAAGTAATTGAGATAATAAGTTTAATATAGATTAAAAAAGAATTACTCCAAATTGAGTTGGATATGAGATAGTGGACATAGTGGCAATTACATAGAGGTTATGATTGGAACGTAGGACCCTCATTATGAGATACATCAATTTCCAACATTTCTAAACGGTTTTTTTAAAAAAATGGACCTGTAGCGTAGAAAACACAAATCGGGACTCTAAAACCTGATCGAAAACCGCACACGCCAACGGTTTTAAGGAGGAGCGGTAGGGCATTTGTTCAAAGAAAACGGTGGTGCTAATGCAAGGTCAGTTATCAAAAGTGAAAAGATGTCAGAAAAAAATAAGGCAAGGAATTCAGCAAGTTCAAATAATGAACTACGATTTCAATGCATTGTTTTGTGAATAAAATATTGATTTTAATTGAACCGCATTGTCAAAAGGTCGGCGTGTTCGGTTTTCGACCTGGTTGAACCCTGTGCGGTGAGACATCAACCCAGCCCACGACCCAACTGACCCCTTCCGGGACCCTGCTACTCACGCGGCGCTCAGACAATGAGCAGCGGTAAGGAGCTTGTCAGCGGTGTAGAGAACTCCGGTACAGACATGGTAGACGTCAGTGCCAGTTCCTCGAAGGAAGACACTGCCAATGTAGGGATGGTTGAGAGTACTGGCAATGGTCCCTCCTGCGATAAACGGGGCCACACGCGCAGAGGCATAGCCTGAAATAGTATATTAATCATTCAATTTAAAATCGTAAGTTCAAATGTTTCCCATAACAGAGAATGATGTTTCCCTGTCATAACTCTACTGTATCAATTAAAAGGAAATTAAAATATCAATTTTTAAAACCTGTTCTCAGTTAAAATGTTATAAATAATTAAGATTGCCATAGGTGTCCCTTGCCACCCATGAAGCGTAACGTCAGTACATGTAAGTAACGTATAATCGGTTAAACTCGGATGTATTTATATACAAATTTAAAATTACACTAAGTGTATTAACCAGAAAATAGATAAGTCATGTGTATAAACCAGACAACAGCTAAGCATGTATACAAACCAGAAATAGGTAAGTCGTGTGTTTAAACAAGAAAATAGATAAGTCATGTGTATTTAACCAGAAAATAGATTATTTGATTGCATGTGTAGACATAAAAAAGGTCTAACTCATATGTAGAACCAAGAAAATAGATTAGTCATTGTAAAAACCATAAAAAAGATTACTCATTTGTATAAACCAGATAATCTACAATGAAGTGATGTTTACTTGGTTCTCCTGAAAAACGTGATCATTTATTGATTGAACGTCCTCTGACTTTAGGACCGCTTCACTGTGCATTGACACAACCGACTGGCAATTTCAGAACTGGTATTCTTATGTTTAAAGTGTAACGACCAAATTGTTTGGGGTAAATAAAATATTTTACACAAAATAAAAAGTTTCAGGAGTCAATTAGCCACACGTAGCGGGCTTCCTTCGATAACGGCTAAATACATTGGCGTCATGTACGCAAGCGCTTATGATGTCATGACAACGTCAGTAAGATGTTTTCTGTTGGAATCATGTATTCACTTCAGAGGGATGTCGGAGTCTTTATTATTTATAATGAAATGGATGACACGATTTTAACGCTACGTTTTTGATATTTGTGTTGAGGAAAGTGAGAAATACATTTGATGGAAACGCAGTGGTAGAATTTCCTTGGCTTACGGCAACATCTACTTAAAGGGGCAGTAGCACGTTTTTAGGGGGAATGTAAGGTGATGTCAGGAAAATGAAAATTAATGGTTCCAATTGAAAGACAATGTGTTTAAACTAAATGGAGCAGTAATAATTCAAATATATAATTTAAAGTTTAGCCATGCGATTCTTCTTTCTTACACAAATGAATTAAAGGTGTTCACACAAAATGGCCGACAATGGATTTTATGTGAATCTTCATACTTTGTCCTCTTACTATGGATGATTGGCTTGTGTAGTCAGATTTTTGACACTTTCAAAATAATACATTAAGCATTTACGTTTAATTACCAGTGAACAATTTTAAAAGATAAAATTATACAAAAACGTGCTACTGCCCTTTAAAATGCCTAGGAGTAAAAACCCCCGGCACAGAAGAGTTCCTTTGTGTTGGTTGAAACTAGAACTTTTAACAAACTGCAATTCGCAGAGACAAAGAGTTCATGATTAAAATCGTCATGGTAGAATGGAGATAAACCTAGTGTGTTTTAAAGGCACCACTCGAGCGGCTTTAGTCCGCCATTTTGAAAGGTTAGCATTGCGAGAAAACAAATGTGCTGTAATATGCTTATTCATTAACAAAATAAGGTAATAACTACTTGATTGATTGAAAAGGAGCATATTTACAAATAATTCAAAATAAATGTTATAAGTTGCGACAGCATTTTGTCGTAGTAATGCATTCCACGATCGTAGCTTCGATGATTGGCTTCATTTCACGATGTTTTTATTTTTTTAAGCGATACATTTTATTCTTTGGCAAATTGTTTAATCTTGAACAACTGAAATGCTTATCTCACAAACATATATGAATTAAAGTGTGAAATTATCCTGTAAACATCATATATAATTGTAAACAGTCAGGAAAGTCCTCCTGAATTTCGTTTCCACAAAAAATACCCCGCTCGAATGGTCCCTTTAAAATAAGAGACTGCGCGTTCGGTTTCAATCTAAAATTTACTCGCTTTCAATCCAGTATAACATTTTTCTGATTTTCAAACACCTTAATAGATGGGAACTTACCCAATACTCCGAGTAAGAGAAAGCTTGTAAACACATTCATCGTGACTGATGCAAAGTTGACGATTTGTCGTTCCCTGGCTCCGGGAGCCATTTTATCACACCTCCGCAAACAGAAGGTAAAATCTCACGGCAATAAAATTGCCACGTTGCTGTTTTGTGTCGCTTTAAATATTTATTTATCAAGTTTGAAGATTAACGAAACATAAAGAGATGATTGCTTTGAAATTGTTGCAATATGATTACTGAAAAATGAAATTTCAAGTTAATACGACCTATCATTTATATTTTCAATATCTATTTTAGAATAATTTTTATCATGACGTGTGATCGATGTACCTTTGTTTTGAAACCTTTTTTACTTTTTGCTTGCATATAGAAACATCTAAAAAAGGCCCAAGTTATGAAAATACAATTTTGATTTAACTGAAATGACAAAGTAATGTTTGGTTAAACGTGTTTTAAAGGAGAATCGTATATACAATGATGAAAGTATGCAATGCCATAGTGAAATATACATTACAATGAAACCTGCAAATTCGAAAAAGAAAACCACAGGTTAATTTGAACAAAATTTGACTATCACTGTATCCAAACCTCTATCACGATAGACAGGTACCACTTTGACTTTAACCAACAAAAAAAAAATGTCTATGGTTAAAAAAATTTTATTTGAAGAGGGATATATCATAATATTGTCCTGCTGCGAAGGGCGACTATGCTGATAATAACCTGATCCGAGGGACATTAATCGAATAATTCCCTCTAGTACGTCAGAAAGAAATTGAGATAAATAAAGACCTAACAAACAATATAGTAACGCCCCTAAAGGTTCATAAAATTCGATTAGATTAGAATATACACAGGCACAAACTATTGCTCCTTGTAGCTCATGAGTAAAGGCCATGATTTTTGGCAGGGTTCAGGGTTAAAATCTCACTCTCGTTCTTTTGTTAAGAATTAAGATTGACAACCTCTCATAATTTAGGTCATTAGTTCTTTATAAGTTAAAATATTAAAACTAAAACAATTACTGCTTAAAGGGGCAGTAGCACGTTTTAAGGGGGAATATAAGGTGATGTCTGGAAAATGAAAATTAATAGTTCCAATTAAAAGACAATGTATTTAAACTAAATGGAGCAGTAATAATTCAAATATATAACGTAAAGTTTAGCCTTGCGATTGACTTTTCTTACACAAAATGCGATTGACTTTTCTTACACAAAATGAATTAAAGGTGTTCACACAAAATTAACGGATTTTATGTGAATCTTCATACTTCGTCCTCTGCCTATGGATGATTGGTTTGTGTAATGAGATTTTTGTCACTGTCAATATAATACATTTAGCATTAACTTACAATAATCAGTGCAAAAATTTAAAATATAAACTTATCAAAAAACGTGCTTCTGCCCCTTTAAGTAAACGATAAACGATTTGAGCAATAAGGCATTTATTAAGCAATCCTGTCGACTTGTCCTGTCCACCTTCAAACCCACGAGTACAGAAGCTAATCAACAGAGTTCCGGGTTGTAATCTCACTTTCGTTGTTTAAGTTTGAAGAAGAAAAAACCCTGTTTGTTATATTTTAAAATATTCGATATTCCGAACTTTTATTGCCTTGCAATTACGTTATTTTCGTTTTGGTTTTCATTCCTTTCATTCGATGCCGAGCAGACACTGAAAGAAATTTTCAATACCACTAGGGATAAAAATGAAATTTTAATTTAGTAATTCTGTGTGACAATCCTTAATAACGGATTCAACATTGAAAATTTGAAAACGAAATGTCTCAAAAAATAAGCGAGATTTCGTTTCAAATATAATAAGTATCAACTTGTATTGTTTACAATTGTATGGGTCAATATACGATATTGAAATGACTCATATGTGAATTCTGTCAATATGTGCTTCAATACTTTCATAAAGATGTGAATTCATAAGTGAGAACACAGGTGACGCATCTGGTATATCTCAGGGGCTTGTCTGGTTGACTGCCATATTTAACACTGTCAGTCCCCTACTTAAAAGTGTCTGACTATGTGTTGTTAAATACTTGAACCCATAAAAGAGTGGGTAAAAAGTTCACTATGACAATATGGTTCACCTGACATCTTAAATCAATAAGTTGTTTGGAAATGATCATCGTCTTCATCATCATCATTTTCATCCTCATCGTCGTCATCATCATCATCATCATCATCATCATCATCACAATCACAATCATTATCATCGTCGTCGTCACCATCATTATCATCATCACAATCACCATCATCATCATCATCATCATCATCATCACAATCACAATCATCATCATGATCATCGTCGTCGTCATTATCATGAATTACATAATGAGGATACAGCGTGTATTCAATGGTCGACTTTACTTTGCCGAGTTAGTTATCTTAAATTTTAATAGAAACAGTTCTGTATAATTATTTTGTCATCAGGACCTCACCTATTGTATAAATATAGATTATTACACGAGGAAGTGTGTCATAAGAATTTTACGAAACGAGTGTAAATTTTTGTATTACCCGAGCGAGAGCGAGAGTTTCGTAAGACTAAATTATTAACGTGAAACTAGACATGATACTCGCATAGTTGTATTACTCTTTGAGATACTTGTGCATGCCTTTTGACTGTTAATTCTTTTCAAATTGTCCCATTAACTGTAATAAATCTTCATGAAATTTGTATTTTTAAGGATTACTTTACGACGTCGTTAAACGTACCTTGTAAATCATGCAACCATTTAGTTTAAAATCAATTGACGTTGGGAAATGTAATCTGGTAGCTTTAGCAACTTGGATTTATTTGAAAACCTAAATGTTTTAGTTTTCATGACCCCTGTCGTTATAATTCAAATACAATGGATTGAACCACCATATGAAAATTACCTCAAATTTATTCATAGTGATGACGGCACTCTTTTGCCTTGACCGTGGATTTGATTTAAGAAACCACAATTCTTTGACTATGAAGTTGTCTTGGGTTTTTTGTGATGTAGAGTCTACTTAAATGTGTCAAGAATAATAATCTCAAACCTCTCAAATTAGAAATAAACATTTGAAGGACATGAGTCTTAGTAATAACGGAAACAGAAATATAATGCTTTTTGGCGATAACTTCTTAACACCATGCAGAATTTAGATTTGAATGCTAAACATTCATTTACAATCGTTTCCCCCAAACTTTTGTTATAGACAAATTTTGAGTTTAAAGGATATCAAAACGTGTCATTTCTAAACCTTAAAATACTTTTATAGTCAAAATGTATGTTTCTGATGTAAGCTATAGTATGTAAATGAACTACATTCTCATTAATAGTAATAATTCTCTTCAGAATATATTTTACTTTTTCATACATAAGATACAGATTGACAATCACAGCAACATTGATTAAATATCACTTTCATTTAAGCAACCATAATAAGATTGGATGATAGAATGTATAGACAAACGGCAGATTTTATTAAATCAAATATAAGTACCTCATCATGTTACGATTCTGCTGCCTTCAAATAAACAATGCCATAAAGGGGATTTTACAGCCGCTTTCTTTGTTGGTTCACGTTTCAGTTACTATTGATTTGTGTTATATTTGTAGGCCCGCTATCGGTGTGAATTTCGAAACGTTCAAGCCTCAAGTTAATCTACTAAAACGGTCTAGCCTTTAAGTTAAATTCATTATTCGAAATACTCATGCAGTTTTACTAAAATCTGTTTAACAAGGAATTAGGGTATAATGTCAAACGTTTATGAATTTGATGTATAAAATTTCATTGTGATTTCATATTTTATGGTCAGGATTTTTGTTATATGAGTTCAGCTAAAATACCCCCCCCCCCCCCCCCCCAAAAACAAATCACGAACAAGAGAACAATTCCATCTTTATTTGTGACTTTATTATGTAGCCTAAAACACATTAACAATAGTTTTAACAATAATACCATGCCATTTGCATTGCTGAAAAAGATAACTTCAATGGTGTTTGTTTGCATAAATAAAACATTAAAGAACTTTAGAGCAAAATTAATATCAATAGTTCAAGTATAATAACATGGAGATATTTGCCGAATTTATTTCGATTAAGCCAAATCTAGTATTTCAGGGGTGATAACTCTAGGTATACTTTCTGCTTTTATCAGCGAGGTTAATTTCTCTCCGATCGGAGGTAACTTAAATACGAATTCCTAAACTATCTTATCTAAAACATATTTTAAAAATGGTACTTTCAGACTAGTCAGAACACTTGGAAATGCATTTACAAGTTTAACAAATTAATTCTTCTACAACTTTCTCAAATAAGATAATATACATTGTAGTTGAGACGAAGAAACATGTGATTCGATATACAACACATGATAGAATTAACAAAGAAATTGCCTAGCATTCTATTCCCATATTACCAAAAACGTCATTCTTGAGGGTACAGCGGAAATGCATGAAATCATATCTGAATGCAAGATCACACTTGATTCTTTTATTTATTTGAAAAACGCAATTATTGTGTATAAAACTGATAGGATTTTTTTCCTTAAACTTCAAATAATGTAACTCAACCAAATAATTCGGATTAGTAACACACATTTGTGAGCTCCAATTAGATCTCCCTTGAAAAAAAGTGTTTCAGTTAAGTAGATTCCTTGAACAATATTTTATTGATTGTAGGATCTTACTCACGCAGAGATAATTTAATCACAATCTCAGAGAATAGGGAAATCAAATTATTCACTACAGAGGGTCATCCCCATTGAGAATAGTTGTCGAGAATGAAAACACCCTTCTTTCAATTAGATATCAATGAAATAAGTTTTTTGACGATGCAATATTATTATTTTTACTTTGCTTAAATTGCATTTGTACTATATATTAGAATTACACCATTCATGAAAATGACATTTTTTTAAAAGACCAATAAAATCGTTTTAAATACATTAAACCAAAAGCAACATATATTCCTGTGACAAAAAGTCATTGTTATTTTGGTCCATTTTGGTGGATACCGCTATTTCTGTGATTGGTATTCAATACCATGGAATGTGGTCATCACCCTGACCATCGGTCGCTATACAACTCAGCATAATAATAACCATCATCAAAATCTGTAAGACCTCGCACAAAGACAAAGATCATTGAATCTTTTGGGGTTAATATTTTGGTGGTTTCCATGGAAAACTCGTTTCTTTATAAGTAATATAAAATACCTGTAACACAATGAAACGTTTTAACAAGATCTTTCAATGTGTTTCGAATACACATTTAGGTTTTTATTCGGTATGTTGTTGTTGTTAATTTTCCTTCATAAGGCAATGATACTTATTACTACAAATCATCTGAATACCGTAACAAGATAAAAAACGTGCTATGAGCCCTTTTATGATCAAATCGAAGTTTTCTTTCATAAGTTATCTTATTCTAGATGGTGAGTTGAGTTAGTTAGTTAGTTAGCTTTTTAAATGTTATTTTTTTGTCATAATCTTTGGAATTGGAAAAAAAATATCAAATGTTTAAATTTGATAAATAAAAGATGTTATCAGTATGAAAAACCTTGATAGAAAATAATTTGCTTATGCATTTTGCCTGTAAGTTGGTTTAAAAAAAGCCAAAGGGCCATTTTCTCTATCCTATCTCGTCAAGATATTTTTCGAAAAGCGTGTTTTTCAAATACATATTTCAGATATAGCTTTGAATTAAAAACTTAGTTCAGTTAGCTGTTGATGACATGAAATAACCCTGTTTCATCCGTAACTATAATTTAACCTATCATGCATTATATATGGTATCGGTTTTTTTTGCCCCTGAGTGTATAACTCAATCACATGGTTCCGATTAATTACACACATTTGTCAGTTCAAATCAAATCAAATCAAAGTTGAAAAATGGGGTTCCAGTAGACTTTTCCTTTCATTGAATTTACTAACGTTTTATATTCTAGCATATCAATCTTGCAGAGAAATTGTATTACGGTTATAGAGAAGGGTCATTCAATGACGTACATTGGTGTCAAATTCCCGGAGAACACATAGGAAGACTACACGCTGAAGCGAATCGATCTATTCCATGAATATTAAATTTCATTTTCAATCGAGATAATTACCATCTTTTATAAAATGTGTATTTATTTGTCAATAAATAATTTTTTAAAAATCAGATGATTTGCTTGTAACTAGTGCTAATGGTTCATTCATTTTCATAACACTTTAAGACATTTGTATTTAAATCAGTTAAGCGGACATATGCCGCGTCACATTTGTAAAAAAATGTGACACCTAGAACTTTTTGTACCTTTCAAGTTGTACTCATAATGTTTCTTCAAAAGTTTCTTTATCTGAATATTAACATTTAAATGAGTTTCTTAGAAATAACTTTCTAGCAGGATGAATTAATGACTTTCATTGTTATTATATGTTGCTTTGTTTATCATCGACATGTTGAAGTTGTGCACTTGTTATCTTCTGTTTATAGTTTATGTATAAGCCTTCTTTCAATATGACTCATGTTTTTGCTACCTTTTAATAAGAAATAATTCTTGTTTTGTTCTGAATCTAATGACACTAACTATCAGAGGTGTGAGCATCATCAATTCCTATTATTATATAATTCCCACACCATGAGTTTGTCCTTTTTATAATTATATGAGCAACTCAATCTCCACAGAGTGATTACCAATTGTTTCAGCCTTTGCGAGGATATTTTCTATGGATACAAAAACAAACTCAGCTGCGTATGGAGTTAATAATAACCCGGTAACGAGGGGTTATGGAAAATAAACTCTTGGGGGCGTAGCCGGAGCTGAGTTTATTGCCATAACTCGAGACAGAAGGTCGATTTCCACCTCTGTTGATCATAGATCTTAAATTTCTTGTTTGATTAAATTCCGAATTCTTAGTCCAATTGTTATAGAATTTGCATTTTTTGACAACTTGATAACTAACCAAGGCTGTTATGAGATAACCCAACTTCGCTTCAACTAAAACAAAGGCAATACAAGGGATTTGAAGAGTAAACAACTAAAATATGGTAATAAAATAGAAAAACATTAAAAAAATAAAAGATATAACCGTCCAACCTAAAGAAATCCCATCCTCGATAATCCAGCGCTTACCAAGGGAGGTTATTGGGTTTGACGTGAGCCCCAGTTAAGTTTTCCAGGGCTTGTAGGGTAGATTAGTCGGAACGCTGTTATTATTATTAGACGTTATATTACACATACATGCCAAAATTTCTTTGGATCATATTAGACATAAATCGACTGTTTATCAGACGATTCCCATAATGGTTTATTTATGTTTTTTTGTGTGAAATATTTGACGTTAATGAACATTATTTAGCTGTATAGTACATTCAACTGCGTGTAGGATTTGGACTCGAAGTGTACTGGATGGTTCCACAATGCCCTCTGATGACAGAGGAAGTCAAATGGGTGTTTGCTAAAAGAGTTCTCAAGTACAAGTTAATGTCATTGTTTGCATACAAAACTACCATCATCGTACTTCCCTTTCTTAATGGACGTTTATTGCAAAGACCATCTAAAGCTGTATCGTGTTCCCCCATATAGAGGTGCAACTATAGTTAAAGGCTAGGTTCAGAACGATAATGAGTTCACAAAATAAATGAAATGGTCGCTTACCTTAATGTGTATATGGAGGCCAAGGCTGTCAGATGAACCAATAACGAAAAGAACAATTCATACAAAATACGACAGTACAGTTTAAAAAGTTGGAATTACTTTGAACAGGTCATCGTGGACGAGTTATACATATGTTGAATTGAAGGAATTTATCGATTAAAAGCACATGTAGGACAATTATTTGTTACGCTTTCAAATTTACAATTGAAAGGCGAAACCGGAAACTGATAACAAACTAGATAATCTTTATTCATGCAGATTTTATAGGCCACACAAACTCATTCCCAATAAAGTACATTAATTTCACAGTTGGCACACAAGCTGCAAATTTGTTCACAGGGTCTATGATGCCTAAGAGGAATATAGAGAGATGTTCATTTGATTTCATGTGGATCAGACAAACCATGTGATTCCGGATATAGTTGACATGGAGTGTTGGATCAGATAAGTACCAATTTTCTGTTCTGAAGCAATTATAATTTGATTCCTTTTGTGCCGTTTGTGTTTTAATAGAAAAGGAATGAGATAGTCTGCCTTGTATAATATTCCCTTATGTTACGTAATGCATTCAAATAATTTGATAAACTGCTCAAATTCATCCATGCTCATCAATCATAATGATAATTCGTTATTCCATCAATTATCTTCAGATTGTGATTGAGGGACTTTGAAATGGCTGGGTTCATATTATGGATTTATCCTGACAGTTTCTTCGATTTGTAAAAATGCCAGTGTCATAAATAAACATCTCACAACAAAAACTCAACCTAACTATACATGTACGTTACTAACTTGCATGATGGGCATATTGCCTTGACACATTTAAAAAGAAACTCGTACAGCCGGAAAATGCCCACCATTTACTTCATCTACGCTATTAACTAAGCAAGGACAGCAAATGTATGCAATAAAACTGCAATCATTCAATGAAAGCTCACTGAAGAAATTGCTTAGCTCCCGATCTTGTTTCACAGAGAAAATCAATACAGAATGATCAAGATGCTGTGTGAAGTTTCTCATTTGTCATCCTGAGCGTTTGGCTGATGCCTGAAATGCTTTCCAGTTCAATTATAAGTATATAGAAATGTGTAATACGATGATAGTTTATTACACAAACTGTCGGCCTGATTGAAATATTTCAAGACAACATAGGACAATATATTTTCTTCAAAGGAGGTATGGTACAGGCCTTCTTTAAATGAACAAGCTGATCGTCCTACTCAACTTACATATTTGTAAGGAATTTGTGATTGACAAGATATTGTATAAGTTTCACAGAAATGTTTTACGCCTTGATTTTATGTACTCTGAATGTATGAGTTGGGAACCTACTGAGGCCTGACGTTCCTTGGTCGTTGTTGCTTGGCAGTTTGGTCACCAGGATCCAACATCACAGATATTATCTGTGAAAATCAAGGTTTGGTCAAATGCTGTTTGCAGTATGATTCAGAATGTATCATCTATTTTGTGATGCTATATGAAAAAACGAATTATATATGGTGATAACAAGATGAAATTCTTAACCAAATACTCATAGAAACCATTCCGGATCCCTCTCCACAGAGGCAGATCAAGTCATGAAATGTTGATACTGCCTCTGTTCTATTAGAGGCAATCAAAGTTAGTTGGGCAATCAGCGGCGCTGTTCTAAAATCATCATTTTGGCAAATGAATCATGGCAAAGGCATTGAGATATCCTTTCAATGCGAGAAGCGTTGTCATTTGAGGAGAAATGGATTGTGTTGCAATTTGTTCCGCGAGGGGAAACTGCCGGAAACCACGGATTTCGGCGAGTTATAACAGAGGCTGTATCAACATTTCATGACTTGATCTGCCTCTGTGGGGAGAATGTTATTAAAACATAATCAATCAGGACCTAAATGAATCAATGAATCTGACAACTTGTAAGTGTCAACTTCAAAATCATGTTAATTTCTGTTTGAGAGCTAGTTTATGTTTATGTCATGAAATGTTGATACAGCCTCTGTTCTATTACGCCGACATTATGGGATAGAATGGAAGATGCCTGATTGGAGGCAATCAAAGTTAGTTGTGCAATCAGCAACGCTGTTCTAAAACCATCATTTTGGCAACTGAATCATGGCATTGTGATATGAACCACCCTTTCAATGCGAAAATCGTTGTCATTTAATAAAGAAATTCAAATGGATTGTGGTGCAAGTCAGGGGAGACTGTCGGAACCTACGAATTACCTACGAGTTATAACAGAGGCTGTATCAACATTTCATGACTTGATCTGCCTCTGTGGAGAGAGAATGTCATAGAAACATAATCGATCAGGACCTAAATGAATTAATGAATCTGACAAAGTGTAAGTGTCAACTTAAAAATCATGTAAATTGCTTTTTGAGAGCTAGTTTATGTTCTCGTTAGTCAATCGTCATGATTATTTAATTGCAATCAGACAATCCTATTGTTTTTTAAAGTGTTGATGGATTGGTTCGAATATTCTCGTAACATTTCTGTCAAAGTTCTTGCCCTTAAAAAACTTTTCCCCACAAACTAATCAAATTAGTCATTGATCAATGAATGGCAGGCAAAACCTGGCAAGATGTAACTTTCTGTTTTCTTCTTCATTTTAACTTTGACCATACGAAAATAAATTGAATTATTCAGATCTTAGGCTCAATCATCCTCATCCTTTAAAGAGACGCTCCTTGAATTTTAGCCATCTATGTCACGCTCTATGATAGTTAAGTTTATCGGGAAGTACTGACTATGGTACTGAAGCTTAATACAACTATTCAAACTGGTATTTGTTCATGGTGGATTTAGGATCTCTGTAGGAATATCTCAAATATTGCAATGCGTGCTGAACTTGGTCGTTACTCATTAAGAGTAAATCAGTGTGACAAATATTGGGCTTGTTTTTACCTCAACTGAAAATATGATATCAAATAAGGTTTATTATTACCAATTTCGTCTTGCTGAAAAGGGTATAGATTGTTGGGCTTTGAAGGTGAAATCTCTTTTGTTTATTGTGTTGTAGAAATGTGTGGGCTAATCAACATATTGGAAATATATCGTCTTTTGAAGCATTATTTAAGCAAAGGTGTATAGACATAGATAACCAGGGTCCCGTTCAACAAAAGCTTACAATTGATCCTATGTCTACTATCGATTGTAATCCATGTTAAACTAATGGGCTACAATCGATCAGAACTTTACAACTGCTTTGTGGAACTGCCACCAGATGTAGTCATATGCTTTGTTTCTAAATTAGATTTTTTCCGTAGGATAAAAACAGTGTAGATTTTGAAATTCATATCCCCTGTATCAGTGTTTAAATAGTTTTGCATTTTGTAAGTAGATTTCGCTGATAGTATGGTAGAGGTCTAGGTCTTGAAAGGGAGGATCGCCCTCGTCCGCTTTCGTGCTTTCGTATTGTACCTAATATAAAAAATCACTTCTGATTAGAGTGTCCTTTGTACCAGAAATTGAAATGCGATATTCTTCCTGTATATTACCATTTAAAAACATTGGAATTATGACCCAATTATAGCCCACTTATTTGCATCAAAGAATACTTTTATTATAAATTCCCTCTCACAATACATATCATTGCATTCAAACAAAGAAATAGATGTCTCCCAACTGTGTAAGCACTACCAACTTACACTGATGTATCATGGTGCTCCAATATGTTAACCATATGTGTACTATCTAATGTATAATGTGCCTGTGGCCCTTTTATTGAATACACTCTCTCTGTTATTCACCCGAGGAGCTAACTACGTTTTCATGTGACCAGGAACTAAATGTGGATCTTTTACCACATGAAAATCCAGCAACTAAACAAGAATCTAATGGATGTGTGTAATGAGGATATGAATTATGCTATGTGTACTGTCAGTGGTATTAAGGTAGCAAACGGTTTTCTATTGCCAGAAACTTGATCAGAACTTGAAATTGATGCATTTAAGTTGCAAGTGAGTCCTTATACGTTTTTTCAATTACTAAAAGAAATAGTGACTTAACAAAATAACTTAATTGCAGAACAGCGTTAATTTGGTCAATCTACAAAGCTTTCTGACAATGCCCCTGCAGCCAAAGCAAATTAATCAAAGAAAAACTGAGCCTGTGCATTGTGCACCCATTTGTGTAGACTCCTGACTCCAGTAATTAAATGTATTTGTATTGCTTTGCTTCAAAATAACATGTTATGGTAATCTGTGCAGAAAAGCAACAATAAATAACAAAGCACTAGTTAAAACACATCAGTATCAATTTGTAAAACATGTGAACAGATGAGGCCATTAAAGAATGTTTGGACATGATTTAACATGCTGCCAAAAAGCAATTATTCCAATTATTATTGCCTGGCAAGCAAAGATTAGGCTAAAGAGCTGTTGAAGCGCTGTGTTAACATGGAGAAATCCATGTTCTGTTTAGTGGTGTGAGATTGATTGCCACTTCACCTTTGCGTTTAGATATTATTCATAGAACAGATGTTACCATTTGATAAGAAATCATTCTCCATTGATGATTTTTTATAGAATTAAAATCATGAGACGTGTTGGCGAAATGGGATGAAATGTCACTTTCGTGAGTTCAATGGTTTCAACCCTATTATATCGATACCTTGTAGTAACCTTAAATAACCAGTTACAGCTGCATACCAAAAGTTTATTCACCTGCTTTTGATCTTGCAAATATCATGTAACTCCACGACCACTTACAGAAGATCATCAATTGCCCATGTATAAAATAACCATTCCCAAACCATATTTCGGGATCGACTTGTCACTGGTGCTGAATGTCGATATTTGGCATTGTTAAATAGACAGATGGGCTCGTGTTTGTGAAATTCGGATTTCTTAAATTTCGATTAAAATCATCCATGTAAACTTTGTAGAGAAAAAAATTAACAACATTACATGTACGTTGCCTTAAAGCGAAGGAACACATATGAATAAGATCTAAAGCTGTTGATCACTTATGTTGGATTTTGTTGAGAAAAATAGAAATCAGTGTTTTCGAAATTTTGACCCCTGGTCACTTCAATGACCTGCCAAATTTGTTACAGCTATCTGCTAGGTATGACATACGAATATGTCAACACAAACTGAATCTTAACTTATTCAGTGGAATTTCATCATTATCGGTTTCGTTTTCACAATGATATGATGTCTCAAAGACGTTACAAATTACATGATAATTGCACTAGAATACGAAGGTTAATGAACAAACTTAAGATACGCAGCTGTACATGTACAATATTATTGATAACGATATTGCTTTCAATAACAGCAATTCATTAAACCCATGCTATGTAGAGACAGTTTAGAAAATAGTGTTGGATCCAATTTCATTGTCGTTAAAGTAAACGTAAAACTGAAAAGATTAAAAAATGAATGACCATTTCCTCAAAAACTTTTCTTAAATAGTGACCCCTGCAGAATTAGGCATTTCAGGTAAGTGGTCATGTCAGTTATTGTTCCAAACTGAAATACAGGATATTTGAAGGTAGTGTATGAAATAATATTTCAAGATCACTAGCAAACCGGTTTCTAGCCCTAAAGAAAAATTACTAGCCCAATTACATGTATGTTAAGATAAAACATGTTTTCTGACATTCATTGTTTAAAAAAACACATATCTGCTCAGACGTCTTGGCATGAGATGGGGGTGATCGGAAACTGACACAAAATAGTAATTGAAGAAATTACAAAATTGAATGAAAAGAGGTCAAAATATTTTTGATATTCCAATCCACACTTGCCACACTATTTGAAGGAAGAATTTTCGTTATCAGGTATCAAGCATTAAAATCGCCAAAAGAAAGTGGCAATTTAATCCAGTGTTTCATAATTCATTATCATTCATTAGCAAACCAAGGAAATGCAACATTATTGTTTCTTGATCTTTCAGTGAATGTTTGAAGTATTAGAACATTATACATGTTCTTATTGAGGTCGATGGCATAACGGAAGTCAATGGTGAAAGACAGCATGATAAATATCAAGGTAATGTAGAGGCTTCGTGTATACAAATATGCTGATGCAGCAAAATGGTTAGACATTTGTGGATACATTAAATAACTCTTATCTTCTTCTGATGATTCATAATATGAAGAATGTGTCAAAGTGTATAGGTGTGATCTTTTAGAGTTAATTTCGTTTCGGATCCAAATCTACAGTCATTAAAGTAAGTTTAATACTAACTGCCTTTCTTTCAAAGTACAACAAAATCGATCGATTTTAAGATTTACCAAATCCAAGTCTTTGAATACTCTATTTCTCTGTTTGGTCACCATACACCCTGAATTGTTTGAAATTGGTAGTGCCTTTATTTAAAGAATGATTGATTGGTTTACAATTGCTCCTGACACTCCGGTCCATGATCATCCCCAGAACAACTTTTTTAGCTCTCACTGATCAAAATTGACTTGATCATGTTGTGTGAAAGCGTGCACTTGCTGCAACATTAACCCTAGAGGGTGGAATACTTAACCCCAACAAATCTGATCCAACAAACATAATCGATTCATTGCATCTTATTTTTTATAAAAAGAAAGACTTATGAATATTCCATGTCCAAAGCCTCAAGGATGTTCTTTGTTCTTATTCGGATTCTTATTATTTTTATTATTTGGACGTTTTTTGTTAGTTCATTTATGATTTCACCGTTCAATGGATTTTCATGAAATTTTAGGGCTAATAATCACCTAACTTCGATTTGTGTCGAGCCCGCTTATTCTTGAGTTATCTCCCCTTAAAATTGAAACTTCAAACCTCAAATCTCAGTAACTAAGAAGGACAATTTCATAAAACTTTCAAAACCATTTTGTCGATTAAGCCCATAGAAGTTTTCGGCAGTAATAATGAATGTTTAGCTATTTTCAGTGGCAATACATACAACTATGTATGATAGCTAAAAAAAAGCCAAAAGAATTGCTAAGAAAGTGACGAGCCAATTTTTCGAATTTATTTCTAGAACGTGATAGTTATAATATTTTGTATCATTAAATCCTGGTTGCCTTAGTGATAATGAATTTGATATCTAAAAGATTCTATAGTAGCATAATTTTTTATAGAGTGGAAACCTTCTATTCTTTTTTTCATCATTTTGTTTTTAATTCCTTTAATAATTTAATTTCTTGACAATAATTATGTATGTAAGAATATAACAACATTCACCATGCATACTGAAATGATAAAGACATGATTACATTCAGGTATTTTAGGAATAATGCAATGGTAATTTACAAAATTGTTGAAGACTTTCTTTTACCTGATTTAGAAAATTATGAATAAGGGAAGCAAACAGTCAGTCAATAGAAGTTACCATCTCGCTTATGAAACACATTAATAACAATTATACCCAGCTTGTAAACAGATGAGGCCTTAGCGTGTATTAAAGGCATGTTTGGACAGAATTATTGATGCTGGCAAAACGCTATTATTCCATACAAGGCCTGGCAAGCAAAGATTAAGCTGAAGAGCTGTTGCAGCGCTGCGGTAAGCTTGGAAAATCAATCGTGTGTTATGAGATGGGGAGAGAATGTTTGAAGTTATCACTTGCTTTATTGATGTCGATATTTATATCAACAGATCAAATATAACTTAATTTGATGATAATGCATAAATCATTAAGAAATTATTTGCTTCATATTGTGTTGAATGAATTGCTATTGGTGGGAAAAAAACGGACAGACCAGCTGTAATATAATACATTACAAAAAAACCAATAAATTGAAGTATTTCATTACAAACGTTCCTAAGAGCAGACAGAGATTTCTGAAAGGACTAAAAAAGTTGTTGTTTAATTCTGCACATTAAGTAATTTCATGTTAAAACGTCGTAAACGCTAGATATTTAGTTGAAAACTTGATATCTATTCACACTGTGCCAATGATATTCAACAATTTACACATTGCTAGAGAATGACGTCAAACATGTAATGATCAGAATTTGTAAATTCAGTCATTGAGTGAAATAACAAGTAATTGTAATTTCAAGTTGTCAGAAGTTTATTTCATTTACAATGATGTATGTGACTTTCTGCAGCATCAAGTCATGCCTGTACATGACACCCCATGAACGATGTATGTGACTTTCTGCAGCATCAAGTCATGCCTGTTCATGACACCTCATGAACGTTAGCTTTGATACGTTGCCATTCCTCTTCCTTTGCATTTCAAATCTCTTGGGCGTTTTGCTAAAAGCAGGCTTTCATTTTTCTATTCTGCAAAACGAATATTTACCACACTCATCACAATACAACAATCATCGCCAATTCAATAATATCCATTGTTGAACTTGTGTCTCTAAATGTAACGAATTCTGGCGCCACTGTAGGTTTAAGGTCTCTCGAGAGACTTGCAGAGGAGCTTGTGATTGATTATCATTTACAGGTGGAATCTAAAAACTACAAATAATCTGATCTAAAATCTTACATTCATAATCAATTAATAAGGTTCCTTTCAAAAAAGCTGTTTAAGAGAAAACGTATTTCACAAGTATTTTAATCATTTATGAAAAAAGGCATTTTCTTATTATTTCTCAAACTATCATTGATATTTCTTAGCGATTCATTTATCATTTTTATCATTTTCCAGTCATTTTGGAAAAACGAAATATAAATGCATGTCTAACAAAACTCTTATGTTGGTAAATACATGATCAAATTGGAAATGCAAGAATATTACAAACTATTTAAAACTGTTGATTTATTATGAGATCCAAACACTTTACCATTTAAATTTTGAATGTTTTGGAAGAGAAAAGCGAAAAATCAGGCAAGAACAAAAGTTAACAGAGCACCTTCATAAAACACATCAATAACAATTACAACAAGTTTGTAAACAGACGAGGCCATAGCGTGTATTAAAAGCATGTTTGGAAAGAATTATTCATACCGTCAAAATGTAATTATTCCATACAACGCCAGGCAAGCAAAGATTAAGCTCAAGAGCTGTTGAAGCGCTGTGTTAAGCTAAGAAAATCCATAATGTGCTTAAAGCTGTGAGAAAGCTGTTGAAGTTATAACTATTTTGTCAATATAATATAAGCCATTGACTTTTGATTATAATGCTTTTACGAACGTGATTGTTATCAGAACATACATGTTTATTTGTAGTATTAAGTACTAATACAGTATTTATTCAAATGTTCATACAGTATTAATTCAAATAGAAAAGTTACAAGAAGTGTTTAACTAGGTAGATGATTGTTGCACGAAATTACATTTTAGGAAAAAACAGTATACCTTCAGTGCATAAGTTTACTGCAAGAAAAACGGATCAAATCATAGCTTTGTCATTCAGTCTTCATTCATATGTTCTTAATGTAACAGACAGGAATGTTGTGCTATAGCTACGTACCTTTGCTCCCTCATATGCAAGGATTTTTTGTACGCCTTGTCATATTACCAATCCTATGTTAACATTTTGCCAAGATAAGTATTTGATGACCATCACAAAGAGTGTTTATCCCTCTGTCCGTAATCATTTTTCTTTCAACTTTCCCAAAATGGAAATAAACGAGCTTAAAACATGTTATGTGAATTAATCAGTATCCGTTGAAATGCCTTTTGTAATTTTTAACTTCTTTGTTGTTTTCATTTTGTCGTTGCCGCAAAAACATAACTTATAATTCTCTTTCAAGATCAGAACTCAAAAAACAGCTGTATCATGCAAGTTTGATCCCTTACTGATGTATCAAAATACAAGTCTGTTTTTGTTTTTACTTTGATTGCATAGTTCCAACTTGAACTGCACTAGTCAATGGGAGTAAGAATCATTTACGAAATTATCATAAGATCGCACAGTCAGTGTTGCAAGTTTCCTCAAGAACGAGAGACCAGTGCAAAGCGCACCATCAGGGCAAAGTGACTTAGACTATTTCTCAATCGACAGATGGGATGATCTTTATCAGCCATTGGAAGCACATTGGAAGAAACGTTGTGATCAACGTTTGCATCATTTGCGTGAGTTGTAGACATACTATTGTAAATAGTTGAAAAGGGGGCATTTTGGAAAGAATATATCCGAATTTAAATATTTCATAGAAACAAAAATCGCTACATTGAACCTTAGTGCACCTATAACACAAAAACATACCACGCATTCATTGAATAAGAAAATTTATAATTTAATGATTTAATAATTTCCTATGATGCATATATCGAATGCAAACATGAAAGGTGCAAAGTGAGCTGGGGTGAGTGCTTTTGCCCAAGTGATCAAAATATTTCTTCACATTAGTGTCAGTGTAATAAAACTATGTTAAATTTGTCTTTGAAACCATCCATTTATTCATTTTTTTTTCAAATAATACTGGTTTCTGATAGCAAATTAGTTAAATTGTCAAAACTCTCATAGTTCTTAGAAATTCGTATGCAGCAATAATGTATGCATTTGGTTGGGACAATCTAGGTCCATGATATATATAAAAAGTGTTTTGTCCATCTTTGCATACAGAGCCTAGATTTGTATTATTTGTGTAGCTTCATTAGGCTTCATGAGCTGCAAGGCACTATAAGACGAAAACAAATATCACCTTTGTGTGTCATGTCGCATTGGGCGCTTTGCCCCAAACTAAGGAGCAAAGTGCACCTCCTTTGACGAAATACATTTTCGTATATATATCCTTTTGCTGTTGCAGGAGATTAAAAATACAGAGAAGCTGGGTTCAAAAGATAATGAGTTCACAAACTATAAATTAAATTGTCGCTTACCTCAATGTGTATAAAGATGAATCAATAAAAACAAGAGATACTCAAAGTAAAATATGGGGGAACAGTTAAAATAGTTGGAATTGCTTCGAACAGGTCATCGTGGACGAGTTATGCATATGCTGTAGTTTAAAAAAAATCCGTTTGACTGATGGACGCCGGTCAATGTCCGGTTTTCCATCATCATCACGACTTCAAACCTTGCTAATGTTGCTAAACAACCTCGATTGGCTCTAAAATGATATTTTCCCTCAACAGATACTTCTCGATCATTTTGGTATATGTAAACCGGAACAACCAACGGAGTGGCTATTTAATGTGTATACATAAAGCACAAGACTGTCAGATGAACCAAAAAGAAGAAAATAAATATTCATACAACATAATGGCAGTACAGACGAGTTATACATATGTTGAATTGAAGGAATTTATCGATTAAAAGCACATGTAGGACGATTATTTGTTCGCTTTCATATTTACAATTGAAAGGCGAAATCGGAAACTGATAACAAACAAAGATATCTTTATTCATGCAGATTTTATAGGCCACGCTTACGATTAAACAAACTCATTCCCAATAAAGTACATTAATGTCACAGTGGGCACACATGCTTCACATACGTTCACAGGGTCTATGAGGCGTCTTAGGAATATAGAAAGATGTTCATTTGATTTCATGTGGATCAGACAAACCATGTGATTCCGGATATAGTTGACATGGAGTGTTGGATCAGATAAGTACCAGTTTTCTGTTCTGAAGCAATTATAATGTGATTCCTTTTGTGCCGTTGGGATGAGACATTTAATAGAAAAGGAATAAGATAGTCTGCCTTGTATAATATTCCCTTATGTTACGTAATGCATTTAAATAATTTGATAAACTGCTCAAATTCATCCATGCTCATCAATCATAAAGATAATTCGTTATTCCATCAATTATCTCCAGATTATGATTGAGGGACTTTGAAAGGGCTGGGTTCATATTATGGATTTATCCTGACATTTTCTTCGATTTGTAAAAATGCCAGTGTCGTTAACAAACATCTCACAACAAAAACTCAACCTAACTATATACATGTACGTTACGAACTTGCATGATGGACATAACGCCTTGACACATTTAAAAAGAAGCTTGTACAGCCGGAAACTGCCCACCACTTACTTCATCTACCCTATTAACTTAGCAAGATCAGGAAATGTATGTAATAAAACTGCAATCATTCAATGAAAGCTCAGTGAGGAAAGTGCTAAGCTCCCCGTGTTGCTACACAGAGAAAATCAATACTGAATGATCTAGATGCTGTGTAAAGTTTCTCATTTGTCTTGCTGAGCGCAATCAGCGGCGCTGATCTAAAATAATAATTTTAGCAACTGAATCATGGCAAAGGCATTGTGATATGAACCACCCTTCCAATGCGAGAAGCGTTGTCATTTGAGAAGAAACCACGGATTTCGGCGAGTTATAACAGAGGCTGTATCATCGTTTCATGACTTGATCTGCCTCTGTGGGGAGAATGTCATAGAAACATAATCGATCAGGACCTAAATGAATCAATGAATCTGACAAATTGTAAGTGTCAACTTCCAAATCATGTTAATTGCTTTTTGAGAGGTAGTTTATGTTCTCGTTAGTCACTCGTGCAATTGGATGATTATTCAATTGCAATCAGACATGCGTACTGTTTTTAAGTGTTGAAGGATTGGTTCGAATATTCTCCTGACATTTCTGTCAAAGTTCTTGCCCTTAAGAAACTTTTTCCCACAAACTAATCAAATAAGTCATTGATCCATGAATGGCAGGTAAAACCTGGCAATATGTAACTTTCTGTTTCCTTCTCCATTAAACTTGACCATAAGAAAAAAAATAAAATTAAAAGGAAAAAGGTCAGATCTTAGGCTCAATCATCCTCATTCTTTAAAGAGGCACTGTGTGATTTTGAGCCATATATGTCACATGCTAACTGTGTTTTTATGTGACCAGGAATTAAATGTGGAGCTATTACCACATGAAAATCCAGGAACTAAACAAGAATCTAATGGATGTGTGTAATGAGGATATGAATTATGCTTTGTGTACTGTCAGTTATATTAAGGTTACATGAGCAAACGGTTTCTATTGCCAGAAACTTGATCAGCACTAGAAATTGATGCATTTCAGTTGCAAGTGAGTCCTTATACATTTTTTCAGTTACTAAAAGAAACAGTGACTTAACAAAATAACTTTATTGCAGAACAGCGTTAATTTGGTCTATCTACAAAGCTTTCTGACAATGCTACTGCAGTCAAAGCGAATTTATCAAAGAAAAAATGAGCCCTTGCACTGTGCACCCATTTGTGTAGACTCCTGACTCTAGTAATTAAATGTATTTGTATTGCTTTGCTTCAAAATAGCATTTTATGGTAATATGTGCAGAAAAGCAACAATAAATAACAAAGCACTAGTTAAAACACATCAATATCAATTTGTAAAACATGTGAACAGATGAGGCCATTAAAGAATGTTTGGACATGATTTAACATGCTGCCATCGAGCCATTATTCCATACAACGCCTGGCAAGCAAAGATTAAGCTGAAGAGCTGATGAAGCGCTGTGTTAACATTGAGAAATCAATGTTCTGTTTAGTGATGAGAGATTGATTGCCCCTTCACCTTTGTGTTTAGATATTTTTCATAGAACAGATTTTACCATTTGATAAAAGATCATTCACCATTGATGATTTTTTTTATAGAATTAAAATCATGAGACGTGTAGGCGAAATGGGATAAAATTGCACTTTCGTAAGTTCAAATTATTAGGATATTCAATGGTTTCAACCCTATTATGCCTTGTAGTAACCTTAAATAACCAGCTACATGTTCAACAATATTGATAACGATATTGCACTCAATAACAACAATTCATTAAACCCATGCTGTGCTGCTTATTTAGAGACAGTTTAGATAATTGCGTTGGATTTCAATTTCATTGTTCTTAAAGTAAAACGTAAAACAGAAAAGATTAAAGAAAATAAAGAATGACCCTTTCCTCAAAAACTGTTCTTAATTAGTGACCCCTGCAGAATTAGGCATTTCAGGTAAGAGTCAGTTATTGTCCCAAACTGAAATACAGGATATTTGAAGGAAGTATTTTCGTTATCAGATATCAAGCATTAAAATCGCCAAAAGAAATTGACAATTTAATCCAGTGTCTTCATAATTCATTATCAATTTCCTCTTTTTAGCAGACCAAGGAAATGCAACGTTATTGTTAATTGATATTTCAGTGAATGTTTGCAGTATTAGAACATACATTATATATGTTCTTATTGAGGTCGATGGCATTACGGAAGTCAATGGTGAAAGACAGCATGATAAATATCAAGGTATTGTAGAGGCTTCGTGTATACAAATATGCTGATGCAGCAAGATGGTTTGAAATTTGTGGATACATTAAATAACTCTTATCTTCTTCTGATGAGTCATAGTATGAATATTGTGTCAAAGTGTATTGATGTTGTCTTTTAGAGTTAATTTCGTTTCGGATCCAACTCTACAATCATTAAAATCATTTTAATACTAACAGCCTTTTTTTTCAAAGTACAACAAAATCGATCGATTTTTAGATTTACCAAATCAAAGTCTTTGATTACTCTATTTCTCTCTTTCGTCACCATGCACCCTGAATTGTTTGAAATCGGTAGTGCCTTTATTTAAAGAATGATTGATTGGTGTACAATTGCTCCTGACACTCATGTCCATGATCATCATCAGAACAACTTTTTAGCTCTCACTGATCAAAATTGACTTGATCATGTTGTGTGAAAGCGTGCACTTGCTGCAACTGTAACTCTAGAGGGTGGAATATTTAACCCCAACAAATCTGATCCAACAAACATAATCGATTCATTGCATCTTATTTTTTATAAAAAGAAAGATTTATGAATATTCCATGTCCAAAGCCTCAAGGATGTTCTTTGTTCTTATTCGGATTCTTATTATTTTCATTATTTGGACGTTTTTTTTTAGTTCATTTCTGACTCCACCATTCAATGGATTTTCATGAAACTTTTAGGGCTAATAATCACCTAACTTCGATTTGTGTCGAGCCCGCTTTGTCAATTTTATTCTTGAGTTATCTCCCCTTAAAATTGAAACTTTAAACCTCAAAATCTCAGTAACTAAGAAGGACAATTTCATAAAACTTTCAACACCATTTTGTCGATTAAGCCCATAGAAGTTTTCGGCAGTAATAATGAATTTTTAGCTATTTTCAGTGGGAATACATACAACTGTGTATGATAGCTAAAAAAAAGGTCAAAAGAATTGCTAAGAAATTTTTCGAATTTATTTCTAGAACGTGATAGTTATAATATTTTGTTTCATTAAGTCCTGGTTGCCTTAATGATAATGAATTTGATATCTAAAAGATTCTATAGTAGCATAATTGTTTATAGAGTGGAAAAATTCTATTATTTTTTTCATCATTTTGTTTTAAATTCCTTTAATAATTTAATTTCTTGACAATTATTATGTATGTAAGAATAAAACAACATTCACCATGCACACAGAAATGATACAGACATGATTACATTCAGGTATTGTAGGAATAATGCAATGTCAATTTACAAAATTGTTGAAGCTTCCTTTTACCCGATTGTTAAAATTATGAATAAGGGAAGCAAACACTCAGTCAACAACAGAAGTTACAAATTCTCTAAAGAAACACATCAATACCAATTATAACGAGCTTGTAAACAGAAAAGGCCGTAGCGTGTATTAAAGGCATGTTTGGACAGAATTATTCATGCTGGCAAAACGCTATTATTCCATACAAGGCCTGGCAAGCAAAGATTAAGCTGAAGAGCTGTTGCAGCGCTGCGGTAAGCTTGGAAAATCAATCTTGTGTTATGAGTTGGGGGTGAGAATGTTTGAAGTTATCACTTGCTTTATTGATGTCGATATTTATGTCAACAGATCAAATATTACTTAATTTGATGATAATGCATAAATCATCAAGAAATTATTTGCTTCATATCGTGTTGAATGAATTGCTATTGGTGGGAAAAAACGGACAGACCAGCTGTAATATGATACATTACGAAAGAGCAATAAATTGAAGTATTTCATTACAAACGTTATACTTTTTTTTACGTTCCTAAGAGCAGACAGACTCAAAAAGTTGTTGTATAATTCTGCACATTAAGTAATTTCATGTTCAAATAAAACTTCGTAAAGGGTAGATATTTCGTTGAAAACTTGATATCTATTCACACTGTGCCAATGATCTTCAACAATTTACACATTGCTAGAGAATGACGTCAAACACCTATTGATCAGAATTTGTAAATTCAGTCATTGAGTGAAATAATTGCAATTTCAAGTTGTCAGAAGTTTATTTCATTTACAATGTTGTATGTGACTTTCTGCAGCATCAAGTCATGCCTGTTCATGACACCCCATAAACGTTAGCTTTGATACGTTGCCATTCCTCTTCCATTGCATTTCAAATCTCTTGGGCGTTTTGCTCAAAGCAGAATATCATTTTTCTATTCTACAAAACGAATATTTACCACACTCATCACAATACAACAATCATCGCCAATTCATAATATCAATTGTTGAACTTTTGTTTCTAAATGTAACAAATTCTGGGGCCACTGTAGGTTTAAGGTCTTTCGAGAGACTTGCAGAGGAGCTTGTGATTATCATTTACAGGTGAGATTTAAAACTACAGGTAATCTGATCTAAAGCCTAACATTCATAATCAATTCATCATGTTTCTTTTAAAAAGGTTGCTAAAGAGAACACTTATTTGACAAGTGTTTTTTATCATATATGAAAAAGACATTTTCTTATTATTTCTCAAACTATCATTGATATTGATATCAGCGATTCATTTATCATTTTTATTATTTTTCAGTCATTTTGGATGTCCGAAATATAAATGCATGTCTAACAAATCACTTATGTTGGTAAGTACATGATGAAATTGGAAATGCAAGAATGTTACAAACTTTTAAAAACTGATGACTTATTATTAGATCAAATCACTTTACCATTAAAATTTTGAATGTTTTGGAAGAGAAAAACGAAAAATCAGGCAAGAACAAAAGTTGACAGAGCACCTTCATAAAACACATCAATAATAATTACAACAAGTTTGTAAACAGATAAGGCCGTAGCGTGTATTAAAAGCATGTTTGGACAGAATTATTCATGCCGTCAAAATGCAATTACTCCATACAACGCCTGGCAAGCAAAGATTAAGCTCAAGAGCTGTTGAAGCGCTGTGTTAATTTAGGAAAGTCAATCCTGTGCTTAAGCTGTAAGAAAGCTGTTGAAGTTATAATTTGTTTTATCATTATAAGATATCATTGTAAGATTAGCCATTGGCATTGGATTATAATGCTTTTACGCACATGAATGTTATCAGAACAAATATTTATAGAATGACTATAAATGAGTGTTTATAGAATATATGTGTGACAGCGATTTGGTACTTACTTTCAAACATCACAGTATTAATTCAAATAGAAAAGTTAGAAACAAAAAAACGCTACATTGAACCTTAGTGCACCTATAACACAAAAACATATCACACATTCATTGAAGAAGGAAAATTATAATTTAATGCTTTAATAAGTTTCTATGATGCATATATCGAATGCTTACCTAATGCTAACGAGTGCTTTTGCCCGAGTGATCAAAATATTTCTTTCACATTATTATCAATAATTTTTTCTTTCCTAATATAATGACGAAATGTAACAGTTAAAAACATATAGTTTCTTATTATTTAGCATGATTTTGATATTCATTGTTTATTTTATCTTATCTCAAACAATTAAAAATATATAACTTTTCTTTGAACCCTCCATTTTTTCATTTCTTTCATATATTTACTGGTTTTTGATAGTAAATTAGTTAAATTGTCAAAACTCTCACAGTTCTAAGAAATTCGTATGCAGCAATATGTTTTTGGTTGAGACAATCTAGGTCCATGATAAATATATATATATATAAAAAGTGTTTTGTCCTTCTTTTCATACAGAGCCTAGATTTTTATTATTTGTGTAGCTACATAAAGGTTCATGACCTGCAAGGCACTTTAAGACGAAAACTCATATCACCTCTGTGTGTCTTGTAGCATTGGGCGCTTTGCCCCAAACTAAGAGGCAAAGTGCACCTCCTTTGACGAAATACATTTTCGGATGTATATCCTTTTGCAGTTGTGAGAGGTTAAAAATATAGACGTGTACGTAGTTAGAAGATGAGTTCAGAGGATAATGAGTTCACATAAATGAAATTGTCGCTTACCTCAATGTGTATTAATGAAGCCCAAGGCTGTCAGATGAACCAATAAAAACAAGAGATACTCCAAGACAAAAAAGAGAGAACAGTTAAAATAGTTGGAATTGCTTTGAACAGGTCATCGTGGACGAGCTATACATATGCAATAGCTTCCAAAACTACGTTTGACTGATTGACGCTGGTCAATGCCCGGTTTTCGATCATCATCACGACTTCAAACCGTGCTTATATTGCCATACAACCTCGAGATAGTATGCCTTGTATAATATTCCCTTATGTTACTTAAGTCATTAAAACAAATGATTAACTACTCAAATTGATTCATGCTCATCAATCATAAAGATACATCGTTTATTCCCTAAAATATTTTCAAGTTATGATTGAGAGAATTTAAAAGGGCTTTGTGGCTGTTATTGATTTATCCTGACAGATTATTTGCTCTATAAAATGCCAAAACTGACATCTCACAAAAAAAACGAACTAAAAATAACTACACGTATATACGTATATACGTGTACCTTTCTTACTTGCATGACGGACATATCGCCTTGACATATTGAAAAAGAAACTTGTACAGCCGGAAAACGCCCACCACTTCCTTCATCTACGCTCTTTAACTTAGCAAGGACAGCAATTGTATGCAATAAAACTGCAATCATTCAATGAAAGCTCACTGAAGAAATTGCTAAGCTCCCCCTGTTGCTACACAGAGAAAATCAATACTGAATAATCAAGATTCTGTGTGAAGTTTCTCATCTGTCATGCTGAGCATATAGCTGAATTCTTAAATGCTGTCCAGTTCAATTTTAAGTATATAGAAATGAGTAATACGATGATAGTTTATTACACAAACTGTCGGCCTGAATTATTGTATAGGCTTTCTTAAATGAAGTAGCTGGCGGACCCAAAAGGGGGCTACAGGGGTGCGCACTCCCCCCTCTCCCCCCAATTAGTTCCAAATGTAAATTCGAAAAAATCAAGTTGAGCTTGCGACAGCCAATGGGAACACCCCCCCCCCCCCCCCCCCCCACACCCCCACCAAAAAACCCCCAAAATACCCTTCCGCTCCTTCGCCTATGGCTCCTGCTATATTAGAAGAGATTTGTGATTGACATAATATTGTCAAGGTGACCCATTAAGCGCTTAATCGGCAGCTTGGGTTGGACCAGGGTAATAATTCAAGGAGCGTTTTGAGCATGCATTCGGTGTTTATATGTGCGCTATTTACCCTAATTAATTATTGATTTAGAGATAAAAGCGATTTTTAACACTCAAGTATTGTTATAAAAATGACTTTTAAAATTATTTTTCAACCCTGCCACATACATGTAGAAAATTCATGCATGTGATTACAAAGTATCTTGTGTCTCTACTACATTTGGGACACTAGAGTGGATTATTGCTAGCCTTGTTCTCAATACACCATCATTATTGTAATCTTTACAAACAATGTACAGTAAGATAGTGATAAGATAACGGAATTAACAACGGCAATGGCATACATTTTCTATAATCAGCAATTGGAAATAAGTAACAACAAAGATGTACATTGGTATCAATTGTGATTAATAGCATAATTAGATGAAAATAATTCATGTTGACATTTTTTCTAGCAATATATTTTTCGATGACAAGAACATCCTTCAAAATGCCTTTAGATAATGTGAAACTTGGTCTCAAGACTTTAAATATGTCGTTTGTCTAATACTAATAGTATCATATGGTTCATTACTGCCTACGAAAATTGGAATACTCTGGACCTTAACCAAAGACGCCATGGTAACACATTGAAAATTATACCATTTGTGGAGAACTCAACTACCATATTCACCATATTCAGAAGAACCTATCTTGACAGACAGCTCTGATTTAATTTCAATTGTAGTCAGATCAAAAGATTTGTGGTATCAATTGATGACAAGTGGTGATAAACCTTGTCATTAACACACATCTTACACATTAGATAGAGGTTAACATTAGAGGTTTTGAAAGAACAACATTTGACATTGTCACATACAGAGAAATGTATTTGTCGTTTACTTAACTGTCGTCCAATACAAATGTTTTAGTTTCCTAATTCTAATATTTATCATAAATGTATATGATATACAGTGTTATCAACCTTTTCAAAATAAGGTTATAAACAACATGTGTCCTTGCTGCTAAATTTAAAAAAACTGACCACAACTTTTGTCTCCAAATAAATATAAAACATAATAAAACCGTCAAAAAATTATTCGAAATATTATAAAACAACAATATCAGCAACTACCCTTGCTGGAAGAATCCCAATTGTTCCTGCATTATAATCAATCAACAATGTAAGGATATTAGAAGTATACGACATAACTTATTAAATATTAAATATCATAATTGTTCAGAGCTTTTTATAAATCAAGTGGGAAAAGAATAATTACTTATATTTGGCTACTTATATCCATTTCAGTTTAACATCAGAATAATTGTCAATTTATGAATATTGGCTCAGATCGTTGGGGCGTTCCTAAGGATTTTTATTTTTTGTTTATTTTTCATAAATGTGTTAATCACTTGATACTAAAAATGTTTTTACATATTATTTCTATTTCATAAGCTTGTTATCCCTACTCACCCCAACATTAACTGACGATACGCGTCGAAACTGACCTTTTACAGTCTGTATATCACGATTGTTATCAATTAATACTGTTATCGTTAAAAGGACAGTAACCCGTTTTAGGGGGAATATAAGGTGGTGTCAGGAAAATGAAAATGAATGGTTCCAATTGAAAAACAATGTTTTAAAAGTAAATGAAGCAGTAATAATTCAAATTTATAATGTAAAGTTTAGCCATGCAATTCCTTTTTCTTACACAAAATGAATAAAAGGTGTCCACACAAAATGGCCGCCCGTGGGTTTTAGGTGAATCTTCTTACTGTGCCCTCTGACTATGGATAATTGGTTTGTGTTATGAGATTTTTGACACTGTCAAAATAATACATTTAGCATTAACATACAATTATCAGTGAACAATTTGAAATATTAAATTATCAAAAAACGTGCTACTGCCCCTAAAAGGTAAGATGTGATAACCAACTCATGATAGGATAGAATAGATCAATTTGTTCAGAAGAATCAGTTTATGATTAGAAATCAAAAGGACTTGTAAACACAGACAAGAACTCCTTCAGAATATGACTAGCCATATTCCTTTCCGTAACTCCAAGCTCGATTCGATAGGCTTTATCACATTAGCCAGTTGGTCAGAGAACTTCAGACAACACTTCGGCCACTGATTGACCATCCAGTCCATTTATTGACCAATCAGTGTCTGTAACCAGATAAAGGTCACTGAAGTCGATAGCAGATAGTCTTGTCCTCTAAACACCACCATTACTGTAACGTTAAATACCGACATTTTATCTTGTTTTGTCAAAAGAGGTTTGTTTTATGTCATCATTTATAAAATCAGATTTCTCCATTTTGAAGTGATATTTCCACCTTCAAAATATTCTACTTTATATAATTTAAAATGTTGTCAGTGTATTTCATGAGCAATGTAGGTTTTTGACGTATACATAGTAGGCCTAGTGTATCAAAATGATTATTTATGTGACTGTTCATATCTAAAATTGCAGTCGTCATTAACAGAATAACACTCTGTCGCATGGTATACCTTAATGGGGCAGTAGGAAGTTTTTTGATGACTTTATATTTTAAATATTGCACTTATAATTGTAAGTTAATGCTAAATGTATTATATTGACAGTGTCAACAATCTCATCACACAAAGTCAGAGGACAAAGTATGAGGATTCACATAAAATCCATTGGAGGCCATTTTTTGTGAACACCTTGAATTCATTTTGTGTGAGAAAAAGGAATCGCATGGCTAAACCTTTCGTTATATATTTGAATTATTACTACTTCATTTAGTCTAAGTACATTGTCTTTCAATTGGAACCATTTATTTTCATTTTCCTGACATCACCTCATATTCCCCCTAAAAACGTGCTACTGCCCCTTTAATGCAATAGTTTCAGAAACCAGCGAATGGACACACAAGAGGTGAGGGAAGATATGATTTGACAAGCCGATGAATGAATATAGCTGATGGTATGTGAAACATATCATATAGAATTTGCAGTCTGAATTAGCCTTTGCAAGAATAATGAACGCCGAGATGCCAGCTTACCATTGTCAAATACAGAAGGATTACTTGGACAATCTGTTTCCGAAGCAGTGAAATCTACAAGTTTTTGCTGTCAAAAGAATAATGCTTGACCATAATATACACCATTAAGTTGAAGGACTTCTCTATATCCTTAACCTTAGAAGCTTGAATTGTAAATGTTGTCGTTAAAAACCAAAGCTTACAGATATTGTTGTATATGTAATTATAAATCGCATTTTGGAAAGAAGATCCTTGATTATTGCCGACAATAACACAGCACACCAATGTATGAAATGGTAAAGGAATAACATGATGTAATGTGAAACTTATACAAAGATTGAAACTCTTGTTACGTCATCTACCCCAAATGCAGTGCAAAAGCCTAGTTAGATCTTATAAGTTTTACATGCTCTTCAAAGTAGGCCATTTTGCACTATGACCACTCTGTTATGTGAACCTACGATCACTCACGTCATATTAGACCTGACCCACTCTGAATGTAACTAGCCGTATTGCTTTCTTAATGCCAAACCCTTTTCAGTAAGCTCATCACATTACCATTGATCTGGCGGCCATACTCCAGGGACTGACTGACCATATAGGTCACTTACTGACCACTCAATGTCTGTTGTGCTTGATTGACACAAGTCAACTTTGATTGATAGCAAGTTAAAATTGACGTCGTTTGCAGCTTCAGTTTATTTGTAGACCGCGAAAAATAGAAAGTATCTGCTTTCTGAGTGGTAACTCACTTTTTGCTGTCATTTTTGAAAATGCATGTCTTTCATTCATTTTCATTTCAGCCAAAGACAGGTGTAGCATCCATTAAAACATTTACATGCTTTGATAGAAATTTTTAAATAATTATAAACAAAAAGACATAGTTATCAACATTCCCTCATTTTCAAACTTCATCAAGGTATTGACAACCTAAAGGTTCACACCAAGAAGTCCAGTCTTGAATAGTTTCTGATCAAATGCGTCCCTTTCCACTCGGACCTACTCAAGCATACGCATACACAAACGGACGAGCTCAGCTAAAAATTATATCTATATCCCTCTATATCATTCAATATGTAAACATTAACATATACATACAAACATACAACCGGAGCCATGAGAACTGAGAGAAAATAAGGCTAAACGTGGGATAATACTTTACAAAATGAAACACTGTTTTTTTAGAGAACTGGCTTATTCAAGTGCCTTTTCTGTTTTAGTAGATATATGTTAATGCCATTTATACAATTTCTTAACGCATATACTCGGTATCATAGTTTTTTTCACAAAAAGGTGAATGGTGCAAAGGTTAATGTATTTTGTACTTGTAATAAATACAGATGTCACTCTTGACCACTGGTGGGTTTATGTTTGATTAACAAATGCTATTTTGATATTTGCATTCAGTGTTATTTTAAATTTTATTGGTTTATGCTAAAGCGATGATGTAATACCATGGAAACATTGGCGTCATAGGACAAACATTAGATTACCTCAAAATGCATATGTATCTGCATGTGTCATTAATTAATTCTTAAGTGATAAGAAGCGTTCACAATTTAAGACCTGACTGAACCCACTCGTCTTGTTTGAATGTGACTACTAGCTTTCTTATAAGACAAAAATGAAAAGCTCCATTTGCGTTTCATGAGACCTTGTTTTATAACATAACAGAGCAGAGGTTGGGTTTACTTTGTAATAAACAGGGTGTCTGTATTCAATTTCAGATAAATCAAACCATTTCATTTGTGTCATATGAATGATTGCTTTTTGGGGTGACTGTATAAAATGATAAATATAAGAGATAACCTTTACATGTGTGATGCATAAGTAACTGTCACTCAAGTTCACCCTCATAAAGATCTAATCAGAGAACTTAAATATCTGTTAAAAACTAGATTAGCGTTTGCGGGACACCGCAAAAGCAGAGCAGCCCCGAAACTTGGGGTTTCGCCTTACCCTGTTCCGCTTTTTACAGGCCTCACCAAATTGGGCATTTTCTCATGACCTTGACCTTTGACACTCAAGGTCACACAATTAATAAACACATTTCATTGAATATAACATTATTGTAATGAAATAAGGTGTTAAAAGTTAATTTCATCCATTTTCTCCATACATGTTGACCTTGTCATGACCTTGACCTTCGACAGTTCGTACCCAAAACTTTTTTTAAATTTTGTACTTCTCAAGAGATAATATATACAAAATCTAAACTTCATAGCACAAAAACTTAAAAATAAAGTTATTGCGTTTACAAGGAATTGCAATAACTCATATCTCATGACCTTGACCTTCAAGGTCACACAATCATTGAACACTTTTTATTGAGTATAACAATCATGTATTGATTAACAGTGATGAAAGCTAAAATTAAACATTTTCGCTAAACCATGCTTAAGTCATGACCTTGCTGTGACCTTGACCTTTGACGGATTGTAGCTGAAACCTTTTCAAAATTTGTTACTTTTCCAAGGATGATACATACCAAGTTAGAGCTTCATAGCACAAAAACTTTTCAAGTTACCGTGTTTACAAGGAATTTTGTAGGGACTTTATAACTCGTGACCTTGACCTTGAAAGTGAACATGTCATAATGATTCCCTGGAAGTGTTCACATTTAGAAATGTTCGTGAGTTCTGAAAAGCTAAATTGGGTAAAGTTATACCCAAATTTAATGCACATTGCAATTACTCATATCTCATGACCTTCAAGGTCACACAATCATTGAACACTTTTTATTGAGTATAACAATCATGTATTGATTAAAAGTGTTCATGGTTAAAATTAAGCATTTTCGTTAAAACATGCTAAAATCATGACCTTGCTGTGATCTTGACCTTTGACGGATTGTAGTCAAAACCTTTTCAATTTTTTAAACTTTTCCAAGGATGATATATACCAAGTTAGAGCTTCATAGCACAAATACTTTTCAAGTTATCACGTTTACAAGGAATTCTTAGAGTGATTACATAGCTCGTGACCTTGACCTTTGACCTTGAAAATGAACGTGTCAAAATCGTTCCCCCGAGGTATGAGTAGTAAGTTATTAATAAGAGTTCTGGAAAGCTTAGTGGAAAAAAGTTATAGCTAGTAGTACGAGTGTGGCGGCGGCGGACACTTCACAAAAACTGATTTACTTTTCACATGTGAAATAAGGTTTATGTTAGAAAAACATTGGGTTTGCTGAAGCCAAAATTGTCAAAGGTTTAAGGACGGCTGACACTGGATGCATTACAGCTCATGCCACTTGGCATTTTAGGGATAATGAGCTAAAATACACTGAAAAGAGTGATTACTTACATGCATTTGGAAACAAGTAAGGATGCCCTTGCACTATTCCTGCAGCTTTCCTTTGTGCTGGATTTGCAAGAAATGCAAGTTGTTTAGCACAGTCCTTGGGGGAAAATTACTGGTCTTCCTCTCTGAAAAGATAAATGAATGTGTCACAATATGCTATTGTTTCCTAAGTACCATTGGTTTGAAAACTATGAAATTGGTTAACTGAAATATTTGACTGTGGCAAAATGAAATCGTGCAAGAACGTTCCAAAATGTGACAAATAGTACAAAAACTGTTCAAAGTGAATTCAACCAATTCATGACTAACGGCAGAGGCGAAATGTTAAAATCTCTAATAAATAACATATGTCTTATTCCAAATGAATAGCGGTTATGACTTAATCCTAATTGATATTATCAACATTTTCAAACATAATATATTGAAAATGAATCAATTTCGGACTAACCCCGGTTGAAAAAAGACTATCTATCAATAAAGAGGTTGTTGACCGTTTAGCAGAGACAGGGAAGACTCCTTGTGCAGTAATCTAAGTTTTTTATACATACCTTGCCCCTAACCTTCATTAGGTCTTGCGTTTTCAGGAGATGTTTTCCAGGTTACTCATATCCCCCACAATACTTTCATCGATGTCATTCAATCCTTTTGAACGGGATGCGTAACTCTGGAGCCTGAAAATAAATGAAGGGATTATTCAACTCAGTTATCAGTCCAGTTTACTGTGAAAACTAGACATAAGATAATTTCTCCATAAAGGAATGCTTAGTTGGCGGCATATAACAAAAATTCTGCTCTTTTTTGTTACAGTAATTTGATGTCATTGTAAACAATGTAGAAAAATAAATAAATTCCTTTGTAAATGTCCAATATAAGAAGATCTACCTACTTAAAAGTTTTCTTTTGCACATTTACGAATCATAGACCTGTCTATAGATAGTTACCCTCCATTTAAATTTTATTACACATTATTTGAATTTGTGCAATTCATTTATATGACAACAATTGTTAGTCTGTAATGTTTACAGTTCCATATCTATTAATGAGCCATTATGCCTTTCTAGCGAATCATTTGAGATTGTAAGATTATCTTAATAAGCAAGAACTTAAGTACATTATAAAATTTTTTTTTAGAAAGCAACTTTATAACAAGTACTATACTTTACTACCCATTTCATCCACAAAAGAAAGCACATTTCCAATAAACTCACTTGATGACCTCTAGTTCTCCACTTCTCCTTTTGTTGAACAAGAGGAGTCGTGCCTGTACAAGGATGACCACCTGTTGGAAGTTTTCATGTTGCAGGCCTGTCTCCTGGATACGTTTGACCAGGTGTTTGGTTAGAGTTTCAACATCTTCAGGACTTGGCAGATCCCTTGCAATCTCATAGTGTCTTCTATTTATTACAGCTCGGGCGCAGACTGTGACCTTCTCTTTCCACTTTACATTTAACAATTTGAGGAAATCCTCACAATTTTGGGATGATGCCTTATTTCCTCCTTTTTTTACAATGTAGGCCCATTCTACCAATGTCATACTTTAGTTTAATGGCCTTGCTTGATGCTTGAAGATCCTCCATGTCATCCGTTGAGACTACATCCTCAAAATGTTGAGGGGTAAGAAAATCCCACATGGTCTTGGAACTTGCCTTGTTGGTATCATCTTCATCAAGTTCATGACAAGCAGCATCCTGTTCCTGTAATCTTATCAATAGTCTTGCGCTTAATCCCATGCGTGCACTTGCATAATACTTCCGTTTCTCAAGGTTGGCTACATTTCTTCGCACCCAACTCTCTCCTAAAGACATTATAAGAGGATCTTCTATGGCTTTCTTAGTGATGTTGTCGTTGGTCATAATGGGCAAGTCTTCCTTTGCCATTAATCCTGATGGCTTTTGTTTGATACGGCCAGCCAATATTTGGGACTGTACAATGAGGTCTTTTTTCTTTGTTTTAGTATATTTTTGCTTGTTAAAGGCACACTGTTTGTAATGACATTTTAGGCCTTTCAGAAGCATCCCCTCTCTGCAGTTTGGACATGGCCCAAATAGTGAAACATCAAAGCTATTCATTTTCGTTCTTCTTGTCAAAATTATTCCCCCTTCTTGTTTCTCTAGGCACTGTCTGTTATGTTTGTCATCCCCTAATTTCCGCAACTTGGTGAACTTAGAAGTTTCTTCTTGCATTAAAAAATGTAATACTGTCTTCTGTTGGTTGTCATTCATAGCTTGAGGGAGTTGGTTGTCATCCATAGCTTGGGAGTGTTGAGAAAGTTGTTGTCATACATAGCTTTATAGAGCTGGTTGTCATCCATAGCTTGAGAGCTGATTGTCATCCATAGCTTGAGCTCTTATCTTTTTAGAACCTGTAAAAAACATGCATGCCTACTTAAATATCTAGTAAAAATAGAGCCATTGACTTTAAAGTGACACAGAGTATCTTTCTTAAATTTTTGTTTGGTTTTGATAACTTACAAAATATCTAATATGCTGATTGAAGTTCATATCTTAAATTTGAAAGCGTGACAAATAATCGTCCTACATGTGCTTTAAATCAGGACATTCCTTCAATTAAACACATATATAACTTGTCCACGATGACCTGTTCAAAGCTACTCAAAGCTCTAGGAATCACCAAAAGGTCTTGTAAACACAGACAAGAACTCTTTCAGAATACAACTAGCCATATTGCTTTCCGTAACTCTAAGCTCGATTCGATAGGCTTTATCACATAAGCCAGCTGGTCACAGAACTTCAGATAACACTTCGGCCAAAGATTGACTACTAGTATCTAGTCCACTTATTGACCAATCAGTGTCTGTAACCAAGTAAAGGTCACTGAAGTCGATAGCAGATAGTCTTGTCCTCCAAACACCACCTTTACTTTAACGTTAAATACCGACATTTTATCTTGTTTTGTCAAAAGAGGTTTGCTTTATGTTATCATTTATAACAATCAGTTTTCTCCATTTTGAAGTGATATTTTCCACCTTCAAAATATTCTCCTTTTTATAATTTAAATTTTTTTCAATGTAATTCATGAGTAATGTAGGTTGTTGACGTGTTCATAGTAGGCCTAGTATAATTTAAAATGTTTTCAATGTATTTCATGAGTAATGTAGGTTTTTGACGTATATATAGTAGGCCTAGTATATCAAAATGATTATTTATGTGACTGTTCATATCTTAAATTGCAGTCTTCATTTACAGAATAACACTTTGTCACATGGTATATATGTACATTAAGACTTCACCTGAAAACTCAAAATTACTCTTTTTCTAAACGCTGATTTTCTGTAAAGCCATTGTTTCAGAAACCAGCAAATAGACACACAAGTGGTGAGGAAAGAAATGATTTGACAAGCCGCTGAATGAATATAGCTGATGGTATGTGCAACATATCACATAGTATTTGCAGTCTGAATTAGCCTTTGCAAGAATTATGAACGTCGAGATGCCAGCTTTCCATTGTCAAATACAGAAGGATTAAGATCTGTTTCCAAGCAGTGAAATCTCCAAGCTTTCGCTGTCAATTAATGATCTTCTGACAATCAAAAGAATAATGCTTATCCATAATATAAACCATTAAGTTGAAGGACTTCTCCATATCCTTAACCTTAGAATTCACACTGCAACCTGAATTGTAAATTTTGCCGTTAAATACTGTTGTCACTTACAGATAACGTTGTAAAAATCGCATTTTTATTTTGGAAAGAAGACCCTTGATTATTGCCGACAATAGCACAGCACACCAATGTATGAAAAGGTAAAGAAATGACATGATTGGATGTGAATCTTATACAAAGATGGAAATTCTTGTTACGTCATCCAACCACAAACGCAGTGCAAAAGCCTAGTTAGATCTTATAAGTTTTACATGCTCTTCATAGTAGGCCACATTGCACTATGACCACTCTGTAGTGTGAATCTACGATCACTCATGTCATATTAGGGTTATATCGCACAACGTCGACACTTGGACGCCTGTCGACTTTATGCTATTCTGGATTTTCTAGGTTTCGACTTCGTGCGATTCCCCCTGACCTGACCCACTCTGAATGTAACTAGCCGTATTACTTTCTTTAATGCTGAACCCTTTTCAGTAAGCTCATCACATTACCATTGATCTTGAGGCCATACTCCAGACACTGACTGACCATATAGGTCACTTATTGACCACTCAATGTCTGTTGTGCTTGATTGACACAAGTCAAATTTGATTGACAGCAAGTTGAAATTGACGTCGTTGGCAGCAACAATAAATTGTAGACCGTGAAAAATGGAAAGTATCTGGTTTTGGAGTGGGATCTTACTTTTTGCTGTCATTTTTGAAAATACATGTATTTCATTCATTTTCATATCAACCAAAGGTGAAGCGTCCATTAAAACATTTGCCTTGATAGAAATTTTGAAATAGTTAAAGACATAGTTATCAACATTCCCTCATTTTCAAACTTGATCAAGGTATTGACACCCTAAAAGTTCACACCATGATGTCCAGTCTTGAATAGTTTTCGATAAAATGCGTCCCTCACCACTCGGACCTACACAAGCATACGCATACACAAAGAGACGGACTCAGCTAAAATCTATATCAATATCCCGCTATCATTCAATATCTAAACATTAACATATACATACAAACATACAACCAGCATACAAGCTCTTTCATAGTTTTTCTGTGACTTGTGAATAATGGGAGGGGTGTAAATTCCGTTACACGAAACCGTTTTAGTCAAACTGACCTATGAGGAGTATATAATGTCCTGAAAATGCATAAATGTAGTCACTCTTCTTAAAAATAACTTTGTAATTTCTGAATGAATTGTTTGAAGAATGTAAACCAATATTCATCAAATACATAGTTATAGTTTTGAAGCAATACACTTTTAATTTAAAGAAAGAAGATTAAACAAATTCAATTATTCTGCTTTAGATTCAAATTAACCATTGTATGTCTCATGTGACCAGATTACATAGCGTTGCAAAAACTGCATTCTGTGACTGGCTAAGATATTTCCATTCAAATCGAGCAGTTTTTTCCATTTTTGTACCAATGAAAAAATTGCTTAAAAGTGCATTGATTTGAACCACTTTGTTCAAATGCACACACAGTGGAGGGCTCTCGACATGTGCAAACATATCTTCTCCCAGATTACTCTCCAGATTCGACCTTAATATACAAGTTGGTTTCATATTTGTACCAATGATATCATTTTCGTATTTATGCATCGATTTTGATCAAACATTTCTAAAATTCTACGGACCTTTGACCATTTTGTAAGTAGGTATATATCTTGTATAAATTTTCTCAATGACAACTTAACAACTATACACTGATGAGTTTTTAAGTCCATGTCTCCAAATTATTGCACCATATTTTGAAATCAGTTAGATTTACTGGATTTGATAAAATATACCATTACACAATACATTCATCAAATGAAAACTTTTATAGACTCTGCAATCTCTGCCTCTAACTCTGAATATGTGTTGTTGTAATTGTGTATTGAATACAACAATTCTTTGAACATAATACTTGACTTGCAGCTGATTAAAAGGCTCTGAGCAAACGATTTCCTAGGTTTATAGATAAATTATTTACTTTCAGAAGGTCGTGTGAAGGAAGACATAGTTATAGTCTCATCTTTGTTGGAAAATACAATGCTCGCCAATACTACAATTCTATATAATCATTTGATGGTAAGTCTAAGCATATTTGAAGCCTTGTCAACATGAACCTATAGTCTGAGCTGATGCAGGGGGGCATAATGAAACCGTAACTGCTGTATGTTTCAAGTCTGTGATACAGTGTGATCGAGCACCCTCACCCTGTGAACTATTGTGTACAGATGGCGCCATCAGCAATTTGGAACCAATCAATCTTGTTCTGAACCTTGATCAGCTAAACTGCCAGCACAGCAGAAAAAACGACCAACTGGATTTCCTCCGAAGAATCGATCTACGTCATGTTAGCTTTACGTGGAGGATGAGAATGTTTGTACAGGAAACAGGAAAAGGAAGAGTTCAGAACTAGGCTGATTCTTAGGGAATTTGATTTGTATGGACTTGTTTAAGCACTAGGATTCATTACCAGGATACTTGTGATGTATTCATGTCTGACGTTAAACCTATTAAGACGATGACCACACATTTTGGATAACACCTCGTTTTCTGTGATACTATTGGAAGAACTTTGAACTTGTTTCCATGGTTGCAATTGGCGTCATAAGCAATCAGGAACAAACCAACATTGGATAACGTAGATTAATAAATCTCTCAGAGAAGCTAAACCAAACTGGAACTATTTTGAAGAACCAATCGAGTTCATTAAAGCTTCCCGAGAACTATGAGATGAAAAAGGTTTGTACAGGAATCATAAAAAAATGGGATTTGGCTCTGACAGAATTCAATTTCATTCGATCATTCAAAGATTGTTAAGTGAAATAATTCAAAAGTATTGACTTCGCTTTTGAAAATAAAATAAATGGCATAACTCACAGATTAGTTATGTCGATCATTGAAATCATGTTTTTTCACCTACATGTACATTTAACTTTTTATTTTTTTAAAATAATGTTGTTCGTAATAAAGGTGTCACTATAGGTAAACATTCTAAACATATGACTATCAGAGTAATACTAAGAGATGATCAAGCCCTAACCCAGTTTATTATTATACCCAAATTACTGCCCTAATTTGAAATGTTGACAATGGTTAAATATACAGCCACACAACTTACGAATGACTGTTTATTTTGTTTTGTATCAGCATCATAAATTAAGTTACCTGGTTTTATTGGAATGACTAGTATTCCAAACTGACCTTAAAACAGTCAGTTCTGATTCTAAATCACAAATCTAATGATTAACAAGATACATGTATGATGAAAATAAATACAACTCATTCAGTATTCTTAGATTTTATGTTTGTTTACAAAATTGAAAACTATCATAATGCGAAACTGTTCAAAGGAAAAGTAAGAAGATTTGAGTCAATTCTAAAACAAAGATCAATCTATCAAATGCATCCTCACTCAAACTATCTCATTTGTCAAACATGAACCTACAAATCGGACTCTGTGTTCCCGGAATCGTAGTGTTATGTTTTACTGAACAAACATTCTCAATCTCGTTCATATGGAGCATACCCTTTGGTTGATCGATTCTTCAAAGCTGTTCCATTTCGTTTTTGCTGGGCGAGCAGTTTTACGGATCAAGATTCAAGGCATGATAACCTGGTTTTGAGAATCGTTGAAGTGTTTTTGATTTGTCTTCACAACTTCATTTAGTGGAAGCTATGTTATCCAATATATTTTAAGTAACTTGTAAATGATAAGGCTTTAACAATTTGTTTTTAAAGGAACTCATAACATTGAAGATGTATTAACTTCGGAGAAAGATAAGGTTAGTGGATTTGAAAGAGCAAAAGGAGAATCTTTAAATGAAACATCCCTCCGGAGGAACTGGCAACCGGTTATTACATTTGGAAATTTGTTTTCTTCATAAAAATAATATTTTGGAGACCAAGTTCAGAAAAGAATGAAAAAGTGTGACATGTTTGCCTTTGTGAAGATATAACCCAACATTTGTCAGGAATAATAATCGGCCTCCTTAGATTCAATAATATGTCATGTTCAACCTCTTTGTGTTCTGACTGTCCACTTTTCTGACCTCAATCGAGTAACAATCACTGAGTGGTCAGTTAGTGGCTTGGTCGGTCAATCAGAGTAATGAGACTCTCTTTAACTCTGACCATCTGTCTAACGTTGAGGAAAAGGAAGCAATAAGTTAAGATCATCGTTGAAAAGTGTCGAAGAGCGATGCCCCTGACGCCCCTAAGTAAAAACAGACTAAAGATCACTTATTTGCCATTAAAATAATGAGTATAACAAGACATGTCTTAGAGTAGACTACACTAGTAGACTAGGTTACAGCGTTTAATAGGAACAGTTCATATGTTAGGACAACATACTACCTGACAGTTTAGACTGACTATCATAAACTGAACGCCAAAAGAAATGTTACACCTCTTTGAATTTGAATATCATAAAAAGTTTGCTTTGTTGTGTTGTAACATTCCATCAGTTTAGTGTTTTGCCAACCACACACAAGTCAACAACTTATTGCTGCATTGATGGCCGAATGGAGGCAGATACCACCTGCTTTCATCAGACCTGACTTTTTTCTGTACGATGAAGAGTTCAGGCATGTTTGAATGCCAACGGCGGACATACCAGATACTGATCACATACAATTTGTCATTAAACTAATGATTATTCTATGATTTTGTTGTTTTTCTGCATGATCGGAAATAGGACAATTGACCCCACCCATGAAGAACTGGCGATAACTTATTTACCATTAAAGTTACTGATCTGCTATTTTAGGACAAAGCACCAAACATATGGAGTGTTACAACACAACAAAGCAAATTTCTCTGAACACATCACCTTTATGATATTCAAATTCAAAGAGGTGTAACATTTCTTTTGGCCTTCAGTTTATATCAAAAGAGTATAAATTTGTAACATTGACGGCCATTGTGAAACTGAACCACGCCGCCTGTTAAGGCCCAATCTTTATGCACAAGTGTCATGTTTTTATCATCGATGTACCTTGAAAAACATGTGTATCAAAGATGACAATGCGCGTTTTTTGAAGTCATTAGGACCCCCATGCATTAGGTACAGAGTTTTATTATTTTCGTCGATTGAAGTGTTTTAAAGTGTTCAACCATGTGTATAAGAGTCGCCAGCTTTAACGCAATCTGCGCTAAAAAACATGACATTTTATCCAGCAATAAGTCTAATCTTTTGTCCCGTCAGTAAAATTATGTTATGCTGCTTTGATATTGCATGGGAATGCATTTAAATTTTAGATTCCTCTTCATATTCTACTATTATATCTGTTGCAATTATCAACCCAAAAACAAGTGAATTTTAGTAATAATAATAATACTAATTTTAACGCCTAGTATCGAGTCCTGGACTGCTCAACGACGATACAATGGCTGTACAATGTATATTATTACCCTGAAGGAATTGTACTTTCGAGTCAAGCTACTAAGCGCCTCGCGCGACCATGTAGGCCAGTACTTTCCCCATGTTCAGGTACCCATTTATACAGCTGGGTGAACTGAGTGAAGTTTGGATGAAGCGCCTTGCCAAGGACACAACAAAATGTTAAGCTCAGGTTAAAACATTTTTGGTGTTCTTCAAAGGGTTTCGAACCCGGGCCTCCGGCGTGACAGGCCAGCACGCTTACCACTACACCACCGTGCTCCAAAAATGTTCTTCGATTATGTCATATTGTCAAATAATGATATGTCATTTGGGGATTAGAATGTTCAAACGTTTTTAAATATTTGTGACAGGTTAATCAAACTATTACAATGAACCTGAACATTAGAAGTACAGTGTTCTAATATTTGACAAAGAAACCACATTCTTGATCACAGTATACTTCCAACGAAAATTTTATTAGGACAAGTAGCTGTTTGTATAACCAGGTTCTTCAGGATTGAGCCTCTAAAATCCATCAAGCATAGAAGTGATATCGCTACCTTTGTTGCCTCAAACTTCAAGAACCATGTAAGTGAAAAAAGGAGTTTACAAATCATTTACATGGAGAAAATGTAGCTATTTTGTTATATTTCATAATTTGAAATCTGGTTTAAATAAACGAGAAGACCTGACATAAACTTAATAGGCAGTCTAATATTTCATTTCTAAAAGATTAGAAATTATTTGGGCATGATAATTTCGTGCCATGGTAAGTTAATAACGCTTAATTCGACTGTCTTCCGTTTTGCTGTCCTTGCCTTAATATCAATATACACTCAGGGGCAAAAGAAACGATACCATATATAATGCATGAAAGGTTGAGCTACGAGTGATACTAATGGCTGAAGCAGGGTTATTTTATGTCTTCAAGAGTCAACTGAACTAAGTTTTTAATTTCAAAGTTATATATTATACGTTTTGGAAAAACAAGCCTTTAAAACACGCCGTTTAACAATCTCCTTAAATAGACGAGATAGAATAGTAAAATGGCCCTTTTGCTTGCTTTTCGACTAACTTAAAGACAAAATGGATGAACAATGTAATTTTTGTTAATTTTTTAAAAATATTGACATATCTTTAATTTATAAAATTAAAAAATTTCATAAGTTTTATTCCAATTCCAAAGATTTTGACCAAAAATAACATTGAAAATGCTGTTTAGGACCCTTTGTGTATTTGAACAGTCATGCAATTAAAAGTATTAGATTTTGATGTTTGAAATTGTGAGTACTTCTTTATAACTGATGTTCCTATCACAAGGGTTTCGTTTACGACAGGATTATCATTGGTGCTCTTTGGAATAGTTTGTATCGTTTCTTTTGTCTGTGAGTGTATATATATAAGAAGTGCTGATGTTGTTATCAGGCACAAATATGATAATTCCCATTTTGCACCATTCAATTATTATAGATAGAACATGGTTCCATGTTTTCACTTTTTCAACTGTAGCTATGTTAACATTCTGTCAATTTCTAAAAATATGATTTAGTATGAATATTAATCGAAGTATCGAGGGTGTTAAATTGTTTTTAACATGAAATGTTTTTTCATTGGATAAAATATGTAATTACAAGTCGACAACTAATAATTTTATCCAATAAAAAAAAACATTTCAAGTTTTAAAAACATTTAACACCCTCGATACTTCGATAAATAATCTTTCTAAATCATATTTTTAAACATTGCTTTAGTTTGATAATGTCAAAAAGTAAATATTCAATTAAACGTCTTGCGCACAATGATTAAGCATCAAAACTTCAAGCTTAAGGTTGACAACCATGTAATTCAATAGTGCTGAGGTTGATACCCCTAAAACTAGGAAAGATTTTCAGGTCAGGAAATTACCTTGTACATGCACTTTAATTCAACCCAATAGGTCAATGGAATGATCAAAGGTTTCTTAGGATATAATAAAATTGTTGTTCAAAGAAAATGACAGTACCATCATTCGATATCTATATTACACACTGTCACAAATGTTACGAGCGAAATGTGTTTCATCCTCCTTAATGCACGGCTTTGTGTTTTCGATTCTCTTCACATGTCACCAAATATGCCCTCTGATTACCTGCTGTTAATATCAGTACATGTCCTACTCTAAAACAGTAAATAGATAAGTCAAATAAGTAAACATTAGATGTATATTTCTACAATATCCACTTTTTAACTAAATTAAATATTTTCTTATGTGTAAAGACAAATGGGGTAAAATAATTCCAATCATTTTTTTCTCTTAGTGTGTGTTTTGTTTTAAATCTTATCCATTTCCCCCAAAATGAACCGGTGACAATGGCAATTTTCCTTATTTGAAAAGTTTAGATTTTTGGTCTCCGTAACTCTGTGAATCAGACATAATAAGGCAAACCAGTTATGTTTGAACAATGAGTAAACGAAATATGAATATTGTTGCTATGGCGACCAGAGAGACATGCCAGAGTTGATTAATTTAACAAAATGTGAAGGACGGTGCTTCAAGGTCGGAATAACAATGTCGAACAAACGAGTTATCTATCACGAATAATTACATATGGTTTATTATCCCTGCTGTCCAAGTCAATTTGGATTTAGACGCATCTTCTGAATATTCGTACATGTTAGGTTACACTTACAAGACCTCTTGAGCTCGTTTTCATGAGAGGAAATGTAAGTAAGTTTATATTGTATAGAAAAGCAAATATATTGAGCTTTAATCTAGATTTGTTTGAAGGAAGTATGTAAAATAACAATTGCTATGTAATTGTTTATTGAAATTCATGACAAAAAGGATAATAGATGTATATTTAGAAAAAAGGGAATCATGTTATAACTTTACTTTCAAGGTCTTTCAATCTAGTATTTGTTTTTAAAGATTTGGATCTATTTTAAATTATGTTCCATTCACATTATTGAAAAACGATGGGAAATGAAGAAATAGTTGAGTGTAACATTACCCCTCATCATTGAAATGTGTTAAGTCAAGTCTTGAAAACAGTAAAAATCAAACAAATTATACATCCTTTAAATCCATAAATATTTGTTTCTAAATTTTGATTTAAAAAAAACATATAAATGTTTTGGCGTAAATATTCATCAGCTTTCAAAGGATGTGGATGTAAACTTTTCGCCTTAGGTAAAAATTGTTTTTCTACATTTTGAATGTGAATATGGTAATTTCTTATGTACTTATGAAAATATGTATGGATATGAAAGACGAGCATCTCATATATTTAAAGATGTCTGAATCAGTCAGAAAATATGAATTTCAACAGTTTCACTCTTCCATCAACATGAATTACATTTGTAAGGTTTTAAGTCGGAATCGATCAAATGTCATCTTATCTCAAGCCCCCTTAATCCTCTCATAAGAGACGGGGCTAGAAATTAATGAAATCTTCATATATATAATCCTTAAGGTAAAAGAGCAAATACATTTGTTAACTTTTTCTACTTCAAAAATCAATACGTGCATAAGTGGCTAATATATGAGTAAGGTTTTTTCTTGGTATTAAAGGGGCAGTAGCACCTTTTTGTGAAAAATTTATATTTTAGATTGTGAACTGATAATTGTGTGTCAATGATAAATGTATTATTTTGATAGTGTCAAAAATCTAATTACACAAACCAATAATCCATAGTCAGAGAACAAAAAAGTATAAAGATTCACATAAAAATCTATAGGCAGCCATTTCTGTGTGAACACCTTTAATTCATTTTGTGTAAGAAAAAGGAAACGCATGGCTAAACTTTACATTATATATATTTGAATTATTACTGCTTCATTTAGTTTAAATACATTGTCTTTCAATTGGAACCATAAATTTTATTGTACTGACATCACCTTATATTCCCCCTAAAAACGTGCTTCTGTCCCTTCAATATTGTTTATTGGTGAAACAGTTGATAATGTTAATGTAGCAGTTTTATTTTCTCTTTTATAAAGTTTAAAATTTTATTCTCTTGTTATGTTTTCATTGTTCAAACAAAACAAAAATATCAGACAACTCATGTTTAATAGAACGTTACTTTTGAACAGTCAAGTTGTGCGATCATGCAGTGCGGGCCACACTGCCCATATAAGGCTTATCACGTGATTGACATTCCACAAAGAATTATGGGTATTGTTTGTCAGGAAGTGTGGTAGATCTAGATCTATCATTCTTTTGTTGCTGTTGTCATAAAAGTTGAAGTTGATGGTACCATGGCTAATACTAGCTGACTGGAGGAGCTGTACACCATGAAAAGGAGTACAAACTGTATTGGTTGATCTATATGACACGCTGCTTTGCAGAGACGGTTGACTTGTGTCAACGTCACAAATGCTACGGGGCGCCGTGACCTGACGTGGAATGTCAACGTACATGTAGTCACTCGACAAGCTTGTCGGAGGCAGAGCATTGGTCGCAGCTTTGTTCCCCTGTAAGAATGATGGAGTTTTTATGTAGCTTTTCAACGACTGCTCATTTCTGTGACCAGTGACGGACATAATACCAAGGGCCCCAACCCCAGCTTCGGAAGCACCATGTTGATTGATAGAACCGAGATCAAAGGTTACCTTGGACACGCATGATAACGAGGGGGCAGCGGGGAAGAGAGGATAGCGTCATTCAATTGTTACGTAATGTAAAAACTATACCTTTATTGATCGATAAAGTACTTTTTTTATTGTTCTAACCGCTAGAACCTTGAAAGTCTTATCTTTGTTTGAAAATTGTATTCAACCTTATTGATTTTCTTCTTCTATATTTGTTCTGAACCCAAATGTTACTATATGGACAAGTGTATCTCTCAAAGAAAGTCTTTCATATAACCTTTGACCTTTGAGGCAATGGTTATGATCTTTATCTATTTTGTCTCTCTCTACATGTATGTGTTAAATTGACTTCTAGCCCTATCATCCATACTAAAAGACAAAAGTTTAGACTCCGTGCAGGATGTAATATTCTTTTTACAAGCGCAATTATTTAATTGAATGTAGACTCTGACATATCTGAGATAAACGCAGTAACCATCAATCAAAATTTCATTCGTCCCCAATTATGAATCACTGTCCCCGATACGAAGGGGTCCTAATGAAGTAAAACAATTGCATTTTCAACGATGTTGTTGGACTTCTGATTATTTGTCATTTAAGTTCCATGATGCAGATGTTGATCAAGGTCCATTAAAGATAACTGCATGGCACTTGGGTAATAAGTTGAGGCTTGAGCAAGCATAAATCACTTTTACTACAATTCTATATTACATGTGATGGTGAGTCTGAACATATTTAAGCCTTGTCAACATAAACCTATAGTCTGATCTGACGCAGGAAGCACAATGAAACAGTAACTGCTGTATGTTTCAAGTCAGTGATACAGTGTGATCGAGCACCCTTGCCCTGTGAACTATTGTGTACAGATGGCGCCACCAGCAATTTGGAGCCAATCAATCTTGTTCTGAACCTTGTTCAGCTAAACTGCCAGCACAGCAGAAAAAAACGACCAACTGGATTTCCTCCGAAGAATCGATCCACGTCATGTTAGCTTTACGTGGAGGTTGAGACGGAGAATGTTTGTACAGGAAACAGGAAAAGGAAGAGTTCAGAACTAGGCTGATTCTTAAGGAATTTGATTTGTATGGACTTGTTTAAGCACTAGGATTCATTACCAGGATACTAGTGATATTGATGTCTGATGTTAAACCTATTAAGACGATGACCAAACATTTTAGATAACACCTCGTTTTCTGTGATACCATTGGAAGAACTTTGAACTTGTTTCCGTACTTGGCGTCATCAGCAATCAGGAACAAACCAACATTGTGGATAACCTAGAATAATAAATCTCTCAGAGGAGCTAAACCAAACTGGAACTATTTTGAAGAATCAATCGAGCTCATGTAAGCTTTCCGTGAACTATGAGATGAAAAAGGTTTGTACAGGAATCGTAAAAAAACTGGGATTTGGCTCTGACAGAATTCGATTTTCTGTTTTCTGCTTAGTAATAGGATCATTCAAAGATTGTTAAGTGAAATGATTCAAAAGTATTGACTTTGTTTTTTAAAAGAAAATAAATCGCATAACTCACAGATTTCTGTCGATCATTGAAATCATTTTTTTCTACCTACATTCAACTTTTTATTTCAAGAAAAGCGTTTTGTTCGTAATAAAGGTGTCACTATACCAGTTCATGATTTTACCATGATTACTGTCCCTATCTGAAATGTTTACAATGGTTCAATTTACAGCCACACAACTTTAAAATGAATTTTCTTTGTTTGGTATCACCATTATGAATTAAGTTTCCTGGTTCCACTGGCATGACTGGCACCAAACTGACCTTTAAAGAGTCAGGTCTGGTTCGATATCACAAATTTAATTATCAACAAGATACATGTATGATGAAAATAAAAACAACTCATTCAGTATTCTTTGATTTTATGTTTTTGTACAAAATTTTCATTCATACATATTTTTCATCAAACTATCATTATGCGAAACTGTTCAAAGGAAAGCTAACAAGCTTTGAGTCAATAAAAAACAAAGATCAATCTATCGAATGCATCCTCTCTCAAACTATTCCATCGGTCAAACAGGAACCTACAAATCGGACTCTGTGTTCCCGGAATCGTAGTTTGTATAATGTTTTACTGTACAAACATTCTCAATTTCTTCATTCATATGGAGCAGACCCTTTGGTTGATCGATTCTACAAAGCTGTTCCATTTCGTTTTTGCTGGGCGAACAGTTTTACCGATCAAGATTCAAGGCATGATTACCTGGTTTTGAGAATCGATTAAGTGTTTTTTAGTTTTTTCACAACTTCATATATTTCGAACATAAAATCATATACAAAATTAAATGTTATAAATTATATTAACAACTGACGTCCTTGTGGTGTCTCACAGATCGTGTTTGTAGTACATTTTGAAATTGGTTTTCTTCATAATAATGATAATTTGGAGACCAAGTTTAGAAAAGAATGAAAAGGTGTGACATGTTTGCCTTCGTGAAGACATATAACCCAACATTTGTCAGGAATAATGATCGACCTCCTTTGATTCACTAATATGTCATGTCCAACCTCCTTGTGTTCTGACGGTCAATCAGAGTAATGAAACTCTCTTTAACTCTGACCATCTGTCTAACGTTGAGGAAAAGGAAGCAATAAGTTAAGATCATCGTTGAAAAGTATCGAAGAGCGATGCACCTGACACCCCTAAGAAAAAACAGACTAAAGATCACATTAAAATATTGAGTATAATCAGACATGGCTAAGATTAGACAACGCTGAAGCCACAACTAGGTTACAGCATTTAATAGCATCAGTTCATGTATAAGGACAACATATACAACTACTTGACAGTATAGACTGACTATCATATATCAAAAGGGTATAAAATTGTAACATTGACGGCCATTGTGAAAGTGAACCACGCCTGTCAAGGCCCAATCTTTATCCACAAGTGTCATGTTTTTAACATTGATGGACCTTGAAAAACAAGTCTTTCATGACCTTACTGGTAAATGCTTAGGAGAAGTCCACAGACAAAATGCACGGACAAGGTAATTTTGTCAAGGTTTTTTTTACTAACACCATCTTTAATTTATCAAATTGAAAAAATCATAATTTGTTTATTCCAATTCCAAAGTTTATGACCAAAAATGTCATTGAAAATGCTGTTTTGGAACCCTTTGTGTACAGTATTTAAGCAATCCTACAATTAAAGTAACAGACTTTGATGTTTGAAATTGTGAGTACTTCTTTATAACTGATGTTCCTATTATAAGGGTTTGTAGTCGCATTTTATTTACGACAGAATTATCATTGGTGGTCTTATTAATAGTTGGTATCGTTTCTTTTGCCTCTGAGTGTATATATATAACAAGTGATGATGTTGTTATCAGGCACAAATTCCGCATTTTGCACCATTCAATTATTATATATAGAACATGGTTCCATAATTTAACTTTTTCATCTGTAATGTCAAAAAGTAAATGTTCAATTAAACGTCTTGCGCACAACGATTAGGCATCAAAGCCTCAACCATGTAATTTAATAGTGCTGAGGTTGATTTCCGAAAAAAAAAGGGAAATTTTTCAGGTCAGGAATTAACTTGTACATGCACTTTAATTCAACCAAATAGGTCAATGGAAATGATCAAAGGTTTGAATGAAATAGTTGACAAAATGACAGTATCATCATTCTCTTTCACTGTCACAAATGTTACGAGCGAAATGTGTTTCATTCTCCTTCATGTACGGCTTTGTGTTTTCGATTCTCTACACACGTCACCAAAATTATGCCCTCTAATAACCGGTTATTAATATCAGTACATATCCTATTCATAAACAGTAAATAGGTAGGTCAAATAAGCAAATTTGAGGTATATCTTTTCTACCATATCCACTTTTTACCGAAATTTAAAAAATTCTTTTGTGTAAAGACAACTGTAAATCCAATCCTTTTTTTTAGTGTGTATTTTGTTATAAATCTTATCCATTTCCCCCAAAATTAACCGATGACATTGGTACATTTCTTGATTATTTTCCTTATTTGTAAAGTTTAGATTTCTTGTCTCTGTACCTCTGTGAATCAGAGACATAAGAAGGCAAATCATTACCCGACGGAAAACCAGTTATGTTTGAGCAGTGAGTAAACGAAATATGAATATTGTTGCTATGGCGACCAGGGATATTAATTGATTAGTTGATTAATTTAACAAAATGTGAAGGACGGTGCTTCAAGGTTGGAATTACAATGTCGAACAAACGAGTTATCTATCACGAATAATTACATATGGTATATTATCCCCGCTGTCCAAGTCAATTTGGATTTAGATGCATCTTCTGAATATATAGAGACTATTTCATTGTTTTTGCCGAATATCATTTCTATCTCATCGAGTGGAGTGAGAAAGTGATATTTTCACGAGTGGCGCAGCCACGAGTGAAAATGACACTTTCTCACTTCACGAGATGAGATGGAAATGATATTCGGCAAAAACAATGAAATAGTCTATTTATTATAAAATTTAAAGATAATAAAACAGAGTTGTCGGACATCGAAAAGCAAACTTTTCCTGTTGTGATGAATGAGAGTCTAACAACTCCATTTATAATTTCTCGGTAAAAAGAAATTCGATTGAAATAATGCGATATTTAACCGGAAATAGTTTTTCGAAAAATATATAATTGTGTGATTGTTAAATTATATCAGATCTACAATATGACATTGTTTTTGGTTATAATTAGGTGAAACAAAGGCTTCTTATCTATTTTGGAAAGTCAGTTTTGACGCGAACGGATACAGTGAGGGAAGCGCTATATGTCGGTGCGTCAGATCTCTCGCTTCGTAAATTTATTTGGCGATAAAATGAACAATTATTAACTACAACAGCAGGATATGAACTTCTGGTTGTATTCCGATATCGAAGGATACATTGTCACTGCAAAATGTTAACAATAACATACCGAAAACATCGTAAAGAGTCGTTTTTCTTCAATCCTAAACAACGCCGTGACGCGAGGCGTGCGTTCGATTTCCTCAAAGGGAGATAATCGTGTTTCAAGGGGAGGTAATAGGTTCTGTCCTACTTTTCTCACCGCAGTGAAAATATGGATTATATTTTCACTGCAGTGAAAATATGACTTTCTACTGCTTTTCTTAAAATATGGATTATATTTTCACTGTATAACCCTATATTTCATTGCTAATTATATAATAAATAATAATCTCACATGTTAGGTTACACTCACAAGACTTCTTGAGCTCTTTTTCATGAGAGGAAATGCAAGTAAGTTTATATTGTATAAAAAAAGCAAACATCTTGAGGTTTAATCTAGATTTGTTTGAAAGAAGTATGTAAAGGAATGGCTAGTTAATTGTTTAATGAAATTCACGACAAAAAGGATAATTGATCATTTTATAACTTTATTTTCAAGGTCTTTCAATCTAGTATTTGTTTTCAAAGATTTGGAATCTATTTTAATACATGTTTCATTCACAGTAATGAAAACGAAGGGAAATGACGAAATAGCCGAGTGTAGCATCACCCCTCATCATTTAAATGTGTTTAGTTAAGTCATGAAAACAGTACAAATCAAACAAATTATACATCCTTTAAATCCACAAATATTTTTTTCTAATTCTAATTTTGAAACATATAAATGTTTTGGTGTAAATAGTCATCAGCTTTCAGAGGATGTGGATGTAAATTTTTCGCCTTAGGCAAAACTTGTTTTTCTACATTTCGAATGTGAATATGATAATTGTGTATGTACTTATGAAAATATGTATGGATATGAAAGACGAACACCTCATGTATCTATAGATGTCTGAATCAGCCAGAAAATATGACTTCAACAGTTTCACTCTTCCATCAACATGAATTACATTTGTAAGGTTTTAAGTCGGAATCGATTAAATGTCATCTTATCTCAAGCTCCTTTAATCCTCTCATAAGAGACGGGGCTAGAAATTAATTCATGAAATCTTCATATATATAATCCTTAAGGCAAAAAGAGCAAATACATTTGTTAACTTTTTCTGCTTCAAAAATATATAAGTGCATAAGTGACTAAAATATGAGTAAGATCTTTCCTGGTACCTTAAAGGGTCAGTAGCACGTTTTTTAAAAACAATATATTTTCAATATAAATTATATTGTTTACTGATAATTGTATGTCAATGAGGAATGTATTTTTTTGATAGTTTCAAAGTCTCATTACACAAACCAATCATTCATAGTCAGAGAACAAATATTTGAATTATTACTGCTCCATTTAGTTTTAATACATTGTCTTTCAATTAGAACCAGGAATATTTCAGTTTAGCCAATGCGATTCCTTTTTCTTACACAAAATGAATTAAAGGTGTTAATACAAAATGGCCGACATGGATGTTATGTGAATCTTCATACTTTTTCCTTTACGTTCAATTATCAGTGAAAATTTTAAATATAAAATTATCAAAAAACTTGCTACCGCCCCTTTTAAAGCTTAGTCATCTGGATCCTCCTTTAAGCGTTGAGTGCGTTCTGAATTCTTGATTTAGATGTTTATGAACTTCAAGTGCTTTCATGAATCTTATCAATTAAGACGTAACAGTTGTGGTTTGAAACTTAAAACTATGTCAATATTTAAGAGACAAGACGACCTCTTTTGGGTAATTGATACCTTTTAAACCATTCCCTCGTTTGCATAGTTCTGATGTTAAATCAATGAAATTAACAACCTCTGCAACCTGTTACCAATGGGCTAACTATTGTTAGCATAACAGCCAGAGAGTGCTAACTCGTCAACAAATTTTCCCTCTCCCCAAATACTCAAAATCTCAAAACAATTTTATAAAAAAGCACACAATGGACTTTCTCTGTATCCGGCTGCGTACCTTAAGTTTGTTATGTACCTTCATATTCTAGTGCAAATACCATGTGATTTGAACTGTCTTTGAGGAATGTTAGCGATGCAAACGGATCATGTTGAAATTTTACTCTTAAGTCAATATCAATTTTGCATTTACATATATGTGATACCTATCAGTTAACTGTAGCAATTTTAGTAGGTCATTGAAGTGACAAGACGTCGAAATTTAACACTATTTTGTTATTTTCTATACAAAATCCTTCACAAGTGATCAACAGATTTAGGCCTAAGTTATATTTATTGCCTCGCACTAAGTCAATGTAAATTTGTTGGTTTCTTTCTCATGGAGTCTATATGGAATAATAAAATCGAAGTTTAAGAAAATTGGAATTTCCAAATATATTACCCCATGTGTCTTAATTCGTGCAAAATTTTGAAATTCTGAAATTCTTGCAGACAATGCCAAAACATGGTTTGAGAATAGCTGTTTAACACATTGACAATTTGGGATCCTTTGTCGGTTCGGCAAGAGTTATCATATTGATCATGACGTCCAAACGAAACCCAAATTACATGATATATGCACTAAGATACACTAGCAAGTTAACTTAAGATACGCAGCTGTTGTTGTAGCGTTGACATATTCGTATGTCATACCTACGGATAACAAATTTGGCAGGTCATTTAAGTGACCAGGGGTCAAAATTTTTGATTTCTATTTTGCTCTACAAAATCCCTCAAAAGTGATCAACAGCTTTAGATCTTATTCATATGTGTTTCCTTGCAGTAAAGCAACATAACTGTGCTGATTTTATTCCTACAAAATATTTCACAAACATGACCCCATTTGTCCATTTAACGATGCCAAATATCGACATTTAGCACCCGAAATATGGTTTGGGAATGGCTATTTTACACATGGGCAATTGATGATCTTCTGTAAGTGGTCCTGGAGTTATTTTATGAACGTCAAAACGAAACCCAAATTACATGATATTTGCACTTTTTATAAATGTTTTTCCCTGCAGCATCACCTCCACATAGTTTTGTAGCATTAGAGAGTCATGTTGATGTAAAAAGTTATCTCAAATAGCTCTATTTGTCATTTCGCATTTTGTCTCACTGTAAGTTGAAACAATAAAAAGTTTACTGATTGATGACGCATGGTTACCATGATAACATGTCTTACATTTCTCATATGACGTTAAAGTAACCATGGTGATTCACAAACGTTACTTTTGAAATCAATATACAGGAAACGGGGACATTATAAAGAGAGGAATGTAAAAAACAAAATGATAAAAATTCAAAGAAAAATTTAACCGCGTTGGAATTACCTTATTACAGTATAGTTGCATTTTAAGTAAAATCCGAATGTAATGGTTTTAGTAGTACTTGTCATGGTTAAGTAAATCCTCAATAATGTTATTTGTTAATCAAAGTAATGTTGTTGTGAAGTTTTCTCAAGTGAGAAACCAATACTTTATTGACACCTTATGATACAGCTGCATGTTTGATGCTTGGCATGTACATAAATATACCTACTGGAAATGGGGTAAAATCTGTCTTTCACTGATGTTGTCAAGGCAACTGAAGATAAGTCAACAGAAATAAACAGTTTTTTTGCTGACCTACTTCGTAAAGAGGATTCGGTTAAAACAACAAAACAATAAATCTTACGTCAACCTGAAGGCAAGTTTCAACTTTCAGTTTTTAAATATTTGGGCCAGCGTGTAATGTGCTTTTGAAGAAAATAATGTTTATTTGTTTTGATAGTTTATTCCGTTTTAAAGACAACAATCTTGATAAAAGCGTATCACGATATATACTATTCAAATATATAAAGAATCAAGAGTGGCTTTGCTAATGTTGGACTCTGGTAAACCCTGTAAAACAATGCAGCTATTATACTCCTTCCTACAATACCATATACATTTTTTGTTTTAGATGCCCTTGAGGATGTTTTACAGAAAGGTTATCGCCCACAGAGGTTTTGTTGATCCGGTACTTAAACTTTAGCTATAAACTCAACATATTAAATTGCTTTACGTTTGTACTTGTGTTTAAGCTCTATGGTGAGCATTATAGGGAGAGTAAAACTAAAGGACAAAAGAAAATCCTCCCCAACGTCCCAGTGATCTACACGGTGACATTATAAGTTATACCATTCAGAGGCGGGGTATTTGGGGAGATATCCGCCTCTCGCTTGGTATAACGAATTTATTTTACCGAATGTTAAAACAAAACGCATATAATATGAAGATCAAGAGTAAGAAAAACTGTAACTGCTTAAGCCATTTTACTATAGTTTGTACAAAACTTATCGGTTGGTCAAAAGTAACCAGCTTGATCATGTGTTCGAGGTAACATACATTGTTCATTTTTCAAGATGCTCAATCTGCACTCTTTTTTCAAGCTTTTTATGTGCGGGGGTATAAATGATTTATCACCCCGCTGAAGAGGGTGATATCAGTTTTATCCAGGGTCACGTGGATCGAGATTCTAACATGAGGTAGGATAATGTGGGTTGTTTTCCATTACCGTCCATCTCATCCGTGATCGGTTAGATCTGTTGAATGGCAATCATTGTTGTCATAGTCTAACCACCAACAGCACTATCATTATTCTTGTTTCTGAATAGATAGAGATGCTCCAGTATTAACAGCTATTTAATTATCATTCTTAAACCATTTCCAATCAGGCTTTGGAAAATATAAATTTTGCTCAAATACTAATTAGTGCGCAGCTTTCCACCAAACGATTGGAACTCGTAACATGCTACTTCTGTTACATACTTCTCTCTGATACCTTTAGAAAATGCCATAATTTGGTATCCCCATCTTCCTACGCAAAGTCTAAAACGCCAGTTCCGAAATGTCAGTTTTATGCCTTGCTGCCGACCCTTGATTATTCTGTGCTGATATCAGCGTTCTTAAAGGTGATTGATTTGTTATGCCTTGACCGTCCTGGGTCTGTATTCTGCAAGAAATGCCAATATTCTTACTTAAAGGGACAGTAGCAGGTTTTTAGGGGGGATAGAAGGTGATGTCAGGAAAATGAAATTGATTGATTCCAATCGAAAGACAATGTATTCAAACAAAATGAAGCAGTAATAAATCTGATTTAAAGTTCAGCTATGTGATTCCCTATTTTTTCACAAAATGAATTAAAGGTGTTCACACAAAAATGGCCAATGGACTTTATGTGAGACTTAATATTTTTGTCTCTGATTGTGGATGATTGATTTGTGTAACACGATTTTGACATTATCAAAAAAATACATTTAACATTAATGTACAATGCTCAATGAAAAGATTTTAAGTATAAAGTTTTCAAAAACGTGCTTCTGGCCCTTTTAAATTATTACTATCTATTTGATCAAACCATTTCAAACCTAGGACACTGAGGGTTGAGGTCATTTAATAATTTTTCACTATGTTCTCTTTTTTAAAAGACTAGTTTAGATTTCAAGCATAGAGATTTGAATTATAGTATTGATTCTATTGCTCATGGTGACACGCATTTTTTGTATTGTTTATCAAATCTTATACTTTATTCAAAATCAACTGATGGCAAATTTCCAGTAAAAAAAATAATTGTCAGAGAAAAAAACAATTATGTTTGTTAATACATTAAACGAAACGCAAATATTGCTGCAATAGCCAGAAATGTCAGATTTTATGTATAAGTTAGGTGTTATAAAAGCGCTGCGCCAAGGGTGGAACTATGGCAAACGAGTTATTTATTGTGATAAATGTAGTTTATCATCTTAACAATTATGTTCAATCCAGTGTTAAAAATTTAACCTCAAGAATATTCTATTAAGGATATTCTCTCAAGATTACAAAGACTTCTGATTGCCATAAATGTACTGAAAATAATTCAGTTTTATAGAGAACTGGAATAGTAACGTTTTGATGCAAAGTGACTAATGAAACTCTTATTAATGCTAGACAAAAAGTTCTGCAGAAAATTCAACAAATTGATCGTCTCTTTCAAAGGTTTTCCGTCACAAGTAACAAAATCAACAACAAATTTGACGTGATCTGTGATAGGTTTCTCTCAACCTAATGGTGATTTGTGACTAGACTCAATTGAGGTGGTCAGTAAGTGGCAAATAAGTGGTCACTCAGATACTTCTCTGTTATCCTCTGACCAGCTGTCTTATGGTTTATATTAGTCCACATTGCAAATATTATCCGAACAGCATTTGGCATAGTTCCGTCAAAAAAGTTCGAAAGGTATATTTTATCAAATCTTTAAAACATCCTTATGTTTTGAAAATTATCTGCATTTGCCTCGATCTGTATATTATCCAATTTTGAAATTTTGGACAAGCAATCATAATTGTCCAATAGAAACCCAACGCTGGCAAGGTATTACAAAAAGTGAATGTTTTTGCAGTTTGTGTAATTCACCAGCCATAGGAGACGAGTTTCACTATCTCTTTCGATGTGAAGCTCTTCTCCAACATCGTCTTCAGTACATACCACAACAGTTCACGAAATTCTCAAATCTTTTAGCAATGAAAAACATATTAACCACTAAAGAGACTAAATACTTGAAACAACAGTCTTGTTAAACCATGCCTTTAATGAAACCAAGAACTTTAGCTAATTTCTGTATACTGTGCAAATCTTTCACGAATTTAATGAAAATGTATAAAATGTATAAATTGTTGGAAATGTACATCTTTACATGTATGCCATCTTTATTTATATATTTTTATGTACAAATGTTGATTTACTATGCTCATGTACCACCGATGGTGGAATTGAGTAAAAAAAAAAAACTTGATACCTTGTTTAAAAGCTATATATCGTACTATCTTATCACAACACAAGTCACCTGATGACAAATTTGGTACTGCTAATGGTAGGACTTGGTACTGAAGGATCTGGAAACCTGAACAGTTCGCTGGTGACATAAATCAAACAGCGGTAGCCATCACATTTCTGAAAATGAAGATTGTTTTTTGTATCTTTTTCACTGCAGATTCAATTTGTATCCGCCATACAAAAATCGGCTATTCATGATAATATTAATACAACAGGTAAGTATCATATCATGTCAGATTGGCAGGAAATCTATAAAATGATTTGTTCTTCGATCGTTATGCTTTTGAAAATTGTACAGGTATGAGTGCGCCGTGAAGGCTCATGATATACTCAATATTCATTACTCGCCCGTGTAAGATTCCGCAGTGTTCCGTAGTGTAATATCACAATGCAAGCATGACGTAGTGTGCTGTTGTAACGTCACATGTTAGCGCGTAGTCACAATGGCTGCCGAGTTGCGAAAATGTTAGTAAAATTTACCCCCAGGGGCAAAGGGGGAAAAATTTGCCCCTGGTCCGGAGGTGGAGCTTATCAGATACCCCAAGGGGTAATATATACCCCGAGGGCAATCCTCTTAGCGGGAAAAAAGGTTTATTAAAGTCGTTTATTTGATATGAATTGTGCATTGTAGTTATGTTACTTGTTTCATCTCAGTATTGGTATTCATTATTGTTCTAGATAACGCAAGCAGATCATAGGGTACATACAATCTGTAATCATAACTATTTTTTCTGATACTGACTCTGTTGTTGCTGGGATCAGTATCTCATCAATTATTAAAGTTTTCGTTGTTTGTTTTCTTTCTTTCTTTCGTTGTTTGAATTATGTACCTTAATTAACCAGTATGGAGGGAAAATTCTGCCGTTTGGTTTTGAAATTTCTTTATATAAACGCATCACCTTTTCTACTATTTTCCTTAGGGGTATAAAACTCCCTTTGGTTAATTTGCGGCATGTAAACCTAGCTTTACATTGACTTGGAACCTAAAACACTGTAGTGACATTAATTTCTCAAGATGTTTGATCACACCAATTTCAACCCTGCAGACTGATGGATTATGTCCTATCATGTCAGTTTTTGATGGAGTAGTTTTACAACAAATCTCATTTGAGAAGTAATATGTCTCAGTTGTTACAGAAGATGCCATCTAGTACTTGCAAAAATAACTTAACTGAATTTCATTGACTGTTTTGAAGATTTCTCACCAACATACAACAATCGATCGTTGTTTTGAATAACTTAAATAAAGTCGAGGCAAGTGAAAGATGTATTCTAAATATTCCCCCTGACAAGGTTAAACATTTCGGTAGAAAATATTTATTATATGTGTTTTTTGGCATTATATCTTGCACATTTATCCATGTTTGGACCTTTTTAAGTGCAATGATAATCTGCTTGATTAATAGAATAAGATTTCATATGAAACAGATTCTTGTTGCATATACTAGGTTTCAACAACATGTACATTTGAAATAACAAATATAAAATGTTTGTAAAAAGGCATGTGGAAAAGATTGTTCAATCGTTTAGCATGGCGACACACTAATCATTTCCGTTATAACATTTCGTATTCTTTTTTCAAAAATTAAGAGTTACCCTTTGCTCCTAACAAGATTATTTAAGTTAAGTTTGTAAAGTTTCGATTTCTTGTCTCCGAATCTGTGAAAATCAGAGTCTTTAGGAGACAAATCGTTGCTCAAGGGAATCCAGTAATGTGTGTTCGTTGAATAAACGAAATATAAATATTGTTGCCATGGCGACCACAAAGGGATGTCAGATTTAATAAACTTTATGTGATGTAAAAGAATGTGCTTCAAGGTTGGAATAGCGATATAGAACAAACAAGATTTCTTTCATAGACAAGTTCATTATTCTTGCTGTCAATGTTAATTCAGTGATGCATGTACATCCTGAGGAGTTTACAATGTAAGGATATTCACTAAAGGTTGCTTGAACTATAGAAGATTTCTGATTGTATGGTATAAGGAGATATATTTTTGGCATCTCTTAGTTATGAAAAACTGATGCAACTGTCTAATATACGAAAAAGCCCATTTTAAGTTTAACTCATAAACAGGAAGTAGTTCTTCAGAGGAGGAGATCGGAAAACATAATTGTACACATGACACATGGAGATGTATTTTTGGTTTATGTACTCTCATCTCTTAGTTATGATGCAACTGTCTAACATACGAAAAAGCCCAAATTCAGTCTACATCATAAACAGGAAGTAATTCTTCAGAGGAGGAGATAGGAAAACATAATGGTACACATGGCACATCGCTCAAAGTTATTAAAAGCGCACTTACTTACATATGGAATTGATCGTTTTAGAATATCTACATTGACGTACCTGTAATCGAGTTATTTTACCAGTGCTTATATTGTGCAGAAAACTACTTTAGATCTATCCAAACAGAGCATAATGGTGCCAATAGAGTTCATGATACCCAGGTAGATATACAGGTGTGCCTGTTCCTCTTGTACATTAACAATTGCTGAAAATACTGTAAGCATAAACAAACTAACACTCTTGAAATATATGGTGTCAATTATGTTATGTTTTAACAAGTAGTTCTTTGTGACCTCGGTTTAAAGCAACGTGTGAGTTCTTGATGTGAATTGTAGATAAACACAATAAAACAACATCGAAATGATATATCATTAGTTTATTTCAAGGATGATATCTTTTTCTCAAATATATTATAAATGTTCATGGCTTGAATTAATTCCTTGAACATATTCCTGTAAATTCATTGAACAGAAAACTGACGATGATGACATGGTTACAAAAAGGATTTCAAATGTTCATAATAGATAGAACGTGTCATGTAACTAAGAGTTTTCTATCTTTTCGTTATTCGACTATTATTTGAAGATTAAGAAACTAACATAATGCAATATCACAAGATCAGTAAATCGTGGTTCAGAACTTCCTCTTATGACATATAGAGGCATTTGAATTTGATTGTTTGGGGAAAAAAACAATTGTAAATAAATTTTTTACTGAATTTGGCAGACATGAGCAAATGGTCAACACAGGCCTTTATTCATCACATACAACACAACAATAGACTGTGATTAATATCGCTGATTCATCCGCCATAAATTGAAACAAATTTGGTTTTCTCATTATTTCCAGTAGTGAAACCACTTGTTACAGAGGTTTCTGGGAAGAGTTGACTTTAGTTACCTCTGAGGAGAGAATGCAATTAACGATACATGTTTGAAACGTACTCTTCAACATTATACATGCACACATACATATGTACATTGTGGAAAACTAGAAAAATCGCACAATGCTTATGTAAAAGCCTCTCCTTTGAACATTATATAAATACATTTTTGATACATACAAATCCCAAATATATGTATTACTAATTACCCTAAATTTCCGAAGTATCATCTTAAAAGAAAGGCATGTGGAAAGAAGCATATGCATCAGTTTCCTTACCGCGGATAAAATTCAAACCCATGAAATTTACATTTAAATGCAACCCCAGTAAAATGATTAGCAAATAAAATGATATAGGGGGAAATGCATTCAAAGTTCTTTTCAACATACGTGTCTGTCTTTTTTTGATTTTCTACAGAAATGAATGAAAATAGATATTCCTTCATATTTCTTATTCAGGTTAATTTAGGAGCCCAGCAGGACCAATAAGATGAAGTGGAGGAGAAATAACGACTGCGAACAACCAAGGAAATGTTAGTACCAATTTGCAAATTGAGAATATCCTGACAAGTAGGTCAAACCATTGAATATCACACAGATTTCTGTCCCCGTTCAAGATAGTTAGTGTATAAACCAGCTACAAACAGACAGAGTTGTATCAAGTATCTCCTTATGCCGAATGATAAAACAACAGTAATCAAACAAGTATAGAAATAATTTAATTGATAACGAGATGCATTGTACTAAAAATCTCAAAAATTAATTCCGGTGCTGGTCAAAAATGCCTTGACATGGAGTAGAGAAGCTTCCTTAAATCTTAGTTCTTATGCATAGTTTCACTAAGGTCATAACTGTATTTTGTCAGACTCCCTGATGATACCATTGAAACATGTTGGAGTTTTGATTGGCTTCGTGTCATTTTTTATCTTTTCATTATGTAAAACTGTATACCAGTAAACTTTTCCAATTTTATCTATATATATATATATATACAGATTGCTTATGTCTTGATCATAAATCTTGAAGATTGAAATTGTGTCTAGGAGCACATTTACAGGAACAGAGGTTCGCTTATCTCATTTTCCTTGTTCATGTTTAAAAATTGTATTTTATTAGAATTCACAAAATAGATGTCATTAACATAATAGACACAAATAAAGTAAAATTAAATAATTAACTAATCAAGTATTATTCAACTAATTAATCAAACTCTGGAATTGATGTGTAAAAATAATTGTTTCATAAACTAGGATTTGGTTTAACCGGATTAAAATGGAAAATGTAATTACATTTAATATTTCTATATCGTACAATTAGACATAAAGTATGGCTTTGGAATTAACCATGCGTTTGATAATTTTCTGACGTTGTTTTAAGATCATTGTAAATCTTTATAATCTTTTCCCGGGCTTAGAAAATGATAGAGATAACAAAACATTCCAAAACGTAACACCATAACATTTTAATCATACAATAATTAATCGAATACTATTAAGCAAACGTTGACTGTACATCGATCGTCGATCAAAATATTTTCCTAAATTTCTGCTGTACGTAATGATATAATATCTTTGGATTTCCTTTACTAACGAAAACAATCATATTTGTTGATGTTACAGAAACAATCCTACATGTCAAACGTACCCCTGGAGTCTTACTTTACCCTACCTTGTTCAAAGGCCACTGGCGGCCATTTATGTGTGGACACATTTAAAACATTTGCGGTAAGAATATATTTTCTTTATATAATAATAAATATAATTTATAAATATAAATAAAAATATAAAAAAAAAAAAAAAAAAAAGAATATATTTTCATGTAGCTTAACACAACATGTTACCTTCGTTTTAGAACTGTATTCTTTGATTGAAACAATAAATTGCAAATAACATACATGTATATCTTCGTGAGATTATCTTATTTTTCTAAAGTATGCGCTAAATGCCCTTTAAAGGTCAAAAAGCTATTAAAATGATGTATCATGATTCTTTAATAATATTTTTCGTTCTTAACTGGTCCTCTTAATGCTGTTTTTGACACTCAATTTCGCACGTTATTTGCCCACACTTATTTAACCTGGAACATTGAAGGATGGCTTCCTATCATGTCAATATTTGATTGAGTAGTTTTGCAAAATCTTCATTCTAGAGAAGTGATATATTCCAACAGTCAATAGGGGAACGGTAGGAACTCGTATATTGTATAATTGTGTAAAACAATATCCAGACTTACAGAGCTTGTATGCCTCGATGAGATAAAACATTGATCCAGAAAAGATATAACGTTGTTACAGAAAAGATAAAACAATGTTCCAGAAAAGATAAAACATTGTTTCAGTAAAGATAAAACATTGTTTCAGAAAGGTTAAACATTGTTCCAGACAAGATAAAACATTGTTTCAGAAAAGATAAAACATTGTTCCAGAAAAGATGAAACATTGTTTCAGAAAGGTTAAACATTGTTCAAGAAAAGATAAAACATTGTTTCAGAAAAGTTCCAGAAAAGATAAATCATTGTTTCAGAAAAGATTGTTTCAGGGCATTTCCCCTGGTATGTTGTTGATTCAGTTATACATGAGTACATAAGCTTTTAGTATACACATTGTTCAATCCCTTAAAATTGATAAGCTGCACATTCTAGATATTTGAAAAAGAAAATCATATTTATTCCGGTCCTTAATAGTGTTTTTAAGTAGATTGTTTTTGTAAATCAAATATAATATAGAAATATAAACATATGTTTAGTTTACTCAATAATTTGATACAAACCATCTTTTTGTACTTTATGTGTTAACAGGTGACATTTGCTACTAACGTGATTATTTAGGAGGTTTTAGACAAGTTTCGATGTCTTGACTCCGAATCTCTCAAAATCAGCGACTTTAGAATGAAAGATTTTGCTTTAGGTAATCAGGTTACATTTGATCATTAAATAAACTTGATATGAATTTTGTTGCCATGGCGACCAATTGGTGATGTCAGTTTGAATTTATCTTACTTCATTTAAAGACCATGTTTCAAATTCGGCCTTACATTTTTAGTAGAACAAACGGGATCTTAATTGTAAACAAATTCACACAGTATTTTCTTAATATTTTATAAGCAAATTTTAAGGTAAATGAATAATTTACAATGGAAGAATATTCTCACAACTTTATAGAAAATAGCAGATGATAATGGTGATGATATTAAGACGAAAAAGAACTTAATGGGGCAGTAGCACGTTTTTTGATAATTTTATATTTTAAAATGTTCACTGATCATTACAAGTTTATGCTATTATGTTGATAGCGTCAAAAATGTCATTACACAAGCCAATCATCCACAGTCAGAGGACAAAGTATGAAGATTAACATAAAATCCATTGGCGGCCATTTTGTGTGAACACCTTTTATTCATTTTGTGTAAGAAAACGGTATCGTATAGCTAAACTTTACATTATATTTTTGAACTATTACTGCTCAATTTAGTTTAAATACAGTGTCTTTCATTTGGAACCATTTATTTTCATTTACCTGACATCACCTTATAGTCCCTCTAAAAGCGTGCTACTGCCCCTTTAAGTTACATCTTGAATAGTGTCACCTTACCAAAATTTGAAAATGTTTCCTGATATCCAATTTGCAAAGGACAGGTGAGTATCAAGGAGCTAAGATCAATGATTAATTAATACAACGCAAAAATAAAATAATATGAACTTTACATTGTAAGTGTAACTTAAAAATCTCTTTTGTTCTGTTAGCACGCTTAAACAATCAGACGAGTGGACATTAATTCAATTTTGTTTTTAAATCCTTTGAAAAGAAAAATTATGAAATAAAAGATCAATGTTTGAATTCTTAGGAGATAAAATAAAATAAAATTATATGTTTGATATATGATGTAACCTTTGTAATCATAAGATAGAAATCATCAACTTTGGCCTCAAAAGGTCAGTTCGAACATTGTTAACTTTATTTTCAAAATAATCACATTTATGACAACACTGTCTGCAATAGCAACAGTTTAGTTCTTGGGAGTCCTTTAATGGATTTAAACCAAAACCCCTACGATGTTGAATATATTTCTAATACATTTGTAAGAATTAGTATAAACAACGAAAATAGAACAGGTTATAAAAACAACATTCTTTTAAAATATGATTGTTGTTTTAAGAAAAGACAGAAGAGTTTATATAATTATACAAATGGCATAACGCTCAACCTGTTAAAAAGTACATGTTTTCACACATGCATTGGTAGTTATAACATATGTTAACAAACTCAAACTTTTATCACATTGACGTAATGTGTTTATTTAGAGCTTAGAAAGGGAAGGAACTATAAGCTTATTTCTTATATCAATGAGGCCTAATTGGGCAAATAAAGTTTACAATGAGCAAGAAAATTTTAACAGATGCATCTTACCCTTGCACAACTGAGTACTGAGAAAGCATTAGCAAACAAACAAACCTACTAGCCTGACCTCATTTTACTTATGGGACTTTTACAAAATTTCACCAACTCAGGAGAACAGATATAATAATTTGAGCATTTTTAGCAATTCTCAACAAATGATTAATTAGATTAACTATAAAACATAGATTTATCATTAAGAATATTTATAAATTAAGTAAAGGTTAATATTGCATGTAAAATAGGTAACCTTGATATTTTATATGGTTTTTTTCTAAAAACCTGACTTTTCGTTGGTTTCCATGGTAACAAGAACATCATCCATTTACTGAAATAGAACGAAAAGCCATGGCCCCAAGTGTATACTGTCTTTTACTTATCCGGCTTTCGTTTGAAGATTATAAAAGGAAAAAGCATATTAAAAAATTACTAAAATATTCTCACAGGCACATTTCAGAAATACTTTAAACGCGTAGGAACTGCAAATAAATTTTATGTGAAAATTGCTTGTGTATTGCCTCTGATTAAGTCACACACTATGATCGTTTTTAGATAAAATAAAGATGAAATATGGACATTCAAAATAAGTAAGTTGTTTATTAAAAATGTCTCTCATTAAATAGCTCCAATATTATCAAATGTCAGACAATCGCTGACAGGTGTCTTAACAAAGGTTTATTCTTCATAATCTACTCAACATATATTGACATAAATTGATGGATAAACATCCAGTTCTCAGCTGCATTACCCGTAGTCCTTGAAGAATTTAGCTAGTATTATGCAAGAACTGTTGGCGACCGATTTTGTGGTGACACCTTTTATTCTTTGAGTTAAGAGTAATTAATTCGCGTTGCTTTACTCGATAAGATACGTTTATTTAAAACTGCCACTTTTGTTAAAAACATATCGTCTTTCAATTGGTAATATTTTTTCTGTCGTACGTTCATTTTTTAGCTAAAACGTGCTTCTATCTCTTTAAAGGGTCAGTTGCACGTTTTAGGGGGAATATAAGGTAATGTCAGAAAAATGAAAACAAATGTTGCCAATTGAAAGACAATGTATTTAAACTAAATGAAGCAGTAATAGATCAAATAAATAAATTAAAGTTCAGCCATGCGATTCCTTTTTCTTACACATGGACTTTATGTGAATCTTTATAATTTGTTCTCTGATTGTGGATGATTGGTTTGAGTAATGATATCACTCGACTTCTGATTCTATAAAAAATATCCGATTATATGGTTTACTGTAAAAAGCTCATTTGACACAGAAAAACATCATAAATAGACATAAAGAAATCCCTCTGCAAATGCAAGGTAATTTATCAAGAACGATACCAGAGGGACTATAAAGGAAATAGGGAAAAGTTGAAGACCTAAACTTTACTACCCCATGTAAAATGGTTGAGGTTTTACGATTCCCTAGGTGCCCTAGAACCCATTTGTACCAATTTGCAATTTGAATACAGGCTCACAAGTGGGTCAAATGTTTGAATGCTTTGAATGGTTAGTTCGTATTTGCTGTATTGGAGGAAGTATAGGCCGAATGTTTGTAACGTCGCTAAAACTGCAGTTTATAACATTGCAATGAATGTATACCAAAAAGAAGGCTTAACAAGACAAAATTGTATACTGAAGGTTTTAATTGCGTTGATTCACATGATGTTGCTGTTCACTGTCTGTACATGCATAAACGTGTAGGAATTTCGAAAGATTAAATCATATAAATGATACACCTTTTGAGTGAGTTACATGTATTGTTTTACGCCGCTTGGCCAATATTTTAGCCATTAGCGGCGATACACCTTTTGAACGAATGCAATCAAATTGGAAACAATTGGTTTTGGTAAATATGACTATATCATAGTGAAAGAAATAATACGATCTAGTTGCGCACATTTCGTAATGGTTACCGCTCACTCTTACGGCACTTGATCGCCAACTTCGAACATGTACCAGGTTACGTGCAGTCAGAATATGTCAAGTTCCAATGAACTGTGCTTTTGATCCATACGACCTTGTACCGAAGCTTCAGGGAGTGGGTTGCAGACAATAACAGTCATATTTGGAGCTCATTATAGCTCTTCAAGGATGTTTGTAATGATCTGTATCAAATGAATAACCTGCATATCAAGGACTAAATCCCTTTTACATGCACACGTTTACTCGTATAGGTATATTTACTCCTAGGAGTATATATATTTACAAGGTGTAAACGTGCCATGTAAACACTCCAAATAAGATTTCTTACAGGAGTATATTTTCTCCTAGGAGTTAAATACTCCACCCCGAGAGGTAAAGGTAAAGTATATTTACTCTTACTCCTGTAAGTAACCGTGTCATGTTCTATAGTATTGGCACAGTTGAATGATTTGGTTGAGGTAATTGACTTGCATTAATAGAGTTTCTAGACAATACTATTGTTTTTTCATCATTAATAACTTCCATTCAAGGTTATTCTTTTTAACTTGTTGAGAGCATGTTTCCTAATGAAGGAAATTTGGTGTTTTTGTGTTGGGTGTCACTCTTTCACAACTAAAAACTTGCTTCCCCCCTTTTACACTAGTAGTTGATTGACCAACCAAAATTTATGGTAAAATATTGGTTATTACTTCTTTTATCATTTCACTCATTGGGTTTTCTTCAGTCTAAGTAAACCTAGCCTCAATATTATCCGTTTCACCCAGTATAGGAGTGAAACGGATAATATTGAGGCTAGGATTACTTAGACTTGGTTTTCTTAAAAATACATTTTCACTGTAAGCAACTCATGATATACTTAAGGATCCTTAAATTCCAAAGGAACGTTAAGTAAATATACTTTTACTTCTAGAGATAAAAATACTCCTATGAGTAATTATACTCTCAAGAGTAAAGTGCGCATGTAAAAAGGGCATATGACCATTTTCAGAGAATATTAACACTGTTATTTACCAAGTACTTCGCTTTCGAGTCAGTCTGGGAGTGGATGTATTTTAAGGAAACAGAATGTGAACATTAAAGGGGCAGTAGCACGTTTTTAGAGAGAAAATAAGGTGATGTTAGAAAAATATCTAAACTAAATGGAGCAGTAATAATTCAAATATATATCGTAAAGTTTAGCCATGCGATTGATTTTTCTTACACAAAAATAATTTAAGGTGTTCACACAAAATGGATTTTATGTGAATCTTTATACTTTGTCCTCTGACTATGGATGATTGGCTAGATTCGCTCGCGCGACCCAACGTTGAAATTTTATCAAGAAGGTGGCAAGCAAATGATTTGATTGGCTACATCCCAAGTCGGGCCGCGCTAACGAATCTAGCTTCTGAGCATGTTTCCTAACGAAGGAAAGTTGGTGTTTTTGTGTTGGGTGTCGTTCTTTCAAAACTGAAAACTTGCTTTTCCCCTTTTACACTAGTAGTTGATTGACCATCCAAAATCTATGGTAAAATATTGGTTATTACCTCTCTGTCACAAGATATACATTTCACTCGTTGAGTTTTCTTAAAAATATATTTTCACTGTAAGCAACTCATGATATACTTAAGGATCCTTAAATTCAAAAGGAACGTTAAGTAAATATACTTTTACTTCTAGGGGTAAAAATACTCCTTTATACTTATAGTCTAATCTGGGAGAATTTTATTCAACCTACACATGGGTAATAAGTTGAGGCTTGGGCAAGCATAAATCAGTTTTACTACAGTTCTATATTTTCATGTGATGGTGAGTCTAAACATATTTTAAGCCTTGTCAACATAAACCTATAGTCTGATCTGATACAGGAAGCACAATGAAACAGTAACTGCTGTATGTTTCAAGTCAGTGATACAGTATGATCGAGCACCCTTGCCCTGTGAACTATTGTGTACAGATGGCGCCACCAGCAATTTGGAACCAATCAATCTTGTTCTGAACCTTGATCAGCTAAACTGCCAGCACAGCAGAAAAAAACGACCAACTAGATTTCCTCCGAAGAATCGATCTTCCTCATGTTAGCTTTACGTGGAGGATGAGACGGAGAATGTTTGTACAGGAAACAGGAAAAGGAAGAGTTCATAATTAGGCTGATTCTTAGGGAATTTGATTTGTATGGACTTGTTTAAGCACTAGGATTCATTACAAGGATACTTTTGATGTATTGATGTCTGATGTTAAACCTATTAAGACGATGACCACACTTTTAGGATAACACCTCGTTTTCTGTGATACCATTGGAAGAACTTTGAACTTATTTCCATGGTTGGCGTCATAAGCAATCAGGAACAAACCAACATTGTGGATAACCTAGATTAATAAATCTCTCAAAGAGACTAAAGCAAACTGGAACTATTTTGAAGAATCAATCGAGCTCATGTAAGCTTCCCGTGAACTATGATATGAAAAAGGTTTGTACAGGGATTTGGCTCTGACAGAATTCGATTATCAGAGTCTTCTGCTTAGTAATAGATTGTTTAGTGAAATAATTCAAAAGTATTGACTTTGTTTTTTAAAAGAAAATTAATTGCATAACTCACAGATTATTTCTGTCGATCATTGAAATCATGTTGAATCATTGAATTCTGTTCGTAATAAAGGTGTCACAACATTAAACATCTGACTTTCAGAGAAATACTAAGTGATGATCAAGCCCTAACTCCCCAGTTTATTATTTTACCCAGATTACTGCCCTAATTTGAAATGTTGACAATGGTTAAATATACAGCCACACAACTTACAAATGAATTTTCTTTGTTTGGTATCAGCATTATGAATTAAGTTTCTTGGTTCCATGGGCATGACTGGTATTCCAACCTGACCTCTAAACAGTCAGGTCTGGTTCTAGATCACAAATTTAATGATCTTGTTTCCATGGTTGGAATGATCTTGTTTACATGTATGATGAAAATTAAAACAACTCATTCAGTATTTTTTTATTTTATGTTTTGTTTTACAAAATTGAAAACTATCATATTGCGAAACTGTTCAAAGGAAAATTAACAACATTTGAGTCAGTTTCAAAACAAAGATCAATCTATCAAATGCATCCTCTCTCAAACTATCTCATTGGTCAAACATGAACCTACAAATCGGACTCTGTGTTCCCGGAATCGTAGTTTGTATTATGTTTTACTGTACAAACATTCTCAATCTCTTCGTTCATATGGAGCAGACCCATTGGTTGATCGATTCTACAAAGCTGTTCCATTTCGTTTTTTTCGAGCAGTTTTACCGATCAAGATTCAAGGCATGATAACCTGGTTTTAAGAATCGATGAAGTGTTTTTGATTTTTCTTCACAACTTCATTTAGTGGAAGCTATGTTATCCAATATATTTTAAGTAACTTGATAGGACTTTAACAATTTGTTTTTAAAGGACCTCATAACATTGAAGATGTATTAACTTCGGAGAAAGATAAACTTAGTGGATTTGAAAGAGCAAAAGGAGAATCTTTAAATTAAACATCCCTCCGGAGGAACTGGCAACCGGTTATTACATTTGGAAATTTGTTTTCTTCATAAAAATAATATTTTGGAGACCAAGTTCAGAAAAGAATGAAAAAGTGTGACATGTGTGCCTTTGTGAAGATATAACCCAACATTTGTCTGGAATAATAATCGGCCTCCTTAGATTCACTAATATGTCATGTTCAACCTCTTTGTGTTCTGACTGTCCACTTTTCTGACCTCAATCGAGCAACAATCACTGAGTGGTCAGTTAGTGGCTGGGTCGGTCAATCAGAGTAATGAGACTCTCTTTAACATCTGTCTAACGTTGAGGAAAAGGAAGCAATAAGTTAATATCATCGTTGAAAAGTGTCGAAGAGCGATGCACCTGACGCCCCTAAGTAAAAATAGACTTAAGATCACTTATTTGTTACAGTAAAATAATGAGTATAATAAGACATGGCTAAGAGTAGACAACGCAGAAGCCACAGCTAGGTTACAGCATTTAATAGCATCAGTTCATGTATAAGAACAACATATACAACACTACGCGACAGTTTAGACTGACTATCATGTATCAAAAGAGTATGAAATTGTAACATTGACGGCCATTGTGAAACTAAACCACGCCTGTTAATTCCCAATCTTTATCCACAAGTGTCATGTTTTTTACATTGATGGACGTTGAAAAACATGTGTATCACGATCTTTACTGATTAAATGCTTAGAAGTCCACATACAAAATGCACGAACAAGGTAATTTTTGTCAAGGTTTTTTTATATTGACATCATCTTTAATTTATTAAATTAATAAATTTCATAAGTTTTATTCCAATTCCAAAGATTATGACCAAAAATAACATTGAAAATGCTGTTTAGGACCCTTTGTGTATTTGAACAGTCTTGCAATTAAAAGTATTAGACTATGATGTTTGAAATTGTGAGTACTTCTTAATAACTGATGTTCCTATTATAAGGGTTTGTGGTCGCATTTCGTTTACGACAGGATTATCATTGGTGCTCTGTTGAATAGTTGGTATATTACAAGTGATGATGTTGTTATCCGGCATGAATTTCCCTTGCACCATTCAATTATCATATATAGAACATGGTTACATGTTTTCACTTTTTCATCTGTAGCTTTGTAAACATTCTGTCAATTTCTAAAAATATGATTTAGAATGAATATTTATCGAAGTATCGAGGGTGTTAATATCTTTTTAACTTGAAATGTTTTTTCATTAGATAACATATGTAATTACAAGTCGACAACTAATAATTTTATCCAATGAAAAAACATTTCAAGTTAAAAAAAATTAACACCCTTGATACTTCGATAAATATTCTTTCAAACATTGCTTTACTTTAATAATGTCAAAAAGTAAATATTCAAATATAGTCGCAAGCGACGAAAACAGGATTCAGCCGTAAATCTAACATATTCGTCATAAAGATAGTAATGTTAGCAGTCATTCCTGAAAGTTTCATGAAAATCCCGTGAAGCAATAAGCTATAGCAGCATTGGAAAGTATCATTTACATTATTCTGTCGGAGCTGACCCCATGTTAACTTTGAAAATTCACAGCAAGAAAAGTATAAACGTTAGGACTTTGTAGAAGTCACATTAAGAAGTACAATGCTTCAGCTACATTGAGTATAAATTTCAGCTCTCTAATGCAAATATCTTCAGAGAAGAAGATTTCCAAAGATGGTAGGGGTCAGAAATGGTAAAAAATGCACTAAAAGCAAGATGACGGCCAAACCACGTGACCTACGAATTTTCCATGATTTCGTTTTTTGCAGCATTTTTGATTGCACATGTTTTTAAAAAAATTCAAGTCTCTAAGTGCATTTTGAAAAAAAAGCCCATGTTAATTTTTCGAACTTGGATTCGACCTAGACCTTAAAGTTGTCGACCGATTTTGCCCAAAAGCTTACTGTGGCTTCTCCTCAATAAGGTGCATCAGCATTCCAAAGTTCACTGTCCTAGCCTCAGCCGTTTTGGCTAAAATCGGGCTACTAATTCGCTGGAATACCGCCGTGTGCAAGGTCAAAGTTCAACTCTGCCACTGCCTGACCCACATAGCCCACACGAGAGAGCATTACTGCTGGCTAAATTTAAGAAACGAAACTCATTCACTGCGCGAAAACTATGCTACCTACATGTGTCTCATAGTAGACTTTTTTGCTTGGAATTTCATTGCGCTTCGTTTGGTATAACTGTTATGTCTCTACGACCATTCTGATTTTTTTGACTTATCTTACGTAATTTGACACGTCCTTGGCGGCCGGAAATGACTGTTCGCGAGCGATTTTATTCTTTAATCTTGAAGACCTTGCTAATGTCTAACTCTCATTCAAAAATCATAAAATTCTATGGTCTTGGCTTTGAGTAATCTGTCCTTGAAGTTTGCGATTTTTACATTTTGGTCAACTTTGAAAAATCACAGCAAGAAAAGTATAAAAGTTAGAACTTTGTAGAAGTCAAATTCAGAACTACAATGCTTCAGCTACATTGAGTATGAATTTCAGCTCTCTAGTGCAAGTGTCTTCAGAGAAGAAGATTTTTTAAGGTGGGTGGGGTCGGAAATGGTCAAAAATGCACTAAAAGCAAGATGGCGGCCAAACCACGTGACCTACGAATTTTCGATGATTTCGTTTTTTTGCAGCAATTTTGATTGCGCATCTTTTAAAAAAAATTAGGTCTCTAGGTGCATTTTGAAAAAAAAATCAATGTTAAATTTTCGATTTTGGAATCGAACTGGACCTTTAATGTATGGGCCGAATTGGCCCAAAAGCTTATTGTCGCCATTCCTCAACAAGGTCTACCAACCTGTGAAATTTGGCTTTGATAGTGTGACAGGGTGAGGTACACTACTTCCTACTGGCTTCGGCTGGAGGGATATCTCTTTGGCCGAACAGGTAGAGCATAGGACTCTCAACCCGGAGGTCCCGGGTTCGAATCCCGCATGGGAAATATTGGATTTTCTTTCCTGCTACAATAGCATCAGCCGTTTGGGCTGAAAGTTGTTCACAAAATTCGTGGAATAATAATTAAAAAAAACACGCCAATAACAATAAGGATTCACCCTGATGGCTGAATCCTTAATTAAACGTCTTGCGCACAATGATTAAGCATCAAAACTTCAAGCTTAAGGTAGACAACCATGTAATTCAATAGTGCTTAGGTTGATTCCCCAAAACCTAGGAACAATTTTCAGGTCAGGAATTAACTTGTACATGCACTTTAATTCAACCCAATAGGTCAATGGAAAATGACCAAAGGTTTGTTAGGATATAATGAGATTGTTGTTCAAAGAAAATGGCAGTACCATCATTCGATATCTCTTTAACACACTGTCACAAATGTTACGAGGGAAATGTGTTTCATCCTCCTTCATGCACAGCTTTGTTTTCGATTCTCTTCACATGTCACCAAATATGCCCTCTAATTACCTGCTATTAATATCAGTCATATCCTACTTATAAACAGTAAATAGATAAGTCAAATAACCAAACATTAGATATAGCTGTTCTACCATATCCACTTTTAAACTAAATTAAACATTTTCTTATGTGTAAAGACAACTGGGGTAACAAAAATTCCAACCACTTTTTCTCTCTTAGTGTGTATTTTATTATAAATCTTATCCATTTCCCCCAAAATGAACCGGTGACATTGACACATTTCTTGATTATTTTCCTTATTTGTAAAGAGTTTTTGTCTCCGTAACTCACAGACAAAGGAAGGCAAATCATTACCCGACGGAAAACCAGTTATGTTTGAGCAGTGAGTAAACGAAATATGAATATTGTTGCTATGGCGACCAGGGAGACATGCCAGAGTTGATTAATTTAACAAAATCTGAAGGACGGTGCTTCAAGATCGGAAATACAATGTCGAACAAACGAGTTATCTATCACGAATAATTACATATGGTATATTATCCCCGCTGTCCAAGTCAATTTGGATTTAGATGCATCTTCTGAATATATAATAATCTCACATGTTAGGTTACACTCACAAGACTTCTTGAGCTCTTTTTCATGAGAGGAAATGTATGTAAGTTTATATTGTATAAAAAAAGCAAACATCTTGAGGTTTAATCTAGATTTGTTTGAAAGAAGTATGTAAAGGAATGGCTAGTTAATTGTTTAATGAAATTCACGACAAAAAGGATAATTGATCATTTTATAACTTTATTTTCAAGGTCTTTCAATCTAGAATTTGTTTTTAAAGATTTGGAATTTATTTAAAACATGTTTCATTCACAGTAATGAAAACGAAGGGAAATGAAGAAATAGCCGAGTGTAACATCACCCCTCATCATTTAAATGTGTTTAGTTAAGTCTTGAAAACAGTAAAAATCAAACAAATTATACATCCTTTAAATCCATAAATATTTTTTTCTAATTCTAATTTTGAAACATATAAATGTTTTGGTGTAAATATTCATCAGCTTTCAAAGGATGTGGATGTAGACTTTTCGTCTTAGGGAAAAAGTTGTTTCTACATTTTGAATGTGAACATGGTAATTTTGTATGTCATTATGAATATATACATGTATATGGATATGTAAGACGACCACCCCATGTATCTATTGCTCTTTCCGGTAACTAGGTTGCCTGCCCTTGAATAGATGCGTTGTGCGCAAGCGCACATCGCGGGCTTGACTTCCGAGCCCCATCAACATAGTCCAGCATGCTAGACGTCTTCCTACGTCGACGTCTAGGATCCGAAGCCTATTTTTACTGTAGCAAGTTCCCGACGAATTTGCTCGGGAACATTTTTTACTTGCTATGTCAGTGAAAATGAAACATCCACTATAAATCGACACACGGATCGAAAGATTGAACCTTATACTCTAACTTCATCTTGTTGTCTCACCTTTGAAAATTTTCTTTATTATTCAGTTACATTGAATTCATCGCTACCCCCACTTTTCAGCGAGTTTGTGTCAGCCATCTTGAGCTGTTACGTCACGAGGTCAAGTGTCAATGACTGATTTTGAAAACTCGGATCGGGAATGAAACGGAGGACATACACGCTTTCAACGTAACTGTTGTAGACAGTGCAGAAACAACTGTGCATGTAGTTGACATCTAGAATTTGATGGAAATCGATTGTTTTGAATTTGAACTATCATGCAGAGATCATTTTAATCTACATAAGGCATTTGAAACACATCATTTATTACATTTAATGAAGTATGTGGTAGTATTTTTTACTGTAATATTTTCCTTACCAGGAATAGCATTATTTAAAATTAATTAAGCATGACACATTTGAAGGCCTTTTTAAAAAAAAATAATTCAGAATTTATATTTTTCTATTATTTAAAATAAATTATTTAATTGGCAAAATCCTCATTTGCCATATTTGTTATAAAATTAATGTAAGTTTGTTTGAATTTATTGAAAAAGATTTGTCATAGTTAAAAAAAAGTTTTTATTTGTAAATTTATTTCTTTTTACATTTTTTAAACATTTTTATTTTTGATATTGTTTTTTTCTTCTTAAACATTCTTTCATTGGCAAAATCCTCATCTATATTTTAAAAGAAAATTCATGTAAGTTTGTTTGAATTATCAAGTTAATGAAATAAACCATAGAATAATGACGTATAAAATAATATTAAAATTGCTCTCTTCCAAAAGGAAAAAGGCAAATGATATTGCAGTTTACATTAATGTTATATAACAATAGACATAATTACTATTTATCCCTTGAAGGTTAAACCACAAAATGTAATTCTATTTGAAATGATGCAAAATTGATTTGAATTGTATACAAATTGATTAATTTGAATAAAAAGACTTTAAACAAGGAAAATGGTTGAAAAGAAATTCATAAAACATTCTTACCTTAACTTTTTTCTATTCAAACGTCAAACTGTTGTCTTGTTTTGCAGATCGACATGTTGACAGGATGTAGTTGAAATAAATATTGTCATATCTTAGCTGCATAGATTTTGCAGAACATACTAGTGTCACATTTGTTTGTACAGATAAATGTTTATGAATTTAAGTTTGACAATTTCTGCTTATAATAATTATAAATCTCATGGACATTTTCTTAAAAATTTTTTGTTCTGACAACTATGGTAAGTCATTGCTGTTTTGTTGTTACATGTGTATTTGACTGATTGCTGGAATTCTACGTGAAAGAAAACTTGGTAAACATGGATCAGGTAAGCAGGTAAGTAATAATAAATAATTCATAAACCCCAGATTATTTCTTCTAATCTTTCCAATTTTAGGAAAGACATATATTGAATTAAAAAGCATTCTGTTCATTAGATTTATTTTTGTAAAATAATATATTTAAAACCACGTTGTAAACCTCCATGGGATAATAAATAGTTTTAGCATGCAACATCAAACATAAAATGATATAATTTAGATTAATCTGACCCTTCTGAGAGAAAAATACAAAATAAAATGTACTTTAGTTTATTAGTTTAAATTTTGTGTTTCATAATTCTTTATGTTACTCAAGATGACATTGAAAAATATTCCTATCATAAAATTCAATGTTGGTTGTTGTTACTATCAAAATTCTTCAGCATTCATGAATAAAAAAATAATCATACAAATAAATATATGGATAACAACACAAAGCACTTTACAAAGGATTGAATCATTTTATTAAATATAGCAACATAAATGATTCCTTTGTTAAGAATGTAAGTTAATGATATAATGTTTAAAAAAGTCAACAAATTCTGTTTCTGCACTGTAACAGTGAAGTCGAACATGTGTATGTCCTCCGTTTCATTCCCGATCCGGGTTTTCAAAATCAGTCAATGACACTTGACCTCGTGACGTAACAGCTCAAGTTTGCTGACACAAACTCGCTGAAAAGCGGGGGTAGTGATGATTTCAATGTAACTGAATAATAAAGAAAATTTTCAAAGGTGAGACAACAAGATGAAGTTAGAGTATAAGGTTCGATCTTTCGATCCGTGTGTCGATTAATAATAGATGTTTCGTTTTTACTGACTTAGAAGGTAGAAAGCGCCCCCGAGCATAATCGTCGGGAACCTGCTACAGTAAAAATAGGCTTGGGATCCTAAACTTCGCGTGCGCAGTTATCGCACATAAAGCGAAGTTTAGGTTATCTGAACTACCTCTGTTGTCGTTGTGATCACTTTTCTTCTCAACATGCAGTTTTCTAGTAGACTGGAGAACAGTATTCTTCTTGTACACTAAATCCTCAGATCTTTTAGGACTCAGTTTCCTCTTTCTTGGTGCTGACATCATACCATAGTCGCTCCAAATGCACTTCTTGGAGGTAGAGGCCAAGTATCCTTCCTTTCTCTTTTCAGCAAGGTCGCCAATGCCAAATATCAGCGCTCCTATATGGTTGCAGCATTCTCCTTCCCTGCAATTTTCAAACAAGCCAAAATTGACATCAATTCCAGGTAGCATTTTTCATATGAAGGAATAAGTGTATCATGAAATTTACTTTTAAGATAATTATGGTATATCGTTAATTTCATTAAAAAATTACAATTTGAATGAATTAAAACTTTCATTATAATTTTTTTTAATATGTTAACTAAACTTGTTAATCAGAGATTGAATACTTAAATATGTAATTAAATAGTAGGTTCATAATAAGTCCTACAATCAATCATCACAAAAAAGGCAGTATTATTTACTGGTTGGGCATTGTAGGTGTTCCTTTCAAATTGGTCAGTAGCTGTTATGTCAAAATGACATGCAAACTTCATCTGCTAACAAAAGAATAACATAAACACCAATCAAAAAGTGAAAAAGTAATACAAAGAATAACCAAATCTGTAACTCAAACTCCGTAAATCCTTGAATAATTGGCCAACAATTATTAATTTCAAACCCCAATTTGACCCAGCGATTATTCAAGGACAAAATTCGGAGCAAAACTATTACTATTCAAAGCAGGCGATTGATTATTCAAGGATTTATGGTAATGATTTGCAATTAAATTGAACAATTGCGCGGTCAATGTGAAGGACCCATTGCAACAGTATTATTGTGACATAAGAGAATTCTTCACATCAGACCATTTATTCATCATAGTAACATACATTTGTATTGAATACGTTTTACAAAAATCTTTATTAGATGCAAATAAATTCCATTCGAAATACATGGAATGCTTAGTGAGGCGATATTCCCTCAGCGAGTGGAAAATTAATGTGAAAATGGCGAATTAATATCACAACAAATGATAAAATTTATAAGTCAGTACAAACAAATTTAATGAATTCAACAATTCAACAATTACATCATTTGTAACAATTATTTGAGTACATACCCAGCTGGACAAGTGCAATAAGCAGAGTGAATGCATCCAGTAACTTTTGAGAGCAGCACCCAAGGCCTGTAATCTGGTGATTTCTTCTGGTCAGCAGAGGGGAATGATGGTAGGACCAAAGCACGGATATACAGATGGCTGCAATTGTCATCAATTGGATGGACCTGTCAATATTGGAGAGTCAGTCATGAAAACCCATTTCTATAATCACAGACATGTCACAATTTTTCATATGAATGTAATCTTATACTTAAAATATGCTCAAAATGTGATCATTACATGAACATAAAGAGATTATTACCCCAGGAAGTGTGTCATATGACTTTTACGAAATGAGTGTGAAGTTTTTTATTACCCGAGCGAGAGCGAGGGTTATACAATAATTCGCACAAGTTTTGTAAAAGTCATATGACACACTTTTGAGTGTAATAATTTCTGTATTACCCATTCTATTCCATTTGAAAATCATAAAAATTACAAGGACACGGCCTGCAACCCTTGCGACGAGGCGCTACAGTGACGTCATGAACAATTGTTTAATGACATCACAGACGACGAAATACCGCAGGAATCCGCGTTCAAACGAACGTTGCTAGGCAAAAATTATATGTGCATATGTGCTCATATTGAAAATATTACCGTTCCTCGGTTATTTTCAATCATATAGGTAATTAAATAAGTAAAATTATCTGTTCATGTGAGATTTTTAGTTAAATTCATTGTCATTACAATTTTACATAAAATAATTAGTATAAATAGAAGTGTCTGAAAATGTTATATTCCTTTTATAAAAAGGATTTTTCTTTTCATTTCAGACAGATATATGAACATATTTTAGTTTACTTTATGTAATAATTTACTGAAATATTTCATTTATATTTATTAGAAGCTAATAGATCTAATTCTCAAAAAATCACTGGACCTGTTGCAAATTAGACTAATAACATCAGTTTTACTTGTGAAAGTTTATAAAGCACTCAATCTTGTCTAGTGACAGTCAATGTGAAAAGCTGGTTATTTACTAGTGTTCAGAATGGGTCAACACAAATTGTCCATTATGATCGATTATTGAGGCCATCAATCAAGCGATTATCTGTAAAAGATTGAATAGAAGTAACCAAACACACAATTCTAACTTTTGATTTGTTATTTAAAATGCATTTCAGAGTAATTTTTCTGGATATCAAAAATTAATATGATATGTAATTGGAAGAAAACATATTTGTCTGGTGATCGATCAATATTTTTTGTAATTGATTATTGATTTCAATCCACAAACGATCGATATTTGGATTATTTGATTGATATTTATGGTGCTAGTATTAACCTCAACTTTGTGAACATGGCCATCATCATAAAATCCCTTAGCCTTCAGCTGACGTTTGGAATTTTTCTTCAACACAATGTAATTGTAGATATCCTTTTCCAAGACATCTGGAATGCTGTTATAATCTGTTGTCCAGTCACTCAAAGCTGTTGGAGGTTCAACCTTCATACCAGAGGAGAGAATGTACCTGATAAAGAGTAGGCATATATGTGTAAAATAGCAAGATATACAAAGTAGTTATGAACTTGATATAATAGTAGCCACTTTTGGATGATAATTAGTGTTATTTAATTCTAGTTTAAATTTAGACTATGCACATATAATAAAACTCAGAAAATTTCTGGAAAGTAAAAAAATATAAATTCTAAATTCTTAAATATTTCAACATGGATTTACATGCATTACAGTAGCCATGGCCCCATAAAATTATATAATTCATTGTAATTTTTTCCCCAATGTACATGTAAGTGATTCATTAGATAAAAGAAAATTATTTAATATGTTGCCGTGTTTAACATATTTTGTCACACAGTAAACATGGATCGAATCTGTAACATATATTCGTGACCAACCTGTCCTTGTCACATTTTTCCCGGACAATTTCATCTAACTGGCAAAGCGTCGAATTATCCGGAATTTTCAAACGGTGAGCTCCTTTGATCCTTCTGATTAGTTCCTCCTTCCTTCCCGATACATTCTGTCGCCGGTTCGAAAGAAATTTCTTCAGCTGGATGACGGTATACACACTGAGATCTTCATTCTTCGCTATAGATGCTAAAATGCTTTCGTCTGCGTTGTCAGCCATGTCGAGACTAGGGCTCGGAAGCGATGTTAGAGTTACCTTTCCCTGACTAGCAAAGGGGCGTAACCTAGTTTCCGGAAAGAGCAATAGATGTCTGATCAGTCAGAAAATATGAATTTCAACAGGTTCACTCCTTCATCAACATTGTATGGTTTTAAGTCGGAATCGATTAAATGTCATCTTATCTCAAGCTTCTTTTATCCTCTCATAAGAGACGGGCCTAGAATTTGATTCATGAAATCTTCATATATATAATCATGAAGGTAAAAGGGCAAATACATTTGTTAACTTTTTCTAGCTTAAAAACCAATTCGTGCATAAGCGGCTAAAGTATGGGTAAGATCTTTCCTGGTACCTTAAAAGGGCAGTAGCACGTTTTTTGAAAAATTAATTTCTTAAATTGTTCACTGGTAATAGTATGTCAATGATAAATGTATTATTTTGATAGTGTCAAAAATCTAATTACACAAACCAATAATCCATAGTCAGAGAAGAAAAAAGTATAAAGATTCACATAAAAGTTTGAAAAAAGCTTCTTATCAACAATTTTCAGCCACGATTGATTCTCTCTAGAAACATTCATTAAAAAAAATTCTTTCTTTCAGTCACATACATGTAGCTGTCTAAAAACATATCACAGTTATATATATGTCACATCTACATCGAAAAACAAAACACCAAAGTAATGATGACCGATAAATTAGTGTAAGCGTTATGCCCCAGAAGGTAACATTGTCCACCAAAAGAACAAAGTCAAAATTGTTGCCATGAACACAAAAATAAATAAATATTGAATATTTTATCAAATACAATATGTCTTCTAACCCTTTGGGAGTAGGACGAGGGTTGAATAGTATTATAACCTATAATCAAAATTGTGGTAATAGAACACTAAAACGAGGTTGATGTAGGCTAAATCAAGTTAGGTTCATTTCAATGCAAACAGATTGAATTATCTACAGCTGCGTATCTAAAGTTTGTTCACTTGCCTTCGTATACTAGTTCAAAAATCATGTAACTTGTAACGTCTTCGAGACATCATATCATTGTGAAAACGAAACCGATAATGATGACATTTCACTGCATACGTTAAGATTCAGTTTTTGTTGACATATTCGTATGTCATACCTAGCAGATAGCTGTAACAAATTTGGCAGGTCATTGAAGTAACCAGGGGTCAAAATTTCGAAAACACTGATTTCTATTTTGCTCTACAGAATCCTTCATAAGTGATCAACAGCTTTAGATCTTATTCATATGTGTTTCATTGCGTCAAGGCAACATAACTGTGCTGAGTTTTTTCCTACAAAATTTACATGGATGTTTTTAATCGAAATTTAAGAAAATCCGAATTTCACAAATATGACCCCATCTGTCTATTTAACAATGCCAAATATCGACATTCAGCACCAGTGACAAGACGATCCCGAAATATGGTTTGGGAATGGCTATTTAATGGGCTTTTGATGATCTTCTGTAAGTGGTCCTGGAGTTATTTTATGAACGTCAAAACGAAACCCTAATTACATGATATTTGCACTAAGACCACGTACAAGCAGGTGAGCAAACTTTTGATATGCAGTTGTAGACACAAACACCATATACTGCATCTTCCTTTTCTAAAAATCAGAATGCAATTACTTTACTTCATTCAATTCAATAAACAAGGTACTTCATTTTGAACCACCATCTTCAAATTTATTGAAATGTTTTCCTTTACTACTGCAGATCCACCTCCACATAGTTTTGTAGCATTAGAGAGTCATGTTGATGTAGAAACGTTATCTCAAATAGCATTATTTGTCATTTCGCATATTGTCTCACTGTTAGTTGAAACAATAAAAAGTTAACTGATTGATGACGCATGGTTGCCATGATAACATGTCTTACATTTCTCATATGACGTTAAAGTAACCATGGTGATTCACAAATGTTACTTTTGAAATCAATATGCAGGAAACGGGGACATTATAGAGAGAGGAATGTAAAAAAACAAAATGATAAAAATTCAAAGAAAAATGTAACCGCGTTGGAATTATCAAATGTGCTAATTACCTTATTACAGTATAGTTGCATTTTAAGTAAAATCCGAATGTAATGGTTTTAGTAGTACTTGTCATGGTTAAGTAAATCCTCAATAATGTTATTTGATAATCAAAGTAATGTTGTCGTGAAGTTTTCTCAAGCGAGAAAACAATACTTTATTCATACGTTGACCCCTCATAATACAGCTGCATGTTTGATACTTTCCATGCACATAAATATACCTACCGGAAGTGGGGTAAAATCTGTCTTTCACTGATGTTGTCAAGGCAACTAAAGATCAGTCAACAGAGAATTTACCTGGAGATTAACAGTTTTTATGCTGACCTACTTCTTAAAGAGGTCATTGGTTAGAAAAACAAAACAATAAATCTTTCGTCAACCTGAAGGCAAGTTTTAACTTTCAGTTTTAAATATTTTGGCCAACGTGTAATGTGCTTTTGAAGAAAATAATGTTTATTTGTTTTTATAGTTATCTCCGTTTTAAAGATACCAATCTTGATAAAAGCTTGTCACAACATATATTATTCATATGTAAAACGAAACAAGAGTGGTTTTGCTGATATTTGGACTAGGATAAACGCTGTAAAATAATGCAGCTATAATACTTCCTATAATACTATATAACCATTTTTTGTTTTAGATGCCCTTGAGAACGTTTCACAGATAGGTCATCGCCCACAGAGGTTTTGTTGATCCGGTACTTAAACTTTAAGCTAATAGCTATAAACTCAACAGATTAAATTGCTTTACGTTTGTACTTGTGTTTAGGCTCTATGATGAGCATTATAGGGAGAGTAAAACTAAAGAATAAAAGAAAATCCTCCCAAACGTCCCAATGATCTACACGGTGACATTATAAGTTATACCATTCAGAGGCGGGGTGCATGGGGAGATATCCGCCTCTCGTTTGGTATAACGAATTTATCTTACCGAATGATTAAACAAAACGCATATAATATGAAGATAAAGAGTAAGAAAAACTGTAACTGCTTAAGCCATTTTACTATAGTTTGTACAACACTTATCGGTTGGTCAAAAGTAACCAGCTTGATCATGTGTTCGAGGTAACATACATTGTACATTTTTCAAGACGCTCAATCTGCACTCTTTTTTCAAGTTTTTTATGTGCGGGGGTATAAATGATTTATCACCCTGCTGAAGAGGGTGATATCAGTTTTTATCCAGGGTCACGTGGACCAATCAGAGATCGAGATTCTAACATGAGGTAGGATAATGTGGGTTGTTTTCCATTACCTGCCATCTCATCAATGATCGGTTGTATCTGTTGAATGACTATTATTATTGTCATAGTCTAACCACAAACAGCTCTATCGTTATTGTTATTCTTGTTTCTAAATATATAAAGATGCTCCAGTATTAACAGCAGTTACAAATGTTTAATTATCATACTTAAACCATTTCCAACCAGGTTTTGGAAATTATTAATTTCACTAAATTACTAATTAGTGCGCTGTTTACTAACAACCCATTGGAACTCATTACATGCTACTTCTCTCACAGAATACCGTTAGAAAATACCATAAACTGGTATCCCCAATTTCCTACGCAAAGTCTAAAACGCCAGTTCCGAACTGTCAGTTTTATGTCTTGCTGCCGACCCTTGAGTTTTCTGTGCTGATATCAGCGTTCTTAAAGGTGATTGATTTGTTATGCCTTGACCGTCCCGGGTCTGTGTTCTGCAAAACATGCCAATATTCTTACCTAAAGGGGCAGTAGCAGGTTTTAGGGGGGATAGAAGGTGATGTCAGGAAAAGAAAATTAATTGATTCCAATCGAAAGACAATGTATTAAAACAAAATGAAGCAGTAATACACGAATATCTGATTTAAAGTTCAGCTTTGTGATTCCCTTTTCTTATACAAAATGAATTAAAGGGGTTCACACAAAAATGGTCGCCAATGGACTTTATGTGAATCTTAATAATTTGTTCTCTGACTGTGGATGATTTATTTCGCTTTCGCTTTCGCTCGTTTAGTCAAAAAGTCATTAACTCGTTTAATAAAAAAGTATTAACTGGAAGGGCGTTTAGTATTCTCTATAGGTGTAACGAGACTGAACCTTTGAGGAGTATTATACAATTGTGAACAAAATTTGGTAGAATGTTTAACTGCTATCCCAAATCCTCCAACTGAAGAGAGTTCATGGACATATTTTCATTGGCAATTGGAATTGACCCTGGTCCGGAGATGGAGCTAATTAGATACACCAAGGGGTAACATATACTTCCTGGGGGTAAACCGATCATGTAAACGTTAAACTAGGTATACCTCTTGGGAAAATTAATCAAAAATAGCTTATTGCATTTTATTAGCTGGGAAAAGGGTTTATTAAAGTAATTAGTTCATATGAATTGTGAATTGTAGTTCTGTTTTTTGTTTCATCTCATTATTGGTATTCATCATTGTTCAAGATAACGCAAACAGATCACAGGGTACATATAATCTGTAATCATAACTATTTTTCTGATACTGACTCTGTTGTTGCTGGGATCAGTATATCATAAATTATTAAAGTTTACCTTGTTTATTTTCTTTCTTTCTTTCTTTCGTTGTCTGAATTATTTACCCTAATAAACCAGTATGGAGGGAAAATTCTGCCGTTTGGTTTAAAAATTTCTTTATATAAACGCATCACCTTTTCTATTATTTGCCCCAGGGGTATAATACGCCCTTGGGTAAATGTGCGGCATGTAAACCTAGCTTTACATTGACTTGGAACCTTAAAGAGGCAGTAGCTCGTTTTTTGATAATTTTATATTTTAAAATTTTCACTGATAATTGTAAGTTAATGCTAAATGTATTATTTTGATAGTGTCAAAAATATCATAACACAAACCAATCACCCATGGTAAGAGGAGAAAGTATGAAGATTCACCTAAAATCCATGGGCGGCCATTTTGTGTGAACACCTTTAATTCATTTTGTGTAAGAAAAAAGAATCGCATGGCTAAACTTTACATCATGTATTTGAATTATTACTGCTCCATTTAGTTTAAATACGTTGTCTTTCAATTGGGACCATTAATTTTAATTTTCCTGACATCAGCTTATATTCCCCCAAAAAACGTGCTACTGCCCCTTTAAACGTTGTTTATTGACATTAATTTCTCAAGATGTTTGATCACACCAATTTCAACCCTAAAGACTGATGGATTATGTCTTATCATGTCAGGTTTTGATGGAGTAGTTTTACAACAACTCTCATTTGAGAAGTAATATGTCTCAGTTGTAACAGAAGGACTTGACTGTTTTGAAGATTCCTCACCAACATACTACAATCGATCGTTGTTTTGAATAACTTTAATAAAGTCGAGGCAAATGAAGGATGTATTCTAAATATTCCCCCCTGACGAGGTTAAACATTTCGGTAGAAAATATTTATTAAATGTGGGTTTTTTTTCAGTATATCTTGTACATTTATCCATCTTTGGACATTTTAAAGCGCAATGATAATCTGCTTGATTAATAGAATACGATTTTCATATGAAAACAGATTCTTGTTGCATATACTAGGTTTCAACAAGATTAATATTTGAATGAACAGATATAACATGTTTTTATAAAGGCATGTGGAAAAGATTGTTGAATCGTTTAGCATGGCGACACACGAATTATTTCCGTTATAACATTTCGTATCCTTTTTCCCAAAATTAACAGTTACCCTTTGCTCTTAACAAGATTATTTAAGTTAAGTTTGTAAAGTTTCGATTTCTTGTCTCCGAATCTGTGAAAATCAGAGTCTTTAGGAGACAAATCGTTGCTCAAGGGAAATCCAGTAATGTGTGTTCATTGAATAAACGAAATATAAATATTGTTGCCATGGCGACCACAGAGGGATGTCAGATTTAATAAACTTTATGTGATGTAAAAGAACATGCTTCAAGGTTGGAATGGCGATGTAGAACAAACAAGATTTCTTTCATAAACAAGTTCATTATTCTTGCTGTCAAAGTTAATTCAGTGATGCATGTACATTATGAAGAGTTTACAATGTATATTCACTGAAGGTTGTTTGAATTACATCTATAGAAGATTTCTGATAGTATGGTATAAGGAGATGTATTTTTGGTTAATGTACTCTCATCTCTTAATTATGAAATATTGATGCAATGAGCGTCTAATTTACAAAAAAGCACATTTTAAGTTTAACTCATAAACAGGAAGTAATTCTTCAGAGCAGGAGATCGGAAAACATAATTGTACACATGGCATATGGAGATGTATTTTTGGTTTGTGTACTCTCATCTCTTAGTTATGAAAAACTGATGCAACTGTGTAATATACGAAAAAGCCCAATTTCAATCTACATCATAAACAGGAAGTAATTCTTCAGAGGAGGAGATAGGAAAACATAATTGTACTGGCACATCGCTCAAAGTTGTTAAAAGCGCACTTAGTTACATATGGAATTGATCGTTTTAGAACATTGAAATTGACGTACCTGTGAAGGTGTTATTTTACCAAGGCTTATATTGTGCAGAAAACATCCACTATAGGTCTATCCAAACAAAGCATAATGGTGCCAATAGAGTTCATGATACCCAGGTAGATATGCAGGTGCGTCTATTCCTCTTGTACATTAACAGGTGCTGAATAAACTGAAGGCATAAACAAACTAACACTCTTGAAATGTATGGTGTCAATAATGTAATGTTTTAACAAGAAGTACCATGTGACCTCGGATTAAAGCAACGTGTGAGTTCTTGATGTGAATTGTAGATACAATAAATACACAATATAAATAAATATACACAATAAAACAACATCGAAAGGATTTATTATTAGTTTATTTCATGGATGATATCATTCCCTCAAATATATTATAAATGTTCTTGAATTAATTCCTTGAACATATTCCCATGTGTTCATTGAACAGAAAACTGACGATGATGAAACCTTTGGTCACTGACATGATTACAAAAAGGATTTCAAATTTTCATAATGGATAGAACGTGTCATGTAACTAAGGGTATTCTATCTTTTCCTTAATCGACTATTATTTGAAGATTAAGTAACAAAGATAATGCCATATCACAAACAGGATCAGTAAATGGTTGTTCAGAACTTGCTCATTTGACATATAGAGGCATTTAAATTGGACTGTTAGAGAAAAACAATTATGAGTAAATTCTGTAGTGAACAGAGCAAATTGTTAATACAGGCCTTTATTCATCACATACAAAACAACAATAGACTGTGATTAATCTCGCTGATTCCTCCGCCATTGATTCCAACAAACATCATTTTTTTCTCCAATAATGCACACACTTGTTACAAAGGTTTCTGGAAAGAGTTGATTTTAGTTTCCTCTGAGGAGAGAATGAAATTAACCATACATGTTTGAAATGTAGTATTCAACAATATACATGCACACATACATATATACATTGTGGAAAAAGATTGGCCAAAAATCTCACAATGCTTATTTAAAAGCCTCTCCCTTGAGCATTATATAAATACATTTTTGATACAAAAAAACCCCAAATATAGGTAGTTACTAATTTACGTAAATTTCCGAAGTATCGTCTTTAAGGCAAGGCATGAGTAAAGAAGCACACATCAGTTTCCTTACCACAGATATAATTTCAAACCCATGAAATTTACATTTAAATGCAACCCCAGTAACATGATTAGCAAATTAAATGACATAAGGGAACATGCATTTAAAGTTCGTTTCAACATACATGCCTGTCTTTTTTTGATTATCTACAGAAATGAATGAAAATAGATATTCCTTCAGATTTCTTATTCAGGTTAATTTAGGAGCCAAGCAGGACCAATAAGATGAAGTGGAGGAGAAATAACGACTGCGAACAACCAAGAAACTTTTGGTACCAATTTGCAAATTGAGCACATCCTGACAAGTAGGTCAAACCATTGAATATCACACAGGTTCCTGTCCCCGTTCAAGATAGTTAGTGTATAAACCAGCTACATACAGGGTTGTATCAAGTATCTCCTTACGCCGAATGATAGAATAACAGTTATCAAACAAGTATAGAAATAATTTGATTAATCACAAAATGTACTGTACACAAAATTTCAAAAGATAATTCTGTTGCTAGTCAAAAATGCCTTGTCATGGAGTAGAAAGGCTTTCTTAAATCTTAGTTCTTATGCATGTTTTCACTAAGGAGTATATGAATATATATATATGTATGTATGACATTTTACATTTTAACAAATGTAATTTTAGTCAGATTGCTTATGTCTTGGTCATAATTCTTGAAGATTGAAATTAGGAGCATATAATAAGCACAGAAGTTCTTTTATCTCATTTTCCTTGTTCATGTTTAAAAATGTATTTGAGTAGATTTCACAAAATAGATGTCACTAACACGATAAACACAAATAAATTCAAGTAAGAAAAACTAATTAACTAATTAATTAAAATCTTGAATTGATGTGTAAAAATAATTGTTTCATAAACTATGATTTGGTTTAAGCCGATTAAAATGGAATATGTTATTACATTTAACAACTTTATATCGTACAATTAGACATGAAGTAAGGCTTTGGAATTAACCATGCGTTGGATAACTTTCTGATGTTGTTTTAAGATCATTGTAAATCTTTAGAATGTTTTCTCAGGCTTAGAAAATGATAGAGATAACAAAACGTTCCAAAAGGAACACAATAACATTTTAATCATTCACTAATTGATCGCCTACTATTAATAAAATGTCGACTGTACATCGATCGTCGATCAAAATATGTTCCTAAATTTCTGCTGTACGTAATGATATGATATCTTTGGATTTCCTTACTCAGGAAAACAATCATATTTTTTGATGTTACAAAAACAACACCCACGATCCTTCATGTCAAACGTACCCCCGGAGTCTTACTATATCCTATCTTGTTCAAAGGCCACTGGCGGCCATTTATGTGTGGACACATTTGAAACATTTGCGGTAAGAATATGTTTTCGTGAAGCTTAACCCAACATGTTACCTTCGTTTAAGAACTGTATTCTTTGATTAAAACATTAACTTGCAATTGGTAACATACATTTATGTGAGATTATCTTATTTTTCTAAAATATGCGCTACTTGCCCTTGAAAGATCAAAGGCTATTATAGTGATGTATCATGATTCTTTGATAATAATTTTCGTTCCTAACTAACGTTATTTGCTCACACTAATTTAACCTGGAACACTGAAGGATGGCTTCCTATCATGTCAATATTTGATTGAGTAGTTTTGCAAAATCTTCATTCTCGAGAAATGATATATTCCAACAGTCAATAGGGGAACAGTAGGAACTCGTATATTCTGCTTTTGTGTTGAATACCGTTAAGAATAATCATAACTATTGTATAAATGTATAAAACAATGTCCAGACTTGTAAGCCTCGATGAGATAAAACATTGATCCAGAAAAGATATAACGTTGTTTCAGAAAAGATAAAACATTGTTCCAGAAAAGATAAAACATTGTTCCAGAAAAAGAAAAGATAAAACATTGTTCCAGAAAAGTTCCAGAAATGATAAACATTGTTCCAGAAAAGTTCCAGAAAAGATAAAACATTGTTCCAGAAAAGATAAAACATTGTTCATGAAAAGATAAAACAATGTTCCAGTAAGATAAATCATTGTTTCATAAAAGATTGTTTCAGGACATTTCCCCTGGTATGTTGTTGATTCAGTTGTACATTAGTACATAAGTTTTTATTATAAAACATTGTTCAATCCCTTAAAATTGATAAGCTGCACATCTTTCTTTATCTAGATATTTGAAAAAGAAAATCATACTTATTCCGGTCCTTAATAATGTTTTTAAGTACACTGTTTTTGTAAAAAAAATTGATATAGAAATAGAAACATATGTTTAACTTACTCAATGATCTGATACAAATCATCTTTTTGTACTTTTGGCGTTTACAGGTGACCTTTGCTACTAACGTGATTATTTAGGAGGTTTTAAACATGTTTCGATTTCTTGACTCCGAATCTGTCATGATCAGCGACTTTAGAATGAAAACTTTTGCTAAAGGGAATCAGCTTACATTTGATCATTAAATAAACTTAATATGAATATTGTTGCCATGGCGACCAGTGAGTGATGTCAGTTTGAATTTATCTTACTTCATTTAAAGACCATGTTTCAAGGTCGGCCTTACGAGATCTTGATTGTAAACAATACACATGGTTTATTCTTCACATTTTATAAGCCAATTTGAAGGTAAATGTATCTACTGAGTAATTTACAATAGAAGGACAATTTCACAAGACATTTTCAACTGTATAGAAAACAGCAGATGATAATAGTGATGAAATTAAGGACAAACAGGACTGAAAGGGGCAGTAGAACGTGTGTTGATAATTTTACATTTTTAATTTTTCACTGATAATTGCAAGATAATGCTAAATGTATTATTTTGATAGCGTCAAAAATCTCATTACACAAGCTAAACATTCATAGTCAGAGGACAAAGTATGAAGATTTACATAAAATCCATTGGCGGCCATTTTGTGTGAACACCTTTAATTCAGTTTGTGTAAGAAAACGGTATTGCATGGCTAAACTTTACATTATATATTTGAACTATTACTGCTCAATTTAGTTTAAATACAGTGTCTTTCAATTGGAACCACTTATTTTCATTTACCTGACATCACCTTATAGTCCCTCTAAAAACGTGCTTCTGCCCCTATAAGTTAAATCTTGAATAGTGCCACCTTACCAAAAAATCTATCTTGTTCTGTTAACTAGCTTAAACAATCAGACGAGTGGGGATTAATTCAAAACAAATTAAAATCTTTTGAAAAGAAAATTTTCTTAAATCTAATAAACTAAATGTTTAAACATCAAAAAGGAAAATGAGATAAACGAACCTCTGTACCTAAAATGTGCTCCTAAACATAATTTCAATCTTCAAGAATTATGACCAAGACATAAGCAATCTGACTAAAATGACATTTGTAAAAATGTAAAATGTCATACATATATATATATATATATTCATATACTCCTTAGTGAAAATATGCATAAGAACTAAGATTTAAGAAAGCTTTTCTACCACGACAAGGCATTTTTGACTAGCACCAAAATTAATGTTTGAAAGTGTTGTCTCGTCATCAATCAAAATAATTCTTTACTTGTTTGATTACTATTATTTTATCATTCCACAAATATGTAAGGAGATACCTGATACAACCCTGTCTGCATGTAGCTAGTTAAAACCCTTACTATCTTGAATAGGGACAGGAATCTGTGTGATACTCAATTGATTGACCTACTTGTCAGGATGTACTCAATTTGCAAATTGGTACCAAAAGTTCCTTTGTTGTTCGCAGTCGTTATTTCTCCTCCACTTCATCTTATTGGTCCTGCTTGGCTCCTAAATTAACCTTGGTAACTACCTGAATAAGAAATCTGAAGGAATATCTGTTTTCATTCATTTCTGTAGCAAATGAAAAACACACAGACATGTATGTTGAAACGAACTTTGAACCCATTTCCCCCTATATCATTTAATTTGCTAATTTTACTTGGGCTGCATTTAAATTTAAATTTCATGTTTGAAACTTTATCCGTGGTAAGGAAACTGATGTATATAGAGGATATAACCCGAGGTAGGGTGTCGTATGACTTTTATGAAACGAGTGTGAATGTTTGTATTACCCGAATTTCTTTATTACCGATTATTTTCCATTTTAGCATCTTAGAAATATCCAAGAAACAGGCCGCTTCCCTTGCGATAGTCAGCTACAGTGACGTCGTGAACAATGGTGTTATGACGTTACAGGCGAAAAAATACGGGAACTCACGCTACAGCAATCGTTGCTAGGCAAAAGTGACATGTGCACTAGTGCTCATTTTGAAAACATGTCACCACTTATTTCCAACCATATGGGTAATAAGCTTCTTTACACATGCCTTGCCTTTAAGATGATACTTCGGTAATTTACGATAATTAGTAATACCTATATTTTGCATTTGTATTTATCAAACATGTATTTATATAATGTTCAAGGGAGAAGGTTTTACATAAGCATGTGAAATTTTTGGCCAATCTTTTTTCACAATGTACATGTATATATGTATGTGTGCATGTATATTGTTGAAGAGTATGTTTCAAACATGTATGGTTAATTTCATTCTCTCCTCAGAGGAAACTTAAGTCAACTCTTCCCAGAAACCTCTGTAACAAGTGGTCACATTACTGCAAACAATGAGAAAACTAAATTTGTTTCAATTTATGGCGGAGGAATCAGCGAGATTAATCACAGTCTATTTTTGTGTGTGTTATGAATAAAGGCCTTTGATGACCATTTGCTCATGTCTACCAAATTCAGTACATGATTTGATTATAATTGTTTTTCTCTAACAATCCAATTTAAATGCCTCTACATGTCATATGAGGAAGTTCTGAACAACGATTTACTGATCTTGTTTGTGATACCGCATTTTGTTTGTTTCTTAATCTTCAAATAATAGTCGAATACGGATAAGATAGAATACCCTTAGTTTACATGACACGTTCTATCTATTATGAACATTTGAAATCCTTTTTGTAACCATGTCAATGACCGAAGGTTTCATCATCGCCAGTTTTCTGTTCAATGAACATGCGGGAATATGTGAAAGGAATTAATTCAAGCCTTGGACATTTATAACATTTTTTAGGAAATGATATCATCCATTAAACTAATAATAAATCATTTCAATGTTGTTTATAGTGTTTATCTACAATTCACATCAAGAACTCACACGTTGCATTATACCGAGGTCGCAAGGAACTACTTGTTAAAAAATTACATAATTGACACCATATTTTTGAAGAGTGTTAGTTTGTTTATGCCTACAATGTATTCAGTACTTGTTAATGTACAAGAGGAATGGACACACCTGTATATCTACCTGGGCATCATGAAGTCTATTGGCACCATTATGCTTTGTTTGGATAGATCTAAAGTAGATGTTTTCTGCACAATATATGCACAGGTAAAATAACACCATTACAGGTAAGTTAATTTCAATGTTCATAAACGATCAATTCCATATGTAAGTAAGTGCGCCTTTTATAACTTTGAGTGATGTGCCATGTGTACAGTTATGTTTTCCTATCTCCTCTGAGGATAACTTGTTTATGGACTTGTTTGTAAATTAGACGATCATTGCATCTTTGTCTTTCATAACTAAGAGATGAAAGTACATTAACCAAAAATATATCTCCTTATACCATACTATCAGAAATCTTCTATAGTTCAAGCAACCTTCAGTGAATATCCTTAAATTGTAAACTCTTCATGGTGTACATGCATCACTGAATTGACATGGACAGCAAGGGTAATGAACTTGTTTATGAAAGAAATCTTGTTTGTTCTACATCGCTATTCCAACCTTAGAGCACGTTCTTTTACATCACATAAAGTTTATTAAATCTGACATCCCTCTGTGGTCGCCATGGCAACAATATTTATATTTCGTTTATTCAACAAACACACATTACTGGATTTTCCTGGAGCAACGATTTATCTCCTAAAGACTCTGATTTTCACAGATTCGGAGACAAGAAATCGAAACTTTACAAACTTAACTAAAATATTCTTGTTAGGAGCAAAGGGTAACTCTTAATTTTGGGAAAAAGGATACGAAATATTATAACGGAAATGATTCGTGTGTCGCCATGCTAAACGATTCAACAAACTTTTCCACATGCTTTTTTACAAACAGTTTATGTTTGTTATATCAAATGTTATTGCTGTTGAAACCTAGTATATGCACACAAGAATCTGTCATCATATGAAAATTGTATTCTATTTATCAAGTAGATTATCATTGCACTTAAACTTTTCTTTCTATGTTTGATATATGGTGCAACCTTTGTAATCATAAGATAGAAATCAACAACTTTGGCCTCAAAAGGTCAGTTCAAACATTGTTAACTTTATTTTCAAAATAATCACATTTATGACCACTGTCTGCAATAGCAACAGTCACTTGGGAGTCTTTTGCTGGAGTTGAACCAAAACCCCCCACGATGTTGAATATATTTCTAATACATTTGTAAGAATTAGTATAAACAAAGAAAATAGAACAGGTTATAAAAACATGTTCTTTTAAAATATGATTGTGACGTTAATTTATAAAATTAATATACTTAGTTTTTTTCATTTAATGCAGATTTGAAATAATTGACGTCCGTAAGAGATTTGATATGTTCGCGTAAAGGGAACGGAGTCTGGTTAAATCGAGTTTTAAATAGAACTGCACGGGAACAAGTGCTTTCGTAGGAGAATCCGTTTCGTAGAAGTGGTGATTTTGTAGAAGGATCCGTTTCGTAGAAGAATCCGTTTCGTAGAAGTTGATTTCGTAGGAGTGATATTTATTGTAAAGAACTGCACGGCATCGGATATTTTGCAAACAAGATGCATTTCTGAATGAGTATGAAAGAATACCGATTGTTGTATCGCCATGTGTATATCTTGACATTTCATTTAATAGTATTAAAACCAGCTTATAAACCAACCAACAGAGCACAACATCAATGTTCAATGTTTTTTGTGTAAAACGTTAACCATAACATTATCAGGATCACTTGATACATAATGAAAACCATACTTTATATTACAATTTAATAATCAAATACAAGCAATTAAAACAACAACAAAATCAATCCGCCGTTAAAGAAAGTTCCGTCTTAAGCAAACTCAACTTAATATGTAAAACGATAAAATCCTCTTCATTTTTTTTTCAGCTCAAGTACAACAAAGCAAAGTATTCAACAAGAATTGCCACCCGGTAGTTCCACTCGACTTAGGATTCTATAAAAAATATCCGATTATACGGTTTACTGCATAAATCTATTCATGCTCATTTTACACAGAAATGTGCTACTAATGTATGAAAAACATCATGAATAGACAGAAAGAAATGCCCATTGCAAATGCTTTGCAAGGTAATTTGTCAAAAACGATACCGGAGGGACCATTAAGGAATTGGGGGAAAGTTGAAGAGCTAAACTTTACTACACCATGTAAAATGGTTGAAATTTACGATTCCCTAGGTGACCTAGAAACTATTTGTACCAATTTGCAATTTGAATACAGGCTCACAAGTGGGTCAAATGTTTGAATGCTTTGGATGGTTAGTTCTTGTATCAGAGGAAGTAAGACCGAATTTTTGTAACGTCGCTAAAACTGCACTTTATAACATTGCAATGAATGTATACCAGAAGAAGGCTTAACAAGACAAAAATTGCATACTGAAGGTTTTAATTGCTTTGACTCACATGGTGTTGCTGTTCACTGACTCTACATGCATAAACGTGTAGGAATTTCGAAAGATTATATCATATAAATGATATACCTTTGAACGACTGCAATCGAATTGGAAACAATTGGTTTGGTAAATATCACTAATCATAGTGGAAGACATAATACGATCTAGTTATGTACATTTTGTAATAGTTACACTAACTCTTGATCGCCAATTTCGAGCATGTACTAGGTTACGTGCAGTAAGAATATGTCAAGTTCCAATGAACTGTGCTTTTGATCCATACGACCTTGAAGCGATGCTTCAGGGAGTGGGTTGCAGACAATAACAGTCATATTTGGAGCTCATTATAGTTCCTCAAGGATGTTTGTAATGATCTGTATCAAATAATATCCTGCATATCAAGGACTATATCCCTTTTCAAATGCACAGGTTTACTCCTATAAGTATATTTACTCCTAGGAGTAAACGTGCCATGTAAACACTCCAAAACTAAATTTCTTACAGGAGTATATTTCTCCTAGGAGTTAAATACTCCACCCCAAAAGGTAAAGTAAAAATCTTTTTACTCTTACTCCTGTAGGCAACCGTGTCATGTTCTATTGTATTAGCACAGTTGAATGATTTGGTTGAGGTAATTGACTTGCATTAATAGAGTTTCTAGACTATACTGTTGTTTTTTCATCAGTAATAACTTCCATTCAAGATTATTCTTTATAACTTGTTGTGAGCATGTTTCCTAACGAAGGAAAGTTGGTGATTTTGTGTTGGGTGTCATTCTTTCAAAACTGAAAACTTGCTTTTCCCCTTTTACACTAGTAGTTGATTGACCATCCAAAATCTATGGTAAAATATTGGTTATTAACTCTCTGTCACAAGATATGCATTTCACTCGTTGAGTTTTCTTAAAAATATATTTTCACTGTAAGCAACTCATGATATACTTAAGGATCATTAAATTCAAAAGGAACGTTAAGTAAATATACTTTTACTTCTAGGGGTAAAAATACTCCTATATACTTATAGTCTAATCAGTGAGAATTTTATTCAACCTACAAGTAAATCATTCGCCTTCCATATCTGTTCTGAACCCAAAAATGTAATGTTAGCATATGGACAGGTGTATCTCTCAAAGAAAATCTTTCATATAACCTTTGACCTTTGAGGCAACGGTTATGGTTCTTGATCTATTTTCTCTCTTTCTCTCTTTCTCTCTCTCTCTCTCTCTCTCTCTCTCTCTCTCATCAATCAAAAGTTCATTCGACCCTAATCATGAATCACTGTCCCTGATACGAAGGGGTCCTAATGACGTAAAACAATTGCATCTTCAATGATGTCGTTGGACTTCTGATTATTTGACATTAAAGTTTCATGATGCAGATGTTGATCAAAGTCCATTAAAGACAAATGCATGACACATGGGTAATAAGTTGAGGCTTGAGCAAGCATAATCAGTTTTACAATTCTTGCTAATACTACAATTCTATATTATCATTTGATGGTGAGTCTAAATATAAACCTATAGTCTGATCTGATGCAGGAAGCATAATGGCACAGTAACTGCTGTATGTTTCAAGTCTGTGATACAGTATGATCGAGCACCCTCACCCTGTGAACTATTGTGTACAGATTGCGCCACCAGCAATTTGGAACCAATCAATCTTGTTCTGAACCTTGATCAGCTAAACTGCCAGCACAGCAGAAAAAACGACCAACTGGAGATCCTCCGAAGAATCGATCCACGTCATGTTAGCTTTACGTGGAGGATGAGATGGAGAATGTTTGTACAGGAAACAGGAAAAGGAAGAGTTCAGAACTAGGCTGATTCTTAGGGAATTTGATTTGTATGGACTTGTTTAAGCACTAGGATTCATTACCAGGATACTTGTGATGTATTGATGTCTGATGTTAAACCTATTAAGACGATGACCAAACATTTTGGATAACACCTCGTTTTCTGTGATACCATTGGAAGAACTTGTTTCCATGGTTGGCGTCATAAGCAATCAGGAACAAACCAACATTGTGAATAACCTAGAATAATAAATCCCTCAGAGAAGCTAAACCAAACTGGAACTATTTTGAAGAATCAATCGAGCGCATGTAAGCTTTCCGTGAACTATGATTGAAAAAGGTTTGTACAGGAATAATACAAAAATGGGCTTTGGCTCTGACAGAATTCGATTTTCTGTTTTCTGCTTAGTAAAAGGAGACTGTTAAGTGAAATTATTCAAAAGTATTGACTTCGTTTTTTAAAAGAAAATAAATGGCATAACTCACATATTATTTATGTCGATCATTGGAATCATGTTTATCCACATACATTCAACTTTATATTTAAAGAAAAGTGTTGTTCGTAATAAATGTGTTTCTATAAACATCTGACTATTAGAGAAATACTAAGTGATAATCAAGCCCTAACCTCCCCAGTTAATGATTTTTCCTTGATTACTGCCCCTATCTGAAATGTTGACAATGGTTAAATATACAGCCACATACTAACGAATGAATTTTCTGTGTTTTGTATCAGCATCATAAATTAAGTTTCCTGGTTCCACTGGCATGACCTTTAAACAATCAGGTCTGCTTCTAAATCACAAATTTAATGATTAACAAGATACATGTATGATGAAAATAAAAACAACACATTCAGTATTCTTTGATTTTATGTCTTTTTACAAAATTGAAAAATTATCATAATGCGAAACTGTTCAAAGGAAAATTAACAAGCTTTGAGTCAATTCAAAAACAAAGATCAATCTATCAAATGCATCCTTTCTCAAACTATTCCATTAGTCAAACAGGAACCTACAAATCGGACTCTGTGTTCCCGGAATCGTAGTTTGTTTTCTGTTTTACTGTACAAACATTCTCAATCTCTTCGTTCATATGGAGCCGACCCTTTGGTTGATCGATTCTACAAAGCTGTTCCATTTCGGTTTTGCTGGGCAAGGAGTTTTACCGATCAAGATTGAAGACATTACAATCTGATTCTGAGAATCGATGAAGTTTTTTTTTGATTTTTTTCACAACTTCATTTGGTTATAGCTATGTTATCCAATATATTTTAAGTCACTTGTAATTGATACGGCTTTAACAATTTGTTTTAAAGGACCTCACATTGAAGATGTATTAACTTCGGAGAAAGATATTTAGGCTGTTTTGTCTTACGAATACACTTTTGTTTTATATAAGCTTTCTTCAAAAGTAGTATTACTATGGCCCAATTGTAAATAATACGTTAAAACGTGATAATGTGATATATATTTAATTATTTCCCATATTTCTCATATGACGTACAGTAACCACGGTGTTTATTTAACGAATTGATATATTTCTATTATTAATCAGCGTGCACCAAATGGGCACACCAAAGTGGATTCGAAAGAGCAAGAGGAGAGTCTTTAAATGAAACATCCCTCCGGAGGAACTGGCAAATCTGTTTATCATTTTACAATTGGTGACGGAATACCATGTCTATTTTTTTACATTCTCTCCTCACAGAGGCAGATCAAGTCATGAAATGTTGATACAGCCTCTGTTCTATTACGCCAAAATCTGCTGGTTCCAGGAGTTTCCCCTGTCGGACAAAATTTGCATCACAATCCATTTGAATTTTTTTAGCCACTGACAAAACTTCTCGCATGGAAAGGTTGGTTCATATCACAATGCCTTTGACATGATTCATTAGCTAAAATGATGAGCGTCGCTGATTGTACAACTAGGTAACTACAAAGCCTCCAATCAACCATCTCTAATTCTAGCCCACAAAGTCGGCGTAATAGAACAGGAGCCGTGTCAACATTTCATGACTTGATCTGTCTCTGTTGGGAGAAAAAAAATTTTTTTTTGGTAATTGAAAAAAATCATCAGTTCTCTATCATAGTTTTATATTTTCGATTAACAATCAATATCAAGTACAGCTTATGTGGTAATGATATGTAAATTTAAACTGTTCGAAGATAGGGTAGCAATGATATTTCTCTACTTTTGATTTAAAGGGCTTAAATTGAACGTGAAGCTGACAAAGTTTCACTTATTTTAATTTTCTTGAAACAAAATAATAATTAAACTTCCTCATAAGAGCGTGAATCTTATCGATCCCTCAATGATGATATATATATTCTTGAAAAATAGCAAATCAAACATGAAAACCTAAATATATTTCAATATAGTAGGACTTTTAGAAACTGAAACTGAATTACTTTGCAACTGATCCATTAAATGATAATTAATGTTTGATTTTGATAAGATTTTTAATAACGCTGAAGAAAAAATATATTTCCAACAGAAAATCATATACAAAATTACATTTTACAAATGATATCAATAACTGACGTCCTTGTGTCTCACAGATCGTGTTTGTAGTACATTTGGAAATTGGTTTTCCTCATAAAAATAATATTTTGGAGACCAAGTTTAGAAAAGAATTAAAACGTGTGACATGTTTGCCTTTGTGAAGATATAACCCAACATTTGTCAGGAATAATAATCGGCCTCCTTAGATTCACTTATATGTCATGTTCAACCTCTTTGTGTTCTGACTGTCCACTTTTCTGACCTCAATCGAGTAACAATCACTGAGTGGTCAGTTAGTGGCTGGGTCGTTCAATCAGAGTAATGAGACTCTCTTTAACTCTCACCATCTGTCTAAAGTTGAGGAAAAGGAAGCATTAAGTTATGATTACCGTTGAAAAGTGTCGAAGAGCGATGCACCTGACGTCCCTAAGTAAACACAGATTAAAGATCACTTATTTGTTACAGCTGTTAATAGGAACAGTTCATATGTAAGGACAACATATACAGCAACGCGCCAGTATAGACTGACTATCATATATCAGAAGAGTATAAAATTGTAACATTGACGGCCATTGTGAAACTGAACCACGCCTGTTAAGGCCCAATCTTTATCCACAAGTGTCATGTTTTTAGCATTTATGGATCTTGAAAAACATGTCATTCATGATCCTTACTGATAAATGCTTAGGAGAAGTCCACAGACAAAATGCACGAATAAGGTACTTTTTGTCAAGTTATTTTTATATTGACACCATCTTTAATTTATTGAATTTAAAAATTTCATAATTTTTATTCGTATTCCAAAGATTATGACCAAAAATAACATTGAAAATGCTGTTTAGGACCCTTCGTGTACAGTATTTTAACAGTCATGCAATTAAATGTATCATACTTTGATGTTTGAAATTATGAGAACTTCTTTGTAACTGATGTTCGTATTACAAGGGTTTGTAGTAGCATTCTATTTACGACAGGATTATCATTGGTGCTCTGTTGAATAGTTGGTATCGTTTCTTTTGTCTCTGAGTGTATATATATAACAAGTGATGATGTTGTTATCAGGCACTAATTTTATAATTCCCATTTTGCACCATTCAATTATAATAGATCTGTAGCTGTGTAAACATTCTGTCAATGTTTAAAAATATTATTTAGAATGGATATTTATCGCAGTATCGATGGTGTTAAATTTTTTAAACTTGAAATGTTTTTCATTGGATATAATGTGTAAATACATGTCGACAGCTAATAATTTTATCCAATAAGAAAACATTTCAAGTTTTAAAAAATTAACCCCCTCGATACTATTCTTTCTAAATTATATTTTTAAATATTGCTTTAGTTTAATAATGTCAAAAAGTAAATATTCAATTAAACGTCTAGCGCACAATGATTAATCATCAAAGCTTCAAGCTTAAGGTAGACAACCATGTAATTCAATAGTGCTGAGGTTGATTCCCCCAAAACTACGAAATTGTTTTCAGGTCAGGAATTACCTTGTACATGCACTTTAATTCAACCCAATAGGTCAATGGAAAATGATCAAAGGTTTGTAAGGATATAATGAAATTGTTGTTCAAAGAAAATGACAGTGCTATCATTCGATATCTCTTTGACACACTGTCACAAATGTTACGAGCGAAATGTGTTTCATCCTCCTTCATGCACGGCTTTGTGTTTTCGATTCTCTTCACATGTCACCAAATATGCCCCTCTTATAACCTGCTATTAATATCTATACATTACCTTCTCATGAACAGTAAATAGATAAGTCAAATAAGCAAAAATTAGATATCTATTTATTTTCTACCATAACCTCTTTTAACGAAATTAAACATTTTCTTATGTGTAAAGACAAATGGGGTTTAACAAATCCAATCCTTTTTTTATTTTAGTGTGTATTTTGTTATAAATCTTATCCATTTCCCTCAAAATGAACCGGTGACGTTGGTACATTTCTTGATTATTTTCCTTATTTGTAAAGTTTAGATTGTTTGTCTCCGTACCTCTGTGAATCAGAGACATAAGAAGTCAAATCATTACCCGACGGAAAACCAGTTATGTTTGAGCAGTGAGTAAACGAAATATGAATATTGTTGCTATGGCGACCAGGGAGACGTCAGATTTGATTAATTTAACAAAATGTGAAGGACGGTGCTTCAAGGGCGGAAATACAATGTCGAACAAACGAGTTATCTATCACGAATAATTACATATGGTATATTATCCCCGCTGTCCAAGTCAATTAGGATTTAGATGCATCTTGAATAATCTCACATGTTAGGTTACACTCACAAGACTTCTTGAGCTCTTTTTCATGAGAGGAAATGTATGTAAGTTTATATTGTATAAAAAAAGCAAACATTTAATCTATATTTGTTTGAAAGAAGTATGTAAAAGAACAGCTAGTTAATGGTTTATTGAAATTCATGACAAAAAGGATAATTGATATATTTAGCAAACAGGAATCGTTTTATAACTTTTGTTCAAGGTCTTTCGATCTAGTATTTGTTTTAAAAGATTTTGATCTATTTTAAATCATGTTCCATTCATATTAATGAAAACGAAGGGAAATCAAGAAATAGTCGAGTGTACATGTAACATCACCCCTCATCATTGAAATGTGTTAAGTTAAGTCTTGAAAACAGTAAAAATCAAACAAATTATACATCCTTTAAATTCATAAATATTTTTCTTAATTTTGATTTAAATAAACATATAAATGTTTTGGTGTAAATATTCATCAGCTTTCAAAGGATGTAGATATAGGTAAAAATTGTTTTTCTACATTTTGAATGTGAATATGGTAATTTCTTATGTACTTATGAAAATATATATGGATATGTAAGACGAACACCTCGTGTATTTATAGATGTCTGAATCAGTCAGAAACTATGAATTTCAACAGTATCACTCTTCCATCAACATGAATTACATTTGTAAGGTTTTAAGTCGGAATCGATTAAATGTCATCTTATCTCAAGCTCCTTTAATCCTCTCATAAGAGACGGGGCTAGAAAGTAATTCATGAATCTTCATATATATAATCCTTAAGGCAAAAAGAGCAAATACATTTGTTAACTTTTTCTGCTTCAAAAATATATATGTGCATAAGTGACTAAAATATGAGTAAAATCTTTCCTGGTACCTTAAAGGGGCAGTAGCACGTTATTGAAATTATTTATTTTAAATTGTTCACTGATAATTGTATGTCAATGATAAAAGTTTTGTTTTAATAGTGTTCAAAATCTCATTACAAAAACCAATCATCCATAGTCAGAGAACAAAAAACGTATAAAGATTCACATAAAAAATCTATTGGCGGCCATTTTTGTGTGAACACCTTTAATTCATTTTGTGTAAGAAAAAGGAATCGCATGGCTCAACTTTACAGTATATATTTGAATTATTACTGCTTCAATTAGTTTAGATACATTGTCATTCAATTGGAACCATGAATGTTCATTTTCCTGACATCACCTTATATTCCCCCTAAAACGTGCTACTGTCCCTTTAAAGCTTACTTATAACAGTTTAATCTGAAAGGTTGAGAAAACTGGATATTGGTTACCTTAGTTTTTATGTAACCTGTTAAAATACGGTTTTATGACGGTTTCCTAAAACAAATATTTTTCTAAAAAATAAGCTTTTGGTTTGACTTAAGTAATAGGGTAGCCCTAACCATCATGTGTTTTGCAATAAAGTATAGTTTTACCCTCGGCCCTCTCTTAATACAGTGAATCATATGGGCCCTTAAAGTAACTAAAGGCTTAGTCATCAGGATCTACCTTCAAGCGTTGAGTGCGTTCTGAATTATTGATTTATAGATGTTTATGAACTTCAAGTGCTTTTATGAATCTTATCAATTAAGACGTAACAGTTGTGGTTTGAAACTAAAACCATGTCAATATTTAGGAGGCAAGACGACCTCTTTTCGGCAATTGATACCTTTTAAAGCATTCCCTCGTTTGCATAGTTCTGATTTTATATCAATGAAATTAACAACCTCTGCAACCTGTTACCAATGGGCTAACTATTGTTAGCATAACAGTCAGAGAGTGCTAACTCGTCAACAAATTTTCCCTCTCCCCAAATACTCAAAATCTCAAAACAATTTTATAAAAAAGCACACAATGGACTTTCTCTGTATCCGGCTGCGTACCTTAAGTTTTTTATGTACCTGCATATTCTAGTGCAAATACCATTTGATTTGGACTGTCTATGGGAAATGCTAACGATGCAATAATGAAACGGATCATCTGGAAAGTCAACTTAAGATACGCAGCTGTAGTTGTAGCATTGACATATTCGTATGTCATACCTAGCAGATAGCTATAACAAAGTTGGCAGGTCATTGAAGTGACCAGGGGTCAACATTTCTGATTTCTATTTTGCTCTACAAAATCCCTCATAAGTGATCAACAGCTTTAGATCGTATTCATATGTGTTTCTTTGCAGTAAAGCAACATAACTGTGCTGATTTTATTCCTTCAAAATATTGCACAAAAATGACCCCATTTGTCCATTTAACAATGCCAAATATCGACATTTATTACCCGAAATATGGTTTGGGAATGGCTATTTTACACATGGGCAATTGATGATCTTCTGTAAGTGGTCCTGAAATTATTTTATGAACGTCAAAACGAAACCAAAATTACATGATATTCGCACTTTTGATAAATGTTTTTTCCTTGCAGCATCACCTCCACATAGTTTTGTAGCATTAGAGAGTCATGTTGATGTAAAAACGTTATCTCAAATAGCTCTATTTGTCATTTCGCATATTGTCTCACTTTAAGTTTAAACAATAAAAAGTTTACTGATTGATGACGCAGGGTTGCCATGGTAACATGTCTTACATTTCTCATATGACGTTAAAGTAACCATGGCGATTCACAAATGTTACTTTTGAAATCAATATGCAGGAAACGGGGACATTATAGAGAGATAAATTAAAAAAACACAATGATAAAAATTCTAAGAAAAATGTAACCGCGTTGGAATTATCAAATGTGCTAATTACCTTATTACAGCACTAGTATAGTTGCATTTTAAGTAAATTCCGAATGTAATGGTTTGAGTAATACTTGTCATGGTTAAGTAAATCCCCAATAATGTTATTTGATAATCAAAGTAATGTTGTTTTAAAGTTTTCTCAAGCCAGAAAACAATACTTTATTCATACCTTGACTACTAGCTTTATGATACAGCTGCATGTTTGATGCTGTGCATGCACATAAATGTACCTACTGTCCAGAAGTGGGGTAAAATCTGTCTTTCACTGATGTTGTCAAGGCAACTGAAGATAAGTGAACAAAGAATTTATCTGGAGATTAACAGTAGTTATGCTGACCTACTTCTTGAAGAGGTCATTGGTTAGAACAATAAATCCTACGTCAACCTGAAGGTAAGTTTCAACTTTCAGTTTTTAAATATTTGGGCCAGCGTGTAATGTGCTTTTGAAGAAAATAATGATTATTTGTGGTGATAGTTTTCTCCGTATCAAAAAATATACTATTCAAATGTAAAAAGAAACATGAGTGGTTTTGCTAATATTTGGACTCTGGTAAACCCTCTATAACAATGCAGCTATTATACTCCTTCCTACAATACTAAATAACCATTTTTTGTTTTGGATGCCCTTGAGAACGTTTTACAGATTTTCATCGCCCACAGAGGTTTTGTTGATCCGGTACTTAAATTGTAAGCTAATAGCTATAAACCCAACAGATTAAATTGCTTTACGTTTGTACTTGTGTTTCAGTTCTATGATGAGCATTATAGTGAGTGTAAAACTAAAGGACAAAAGAAAATCCTCCCAAACGTCCCAATGATCTACACGGTGACATTATAAGTTATACCATTCAGAGGCGGGGTTCATGGGGAGATATCCTCCTCTCGTTTGGTATAACAAATTTATCTTACCGAATGTTAAAACAAAACGCATATAATATGAAGATAAAGAGTAAGAAAAACTGTAACTGCTTAAGCTATTTTACTATTGTTTGTACAAAACTTATCGGTTGGTCAAAAGTAACCAGCTTGATCATGTGTTCGAGGTAACATACATTGTACATTTTTCAAGACGCTCAATCTGCTCTCTTTTTTCAAGCTTTTTATGTGCCGGTGTATAAATGATTTATCATCCCGCTGAAGAGGGATATATCAGTTTTTATCCAGGGTCACGTGGACCAATCAGAGATCGAGATTCTAACATGAGGTAGGATAATGTGGTTTGTTTTCAATTACCGTCCATCTCATACATGATCGGTTGTATCTGTTGAATGACAATTATTGTTGTCATAGTCTAACCACCAACATCACTATCGTTTTTCTTGTTTCTGACACGAAATAGTTGAATAGGCAGAGATCCCCCAGCATTAACAGCAATTAAAACTGTTAACTTATCATACTTAACCCATTTCCAACCAGGTTTTGGAAATTATTAATTTCACTCAAATACTAATTAGTGCGCTGCAACGATTGGAAGTCATAGCATGCTACTTCTCACACAGAATACCTTTAGACAATGCCATAATTTGGTATGCCCATCTTCCTACGCAAAGTCTAAAACGCCAGTTTTGAACTGTCAGTTTTATGCCTTGCTGCCGACCCTTGAGTTTTCTGTGCTGATATCAGCGCTCCTAAAGGTGATCGATTTGTTATGCCATGACCGACCTTGGTCTGTGTTCTAAAAAAAAAACCAATATTTTTACTTAAAGGGGCAGTAGCAGGTTTTTAGGGGGATGGGGGGATAGAAGGTGATGTCAGGAAAATGAAATTAATTGTTTCAAATCGAAAGAAAACAAAATGAAGCAGTAATAACTCAACAATCGGATTTAAAGTTCAGCTATGTGATTCCCTTTTCTTACACAAAATGAATTAAAGGGGTTCACACAAAAACGGTCGCCAATGAACTTGTGAATCTTAATAATTTGTTCTCTTACTGGAATGATTGATTTGTGTAACGAGAGTTTGGACACTATCAAAATAATACGTTTAACATTAACGTACATTGACTAGTGAAAAGATTTTAAGTATAAAGTTTTCAAAAACGTGGTACTGGCACTTTTAACTTTTAACTATTTGATCAAACCAATTCAAACTATGTTCTCCTTTTTAAATTTAGAAGTCAAGCATAGAGATTTGAAATTTTAAGATTGAATCTATTGCTCATGGTGACACCCAAGTTTTGTATTGTTTATTAAATCTTATACTTTATTCAAAATCAAATGATGCCATTTTCTCGTATCGACAAAATTGATCATGTGTTTGGCAATTATTGATTTCATGTCTCCAACTTTGGCAAATTTCTAGTAAAAGAAATACTTGTCAGAGGTAACACCAATTATGTTTGATAATTCAATAAACGAAACACAAATATTGTTGCAATAGCCAGAAATGTCAGATTTTATGTATAAGTTAGGTGTCACAAAAGCGCTGAAGCAAGGGTGGACTATAGCAAACGATTTGTTTATTGTGACAAATGTAGTTTATCATCTTAACAATTATGTTCAAACCAGTGTTAGAAATTTATCCTCAAGAACATTTTATCAAGGATATTCTCTCAAGATTACAAAGACTTCTGATTGCCATTAATGTACTGAACATAATCAAGTTTTATAGATAACTGGAATAGCAACGTTTTGAAACATGTATCCATTTTCACCGAAAATGATGATAGAAATTGTTATTATTCTATCCACATAATTCAAAATGAAACCCCGTTTATATGTGCATTTTCACAGGGGGTAAAGGCAAATTTTACCCTTCGAAATTTTATCATGTAAACGCAACTCTTGAGGGGCAAAGGGGGACAATTGTCCCTGGTCCAGAGATGGAGCTAATTAGATACACCAAGGTGTAACATATACTCCCTGGGGCAAACCGATCATGTAAACGCTAAACTAGGTATAACTCTTGGGAAAATGAATTAAAAATAGCTTATTGCACTTTCTTAGCGAGAAAAAGGGTTTATTAAAGTCATTTAGTTTAAATGAATTGAGCATTGTAGTTATGTGTCTTGTTCCATCTCATTGTTGGTACTCATTATTGTTCTAGATAACGCAAACAGATCACAGGATACATACAATCTTAGTCATAACTATTTTTCTGATACCGACTGTTGTTGCTGGGATCAGTATATGAGAAATTATTAAAGTTTTCTGTTTCTTGAAGTTTTTACCCTAATTAACCGGTATTAAGGGAAAATTCTGCCGTTTGGTTTTGAAATTTCTTCATATAAACGCATCGCCATTTCTTTCATTTGCCCTTGGGGTATAATACTCCCTTGGGTTAATGTGCGGCATGTAAACCTAGCTTTACAGCAGCATACCAAAAGTTTGTTCACCTGCTTGTGATCTTAGTGCATCATGTAATTTGGGTTTCATAAAAAAACTTCATAACCACTTACAGAAGATCATGTGCCCATGTGTAAAATAACTATTCCCAAACCATATTTCGGGATCGTTATTTGGCATTGTTGAATAGACTGATGGGGTCATATTTGTGAAGTTCGGATTTTCTTAGATTTTGATTAAAATCACCCATGTAAACTTTGTAGGAAAAAAAGGAACACAGTAACGTTGCCATAGCGCAAAGAAACACATATGAATAAGACTTAAAGCTGTTGATCAATTATGAAGGATTTGGTAGAACAAAATAGAATTCAGTGTTTTTTTAAATTTTGACCCCTGGTCACTTCAATAAACTGCCAAATTTGTAACACTTATCTGCTAGGTATGATATTGTCACTAGAATACGAAGGTAAGTCAACAATCTTAAGATACGCAGCTGTACATTGACTTGGAAACTTAAACGCTGTTTATTGACATTAATTTCTCAAGATGTTTGATCACACCAATTTCAACCCTGAAGACTGATGGATTATGTCCTATCATGTCAGTTTTTGATGGAGTAGTTTTACAACAATTCTCATTTGAGAAGTAATATGTCTCAGTTGTTACAGCAGGAACCATCTAGTGCTTTCAATAATAACTTGACTGAGTTTCCTTGACTGTTTTGAAGATTCCTCCCCGACATACTACAATCGATTGTTGTTTTGAATAACTTTAATAAAGTCAAGGAAAGGGAAGGATGCATTCTAAATATTGTCCCCTCCTGACGAGGTTAAACATTTCGGTAGAAAATATTTATTATATGTGTTTTTTGGCATTATATCTTGTACATTTATCCATCTTAAGACATTTTTAAGTGCAATGATAATCTACTTGATTAATAGAATACGATTTTCATATGATGACAGATTCTTGTTGCATATACTAGGTTTCAAATACATTAACATTTGAAATAACAAATATTATATGTTTGTAAAAAGGCATGTGGAAAAGATTGTTGAATCGTTTAGCATGGTGACACACAAATCATTACCGTTATAACATTTCGTATTCTTTTTCCCAAATTAAGAGTTTCCCTTTGCTCCTAACAAGATTATTTAAGTAAAGTTTGTAAAGTTTCCATTTCTTGTCTCCGAATCTGTGAAAATCAGAGTCAGTAGGAGACAAATCGTTGCTCCAGGGAAATCCAGTAATGTGTGTTCATTGAATAAACGAAATATAAATATTGTTGCCATGGCGACCACAGAGGGATGTCAGATTTAATAAACTTTATGTGATGTAAAAGAACGTGCTTCAAGGTTGGAATAGCGATGTAGAATAAACAAGATTTCTTTCATAAACAAGTTCATTACTCTTGCCGTCAATGTTAATTCAGTGATGCATGTACATTTTGAAGAGTTTACAACGTAAGGATATTTACTGAAGGTTGCTGCACTATAGAAGATTTCTGATAGTATGGTATAAGTAGATATATTTTTGGTAATTGTACTCTCATCTCTAAGTTTTGAAAGACAATGATGCAATGAGCGACTAATTTACAAAAAAAACCATTTTAAGTTTAACTCATAAACAGACAGGAGGAGATCGGAAAGCATAATTGTACACAAGACACATGGAGATGTATTTTTGGTTAATGTACTCTCATCTCTTAGTAATGAAAAACTGATGCAACTGTCTAATATACGAGTAAGGAGGAGATAGGAAATTGTACACATGGCACATCGCTCAAAATTATTAAAAGCGCACTTACTTACATATGGAATTGATCGTTTTAGAACATTGAAATTGACATACATGTAATGGTGTTATTTTACCAGTGCTTATATTGTGCAGAAAACTACTTTAGATCTATCCAAACAAAGCATAATGGTGCCAATAGATATTATTATTAGATATTATGCAGGTGCGTCTAGTTCTCTTGTACATTAACAAGTGCTGAAAATACTGTAAGCATAAACAAACTAAAACTCTTGAAATGTATGGTGTCAATTATGTTATGTTTTAACAAGCAGTACCATATGACCTCGTGTAAGCAACGTGTGAGTTCTTGATGTAAATTGTAGATAAACACAATAAACAACATCGAAATGATATATTATTAGTTTATTACATGGGTGATATCATTTCCTCAAAATATATCATTAATGTTAATAGCTTGAATTAATTCCTTTAACATATTGCCTTATGTTCATTGAACAGAAAACAGGCGATATCGAAATGATGTATTATTAGTTTATTTCGTGGATAATATCATTTCCTCACATATATGCTAAATGTTCATAGCTTGAATTAATTTCTTTAACATATTCCCTTATGTTCATTGAACAGAAAACTGGCGATATCGAAATGATGTAGTATTAGTTTATTTCGTGGATGATATCATTTCCTCAAATATATTATAAATGTTCATGGCTTGAATTAATTTCTTTAACATATTCCCGTATGTTCATTGAACAGAAAACTGGCGATATCGAAATGATGTAGTATTAGTTTATTTCGTGGATGATATCATTTCCTCACATATATGCTAAATGTTCATGGCTTGAATTAATTCCTTTAACATATTCCCTTATGTTCATTGAACAGAAAACTGACGATAATGAAACCTTAGGTCATTGACATGGTTACAAAAAGGATTTCAAATGTTCATAATAGATAGAACGTGTCATGTGACTAAGGGTACTCTATCTTTTCCTTATTCGACTATTATTTGAAGATTAAGAAACAAACATAATGCCATTTCACAAACAGGATCAGTAAATCGTTATTCAGAGCTTCTTAATATGACATGTAGAGGCATTTAAATTGGACTCTTAGAGAAAAACAATTATAATTACATTTTCTAGTAAATTTGGTAGATACGAGCAAATGGTAGATACATGCCTTTATTCATCACCAAACAGACTGTGACTAATATCGCTGATTCCTCCACCATTGATTGCAACAAACATGATTGTATCATTTTTTTTCAAATTATGCAGACGCTTGTGAGGTTTCTGAGGAAAGTTGACTTTAGGGAGAATGATGCTAACCATACATTGGTTTCCTTACAAAGGATAACGTTTCAAACCCATGAAATTTACATTTAAATGTAAAATGATTAGCAAAATAAATGACATAGGGAGAAATGGGTTCGAAGTTCATTTCAACATACATGTCTGTCTTTTTTTTCATATTCTACAGAAATGAATAAATATAGATATTCCTTCAGATTTCTTATTCAGGTAGTTACCAAGGTTAATTTAGGAGCCCAGCAGGACCAATAAGATGAAGTGGAGGAGAAATAACGACTGTGAACAACCAAGGAACTTTTGGTACCAATTTGCAAATTGAGTACAACCTGACAAGTAGGTCAAACCATTGAATATCACACAGATTCCTGTTCCCGTTCAAGATTGTTAGTGTATAAACCAGCTACATGCAGACAGGGTTGTATCAAGTATCTCCTTATGTCGAATGATAAATTAACAGTAATCAAACAAGTATGGAATAATTTAATTGATGACGAAAAATATTGTAAAAAAAAATTCAAAAGTGAATTCTGATGCTAGTCAAAAATGTCTTGCAATGGAGTAGAAAAGCTTTCTTAAATCTTAGTTCTTATGCATTTTACATTTTTGCAAATGTCATTTTAGTCAGATCGCTTATGTCTTGGTTATAATTCTTGAATTGGAGCACATTTTAGGTACAGAGGTTTCTTTATCTCATTATATAATTTATTTTATTATATTTCACAAAATAGATGTCATTAACATGAGTAACACAAATTCAAGTAAAATTTACTTCAACTAATTAATTAAAATCTGGAATTCATTTGGTTTTACCCGATTGAAATGGAATATGTAATTACATTTAACAACTCTACAGATGCGTACCTTAACTTTGTTCACTTGCTTGTGTATCTTAGTGCAAATATCATGTAAATTGGGTTTCATTTTGGCGTTCCTAAAGTAACTCCCGGAGCACCTACAAACGACAGCCAATTATCCATTCGTAAACTATTTAATCCCAAACCATATTTAGTGATCGTTTTGTTACTGGTACGGAATTTAGACATTTGGCATGCATAAATAGACAGATGAGGTCATATTTGTGAAATTCAGATTTTCATAAATTTCGATTTAAATATTCAATATAAAGTATGTAAGAACGAAATCAGTACAATTACATTGCATTAGTGCAAAGGAACAAACATGACCTCGGTCTAAAGCTATTGATAACTTTTTAAGGATTTTGTAGAGAAAAATAAAAAATAGTGTTTTGGAAATTTTGACCCCTGGTTATTTCAATGTCCTGCCAAATCAGTTACGGTTATCTTTAAGGTATGACATACGAATATGTTAACGCAAACTGAATGGTAACTTATGAACTCAAATTTCAACATGATCCGCATTATCTAAAAACGCAGGTAAGTGAACAATTTTAAGATATGCAGCTGTATATTATACAGTTAGACATGAAGTATGGCTGGTATTAACCCTGCATTGGATAACTTTCTGACGTTGTTTTAAGATCATTTTAATCTTTAGAATCTTTTCTCTGGCGTAGACAATGATATGGATAACAAAACGTTCCAAAAAGTAACACCATGACGTCTTATTCATACACTAATTGATCGCCTACTATTATTTTACTTAGGAATACAATCATATTTGTTGATGTTACAGAAACAATACCCACGATCCTTCACATCCCCCCGGAATCTTACTTTAACCTACTTTGTTCAAAGGCCACTGGCGGTCATTTATGTGTGGACACATTTAAAACATTTGCGGTAAGAATATGTTTTCGTGTAGCTTAACTTAACATGTTACCTTCATTTTAGAACTGTATTCTTTGATTGAAACATTAACTTGCAATTGGTAACATACATTTTCGTCGGATTATCCTATTTTTTCTAAAATATGCGCTACTTGCCCTTTAAGGGTCAAAAAGCTATTATAATGATCATTATTTAATAATAATTTTTCGTTCTTAACTGGTCCTCTTAACGCTGCTTTTGACACTCAATTTCGCACGTTATTTGCTCACACTAATCTAACCTGGAACACTGAAGGATGGCTTCCTATCATGTCAATATTTGATTAAGTAGTTTTGCAAAATCTTCATTCTCGAGAAGTGATATATTCCAACAGTCAATAGGGGAACAGTAGGAACTCGTATATTGTATAAATGTGTAAAACAATATCAAGACTTACAAAGCTTGTATGCCTCGATGAGAAAAAACATTGATCCAGAAAGGATATAACGTTGTTTGAGAAAAGATAAAACATTGTTCCAGAAAAGATAAAACATTGTTCCAGAAAAGATAAAACATTGTTCCAGAAAAAGAAAAGATAAAACATTGTTCCAGAAAAGTTCCAGAAAAGATAAAACATTGTTCCAGAAAAGATAAAACATTGTTCCAGAAAAGATAAAACATTGTTCCAGAAAAAGAAAAGATAAAACATTGTTCCAGAAAAGTTCCAGAAAAGATAAAACGTTGTTCCAGAACTGTATTAGTAATATAAATCATTGTTTCAGAAAAGATTGTTTCAGGACATTTCCCCTGGTATGTTGTTGATTCAGTTGTACATGATCATGAGTACATAAGTTTTTATTATAAAACATTGTTCAATCCCTTAAAATTGTTAAGCTACACATCTTTCTTTATCTAGATACCTGAAAACGAAAATCATATTTATTCCAGTCCTTAATAATGTTTTTAAGTACACTGTTTTTGTAAAAGAAATATGATATAGAAATATAAACATATGTTAAACTTACTCAATAATCTGATACAAACCATCTTTTTGGACTTTATGTGTTAACAGTGACCTTTGCTACTAACGTGATTATTTAGGAGGTTTAAGACGAGTTTCGATTTCTTGACTCCGAATCTGTCACAATCAGCGACTTTAGAATGAAAACTTTTGCTTTAGGGAATCAAGTTACATTTGATAATTAAATAATTTTATATGAATATTGTTGCTATGGCGACCAGTGAGTGATGTCAGTTTGAATTTATCTTTCTTCATTTAAAGACCATGTTTCAAGGTCGGCCTTTTTAGTAGAACAAACGAGATCTTAATTGTAAACAAATACACATGGTTTATTCTTCAATATTTTATAAGCCAATTTGAAGGTAAATGTATCTACTGAGTAATTTATAATGGACGACACAAGACATTATCAACTCTATAGGAAACAGCAGATGATAATGGTGATGATATTAAGGCGAAAAAGGACTTAAAGGGGCAGTAGCACATTTTTGGATAATTTTATATTTTTAATTTATCACTGATATTTGTAAGTTAATGCTGAATGTATTATTTTGATAGCGTCAAAAATCTCATTACACAAGCCAATCATCCATAGTCAGAGGACAAAGTTATGAAGATTTACATAAATCCATTGGCGGCCATTTTGTGTGAACACCTGTAATTCATTTTGTGTAAGAAAACGGTATCGCATAGCTAAACTTTACATTATATATTAGAACTAGTACTGCTTAATTTAGTTTAAATACAGTGTCTTTCAATTGGAACAATTTATTTTCATTTACCTGACATCACCTTATAGTCCCTCTAAGAGCGTGCTACTGCCCCTTTAAGTTACATCTTGAATAGTGTCACCTTACCAAAATTTGAAAATGTTTCCTGATATCCAATTTGCAAAGGACAGGCTAGAAGGTGAATTCTTTCTAAACATTCATATCTTTGATAACCCCACACTTCAGATCCATACAACAGGATTGGTTGTATCTAAATCAAATAACTTAAAAAATGGTGTATCAAGGAGCCAATCAATGATTAATACAACGCAAAAATAAAATAATATCAACTTAACATTGTAAGTGTAACTTAAAAATCTCTCTTGTTCTGTTAGCAAGCTTAAACAATCACACGAGTGGACATTAATTCAATTTTGTTTTTAAAAACCTTTGAAAAGAAAAATTATGAAATAAAAGATCTTAGGAGATCAAATATTTTTTTTGTGTATGTTTGATATATGATGTAACCTTTGTAATCATAAGATAGAAATCATCAACTTTGGCCTCAAAGGGTCAGTTCGAACATTATTAACTTTATTTTCAAAATAATCACATTTATGACAACACTGTCTGCAATAGCAAGAGTTTAGTACTTGGAAGTCTATTGCTGGATTTGAACCAAAACCCCCACGATGTTGAATATATTTATAATACATTTGTAAGAATTAGTATAAACAACGAAAATAGAACAGGTTATAAAAACATGTTCTTTTAAAATATAATTGTTGTTTTAAGAAAAGACAGAGAAGAGTTTATATAATTATACAAATGGTTTACCGTTCAACCTGTTAAAAAGTACATATTTTCACACATGCATCGGCAATTCTAACATATGTTAACAAACTCAAACTTTTATCACATTGACGTAATGTGTTTATTTAGAGCTTAGAAAGGGAAGGAACTATAAGCTTATTTCTTATATCAATGAAGCTTAATTGTGCAAATAAAGTTTACAATGGGCAAGAAAATTTTAACAGATGCATCTTAGCCTTGCACAACTGAGTACTGTGAAAGCATTAGCAAACAAACAAACCTACTAGCCTGTCCTCAGTTCATTTCTGGGACTCAGAAAAACAGATATAATAATTTGAGCATTTTAAGCAATTCTCTACAAATGATTAATTAGATTAACTATAAAACATAGATTTATCATTCAAAATATTTATAAATTAAGTAATGTAAATATTGCATATAAAATAGGTAACCTTGATTTTTTTCTATTGTTTTTTTAAAAACCAGACTTCTCGTTAGTTTCCATGGTAACAATAACATCACCCATTTACTGAAATAGAACGGAAAGCCATGGCCCCAAGTGTATACTGTCTTTTGCTTATCCGGCTTTTTTTTGAAGATTATCAAAGGTAAAAGCATATTCAAATATTACTAAAATATTCTCAGAGGCACATTTACAGAAATATTTCATAACGCGTACATGTACATTGTAGGAAACGCAAATACATTTATTGTTAAAATTGCTTTTGTATTGCCTCTGATTAAGTCACAAACTATGATCATTTTAGGAGAAAATAAAGATAAAATATGGACATTCAAAATAAGTAAGTTATTTATTCAAAATGTCTCTCATTAAATAGCTCCAATATTATCAAATGTCGGACAATGGATGACAAAGTGTCTTAGCAATGGTTTAGACTTCATAGTATACCAAACATATATTGACATAAGTTGATGGATAAACATCCAATTTAGCTGCATTTCCCGTAGTCCTTGAGGAATTTAGCAATTATAATGCAAGAACTGTTGGCGACCGTTTTTGTTGGGACACCTTTTATTCTTTGAGTTAGAGTAATTAATTCGCGTTGCTTTAAAAACTGCTACTTTTGTTTAAAACATATTGTCTTTCAATTGGTAATATATTTTTTTCTGTCGTACTTTCATTTTTTAGCTAAAACGTGCTTCTATCTCTTTAAAGGGGCAGTAGCACGTTTAAGGGGAATATAAGGTGATGTCAGAAAAATGAAAACAAATGTTGCCAATTGAAACACAATGTGCTTAAACGAATTGAAGCAGTAATAAATCAAATAAATAAATTAAAGTTCAGCCATGCGATTCCTTTTTCTTACACATGGACTTTATGTGAAACTTTATAATTTGTTCTCTGATTGTGGATGATTGGTTTGAGTAATGATATCACTCGACTTCTGATTCTATAAAAAATATCCAATTATATGGTTTACTGTATTAATCGATGCAAGCTCATTTGACACAGAAATGTGCTACTTACGTATGAAAAACATCATAAATAGACATAAAGAAATCCCCCTGCAAATGTAAGGTAATTTGTCAAGAACGATACCAGAGGGACTATAAAGGAAATGGGGAAAAGTTGAAGACCTAAACTTTACTACCTCATGTAAAAATGGTTGAGATTTTACGATTCCCTAGGTGACCTAGAACCCATTTGTACCAATTTGCAATTTGATATAAGGCTCACAAGTGGGTCGAATGTTTGAATGCTTTGGAGTGTTAGTTCGTATTTGCTGTATTGGAGGAAGTAAAGACCGAATGTTTGTAACGTCGTTAAAACTGCACTTTATAACATTGCAATGAATGTATTCCAGAAGAAGACTTAACATGACAAAAATTGCATTCTGAAGGTTTTAATTGCGTTGATTCACATGATGTTGGTGTTCACTGACTGTACATGCATAAACATGTAGGAATTTCGAAAGATTAAATCATATTAATGATATACCTTTTGAACGAATGCAATCGAATTGGAAACAATTGGTTTGGTAAATATCACTTTATCATAGTGAAAGAAATAATACGATCTAGCTGTGCACATTTTGCACTGGTTACCGCTCACTCTTACGGCACTTGATCGCCAACTTCAAGCATGTAGTAGATTACGAGCAGTCAGAATATGTCAAGTTCCAATGAACTGTGGCTTTTATCCATACGAGCTTGTACAGAAGCTTCAGGGAGTGGGTTGCAGACAATAACAGTCATATTTGGAGCTCATTATAGCTCTTCAAGGATGTTTGTAATGATCTGTATCAAATTAATAACCTGCATATCAAGGACTAAAGCCCTTTTACATGCACACGTGTACTCCTATATGTATATTTACTGCTAGGAGTCAATATATTTACAAAGAGTAAACGTGGCATGTAAACACTCCAAAACAAGATTTCTTACAGGAGTATATTTACTCCAAGTAGTTAAATACTCCACCCAAGAGGTAAATTAAAAGTATATTTACTCTTACTCCTGTAAGGAACCGTGTCATGTTCAAAAGTATTAGGATAGTTGAATGATTTGGTTCAGGTAATTGGCTTACATTTATAGAGTTTCTAGACAATACTGTTGTTTTTTCATCAGTAATAACTTCCATTCAAGATTATTCTTTATAACTTGTTGTGAGCATGTTTCCTAACGAAGGAAAGTTGGTGTTTTTGTGTTTGGTGTCATTCTTTCAAAACTGAAAACTTGCTTTTCCCCTTTTACACTAGTAGTTGATTGACCATCCAAAATCTATGGTAAAATATTGGTTATTACCTCTCTGTCACAAGATATGCATTTCACTCGTTGAGTTTTCTTAAAAATATATTTTCACTGTAAGCAACTCATGATATACTTAAGGATCCTTAAATTCCAAAGGAATGTTAAGTAAATATACTTTTACTTCTAGGGGTAAAAATACTCCTATATACTTATAGTCTAATCTTTGAGAATTTTATTCAACCTACTAGTAAATCATTTTGTCCTTCCATATCTGTTCTGAACCCAAAAATTTAATGTTAGCATATGGACAGGTGTATCTCTCAAAGAAAATCTTTCATATAACCTTTGACCTTTGAGGCAATGGTTATGGTTCTTGATCTATTTACTCTCTTTCTCTTTTTCTCTCTCTCTCTCTCTCATCAATCAAAATTTCATTCGACCCTAATCATGAATCACTGTCCCTGATACGAAGGGGTCCTAATGACGTAAAACAATTGCATTTTCAATGATGTCGTTGGACTTCTGATTATTTGACATTAAAGTTTCATGATGCAGATGTTGATCAAAGTCCATTAAAGACAACTGCATGACACATGGGTAATCAGTTGAGGCTTGAGCAAGCATAAATCAGTTTTACTACAATTCTATATTATCATGTGATGGTGAGTCTAAACATATTTTAAGCCTTGTCAACATGAACCTATAGTCTGATCTGCATAGGAAGCTCAATGAAACAGTAACTGCTGTATGTTTCAAGTCTGTGATACAGTGTGATCGAGCACCCTTGCCCTGTGAACTATTGTGTATAGATGGCGCCACCAGCAATTTGAAACCAATCATTCTTGTTCTGAACCTTGATCAGCTAAACTGCCAGCACAGCAGAAAAACCGACCAACTGGATTTCCTCCGAAGAATCGATCCACCTCATGTTAGCTTTACTTGGTGGATGAGACGGAGAATGTTTGTACAGGAAACAGGAAAAGGAAGAGTTCAGAACTAGGCTGATTCTTAGGGAATTTGATTTGTATGGACTTGTTTAAGCACTAGGATTCATTACCAGGATACTTGTGATGTATTGATGTCTGATGTTAAACCTATTAAGAGGATGACAACACACTTTGGATAACACCTCGTTTTCGCCATTTCTGTGATACCATTGGAAGAACTTTGAACGTGTTTCCATGTGGTTGGCGTCAAAAGCAATCAGGAACAAACCAACAGTGTGGATAACCTAGATTGATAAATCTCTCAAAGAAGCTACACCAAACTATTTTGAAGAATCAATCGAGCTCATGTAAGCTTTCCGTGAACTATGAGATGAAAAAGGTTTGTTCAGGAATTTAAAAAAAAGGGGTTTGGCTCTGACAGAATTCGATTTTCTGTTTTCTGCTTAGTAATAGGATCATTCAAAGATTGTAAAGTGAAATAATTCAAAAGTATTGACTTCGTTTTTAAAAATAAAATAAATGGCATAACTCACAGAATATTTCTGTCGATCATTGAAATCATGTTTATCCACCTCCTTACAACTTTTTATTTCGAGAAAAGAGTTTTTTTAGTAGTAAAGGTGTCATTAAGGTGAACAACTTTAAACATATGACTATCAGAGAAATACTAAGTGATGATCAAGCCCTAACTCCCCAGTTTATTATTTTACCCAGATTACTGTCTCTAATTTGAAATGTTGACAATGGTTAAATATACAGCCACACAACTTACGAATGAATTTTCTTTGTTTTGTATCAGCATCATAAATTAAGTTTCCTGGTTCCACTGGCATGACTGGCATTCCAATCTGACCTTTTAACAGTCAGGTCTGGTTCTAAATCACAAATTTAATGATTAACAAGATACATGTATGATGAAAATAAAAACAACTCATTCAGTATTCTTTGATTTTATGTTTTTTTTACAAAATTGAAAACTATCATAATGCGAAACTGTTCAAAGGAAACTTAAGAAGATATGAGTCAATTCAAAAACAAAGATCAATCTATCAAATGCATCATCTCTAAAACTATCCCATCGGTCAAACAGGAACCTACAAATCGGACTGTGTTCCCGGAATCGTAGTTTGTATTATGTTTTACTGTACAAACATTCTCAATCTCTTCGTTCATATGGAGCAGACCCATTTGTTGATCGATTCTACAAAGCTGTTCCATTTCGGTTTTGCTGGGCGAGCAGTTTTACCGATCAAGATTCAAGGCATGAGAACCTGGTTTTGAGAATCGATGAAGTCTTTTTGATTTTTCTTCACAACTTCATTTAGTGGAAGCTATGTTATCCAATATATTTTATGTAACTTGCAAATGGTAGGGCTTTAACAATTTGTTTTATATTAAAGGACCTCATAACTTTGAAGATGTATTAATTTCGGAGAAAGATGTACATAGGATATTTTGTCAAACAAATACAATTGTTTACATAAGCTTTCTTCAAAGTAGCATTTCTATTACCTCATTGTAAATAATACGTTAAAACGATATAATGTGATATATATTAAATCATTTCCCTGATAACAGTTCTTATATTTCTCATATGACGTACAGTAACCACGGTTTGTATATGATGAATAAATATATTTCTTTTTTTTAATCAGCCTGCACCAAATGGGCACACAAAAGTGGATTTGAAAGAGCAAGAGGGGAATCTTTAAATGAAACTTCCTTTCGGAGGAACTGGCAAATCTGTTTATCATTTTACGATTGGTGACATGGAATACCATTACACAATTTGCACCACAATCCATTTGATTTCTTTAGCAAATGACAAAACTTCTCGCATGGAAAGGGTGGTTCATATCACAATGCCTTTGCCATGATTCAGTAGCCAAAATGATGAGCGTCGCTGATTGCACAACTAACGTCAAAGCCTCCAATCAGGCATCTCCAATTTTAGCTTACAAAGTCGGCGTAATAGAACAGGGGCTGTGTCAACAATTCATGACTTGATCTGTCTCTGTGGGGAGAGATCATCAAAAAATCATCAGTTCTCTATCATAGTTTTATGTTTTCGATTAACCATCAATATCAAGTACAGCTTATGTGGTAATGATATGTGAAATGTAAACTGTTCGAAGATAGGGTAGCAATAATATTTATCTAAATTTGATTTCAAGGGCTTAGATTTAACGTCAAGCTGAAAAAGTTTCACTTCTTTTAATTTTCTTGAAATTAAAGAGTAATTGAATTTCCTCATAAGAGTGTGAATCTTATCGATCCCCCAACGATAATATATATACTCTTGAAAAATGGCAAATCAAACATGAAAACCTAAATATATTTCCATATAGTAGGATTTTAGAAACTGAAACTGGTTTCTTTTCAACTGATCCATTAAATAACAATAAATGTTTGATTTTAATAAGTTTTTTAATAACGCTGAACAAAAAATTATATTTTCAACATAAAATCAAAATAACATGTTGTAAATGATATTAATAACTGGCGTCCTTGTGGTGTCTAACATATCGTGTTTGTAGTACATTTGGAAATTAGTTTTCTTTATAAAAATGATATTTTTGAGACCAAGTTTAGATAAGACATGAAAACGGGTGACATGTTTGCCTTCGTGAAGACATATAACCCAACATTTGTCAGGAATAATAATCGGCCTCCTTAGATTCACTAATATGTCATGTTCAACCTCTTTGTGTTCTGACTGTCCACTTGTCTGACCTCAACTGTGTAACAATCACTGAGTGGTCAGTTCGTGGCTTGGTCAGTCACTCAGAGTAATGAGACTCTCTTTAACTCTGACCATCTGTCTCACGTTGAGGAAAAGGAAGCAAGTTAAGATCATCGTTGAAATGTGTCGAAGAGCGATGCACCTGATAAAGTAAAAACAGACTAAAGATCACGTATTTGTCATTAAAATAATGAGTATAATAGGATATGTCTCAGAGTAGACTACACAGAAGCCACAACTAGGTTATATCGTTGAATAGAAACAGTTCATATATAAGGACAACATATACAACTACGCGACAGTATAGACTGACTTTCATATATCAAAAGTGTATAAAATTGTAACATTGACGGCCATTGTGAAACTGAACCACGCCTGTTACGGCCCAATCTTTATCCACAAGTGTCATGTTTTAACATTTATGGACCTTGAAAAGCATGTGTGTCATGATCTTTACTGATAAATGCTTAGGAGAAGTCCACAGACAAAATGCACGAACAAGGTAATTTTTGTCAAGGTTTTGTATATTGACAACATCTTTAATTTATTAAATTAATAAATTTCATAAGTTTTATTCCAATTCCAAAGATTATGACCAAAAATAACATTGAAAATGCTGTTTAGGACCCTTTGTGAATTGAACAGTCATGCAATTAAAAGTATTAGACTTTGATGTTTGAAATTTTGAGTACTTCTTAATAACTGATTTTCCTATTATAAGGGTTTGTGGTCGCATTTAGTTTACGACAGGATTATCATTGGTGATCTGTTGAATAGTTGGTATCGTTTCTTTTGCCTCTGAGTGTATATATATAACAAGTGATGATATTGTTATCCGGCACAAATTCCCAATTTTGCACCATTCAATTGTTATATATAGAACATGGTTTCACTTTTTCTTCTGTAGCTTTGCAAACATTCTGTCAATGTTTAAAAATATGATTAAGAAAGAATATTTATCGAAGTATCTAGAGTGTTAAACTTTTTTAACTTGAAATTTTTTTCCATTGCATACAATGTTTAATTACAAGTCGACAACTAAGCATGGAAACATAAGCTTTGGTTTAATAATGTCAAAAAGTAAATATTCAATTAAACGTCTTGAGCACAATGATTAAGCATCAAAGCTTCAAGCTTAAGGTAGACAACCATGTAATTCAATAGTGCTGAGGTTGATACCCAAAAAATTAGGAAAGATTTTCAGGTCAGGAATTACCTTGTACATGCACTTTAATTCAACCCAATAGGTCAATGGAATGATCAAAGGTTTGTTAGGATATAATGAAATTGTTGTTCAAAGAAAATGACAGTGCCATCATTTGATATCTGTGTCACACTGTCACAAATGTTGCGAGCAAAATGTGTTTCATCCTCCTTCATGCACGGCTTTGTGTTTTCGATTCTCTTCACATGTCACCAAATATGCCAGTAATAACCTGCTGTTAATATCAGTACATATCCTACTCATAAACAATAAATAGATAAGTCAAATAAGCAAAAATTAGATATAACTTTTCTACCATATCCACTTTTAAACTAAATTAAACATTTTCTTATGTGTAAAGACAACTGGGGTAACAAAAATTCCAACCACTTTTTTTCTCTTAGTGTGTATTTTATTATAAATCTTATCCATTTCCCCCAAAATGAACCGGTGACATTGACATTTTTCTTGATTATTTTCCTTATTTGTAAAGAGTTTTTGTCTCCGTAACTCTGTATATCACAGACAAAGGAAGGCAAATTATTACCCGACGGAAAACCAGTTATGTTTGAGCAGTGAGTAAACGAAATATGAATATTGTTGCTATGGCGACCAGGAAGACATGCCAGAGTTGATTAATTTAACAAAATGTGAAGGGCAGTGCTTCAAGGTCGGAAATACAATGTCGAACAAACGAGTTATCTATCACGAATAATTACATATGGTCTATTATTCCCGCTGTCCAAGTCAATTTGGATTTAGATGCATCTTCTGAATAATCTCACATGTTAGGTTACACTCACAAGACTTCTTGAGCTCTTTTCATGAGAGGAAATGTAAGTAAGTTTATATTGTATAAAAAAAGCAAACATCTTGAGGTTTAAACTAGATTTGTTTGAAAGAAGTATGTAAAGGAATAGCTAGTTAATGGTTTATTGAAATTCACGACAAAAAAGATAATTGACCATTTTATAACTTTATTTTCAAGGTCTTTCAATCTAGTATTTGTTTTTAAAGATTTGGAATCTATTTTAAAACATGTTTCATTCACAGAAATGAAAACGAAGGGAAATGACGAAATAGCCGAGTGTAACATCACCCCCCATCATTTAAAAATGTTTAGTTAAGTCTTGAAAACAGTAAAAATCAAACAAATTATACATCCTTTAAATCTATAAATATTTGTTTCTAATTCTAATTTTGAAACATATAAATGTTTTGGTGTAAATATTCACCAGCTTTCAGAGGATGTGGATGTAAACTTTTCGTCATAGGTAAAATTTGTGTTTCTACATTTCGAATATGAATATGATAATTTTGTATGTACTTATGAAAATTTGTATGGATATGAAAGACGAACACCTCATGTATCTATTGATGTCTGAATCAGCCAGAAAATATGACTTTCAACAGTTTCACTCTTCCATCAACATGAATGAATTACATTTGTAAGGTTTTAAGTCGGAATCGATTAAATGTCATCTTATCTCAAGCTCCTTTAATCCTCTCATAAGAGACGGGGCTAGAAATTAATTCATGATATCTTCATATATATAATCTTTAAGGTAAAAAGAACAAATACATGTTTTTTCTACTTCAAAATATATACGTGCATAAGTGGTTAACATATGAGTAAGATCTTTCCTGGTACCTTAAAGGGGCAGTAGCACGTTTTTAGAAACATTTATATTTTAAATTGTTTACTGATAATTGGAAGTCAATGTATATAAAGATTCACATAAAAGTATATTGGCGGCCATTTGTGTGAACACCTTTAATTTAGTTTGTGTAAGAAAAAGGAATCGCATGACTAAACTTTACATTATACATTTGAATTATTACTGCTTCAATTAGTTTAGATACATTGTCTTTCATTTGGAACCATGAATGTTCATTTTCCTGACCTTATATTCCCCCAAAAATATGCTACTGTCCCTTTAAAGCTTACCTAAGTAATAGGATAGCCCTTACGATTATGTGTTTTGCAATAAAGTATAGTTTTGCCCTGAATATTATAGTTACAGCACGAGCCGGAAGGCTCAGCCCTCTCTCAATAAGGGAATCATATGGGCCTTTAAAGTAACTTAAGGCTTAGTCATCAGGATCTACCTTCAAGCGTTGAGTGTGTTCTTAATTTTGATTTATCGATTTTGATGAACTTCAAGTGCTTTTATGGATATTATATATTCTTTATTACAGAAATAGTGTAGGCCATCGGCCCATGACTACATTTGTCGACGTGTACAGTTTTTCGGTGTTACAATTTTCAGCTGACAATGTTCAGGGAGGCTTGTTTCTTATTAAGTTACAATTTAAAGTTGACATTAAAATATTAAACTTTGACATTGTTGGAAATTCATAATATTTGATAGGTATATACTTTTGTCTAAGCTCCTTATATGTATGACAAACTAGTAGAAAATGAAACTCATCCTCTATGTATCCAGATTTACACAAATTACATAACCTTTCGCTTCTGCTTATATTTAGATACCGACCAGTTTCAATGTGAAGTTGATGGGAAGAGCACCTGAACTGAGCTAATGCATATCTAAACTTTTTAATACTGATAGAGTCAATATATGGCTCTTTAACAAGTGAAATTTTGAAACAAGAATACAAAAAAGTTTTACTACCATTTTCGAAAGACGTGCAACAAATTCCATCAACAAAGAAACTGGAAAGTGAACGACTTGCTGCTCCCAAATATACCCAAAACCTACTCTAAACAACAAACGTTTACACTTATTAGCCCAGTTCTCTTTACCTGCATTGGAAGCCTGTACCAGCATATCATAACATTTTTTAGGATTACGATAGCAAGGCATAGATACTAATTTTAACCAATATTTAATAACTCTTTTATAAGCCAGAATATACATAGGGAAGCGACCACATTCGTCACGAACTACATTATTAGAAGTTGATGATTTTACTCCCAAGAATCTTTTACATGCTAACAAATGAACAGACTCGATATAATCATTTTGATGGAGACCCCATACCTCAGCACCATAAAGAAGAATAGGAGTAATTTTCAGATCAAAAACTTTGAAGAAGAGTTTGAAAGGTAAACCGTTAATATATCTTAGGGCTTGAACGATTGCAAACAAAGCCTTCTTACCTTGGATTGAAGCATTTATGAAATGACTAGTCCAAGACAGACCTCTAGTAAATGTAACACCAAGATATTTATATGAGTTAACACATTCTAACCTTTTCCCATGATAAAACCACCTTTCCTTTCGAGATAAAGACCCTCCTCTTTTGAAAACAACAATTTTAGTTTTATCTAAACTAACATCCATACAATATTCAATGCAAAATCGCTCAAGTGCATCAATACGCCGGATATGGATATTATCAATTAAGACGTAACAGTTGTGGTTTGAAACTAAAACCATGTCAATATTTAAGAGACAAGACGACCTCTTTTCGGTAATTGGTACCTTTTAAAGCATTCCCTCGTTTGCATAGTTCTGATTTTATATCAATGAAATTTACAACCTCTGCAACCTGTTACCAATGGGCTAACTATTGTTAGCATAACAGCCAGAGAGTGCTTACTCGTCAACAAATTTTCCCTCTCCCCAAATACTCAAAATCTCAAAAACAATTTTATAAAAAAGCACACAATGGACTTTCTCTGTATCCGGCTGCGTACCTTAAGTTTGTTAATGTACCTGCGTATTCTAGTGCAAATACCATGTGATTTGGACCCTTTGAGAAATGCTAGCGATGCAATAACGAAACGGATCATGTTGAAATTTCACTCTTAAGTCAATATCAATTTTGCATTTACATATATGTATGTTATGCCTAACAGTTAACTGTAACAATTTTGGTAAGTCTTTGAAATTACCAGGGGTCGAAATTTAACACTATTTTGTAATTTTCTATACAAAATCCTTCACAAGTGATAAACAGATTTAGGCCTAAGTTATATTTATTACCTCGCACTAACTTAATGTAAATTTGTTGGTTTCTTTCTCATGGAGTCTATATGGAATAATAAAATCGAAGTTTAAGAAAATCGGAATTTCCAAATAAACTAATGTCCAAAAGAAACGATACCAAGTTTTCAACGTCCTCCGACACAAAATTCTATTACCTGACAGAGTCGAATTTAAGTGTGCCTAACAGGCATATGTCTTGTAAAGAAGTATGCACATTTTCATTCTTCAGGAAAAGATATACTTTTGATTTCGTGTCTCTTCAAACGCACATGGGGTGCATAAATCGAAATTTCAAGTTGTTTTGAGCACAGAACTTTGGTCATTTCACTCTAAAATTAATAAAGTATTGAATCTAGGTAAGAATACAATCTTGTTGATACAATGCACTTTATTTGACATAAATTTGTTGACGCGTCACTGCCCTAGAACGTTTTAGAACAAGCAAAAGTGTCCAATTTCTCTCTGCTATCTCGCCTAGTTAAGGAGATTCCGAATCGATGTTATTTTAAATGCGTGTTTCTCGAAAACCTGAAAATATAATGTTTTGAAATTTTGCATAGAGGTGAGTTGACTACTGAAGAAATTATAAAACTATGTTTTAGTCGTATCAATCTGCAGTGGGTTGAGTTATCTTGCCATTTTTATGGTAACGTTTCTTTTGGACACTAGTTTATATTACCCCATGTAACTTAATTCGTGCAAACTTTTGAAATTCTGAAATTATTGCAGACAATGCCAAAACATGGTTTGAGAATAGCTGTTTTAAACATTGACAATTTGGGATCCTTTGTCGGTTCGGCAAGAGTTATCATATTGATCATGACGTCCAAACGAAACCCAAATTACATGATATATGCACTAAGATACACTAGCAAGTCAACTTAAGATACGCAGCTGTAGTTGTAGCGTTGACATATTCGTATATCATACCTAGCAGATAGCTATAACAAATTTGGCAGGTCATTGAAGTGACCAGGGGTCAAAATTTCTGATTTTATTTTGCTCTACAAAATCCCTCAAAAGTGATCAACAGCTTTAGATCTTATTCATATGTGTTTCTTTGCAGTAAAGCAACATAACTGTGCTGATTTTATTCCTACAAAATATTTCACAAACATGACCCCATTTGTCCATTTAACAATGCCAAATATCGATATTTAGCACCCGAAATATGGTTTGGGAATGGCTATTCTACACATGGGCAATTGATGATCTTCTGTAAGTAGTCCTGGAGTTATTTTATGAATTTTAAAATGAAACCCAAATTACATGATCTTTGCACTTTGGATAAATGTTTTTTCCTTGCAGCATCACCTCCACATAGTTTTGAAGCATTAGAGAGTCATGTTGATGTAAAAACGTTATCTCAAATAGCTCTGTTTGTCATTTCGCATATTGTCTCACTGTAAGTTGAAACAATAAAAAGTTTACTGATTGATGACGCATGGTTGCCATGGTAACATGTCTTACATTTCTCATATGACGTTAAAGTAACCATGGCGATTCACAAATGTTACTTTTGAAATCAATATGCAGGAAACGGGGACATTATAGAGAGAGGAATTTAAAAAACACAATGATAAAAATTCTAAGAAAAATGTAACCGCGTTGGAATTATCAAATGTGCTAATTACGTGCTAATTAAAATGTGCTGAAGATTAGTCAACAGAGATAAACAGTTTTTTTGCTGACCTACTTCTTAAAGAGGTCATTGGTTAGAACAACAAAACAATAAATCTTACCTCAACCTGAAGGCAAGTTTCAACTTTCAGTTTTTAAATATTTGGGCCAGCGTGTAATGTGCTTTTGAAGAAAATAATGTTTATTTGTTTTGATAGTTCACTCCGTTTTAAAGATAACAAGCTGGATAAAAGCGTATCACAACATATACATTTCAAATGTAAAAAGAAACAAGAGTGGTTTTGCTAATATTTGGACTCGGGTAAACGCTGTAAAATAATGCAGCTATTATACTCCTTCCTATAATACTATACAAACATTTTTTGTTTTAGATGCCATTGAGAACGTTTTACAGAAAGGTCATCGCCCACAGAGGTTTTGTTGATCCGGTACTTAAACTTTAAGCTAATAGCTATAAACTCGACGGATTAAATTGCTTTACGATTGTACTTGTGTTTCAGCTCTATGATGAGAATTTTGGGGGAGAAAAACTGGACAAAAGAAAATTCTCCCTAACGTCCCAATGATCTACACGGTGATACTTTGGGTTGTTTATGGATTACCGTCCATCTCACCCATGATCGGTTGTATCTGTTAAATGACTATTATTATTGTCATAGTCTAACCACCAACATCACTATCGCTATGGTTATTTTTGTTTCTGAATAGATAAAGATGCTTCAGTATTAACGGCAGTTACAAATGTTTAATTATCATCCTTTAACCATTTCTAACCAGGCTTTGGAAAATATTAATTTCACTCAAATACTAACTAGTGCGCTGCAACGATTGGAAGTCATAGCATGCTACTTCTCACACAGAATACCTTTAGAAAATGCCAAAATTTGGTATGCCCATCTTCCTACGCAAAGTCTAAAACGCCAGTTTTGAACTGTCAGTTTTATGCCTTGCTGCCGACCCTTGAGTTTTCTGTGCTGATATCAGCGCTCCTAAAGGTGATCGATTTGATATGCCATGACTGACCTTGGTCTGTGTTCTACAAAAAAAGCCAATATTTTTACTTAAAGGGGCAGTAGCAGGTTTTTAGGGGGGGGGGGGGGGGGGGGGATAGAAGGTGATGTCAGGAAAATGAAATTAATTGTTTCCAATCGAAAGAAAACAAAATGCAGCAGTAATACCTCAACAATCGGATTTAAAGTTCAGCTATGTGATTCCCTTTTCTTACACAAAATGAATTAAAGGGGTTCACACAAAAACGGTCGCCAATGAACTTGTGAATCTTAATAATTTGTTCTCTTACTGGAATGATTGATTTGTGTAACGAGAGTTTGGACACTATCAAAATAATACGTTTAACATTAACGTACATTGACTAGTGAAAAGATTTTAAGTATAAAGTTTTCAAAAACGTGGTACTGGCCCTTTTAACTTTTAACTATTTGATCAAACCAATTCAAACTATGTTCCCCTTTTTAAATTTAGATTTCAAGCATAGAGATTTGAAATTTTAAGATTGAATCTATTGCTCATGGTGACACCCAAGTTTTGTATTGTTTATTAAATCTTATACTTTATTCAAAATCAAATGATGCCATTTTCTCGTATCGACAAAATTGATCATGTGTTTGGCAATTATCGATTTCATGTCTCCAACTTTGGCAAATTTCCAGTAAAAGAAATACTTGTCAGAGGTAAAACCAATTATGTTTGATAATTCAATAAACGAAACACAAATATTGTTGCAATAGCCAGAAATGTCAGATTTTATGTATAAGTTAGGTGTCACAAAAGCGCTGAAGCAAGGGTGGACTATAGCAAACGATTTGTTTATTGTGACAAATGTAGTTTATCATCTTAACAATTATGTTCAAACCAGTGTTAGAAATTTATCCTCAAGAACATTTTATCAAGGATATGCTCTCAAGATTACAAAGACTTCTGATTGCCATTAATGTACTGAACATAATCAAGTTTTATAGATAACTGGAATAGCAACGTTTTGAAACATGTATCCATTTTCATCGAAAATGATGATAGAAATTGTTATTATTCTATCCACATAATTCAAAATGAAACCCCGTTTATATGTGCATTTTCACAGGGGGTAAAGGCAAATTTTACCCTTCGAAATTTTATCATGTAAACGCAACTCTTGAGGTAGGGTATATTTACACCAAGGGGCAAAGGGGGACAATTGTCCCGGTCCAGAGGTGGAGCTAATTAGATACACCAAGGGGTAACATATACTCCCTGGGGCAAACCGATCATGTAAACGCTAAACTAGGTATAACTCTTGGGAAAATGAATTAAAAATAGCTTATTGCACTTTCTTAGCGGGAAAAAGGGTTTATTAAAGTCATTTAGTTTAAATGAATTGAGCATTGTAGTTATGTGTCTTGTTCCATCTCATTGTTGGTACTCATTATTGTTCTAGATAACGCAAACAGATCACAGGATACATACAATCTTAGTCATAACTATTTTTCTGATACCGACTGTTGTTGCTGGGATCAGTATATGAGAAATTATTAAAGTTTTCTGTTTCTTGAAGTTTTTACCCTAATTAACCGGTATTAAGGGAAAATTCTGCCGTTTGGTTTTGAAATTTCTTCATATAAACGCATCGCCATTTCTTTCATTTGCCCTTGGGGTTTAATACTCCCTTGGGTAAATGTGCGGCATGTAAACCTAGCTTTACAGCAGCATACCAAAAGTTTGTTCACCTGCTTGTGATCTTAGTGCATCATGTAATTTGGGTTTCATAAAATAACTTCATAACCACTTACAGAAGATCATGTGCCCATGTGTAAAATAACTATTCCCAAACCATATTTCGGGATCGTTATTTGGCATTGTTGAATAGACAGATGGGGTCATATTTGTGAAGTTCGGATTTTCTTAAATTTTGATTAAAATCACCCATGTAAACTTTGTAGGAAAAAAAGGAACACAGTAACGTTGCCATAGCGCAAAGAAACACATATGAATAAGACTTAAAGCTGTTGATCAATTATGAAGGATTTGGTAGAACAAAATAGAATTCAGTGTTTTTTTAAATTTTGACCCCTGGTCACTCCAGTAAACTGCCAAATTTGTTACACGTATCTACTAGGTATGATATTGTCACTAGAATACGAAGGTAAGTGAACAATCTTAAGATATGCAGCTGTACATTGACTTGGAAACTTAAACGCTGTTTATTGACATTAATTTCTCAAGATGTTTGATCACACCAATTTCAACCCTGAAGACTGATGGATTATGTCCTATCATGTCAGTTTTTGATGGAGTAGTTTTACAACAATTCTCATTTGAGAAGTAATATGTCTCAGTTGTTACAGAAGGAACCATCTAGTGCTTTCAATGATAACTTGACTGAATTTCCTTGACTGTTTTGAAGATTCCTCCCCAACATACTACAATCGATTGTTGTTTTGAATAACTTTAATAAAGTCAAGGAAAGGGAAGGATGCATTCTAAATATTGTTCCCTCCTGACGAGGTTAAACATTTCGGTAGAAAATATTTATTATATGTGTTTTTTGGCAATATATCTTGTACATTTATCCATCTTAAGACATTTTTAAGTGCAATGATAATCTGCTTGATTAATAGAATACGATTTTCATATGATGACAGATTCTTGTTGCATATACTAGGTTTCAAATACATGAACATTTGAAATAACAAATATTATATGTTTGTAAAAAGGCATGTGGAAAAGATTGTTGAATCGTTTAGCATGGTGACACACGAATCATTACCGTTATAACATTTCGTATCCTTTTTCCCAAATTAAGAGTTACCCTTTGCTTCTAACAAGATTATTTAAGTAAAGTTTGTAAAGTTTCGATTTCTTGTCTCCGAATCTGTGAAAATCAGAGTCAGTAGGAGACAAATCGTTGCTCCAGGGAAATCCAGTAATGTGTGTTCGTTGAATAAACGAAATATAAATATTGTTGCCATGGCGACCACAGAGGGATGTCAGATTTAATAAAGTTTATGTGATGTAAAAGAACGTGCTTCAAGGTTGGAATAGCGATGTAGAACAAACAAGATTTCTTTCATAAAAAGGTTCATTATTCTTGCTGTCAAAGTTAATTCAGTGATGCATGTACATTATGAAGAGTTTACAATGTATATTCACTGAAGGTTGTTTGAATTACATCTATAGAAGATTTCTGATAGTATGGTATAAGGAGATGTATTTTTGGTTAATGTACTCTCATCTCTTAATTATGAAAGATTGATGCAATTAGCGTCTAATTTACAAAAAAAGCACATTTTAAGTTTAACTCATAAACAGGAAGTAATTCTTCAGAGCAGGAGATCGGAAAACATAATTGTACACATGGCACATGGAGATGTATTTTTGGTTTGTGTACTCTCATCTCTTAGTTATGAAAAACTGATGCAACTGTTTAATATACGAAAAAGCCCAATTTCAATCTACATCATAAACAGGAAGTAATTCTTCAGAGGAGGAGATAGGAAAACAATAATTGTACTGGCACATCGCTCAAAGTTGTTAAAAGCGCACTTAGTTACATATGGAATTGATCATTTTAGAACATTGAAATTGACGTACCTGTGAAGGTGTTATTTTACCAAGGCTTATATTGTGCAGAAAACATCCACTATAGGTCTATCCAAACAAATTTAAAGCATAATGGTGCCAATAGACTTCATGATACCCAGGTAGATATGCAGGTGCGTCTAGTTCTCTTGTACACTAACAAGTGCTGAAAATACTGTATGCATAAACAAACTAAAACTCTTGAAATGTATGGTGTCAATAATGTAATGTTTTAACAAGAAGTACCATGTGACCTCGGATTAAAGCAACGTGTGAGTTCTTGATGTGAATTGTAGATACAATAAATACACAATATAAATAAATATACACAATAAAACAACATCGAAAGGATTTATTATTAGTTTATTTCATGGATGATATCCTTTCCTCAAATATATTATAAATGTTCATGGCTTGAATTAATTCCTTTAACATATTCCTGTATATTCATTGAACAGAAAACTGATGATGATGAAACCTTCGGTCTTTGACATGGTTTCAAAAAGGATTTCAAATGTCCATAATAGATAGAACGTGTCATGTGAATAAGGATATTCTATTTTTTCCTTATTCGACTATTATTTGAAGATTAAGAAACTAACATAATGCCATATCACAAACAAGATCAGTAAATCGTTGTTCAGAACTTCCTCATGTGACATATTAAGGCATTTAAATTGGATTGTTAGAGAAAAACAATTGTTATAAAATTCTGTTCTGAATTTTGTAGACATGAGCAAATGGCCATCAAAGGCCTTTATTCATAACACACAAAACAACAATAGACTGTGATTAATATCGCTGATTCCTCCGCCATAAATTGAAACAAATTTGATTTTCTCATTGTTTCCAGTAATGCAACCACTTGTTACAGAGGTTTCTGGGAAGAGTTGACTTTAGTAACCTCTGAGGAGAGAATGAAATTAACCATACATGTTTGAAACATACTATTCAACAATATACATGCACACATAATTATATACAGTGTGGAAAAAGATTGACCGCAAATCTCACAATGCTTATGTAACATGATATAAATACAGTTTGGATACATACAAATCCCAAATATAGGTATTACTAATTACCGCAAATTTCCTAAGAATCGTCTTAAAGGCAAGACATGTGTGAGGAAGCATACATCAGTTTCCTTACCATGGATAAAGTTTCAAACCCATGAAATTTACATTTAAATGCAACCCCAGTAAAATGATTAGCAAATTAAATGACATAGGGGAACATGCATTCAAAGTTCGTTTCAACATAAATGCCTGTCTTTTTTTCATTTTCGGCAGAAATGAATGAAAAAAGATATTTCTTCAGATTTCTTATTCAGGTGGTTACCAGGTTAATTTAGGAGCCCAGCAGGACCAATAAGATGAAGTGGAGGGGAAATAACGACCGCGAACAACCAAGGAACTTTTGGTACCAATTTGCAAATTGAGTACATTCTGACAAGTAGGTCAAACCATTGAATATCACATAGATTCCTGTCCCAGTTCAAGATAGTTAGTGTATAAACCAGCTACATGCAGGGTTGTATCAGGTATCTCCTTACGCCGAATGATAAAATAACAGTAATCAAACAAGTATAGAAATAATTTTATTGATGACGAGATGTGTTGTACAAACATGTTCAAAAGTTAATTCTGGTGCTAGTCAAAATGTCTTGTCAGGGAGTATATATATATGCATGTATGTATGACGTCATTTTAGTCAGATTGCTTATGTCTTGGTCATAATTCTTAAAGACTGAAATTATGTCTAGGAGCACATTTTAGGTACAGAGGTTCATTTATCTCATTTTCCTTTTTCATGTTTAAAAATTTATTTTATTAGATTTCACAAAATAGATGTCATTAACATGATAAACACAAATAAATCAAGTACGATAAACTAATTAACTAATCAAGTATGAATCAACTAATTAATTAAAATCTAAAATTGATGTGTAAAAATAATTGTTTCATTAACTATGATTTGATTTAACATGATTAAAATGGAATAGGTAACTCTACAGCTGCGTACCTTAAGTTTGTTCACTTGCTTGTGTATCTTAGTGCAAATATCATGTAAATTGGGTTTCATTTTGACGTCCCTAAAGTAACTCCCGGAGCACCTACAACCAATTATCCATTAGTAAACTATTCATTCCCACACCATTTTTCGGTGTCGTCTTGTCACTGGTACTGAATTTAGATATTTGGCATGATTAAATAGACAGATGGGGTCATATTTATGAAATTCAGATTTTCTTAAATTTCGATATAAATATTCAATATAAACTATGTAAGAAAGAAATATGTACAATTACATTGCATTAGTGCAAAGGAACACATATGACTTAGGTCTAAAGCTATTGATCACTATTTAAGTATTTTGTAGAAAAAAATACAAAATAGTGTTTTGGAAATTTGACCCCTGGTCATTTCAATGTCCTGTCAAATCAGTTACGGTTACTTTTAAGTTATGACATACGGATATGTTAACGCAAATGATTACTTTTGTACTCAAATTTCAACATTATCCGTTTCGTTTTCGCAATCCTAGGATGCCTCAAAGACATTCCAAATTACATGATATTTGCACTAAAAACGGAGGTAAGTGAACAAATTTAAGATATGCAGCTGTATATTATAAAGTTAGACATGAAGTATGGCTTTGGAACTAACCATGCATTGGATAACTTTCTGACGTTGTTTTAAGATCATTTTAATCTTTAGAATATTTTCTCTGGCTTCAAAAATGATATGGATAACAAAACGTTCCAAAAAGTAACACCATAACGTTTTAATCATACACTAATTGAGCGCCTACTGTTATTTTACACAGGAATACAATCATATTTGTTGATGTTACAGAAACAATACCCACGATCCGTCATGTTCCCCCGGAGTCTTATCGTACCTTTTTCAAAAGCCACTGGCGGCCATTTATTTGTGAATACATTTTAAACATTTGCGTTAAGAATATGTTTTTGTGTAGTTTAACTCACCATGTTACCTTCGTTTTAGAACTGTATTCTTTGACGAAACAGTAACATGCAATTGGTAACATACATTTTCGTGAGATTATCTTATCTTTCTAAAATATGCGCTACTAGCATGCCCTTTAAAGGTAAAAAAGCTATTGATTGATGTATCATGATTCTTTAATAATAATTTTCGTTCCCAACTGGTCCTCTTAATGCTGTTTTTGACACTCAATTTCGCACGTTATTTACTCAAACTTATTTAACCTGGAACACTGAAGGATGGCTTCCTATCATGTCAATAGTTGTTTGAGTAGTTTTGCAAAATCTTTTTTCTCGAGAAGTGATATATTTCAATAGTCAATAGGAGAACAGTAAGAACTCGTATATTGTGCTTTTGTGTTGAATACCGTTAAGAATAATCATAACTGTATAAATGTATAAAACAATATCAAGACTTACAAAGCTTGTATGCCTCGATGAGATACAACATTGTTTCAGAAAAGATAAAACATTGTTCCAGAAAGGTTAAAACATTGTTCCAGAAAAGATAAAACAGTGTTGCAGAAAAGTTCCAGAAAAGATAAAACATTGTTTCAGAAAAGATAAAACATTGTTGCAGAAAAGATAAAACATTGTTTCAGAAAAGATAAAACAGTGTTGCAGAAAAGTTCCAGAAAAGATAAAACATTGTTTCAGAAAAGATAAAACATTGTTGCAGAAAAGTTTCAGAAAAAGTAAAACATTGTTTCAGAAAAGATAAAACATTGTTGCAGAAAAGATCAAACATATTGTCTCAGAAAAGATAAAACATTGTTCCAGAAAAGTTAAAAGTCAAAGCAAGGGAAGGATGTATTCTAAATAATGTTCCCCTGTGACGAGCTTAAACATTTCGGTGGTTCATATTTATTATATGTGTTGTTGTTTTTTGGGCAATATATCTTGCACATTTATCCATATTTAGACATTTTTAAGTGTAATGATAATCTGCATGATTAATAGAATACGATTATCCTATGATAACAGATTCTTGTTGCATTTACTAGGTTTCAACAACATTAACATTTGAAATAACAAATATAAAAGGCATGTGGAAAAGATTGTTGAATCGTTTAGCATAGCGACACACGAATCATTTCCGTTATAATATTTCGTATCCTTTTTCCCAAAATTAAGAGTTACCCTTTGCTCCTAACAAGATTATTTAAGTTAAGTTTGTAAAGTTTCGATTTCTTGTCTCCAAATCTGTGAAAATCAGAGTCTTTAGGAGACAAATCGTTGCTCAAGGGAAATCCAGTAATGTGTGTGTTCGTTGAATAAACGAAATATAAATATTGTTGCCATGGCGACCACAGAGAGATGTCAGATTTAATAAAGTTTATGTGATGTAAAAGAACGTGCTTCAAGGTTGGAATAGCGATATAGAACAAACAAGATTTGTTTCATAGACAAGTTCATTATTTTTGCTGTCAATGTTAATTCAGTGATGCATGTACATCCTGAAGAGTTTACAATGTAAGGATATTCACTGAAGGTTGCTTGAACTATAGAAGATGTCTGATTGTATGGTATAAGGAGATATATTTAGTTTACATCATAAACAGGAAGTAATTCTTCAGAGGAGGAGATCGGAAAACATAATTGTACACATGACACATGGAGATGTATTTTTGGTTTATGTACTCTCATCTCTTAGTTATGAAAAACTGATGCAACTGTCTAACATACGAAAAAGCCCAAATTCAGTCTACATCATAAACAGGAAGTAATTCTTCAGAGGAGGAGATCGGAAAACATAATTGTACACATGACACATGGAGATGTATTTTTGGTTTATGTACTCTCATCTCTTAGTTATGAAAAACTGATGCAACTGTCTAACATACGAAAAAGCCTAAAATTCAGTCTACATCATAAACAGGAAGTAATTCTTCAGAGGAGGAGATAGGAAAACATAATGGTACACATGGCACATCGCTCAAAGTTATTAAAAGCGCACTTCTTTACATACATATTACAGTGCTGATATTGTGATGAAAACTACTTTAGATCTATCCAAACAAAGCATAATGGTGCCAATAGACTTCATTATGCCCAGGTAGATATACAGGTGTGTGCATTCCTCTTGTACATTAACAAGTGCTGAAAATACTGTAAGCATAAACAAACTAAAACTCTTGTAATAGATTGTGTCAATTATGTAATGTTTTAACAAGTAGTACCATGCGACCTCGAATTAAAGCAACGTGTGAGTTCTTGATGTGAATTGTAGATAAACAATATAAAACAACATGGAATGATGTATTATTAGTTTATCTATCTAATGATTTCATGTCCTCAAATATATTATAAATGTTCATGGCTTGAATTAATTCCTTGAACATATTCCTGTATGTTCATCGAACAAAAAACTTGCAATATCGAAATGATATATTATTGGTTTATTTCACTGATGATATCATTCCCTCAAATATCTTATAAATGTTCATGGCTTGAACTAATTCCTTTAACATATTCCCTGTATGTTCATTGAACAGAAAACTGGCGATATCGAAATGATGTATTATTAGTATATTTCATGGATGATATCATTCCCTCAAATATCTTATAAATGTTCATGGCTTGAAATAATTCCTTTAACATATTCCTGTATGTCCATTGAACAGAAAACTGGCGATGATGAAACATTCCGTTATTGACATGGTTACAAGAAGGATTTCAAATTTTCAGAGTAGATTGAATGTGTCATGTGACTACAGATATTCTATCTTTTCCTAATCCAGATATTATTTGAAGATTAAGAAACAAACATAATGCCATATAACAAACAAGATCAGTAAATCGTTGTTCAGAACCTCCTCTTATGACATTGTATGGGAAAAAAACAATTGTAAATAAATTCTGTACTGAATTTGGCAGACATGAGCAAATGGTCAACACAGGCCTTTATTCATCACATACAACACAACAATAGACTGTGATTAATATCGCTGATTCCTCTGCCAAAAATTGAAAAAAAAAATGGTTTTCTCATTTTTTCCAGTAATGCAACCACTTGTTGCAGAGGTTTCTGGGCTGAGTTGACTTTAGTTACCTCTGAGGAGAGAATGAAATTAACCATACATGTTTGAAACGTACTCTTCAACAATATAATGCACACATACATATATACTTTGTGGGAAAAGATTGGCCAAAAATCTCACAATGCTTATGTAAAAGCCTCTCCCTTGAACATTATATAAATACATTTTTGATACATACAAAACCCAAATATTGTATTACTAATTACCGTAAATTTCCGAAGTATCATCTTAAAAGAAGGCATGTGTAATGAAGCATCAGTTTCCTTACCACGGATAAAATTTAAAACCCATGAAATTTACATTTAAATGCAACCCCAGTAAAATGATTAGCAAATAAAATGATATAGGGGGAAATGCATTCAAAGTTCGTTTCAACATACATGCCTGTCTGTTTTTCATTTTCGGCAGAAATGAATGAAAATAGATATTCCTTCAGATTTCTTATTCAGGTTAATTTAGGAGACCAGCAGGACCAATAAGATGAAGTGGAGGAGAAATAACGACCGCGAACAACCGAGAAACTTTTGGTACCAATTTGCAAATTGAGTAGATCCTGACAAGTAGGTCAAACCATTGAATATCACACAGAATCCTGTCCCCGTTCAAGATAGTTAGTGTATAAACCAGCTACATGCAGGGTTGTATCAAGTATCTCCTTATGCCGAATGATAAATTAACAGTAATGAAACAAGTATAGAAATAATTTAATTGATGACGAGATGCATTGTACAAAAAATCTCAAAAATTAATTCTGGTGCTAGTCAAAATGTCTTGTCATGGAGTATATATATATGCATGTATGTATGACGTCATTTTAGTCAGATTGCTTATGACTTGGTCATAATTCTTAAAGACTGAAATTATGTCTAGGAGCACATTTTAGGTACAGAGGTTCATTTATCTCATTTTCCTTTTTCATGTTTAAAAATTTATTTTATTAGATTTCACAAAATAGATGTCATTAACATGATAAACACAAATAAATCAAGTACGATAAACTAATTAACTAATCAAGTATGAATCAACTAATTAATTAAAATCTAAAATTGATGTGTAAAAATAATTGTTTCATTAACTATGATTTGATTTAACATGATTAAAATGGAATAGGTAACTCTACAGCTGCGTACCTTAAGTTTGTTCACTTGCTTGTGTATCTTAGTGCAAATATCATGTAAATTGGGTTTCATTTTGACGTCCCTAAAGTAACTCCCGGAGCACCTACAACCAATTATCCATTAGTAAACTATTCATTCCCACACCATTTTTCGGTGTCGTCTTGTCACTGGTACTGAATTTAGATATTTGGCATGATTAAATAGACAGATGGGGTCATATTTATGAAATTCAGATTTTCTTAAATTTCGATATAAATATTCAATATAAACTATGTAAGAAAGAAATATGTACAATTACATTGCATTAGTGCAAAGGAACACATATGACTTAGGTCTAAAGCTATTGATCACTATTTAAGTATTTTGTAGAAAAAAATACAAAATAGTGTTTTGGAAATTTGACCCCTGGTCATTTCAATGTCCTGTCAAATCAGTTACGGTTACTTTTAAGTTATGACATACGGATATGTTAACGCAAATGATTACTTTTGTACTCAAATTTCAACATTATCCGTTTCGTTTTCGCAATCCTAGGATGCCTCAAAGACATTCCAAATTACATGATATTTGCACTAAAAACGGAGGTAAGTGAACAAATTTAAGATATGCAGCTGTATATTATAAAGTTAGACATGAAGTATGGCTTTGGAACTAACCATGCATTGGATAACTTTCTGACGTTGTTTTAAGATCATTTTAATCTTTAGAATATTTTCTCTGGCTTCAAAAATGATATGGATAACAAAACGTTCCAAAAAGTAACACCATAACGTTTTAATAATACACTAATTGAGCGCCTACTGTTATTTTACACAGGAATACAATCATATTTGTTGATGTTACAGAAACAATACCCACGATCCGTCATGTTCCCCCGGAGTCTTATCGTACCTTTTTCAAAAGCCACTGGCGGCCATTTATTTGTGAATACATTTTAAACATTTGCGGTAAGAATATGTTTTTGTGTAGTTTAACTCACCATGTTACCTTCGTTTTAGAACTGTATTCTTTGACGAAACAGTAACATGCAATTGGTAACATACATTTTCGTGAGATTATCTTATCTTTCTAAAATATGCGCTACTAGCATGCCCTTTAAAGGTAAAAAAGCTATTGATTGATGTATCATGATTCTTTAATAATAATTTTCGTTCCCAACTGGTCCTCTTAATGCTGTTTTTGACACTCAATTTCGCACGTTATTTACTCAAACTTATTTAACCTGGAACACTGAAGGATGGCTTCCTATCATGTCAATAGTTGATTGAGTAGTTTTGCAAAATCTTTTTTCTCGAGAAGTGATATATTTCAATAGTCAATAGGAGAACAGTAAGAACTCGTATATTGTGCTTTTGTGTTGAATACCGTTAAGAATAATCATAACTGTATAAATGTATAAAACAATATCAAGACTTACAAAGCTTGTATGCCTCGATGAGATACAACATTGTTTCAGAAAAGATAAAACATTGTTCCAGAAAGGTTAAAACATTGTTCCAGAAAAGATAAAACAGTGTTGCAGAAAAGTTCCAGAAAAGATAAAACATTGTTTCAGAAAAGATAAAACATTGTTGCAGAAAAGATAAAACATTGTTTCAGAAAAGATAAAACAGTGTTGCAGAAAAGTTCCAGAAAAGATAAAACATTGTTTCAGAAAAGATAAAACATTGTTGCAGAAAAGTTTCAGAAAAAGTAAAACATTGTTTCAGAAAAGATAAAACATTGTTGCAGAAAAGATCAAACATATTGTCTCAGAAAAGATAAAACATTGTTCCAGAAAAGTTAAAAGTCAAAGCAAGGGAAGGATGTATTCTAAATAATGTTCCCCTGTGACGAGCTTAAACATTTCGGTGGTTCATATTTATTATATGTGTTGTTGTTTTTTGGGCAATATATCTTGCACATTTATCCATATTTAGACATTTTTAAGTGTAATGATAATCTGCATGATTAATAGAATACGATTATCCTATGATAACAGATTCTTGTTGCATTTACTAGGTTTCAACAACATTAACATTTGAAATAACAAATATAAAAGGCATGTGGAAAAGATTGTTGAATCGTTTAGCATAGCGACACACGAATCATTTCCGTTATAATATTTCGTATCCTTTTTCCCAAAATTAAGAGTTACCCTTTGCTCCTAACAAGATTATTTAAGTTAAGTTTGTAAAGTTTCGATTTCTTGTCTCCAAATCTGTGAAAATCAGAGTCTTTAGGAGACAAATCGTTGCTCAAGGGAAATCCAGTAATGTGTGTGTTCGTTGAATAAACGAAATATAAATATTGTTGCCATGGCGACCACAGAGAGATGTCAGATTTAATAAAGTTTATGTGATGTAAAAGAACGTGCTTCAAGGTTGGAATAGCGATATAGAACAAACAAGATTTGTTTCATAGACAAGTTCATTATTTTTGCTGTCAATGTTAATTCAGTGATGCATGTACATCCTGAAGAGTTTACAATGTAAGGATATTCACTGAAGGTTGCTTGAACTATAGAAGATGTCTGATTGTATGGTATAAGGAGATATATTTAGTTTACATCATAAACAGGAAGTAATTCTTCAGAGGAGGAGATCGGAAAACATAATTGTACACATGACACATGGAGATGTATTTTTGGTTTATGTACTCTCATCTCTTAGTTATGAAAAACTGATGCAACTGTCTAACATACGAAAAAGCCCAAATTCAGTCTACATCATAAACAGGAAGTAATTCTTCAGAGGAGGAGATCGGAAAACATAATTGTACACATGACACATGGAGATGTATTTTTGGTTTATGTACTCTCATCTCTTAGTTATGAAAAACTGATGCAACTGTCTAACATACGAAAAAGCCTAAAATTCAGTCTACATCATAAACAGGAAGTAATTCTTCAGAGGAGGAGATAGGAAAACATAATGGTACACATGGCACATCGCTCAAAGTTATTAAAAGCGCACTTCTTTACATACATATTACAGTGCTGATATTGTGATGAAAACTACTTTAGATCTATCCAAACAAAGCATAATGGTGCCAATAGACTTCATTATGCCCAGGTAGATATACAGGTGTGTGCATTCCTCTTGTACATTAACAAGTGCTGAAAATACTGTAAGCATAAACAAACTAAAACTCTTGTAATAGATTGTGTCAATTATGTAATGTTTTAACAAGTAGTACCATGCGACCTCGAATTAAAGCAACGTGTGAGTTCTTGATGTGAATTGTAGATAAACAATATAAAACAACATGGAATGATGTATTATTAGTTTATCTATCTAATGATTTCATGTCCTCAAATATATTATAAATGTTCATGGCTTGAATTAATTCCTTGAACATATTCCTGCATGTTCATCGAACAAAAAACTTGCAATATCGAAATGATATATTATTGGTTTATTTCACTGATGATATCATTCCCTCAAATATCTTATAAATGTTCATGGCTTGAACTAATTCCTTTAACATATTCCCTGTATGTTCATTGAACAGAAAACTGGCGATATCGAAATGATGTATTATTAGTATATTTCATGGATGATATCATTCCCTCAAATATCTTATAAATGTTCATGGCTTGAAATAATTCCTTTAACATATTCCTGTATGTCCATTGAACAGAAAACTGGCGATGATGAAACATTCCGTTATTGACATGGTTACAAGAAGGATTTCAAATTTTCAGAGTAGATTGAATGTGTCATGTGACTACAGATATTCTATCTTTTCCTAATCCAGATATTATTTGAAGATTAAGAAACAAACATAATGCCATATAACAAACAAGATCAGTAAATCGTTGTTCAGAACCTCCTCTTATGACATTGTATGGGAAAAAAACAATTGTAAATAAATTCTGTACTGAATTTGGCAGACATGAGCAAATGGTCAACACAGGCCTTTATTCATCACATACAACACAACAATAGACTGTGATTAATATCGCTGATTCCTCTGCCAAAAATTGAAAAAAAAAATGGTTTTCTCATTTTTTCCAGTAATGCAACCACTTGTTGCAGAGGTTTCTGGGCTGAGTTGACTTTAGTTACCTCTGAGGAGAGAATGAAATTAACCATACATGTTTGAAACGTACTCTTCAACAATATAATGCACACATACATATATACTTTGTGGGAAAAGATTGGCCAAAAATCTCACAATGCTTATGTAAAAGCCTCTCCCTTGAACATTATATAAATACATTTTTGATACATACAAAACCCAAATATTGTATTACTAATTACCGTAAATTTCCGAAGTATCATCTTAAAAGAAGGCATGTGTAATGAAGCATCAGTTTCCTTACCACGGATAAAATTTAAAACCCATGAAATTTACATTTAAATGCAACCCCAGTAAAATGATTAGCAAATAAAATGATATAGGGGGAAATGCATTCAAAGTTCGTTTCAACATACATGCCTGTCTGTTTTTCATTTTCGGCAGAAATGAATGAAAATAGATATTCCTTCAGATTTCTTATTCAGGTTAATTTAGGAGACCAGCAGGACCAATAAGATGAAGTGGAGGAGAAATAACGACCGCGAACAACCGAGAAACTTTTGGTACCAATTTGCAAATTGAGTAGATCCTGACAAGTAGGTCAAACCATTGAATATCACACAGAATCCTGTCCCCGTTCAAGATAGTTAGTGTATAAACCAGCTACATGCAGGGTTGTATCAAGTATCTCCTTATGCCGAATGATAAATTAACAGTAATGAAACAAGTATAGAAATAATTTAATTGATGACGAGATGCATTGTACAAAAAATCTCAAAAATTAATTCTGGTGCTAGTCAAAATGTCTTGTCATGGAGTATATATATATGCATGTATGTATGACGTCATTTTAGTCAGATTGCTTATGACTTGGTCATAATTCTTAAAGACTGAAATTATGTCTAGGAGCACATTTTAGGTACAGAGGTTCATTTATCTCATTTTCCTTTTTCATGTTTAAAAATTTATTTTATTAGATTTCACAAAATAGATGTCATTAACATGATAAACACAAATAAATCAAGTACGATAAACTAATTAACTAATCAAGTATGAATCAACTAATTAATTAAAATCTAAAATTGATGTGTAAAAATAATTGTTTCATTAACTATGATTTGATTTAACATGATTAAAATGGAATAGGTAACTCTACAGCTGCGTACCTTAAGTTTGTTCACTTGCTTGTGTATCTTAGTGCAAATATCATGTAAATTGGGTTTCATTTTGACGTCCCTAAAGTAACTCCCGGAGCACCTACAACCAATTATCCATTAGTAAACTATTCATTCCCACACCATTTTTCGGTGTCGTCTTGTCACTGGTACTGAATTTAGATATTTGGCATGATTAAATAGACAGATGGGGTCATATTTATGAAATTCAGATTTTCTTAAATTTCGATATAAATATTCAATATAAACTATGTAAGAAAGAAATATGTACAATTACATTGCATTAGTGCAAAGGAACACATATGACTTAGGTCTAAAGCTATTGATCACTATTTAAGTATTTTGTAGAAAAAAATACAAAATAGTGTTTTGGAAATTTGACCCCTGGTCATTTCAATGTCCTGTCAAATCAGTTACGGTTACTTTTAAGTTATGACATACGGATATGTTAACGCAAATGATTACTTTTGTACTCAAATTTCAACATTATCCGTTTCGTTTTCGCAATCCTAGGATGCCTCAAAGACATTCCAAATTACATGATATTTGCACTAAAAACGGAGGTAAGTGAACAAATTTAAGATATGCAGCTGTATATTATAAAGTTAGACATGAAGTATGGCTTTGGAACTAACCATGCATTGGATAACTTTCTGACGTTGTTTTAAGATCATTTTAATCTTTAGAATATTTTCTCTGGCTTCAAAAATGATATGGATAACAAAACGTTCCAAAAAGTAACACCATAACGTTTTAATCATACACTAATTGAGCGCCTACTGTTATTTTACACAGGAATACAATCATATTTGTTGATGTTACAGAAACAATACCCACGATCCGTCATGTTCCCCCGGAGTCTTATCGTACCTTTTTCAAAAGCCACTGGCGGCCATTTATTTGTGAATACATTTTAAACATTTGCGTTAAGAATATGTTTTTGTGTAGTTTAACTCACCATGTTACCTTCGTTTTAGAACTGTATTCTTTGACGAAACAGTAACATGCAATTGGTAACATACATTTTCGTGAGATTATCTTATCTTTCTAAAATATGCGCTACTAGCATGCCCTTTAAAGGTAAAAAAGCTATTGATTGATGTATCATGATTCTTTAATAATAATTTTCGTTCCCAACTGGTCCTCTTAATGCTGTTTTTGACACTCAATTTCGCACGTTATTTACTCAAACTTATTTAACCTGGAACACTGAAGGATGGCTTCCTATCATGTCAATAGTTGTTTGAGTAGTTTTGCAAAATCTTTTTTCTCGAGAAGTGATATATTTCAATAGTCAATAGGAGAACAGTAAGAACTCGTATATTGTGCTTTTGTGTTGAATACCGTTAAGAATAATCATAACTGTATAAATGTATAAAACAATATCAAGACTTACAAAGCTTGTATGCCTCGATGAGATACAACATTGTTTCAGAAAAGATAAAACATTGTTCCAGAAAGGTTAAAACATTGTTCCAGAAAAGATAAAACAGTGTTGCAGAAAAGTTCCAGAAAAGATAAAACATTGTTTCAGAAAAGATAAAACATTGTTGCAGAAAAGATAAAACATTGTTTCAGAAAAGATAAAACAGTGTTGCAGAAAAGTTCCAGAAAAGATAAAACATTGTTTCAGAAAAGATAAAACATTGTTGCAGAAAAGTTTCAGAAAAAGTAAAACATTGTTTCAGAAAAGATAAAACATTGTTGCAGAAAAGATCAAACATATTGTCTCAGAAAAGATAAAACATTGTTCCAGAAAAGTTAAAAGTCAAAGCAAGGGAAGGATGTATTCTAAATAATGTTCCCCTGTGACGAGCTTAAACATTTCGGTGGTTCATATTTATTATATGTGTTGTTGTTTTTTGGGCAATATATCTTGCACATTTATCCATATTTAGACATTTTTAAGTGTAATGATAATCTGCATGATTAATAGAATACGATTATCCTATGATAACAGATTCTTGTTGCATTTACTAGGTTTCAACAACATTAACATTTGAAATAACAAATATAAAAGGCATGTGGAAAAGATTGTTGAATCGTTTAGCATAGCGACACACGAATCATTTCCGTTATAATATTTCGTATCCTTTTTCCCAAAATTAAGAGTTACCCTTTGCTCCTAACAAGATTATTTAAGTTAAGTTTGTAAAGTTTCGATTTCTTGTCTCCAAATCTGTGAAAATCAGAGTCTTTAGGAGACAAATCGTTGCTCAAGGGAAATCCAGTAATGTGTGTGTTCGTTGAATAAACGAAATATAAATATTGTTGCCATGGCGACCACAGAGAGATGTCAGATTTAATAAAGTTTATGTGATGTAAAAGAACGTGCTTCAAGGTTGGAATAGCGATATAGAACAAACAAGATTTGTTTCATAGACAAGTTCATTATTTTTGCTGTCAATGTTAATTCAGTGATGCATGTACATCCTGAAGAGTTTACAATGTAAGGATATTCACTGAAGGTTGCTTGAACTATAGAAGATGTCTGATTGTATGGTATAAGGAGATATATTTAGTTTACATCATAAACAGGAAGTAATTCTTCAGAGGAGGAGATCGGAAAACATAATTGTACACATGACACATGGAGATGTATTTTTGGTTTATGTACTCTCATCTCTTAGTTATGAAAAACTGATGCAACTGTCTAACATACGAAAAAGCCCAAATTCAGTCTACATCATAAACAGGAAGTAATTCTTCAGAGGAGGAGATCGGAAAACATAATTGTACACATGACACATGGAGATGTATTTTTGGTTTATGTACTCTCATCTCTTAGTTATGAAAAACTGATGCAACTGTCTAACATACGAAAAAGCCTAAAATTCAGTCTACATCATAAACAGGAAGTAATTCTTCAGAGGAGGAGATAGGAAAACATAATGGTACACATGGCACATCGCTCAAAGTTATTAAAAGCGCACTTCTTTACATACATATTACAGTGCTGATATTGTGATGAAAACTACTTTAGATCTATCCAAACAAAGCATAATGGTGCCAATAGACTTCATTATGCCCAGGTAGATATACAGGTGTGTGCATTCCTCTTGTACATTAACAAGTGCTGAAAATACTGTAAGCATAAACAAACTAAAACTCTTGTAATAGATTGTGTCAATTATGTAATGTTTTAACAAGTAGTACCATGCGACCTCGAATTAAAGCAACGTGTGAGTTCTTGATGTGAATTGTAGATAAACAATATAAAACAACATGGAATGATGTATTATTAGTTTATCTATCTAATGATTTCATGTCCTCAAATATATTATAAATGTTCATGGCTTGAATTAATTCCTTGAACATATTCCTGTATGTTCATCGAACAAAAAACTTGCAATATCGAAATGATATATTATTGGTTTATTTCACTGATGATATCATTCCCTCAAATATCTTATAAATGTTCATGGCTTGAACTAATTCCTTTAACATATTCCCTGTATGTTCATTGAACAGAAAACTGGCGATATCGAAATGATGTATTATTAGTATATTTCATGGATGATATCATTCCCTCAAATATCTTATAAATGTTCATGGCTTGAAATAATTCCTTTAACATATTCCTGTATGTCCATTGAACAGAAAACTGGCGATGATGAAACATTCCGTTATTGACATGGTTACAAGAAGGATTTCAAATTTTCAGAGTAGATTGAATGTGTCATGTGACTACAGATATTCTATCTTTTCCTAATCCAGATATTATTTGAAGATTAAGAAACAAACATAATGCCATATAACAAACAAGATCAGTAAATCGTTGTTCAGAACCTCCTCTTATGACATTGTATGGGAAAAAAACAATTGTAAATAAATTCTGTACTGAATTTGGCAGACATGAGCAAATGGTCAACACAGGCCTTTATTCATCACATACAACACAACAATAGACTGTGATTAATATCGCTGATTCCTCTGCCAAAAATTGAAAAAAAAAATGGTTTTCTCATTTTTTCCAGTAATGCAACCACTTGTTGCAGAGGTTTCTGGGCTGAGTTGACTTTAGTTACCTCTGAGGAGAGAATGAAATTAACCATACATGTTTGAAACGTACTCTTCAACAATATAATGCACACATACATATATACTTTGTGGGAAAAGATTGGCCAAAAATCTCACAATGCTTATGTAAAAGCCTCTCCCTTGAACATTATATAAATACATTTTTGATACATACAAAACCCAAATATTGTATTACTAATTACCGTAAATTTCCGAAGTATCATCTTAAAAGAAGGCATGTGTAATGAAGCATCAGTTTCCTTACCACGGATAAAATTTAAAACCCATGAAATTTACATTTAAATGCAACCCCAGTAAAATGATTAGCAAATAAAATGATATAGGGGGAAATGCATTCAAAGTTCGTTTCAACATACATGCCTGTCTGTTTTTCATTTTCGGCAGAAATGAATGAAAATAGATATTCCTTCAGATTTCTTATTCAGGTTAATTTAGGAGACCAGCAGGACCAATAAGATGAAGTGGAGGAGAAATAACGACCGCGAACAACCGAGAAACTTTTGGTACCAATTTGCAAATTGAGTAGATCCTGACAAGTAGGTCAAACCATTGAATATCACACAGAATCCTGTCCCCGTTCAAGATAGTTAGTGTATAAACCAGCTACATGCAGGGTTGTATCAAGTATCTCCTTATGCCGAATGATAAATTAACAGTAATGAAACAAGTATAGAAATAATTTAATTGATGACGAGATGCATTGTACAAAAAATCTCAAAAATTAATTCTGGTGCTAGTCAAAATGTCTTGTCATGGAGTATATATATATGCATGTATGTATGACGTCATTTTAGTCAGATTGCTTATGACTTGGTCATAATTCTTAAAGACTGAAATTATGTCTAGGAGCACATTTTAGGTACAGAGGTTCATTTATCTCATTTTCCTTTTTCATGTTTAAAAATTTATTTTATTAGATTTCACAAAATAGATGTCATTAACATGATAAACACAAATAAATCAAGTACGATAAACTAATTAACTAATCAAGTATGAATCAACTTATTAATTAAAATCTAAAATTGATGTGTAAAAATAATTGTTTCATAAACTATGATTTGGTTTAACATGATTAAAATGGAATATGTAACTCTACAGCTGCGTACCTTAAGTTTGTTCACTTGCTTGTGTATCTTAGTGCAAATATCATGTAAATTGGGTTTCATTTTGACGTCCCTAAAGTAACTCCCGGAGCACCTACAACCAATTATCCATTAGTAAACTATTCATTCCCACACCATTTTTCGGTGTCGTCTTGTCACTGGTACTGAATTTAGATATTTGGCATGATTAAATAGACAGATGGGGTCATATTTATGAAATTCAGATTTTCTTAAATTTCGATATAAATATTCAATATAAACTATGTAAGAAAGAAATATGTACAATTACATTGCATTAGTGCAAAGGAACACATATGACTTAGGTCTAAAGCTATTGATCACTATTTAAGTATTTTGTAGAAAAAAATACAAAATAGTGTTTTGGAAATTTTGACCCCTGGTCATTTCAATGTCCTGTCAAATCAGTTACGGTTACCTTTAAGTTATGACATACGAATATGTTAACGCAAATGATTACTTATGTACTCAAATTTCAACATTATCCGTTTCGTTTTCGCAATGCTAGGATGCCTCAAAGACATTCCAAATTACATGATATTTGCACTAAAAACGGAGGTAAGTGAACAAATTTAAGATATGCAGCTGTATATTATACAGTTAGACATGAAGTATGGCTTTGGAACTAACCATGCATTGGATAACTTTCTGACGTTGCTTTAAGATCATTTTAATCTTTAGAGTCTTTTCTCTGGCTTCAAAAATGATATGGATAACAAAACGTTCCAAAAAGTAACACCATAACGTTTTAATCATACACTAATTGATCGCCTACTGTTATTTTACACAGGAATACAATCATATTTGTTGATGTTACAGAAACAATACCCACGATCCGTCATGTTCCCCCGGAATCTTATCCTACCTTGTTCAAAAGCCACTGGCGGCCATTTATGTGTGAATACATCTTAAACATTTGCAGTAAGAATATGTTTTCGTGTAGCTTAACTCACCATGTTAACTTCGTTTCAGAACTGTATTCTTTGATTGAAACAGTAACTTGCAATTGGTAACATGTACATCTTTGTGAGATAATCTTATTTTTCTAATATATGCGCTACTTGCCCTTTAATGGTCAAAAAGCTATTAAAATGATGTATCATAATTCTTTAATAATAATTTTAGTTCTTAACTGGTCCTCTTAACGCTGCTTTTGACACGCAATTTCGCACGTTATTTGCTCACACTTTTTTAACCTGGAACACTGAAGGATGGCTTCCTATCATGTCAATATTTGATTGAGTAGTTTTGCAAAATCTTCATTCTCGAGAAGTGATATATTCCAACAGTCAATAGGGGAACAGTAGGAACTCGTATATTGTATAAATGTATAAAACAATATCAAGACTTGCAAAGCTTGTATGCCTCGATGAGATAAAACATTGATCCTGAAAAGATATAACGTTGTTTCAGAAAAGCTAAAACATTGTTCCAGAAAAGATAAAACATTGTTCCAGAAAAGATAAATCATTGTTTCAGAAAAGATAAAGCATTGTTCCAGAAAAGATAAATCATTGTTTCAGAAAAGATAAAGCATTGTTCCAGAAAAGATACATCATTGTTTCAGAAAAGATAAAGCATTGTTCAAGAAAAGTTACAGAACAGATAAAACATTGTTTCAGAAAAGATAAAACATTGTTTTAGAAAAGATAAATAATTGTTCCAGAATAGTTCCAGAAAAGATAAAACATTGTTTCAGGACATTCCCCCTGGTATGTTGTTGATTCAATTGTACATGAGTACATAAGTTTATATTATACACATTGTTCAATCCCTTAAAATTTATAAGCTGCACATTCTAGATATTTGAAAAAGAAACTCATGTTTATTCCGGTCATTAATAGTGTTTTTGAATACATTGGGTTTTTTTAAATAAATATGATATAGAAATATCAACATATGTTTAGTTTACTCAATACTCTGATACAAACCATCATTTTGTATGTGTATGTGTTAACAGTGACCTTTGCTACTAACGTGATTATTTAGGAGGTTTAAGACAAGTTTCGATTTCTTGACTCCGAATCTGTCACAATCAGCGACTTTAGAATGAAAACTTTTGCTTTAGGGAATCAGGTTACATTTGATCATTAAATAATTTTATATGAATATTGTTGCTATGGCGACCAGTGAGTGGTGTCAGTTTGAATTAATCTTTCTTCATTTAAAGACCATGTTTCAAGGTCGGCCTATTTAGTAGAACAAACAAGATTTTAATTGTAAACAAATACACATGGTTTATTCTTCATATTTTATAAGCCAATTTGAAGGTTAATGTATCTACTGAATAATTTACAATGGAAGGATATTCTCACAAGACATTATCAACTGTATAGAAAACAGCAGATGATAATGGTGATGATATTAAGGAGAAAAAGGACTTAAGTTACATCCTGAATAGTGTCATCTTACCAAAATATTTCCTGATATTCAAGTTACAAAGAACAGGTGATTATCAAGGAGCTAATTAAGTAACAATACAATGCAAAAATAATATAATATCAACTTAACATTGTAAGTTTAACTTAAAAATCTCTCTTGCTCTGTTATTTATATAACGTTAGCAAGCTTAAACAATCAGACGAGTGGGGATTAATTCAAATTTTTTTAAAATCCTTTGAAAAGAAAAATTATGCAATACAAGATCAATAATTGAATTGTTAGGAGATCAAATAAAATAAAATTATACGTTTGATATATGATGCTACCTTTGTAATCATAAGATAGAAATCAACAACTTTGGCCTCAAATAATCAGTTCAAACATTGTTAACTTTATTTTCAAAATAATCACATTTATGACAACACTGAAATAGCAAGAGTTTAGAACTTGGGAGTCTTTTGCTGGAGTTGAACCAAAACCCCCCACGATGTTGAATATATTTCTAATACATTTGTAAGAATTAGTATAAACAAAGAAAATAGAACAGGTTATAAAAACATGTTCTTTTAAAATATGATTGTTGTTTTAAGAAAAGACAGAGAAGAGTTTATATAATTATACAAATGGTATAACGCTCAACCTGTTATAAAATACATGTTTTCACACATGCATTGGTAGTTATAACATATGTTAACAAACTCAAACTTTTATCACATTGACGTAATGTGTTTATTTAGAGCTTAGAAAGGGAAGGAACTATAAGCTTATTTCTTATATCAATGAGGCCTATTTGTGCAAATAAAGTTTACAATGGGCAAGACAATTTTAACAGATGCATCTTACCCGTGCGCAACTGAGTACTGAGAAAGCATTAGCAAACAAACAAACCTACTAGCCTGACTCCAGTTCATTTATGGGACTTTTTAAAAATCTCACCAACTGAGAAGTACAGATATCATAATTTGGGTATTTTAAGCAATTCTCTGCACATGATTAATCAGATTAACTATAAAACATAGATTTATTATTCAGAATATTTATGAATTAAGTCAATGTACATATTGCATATAAACTAGGTAACCTTGTTATTTTCTATTGTTTTTTCTAAAAACCTGACTTTTCGTTGGTTTCCATGGTAACAAGAACATCATCCATTTACTGAAATAGAACGAAAGGCCATGGCCCCAAGTGTATACTGTCTTTTACTTATCCGGCTTTCGTTGGAAGATTATTAAAGGAAAAAGCATATTCAAAAATTACTAAAATATTCTTAAAGGCACTTTTTCAGAAATTTTTCATAACGCGTAGGAACTGCAAATAAATTTACTGTTAAAATTTCTTGTGTATTGCCTCTGATTAAGTCACAAACTATGATCATTTTAAGATAAAATAAAGATAAAATATGGACATTCAAAATAAGTAAGTTGTTTCTTCAAAATGTCTCCCATTAAATAGCTCCAATATTATCAAATCAATATTATGTCTTAGTAAAGGTTTAGACTTCATAGTATACCCAACATATATTGAGATAAGTCGATGGATAAACATCCAATTCTCAGCTGCATTACCCGTACTCATTCGCGAATTTAGCAATTATCATGCAGGAACTGTTAGCGACCGTTGTTGTGGGGACACCTTTTATTCTTTGAGTTAAAGTAATTAATTCATTTCAATTGGTAATATTTTTCTGTCGTACGACCATTTGTTAGCTGAAACGTGCTTCTATCTCTTTAAAGGGGCAGTAGCACGTTTTAGGGGGGAATATAAGGTGATGTCAGGAAAATGAAAACAAATGTTGCCAATTGAAAAACAATGTAAATGAAGAAGTAATAAATCAAATATATAATGTAAATTTCAGCTTTACGATTCCTTTTTCTTACACACAATTTATTAAAGGTTTTCACACAAAAATGGCCGCTAATCGACTTCGTGTGAATCTTAATAATTTGTGCTTTGGATGTGGATGATTGTAGATCGTATTTTTCTTTCACTATGATAAAGTGATATCTACCAAACCTTTTGTTTCCAATTTGATTGCATTCGTTCAAAGGTATATCATTTATATGATGTAATCTTTCGAAATTCCTACACGTTTATGCATGTACAGTCAGTAAGACTAATCAAAGCAGTTAAAACTCTCAGTATGCAATTTTTGTCTTGTTAAGCCTTCTTCTGGTATACATTCATTGCAATGTTATAAAGTGAAGTTTTAGCGACATTTCAAACATTCGGTCTTTACTTCCTCCTATAAAGCAAACACGAATTAACAACCCAAAGCATTCAAACATTTGACCCACTTGTGAGCCTGTATTCAAATTGCAAATTGGTACAAATAGTTTCTAGGTCACCTAGGGAATCGTAAAATCTCAACCATTTTACATGGGGTAGTAAAGTTTAGCTCTTCAACTTTTCCTCTATTCCTTAATGGTCCCACTGGTATAGTTTTTGAGAAACTTCCTTGCAAAGCATTTGCAATGGGGATTTCTTTCTGTCTATTTATGATGTTTTTCATACGTTATTAGCACATTTTTGTGTAAAATGAGCTTGCATCAATTTATACAGTAAACCATATAATCGGATATTTTTCATAGGATTATTGGATCCTAAGTCGAGTTGAACTACCGGGTGGCAATACTTGTTGAATACTTGTTTTTTTTGTACTTGAGCTGAATAGAAAATGAAGAGGAATTGATCGTTTTACATATGCATATTGCGCTGAGTTTGCATAAGACGGAACTTTCTTAAATAGAAACACGTTAATGGCGGATTGGTTCATAATGTTTACGATTTTACAGTTTGCATTATGATTTTACAAAATTTGCAAAGTGTTATTTGATATTGACACCCTTCTACACATGAATATATTTTATTAAGTTTAATCATATTTGGTCTCTTTGAAAAAATGAATAGGTAAATACAAGGTTCTTTCTAAAGTAAAATATTCACATCTAAAATATAATGGAACTCATCATCACATATCCTGGTATAATCGTGTTTTCTTTGTCCACAATTCATCTGGTAAAGCTAGGTAATTCTATACGACAGAGAACGATTTGTAACATATTCTGATAAATATCCAGCAATAATTGTCAGGGGCTAATTTCCCGTCGCAGGTACTTAAATAATAGCTTTTCTTATACCGCGCATATATCCATGACAATGCATGCTGAAAGCGCCATGAGTATTATTACCCTGGAGGGATAGTACATTCGATGCCTCGCTCCTCGCTCCTCCATACTTCCCCCTTGTTCAGGTTACCATTGGCACAGCTTAGTGAACTGAGTGCAAGGCGAATGAAGTGTCTTGCCCAGTGACACAACACAGTATGAGACCCAAGTCACAAGTTTTTGGTGGCTCAATCTAATTTGTGGAACTTTATAAACGAGCTAAAACAACAGACACGGGGGCTAACGTTGGATGATACTATTCAGAAGGTCATAAAAGAATTTCGAAAAAATAGGGACTGCTTTGTATTACAATTTAAAGAAAAATTACAATGCTGTATTTTAGGGATGAACATCAAAGTTTCAGTAGTATGATTTATGTATACTTACTAATATATATTTACCCTAGTTTGCCGACTGAGACCGAGGTGTTTAAGTTTGATGAACCCCAGCTGAGGCCGTTCGGCTGAGGTGTTCATGAATCACGTGCGCGAGGGCTCATCTAACTTGAACCCGAGGTCGAGGTCGGAAACTATATTACACACTAGCTTGACTAACTCAGTTTTGAATATGCGAAAATGGATATCTTTCTTATATATTATAAAATGGTGAAACATCGACTCTTATTGAAGGAGAATGTATATTTCAAGTAGCTCACATTGACATGAGCTTTTCATGCTGCACGTGCAATCACTACACGCTACCACAATAGATTTTATGCACATTTTGTAATGGTTACCGCTCACTCTTACGGCACTTGATCGCCAACTTCGAGCATGTACTAAGTTACGAGCAGTCAGAATATGTCAAGTTCCAATGAACTGTGCCTTTTATCCATACGACCTTGTACCGAAGCTTCAGGGTGTGGGTTGCAGACAATAACAGTCATATTTGGAGCTCGTTATAGCTCTTCAAGGATGTTTGTAATGATCTGTATCAAATGAATAACCTGCATATCAAGGACTATAGCCCTTTTAAATGCACAGGTTTACTCATATAAGTAAAGTTACTCCTAGGAGTAAATATATTTACAAGGTGTAAACGTGGCATGTAAACACTCCAAAACAAGATTTCTTACAGGAGTATATTTCTCCTAGGAGTTAAATACTTCACCCCAAGAGGTAAATTAAGGTTGAGATAATGACCTACAGCCGAGTAGGTATCGGGATATAACCTTCAAGCGACAGCGAGAAGGTTATATCCGATAGCTACGAGGATGTGGTCATTATCTCACATACACCACATGGCTTTACCAATTTGAATTAAAACAAAAGTAGAACATCAACCAAATATTTAGTTACAATGTATTTGATAGTTGTTGTTATAGGGTAAAACTTGAATACACTCATTTTCTTTGCACAAAACGCGAATTTCACGTGCAGATTGAGCATGTCATTCGAAGTTGTCGTTCAGACAAATCTGAGCAAGAAGCAATCTGTTTTTAGTTGTTTCGACTTACAAACACCAAAATTCTACATTGAACTTAAATTATATAGTGTGAATACATTTTGTCAAAACGTCACCGAAATTGCGCTTTATGGCAAATGATATTCTTATGTTTAATACACTATTCAGTCCATCAAATATGTTCCTCTTTATGAAGCAAAAGGTGTTGCTGCACGGACGTTGTCCATTTCATCTTGCGATGCACGGATTTTAAGTAAAGATCATATCGCACGAGCTTTACACAATTGAAAGCACATGGTTTGAAGGTGGAGACGAAAATGAAGTGGTCTCTTGTTTTGAACAAATTTATGGCCCATTTCAAGGTCTTTTCAGGAGGAAGTAAAGGTGAGTTGAACTTTTAAGTATATTCATGTATTTTGCTGTTGAATGTTATTTATGCGTGGATCTACGAAAATGCTGTTACAGAGGGTTTACACGGTATAAAACAAGCTGTCAACAACCAAGTTAATATTTAAGCATTTGTTGATTGTTAATGATTGCTAAATGATTGTTAGTGTAATTAATGTTTTCAATATCATTTAGTAATGTATATAGTAATGTGTCATTATATTGATAAATAATGTAACAAGGTACTTATAAGCTTATTACTCTGACATTAATTAAGCATGTTTCTTTCTTACAATTAATCACATTATTCGACATTTATCTTTAAAATATGATTGGTCCATTAAAAAGTATACTCTAACATTATTCAAAAGTCAGATTCAAAATGTTTTGAAATAAAATTAGCAAACATATTCATACCTAGAGAGAGTTTAACATTAAGCAATAAAGTCAAACATCGATAAGCAATTTACAAATATTACCGGTGTTAAACTTCAACAACTGACGTTAAACTTTTGTTTCAGGGACTACATATGAACATTTGATTGACAATCCAAACAACATTAAATAATTCAACAAAGCCCATATGAATGGAACCGAGTTTATCTTGTCAAAGGATTGGAAACATTGTTCACTTGGATTATGTGTCCTACTCGCTGAAGCTTTTCAGCTAACCGAGAACGACGTGAATTTGTGTGTGAGTGTTAAGATTGAAATACTAGAAGACCTTGGGATCTGCATTCATCATGGATAAGCACAAAGCACAAAATGATTTCACCATGTGGTGCATTTTATAGTAAAATAAGCTATAAATCTGTAAATAAACTACGTTTCAAAATTGTTTTGATATTATGTATTCTTTCGTTAACATGTCTTGGATACAAAGTCAACATTTCAAGGTGTTGGGTACCTTGACGTACCCTAAACACAGTGGTTGTAAGTTCTCTCGAGGTGCGATACCGCAAAGAAGTGAGGCAAAGCCGAACTTGTTTGTGGTATCGAACCGAGAACACATCGACCAAACGCACATTGGATGTGAAGAGGTAAAGTTATACAATATAACCATCGCACGCCTGGTTATACGAAATAGTTAACCTCTGATATTGACCTGATAACCACACCACGTGGTGTATAAGTATATTTACTCTTACTCCTGTAAGGAACCGTGTCATGTTCAAAAGTATTAGGATAGTTGAATGATTTGGTTGAGGTAATTGGCTTACATTAATAGAGTTTCTAGACAATACTGTTGTTTTTGCATCATTAATAACTTCCATTCAAAATTATTCTTTTTAACTTGTAGAGAGCATGTTTCTTATGAAGGAAATTGGGTGTTTTATATGTGTTGGGTGTCATTCTTTCAAAACTGAAAACTTGCTTTCCCCTTTTACACTAGTAGTTGATTGAACATTTAAAATCTATGGTAAAATATTGGCTATTACTTCTCTGCCACAGGATATGAATTTTTATTATTGGGTTTTCCTAAAATACATTTGTAAGCAACTCGTGATATACTTAAGGGTCCTTAAATTCCAACGGAACGTAAAGTAAATATACTTTTTCTTCAAGGGGTAAAATACACCTATGGGTAATTATACTCTCAGGAGTAAAGCGCGCCTGTAAAAAGGGCATATGACCATTTTCAGAGAATATTAACACTGTTATTTACCAAGTAATTCGCTTTCGAGTCAGTCTGGGAGTGGATGTATTTTAAGGAAACAGAATGTGAACATTAAAGGGGCAGTAGCACGTTTTTAGAGAGAAAATAAGGTGATGTCAGAAAAATATCTAAACTAAATGGAGCAGTGATAATTCAAATATATATCGTAAAGTTTAGCCATGCGATTGATTTCTCTTACACAAAAATAATTTAAGGTGTTCACACAAAATGGATTTTATGTGAATCTTTATACTTTGTCCTCTGACTATGGATGATTGGCTAGATTCGCTCGCGCGACCCGACGTTGAAATTTTATCAAGAAGGTGGCAAGCAAATGATTTGATTGGCTACATCCCAAGTCGGGCCGCGCGAGCGAATCTAGCTTCTGAGCCCAGGGTACAGATTAGTGGAGTTAGCGTAACGTACGTTCGTTCCCTGAGACAGGATGTCATCATTCATACTTTCATACTGAGGGTTAATTGAAGTTATTTCTGTGCCATAAATATGAATTGGTTAAATAAACCAGAAATATATCAATAAACTAGTGAACTTCCTTGATGTACATGTACTAACGAACGCGTACAGTTCATTGAGTTCACGTGATTTTCATGCAGTGACTGTTGACATTGACAACATTTGAAAGATGATTTACCACAGGGTGTCCGTAAAATTTGAACAATAAAAAAGTGAACAATCGTTGTTATATTTAAATATAAAAAGGTTGTTTTTTAGTAACCTTGACCGAAATTGGGTATAAGTCATACCTACACTATAAAGTATATTTTTAAAGTAATTCACTTGTTCTAGTATCGATTACAAATTTTCAGTACCAAAGTTGATAAAGGTTACATATTTTCTGTTACATATCCTTTCCGTAATCTATAATCCAATTCTGCATTTTTACGCTTTATCCAATTTTGGGTAAATCTCTTATTTTTAACCTCCCTGTCAAGGTCCCAGTCTTCTAAGACTTTTAGATTGAATAGAGCGTAGATGTATAGCGAGACGAAATCGCTTGGAATATATTCTAGTCGAGCGTTAAATTGTCCCTTTTGGAAGTATCCGACACGAAATATTGCTTCTCCGAGAGCATCGTATAGGGACTGATTGCTCGAGTATTGATTGTTTGGAAACAGCGTCGGAACATTCCGGTATACCTCGGTAGTTTCCGTATTAAACTTTAGATTGGTTGAGCATTCTTGCAGAATAGGAATATCTTATAACACAACTTTATTTAATAAGTGAGTGAGTTGATGTTAAGCCCCTCTTACGCAATATTTTAGTCATTAAGGGCGGAATCAGAAATTGAATGCGGTCAGAAAGGATCTTATACAGCTAGATGTAATCTAAGACTTGTTTGTTTTAAAATAAAAATTGAGAGGCAGAATGGGTTGAAAGGGGAAGTAGCACGTGTTTAGGGGGAATATAAGGTGATGTCAGGAAAATGAAAATAAATGGTTCCAATTGAAAGCCAATGTATTTAAACTTAATGAAGCAGGAATAATTCAAATATATAATCTTAAGTTCAGCTATGCGATTCCTTTTTCTTACACAAATTGAAGGTGTTCACACAAAATAGCCGCCAATGCATTTTATGTGAATCTTTATGATTTGTTTTCTTGACTATGGATGATTAGTTTGTGTAATGAGATTTTTGACACTACTAAACTTATACATTTATTAATAACGTACAATTATCATTGAAACATTTAACATTGAATTTTTTTTTAAAACGTGCTACTGCCCCTTTAAAGGGGGTTTACAAACTTGAATCGAAGGCAACATGGCTATAGAAAGAATTGAAATCAAGGAAGGCGTTTATTTGTGATGTTCATTTTGTACCAAATTGTTGAAAGTATGGACGGTTGAAGGACAGGATTTGTATTTGTTTGGGGTCACTATTTTGCTTTGTACAAAACATGGCTGTATAGTGAAATTTGTTGGAGATATAATTTGCTTAGGGCTAGGGTCAGTTTGAAGAAAGGATTTGGTTCGAAATTTACGGGTTTGAAAAATGGTATGGAATGCTTAATTCGCTTGTTAGCGTTTAAAGTAAATGAGCGTGTTATCATCATTTCATTATCATATAATATGTGAGTTGGTTAGTTAGTGCTTAACGCCGCTTGGGCAATATTTCAGCCATTAGCGGCGGGTATGATATGTGTGATTTACACATGAATTAAAATGCATCTTAAGACTTGCCATTGAAAGCTCAAGAAACGTTTGTTTTATATCCATTTTTCAAACGATTTAAGAATTAAGTCAATATATAATGTCTATTCTCAATAAACCTTTTGTCCAAAGATTATAAATATGTAAATTATGTCTGCCACATCCTATGAACGAGGAACTCTGTAGTTCAAGTTCAATAAAGTTATTTTCTTCTTTTTCTGTTTCAATTTAAATAACAATGAATCAACAACATAAAAACCATGGATAGCGAACGGGCGAGTCGGTTAGTTGCTGGTATGCTGGCGATGTGCCTCTGAGGATGTGGGTTCGAATTCCGCATGCGACTTTCCCCGAACAAGTACAAGAATCTGTACTATTGAAGATAGTGTGATCCCGAATATAACAATGTTAAATTGTTCACTATTGAAATGGCATTTATTCCTAATATGAAATATCCGTCGTATCACTTAACTAGACTTCACGTGTTCTAAAAGCGATTTTGCAATATTGTCATTCTTAGCTATTGTTATGATATTTATAAATATGAAATGTCCCTCACAGTTATTGAATTGAATTCGACGACATGTAGGTGTACATTGTATTGCAATAAACTTTTATTTGAAGAGTCATGTCACAAAAGGTTCAGTGGACGAATTTAGCTATGGTTTATATGACAATAAATATTACGATGAATACTTGTTTTAATTTACAATATTGTAGTTCTATTACAATATATAATTTTATTCCATAACATTTTAACTTCATTAAACAAACGACTAAAATTAGGCTAGTAATTAAAAAGTTTAAGGGCCTGGCCGGTTGTTACTGACTTTGTTTAAAACTTAGAGCCAAATATAAATTATTTATTTTATTTATTTATACTAAGAGCCCATATGTAAATATTCCTGGTAAACTTCTTCTTACTTTTAATAGAAAAGAAAGATATGTCAAATAAGCGAATTTGAGGAAGGTAACCGTATCAACCACAAACCTACGATTTTCCAAACAGTATGTCAAGAAACAAAACATAAAATTCTTAACCTTATATAATGAATATACTCTATTTACCAGAAATTCAATAACATAAACAATCATATGAAACTAGATTGAAATACATGCTCTTTCAAGTCTATGTCCAAATCACAAGCCGTAGTTGAAATAATTAACCCTGTGTATTGATTAAATTTTTTTATCACGCATCAGAAGACAAGTAATTGATTTCAGAACTAACATGAAAAATATAATGAATAATGAAGCAATCCAGAGAATTCTTGTTGAACAAACATTTAATCAATTACTTTTAAATATGAACTAATCGATGAGAATTAACTATTTTGTTCTAACGTTACAAAATAAATCTTCAAAAACCCAGAAAAAGACAATAATAACCCTTTCTCATATATCCTTTTTCGTAAATTTTGCCAGCAGGCTCCTCCCACTAGACTTGATACCTTATCGTGGTCTGATGGTTTGCGATTTCCAGTGACCCGGTGAGCTATACCAGCCGGAGCTTGCAAGCTCCTGGTCGTCTACGCACTTGACTATTGGCTCCGTCGTATTACTGAAATTATTGAGTGAGTTGGGGTTTAATATGTTGTCATAAATTTTTCAGCTATTTAACACGTGGGTGTTGTAATCCAAAAGATAGTAGACAGATCAGGGAGAAAGGGTGAGAGAAAAGACGGAAAGAAAGGCATAGTAAGATAGAAAGCAGGTTTCAGAAGGACTCACATTTGGTCTGGTTTTCTAACCGTCGACCTGTCCAGCTTGGGTGACCCTACCAGGAGCATGTAAACTCTGGCTGGCATAGCTCTCGGGGTCGCCGAAGCACAGAAACCACCACACCACGATAATGTATTGAGTCCAGTGGTGCGAAATTATTGAGATTCCAGAAACTGTTAGTGAAACATAATTAAAAGGAATGTAAGAAAAGTGATAAATGACAGTAATAGAGTTTCAGTTTGATCATTAAAAGCAAAGCGTGACCGCAATTTGATTGCTAGCGACCTGACGACAAACCAGGCCGCTCACATGATGTCATATTTCCATGAAGAAATACATAAACGTTTCCAAAAAAACCATCACTGCACATCATCTAGAGTTTAAAACTAGATATCTAGTTCAATTTTCGAAACTGTTTTCCTCTTAAATAGTTTCTGCCTTCAGAGCTCGTTTTATCAATTGATCTAAAGCCAGTATGTACAAATATAGGCCATCCATTTATCAAGTTAACTACAGATTTATCATGTACTTGAGTTATCATTCAGGTTGATTTATCGACTTCACTGCCACAGGTTAACTTAGATCATAACATTCCTAATTGGACTGGCACGGTCAATGTAAATATTCAGCCTGTTAATATTGCATGCTAGTTAGTAATATATCATTGTTTGCTCTTTGGGTGATCTCTCCCTATAAAGCTGCCTCGCCGTTAATTGTTAACAAATAGGGCACTGTGATCATTAGCACAGTGACAGGCAATGGATTGGTGGCTTTCGTGAGCGATAATTGTTTCCACAATAATTATTCGCTTGTGTTTATTGTCAATGGAGTCTTGTTTGTTGTCTAGGATCATTTCACATATATTCTTTGAATGATCCTGGTGGATTTGGCATTTGCGTTCATTAGGGACGAAAGATGATTATATTTTGTTTTTGGAATGAATGAATGAAATTGGTTTGTACGAAAAATAAGGAATCAACAGTAATTATCCTGGTAGTTTTTGTTTATGGTTGTTAGCGTATAGGTATAATGTTCAAATGATTTCGATGATTTTTTGTTTATATGGGATCTGTGACAACATTATGAAGTTAAGCAACTTGTAAGTTTTCGTTAATTTGTTCTTTTATTTTGTGTGAAAATGGTTTCATTGTTTTGAGCATATACGAAAATATTCATTTATGATAAATCTATGTGTTTTCAGTTTCTGTTCTAAGGACATACACATTCTGCAAAAGTACAGTCCTATAGGAACTTATGGTTGACACAAGCGTCTTAATATTAACCCCTAAAAGCTCTCTTGTGGGTGGAAAGTTCCAAACTGCAAATACTTCTAGCCCATGTTATCGTAAGCTTACGGATGCAAAGTCACGATTTACAATTACGACACAGTACGGAAATGTTGTCATATTTTATTTTGAAAACGGGAAGGCAATCCCTTCCAATGTGCATCCATATTTCAGTACATTTCATAGAAGATAATGAATTGACGGTACACGGTTTGCCAATAAACGAGTGTGATTATGACTTCAAACCTTAATCTTCCGTTGAATGAATTCCTTAAAGTTGTAATTGACTTTTATCACAAGGATTTGTTTCTTTCCAAAACCAACGTTTAACATTTGTTTTTTGGACTATAACTTAATTGCATCTGATCACATGAAAGAGAGCGTCGCGGTTGTGGATACAGGATGCCAAATTGAACAAACAAAGGCATGAAACATTAATTGTGTCTTAAAAATATTGAATACGACGTTTCTAAGGGACTGTTAATTAACCTTTCTCGCTATGTCAAATGATGATTCATCGATAATGAAACATTTATCAATTATTGTCTTAAGAACTAATTAGTATTTTTCTAAAACGGTTGTACGATTTATCAGACTTATTAACGAAAACTGATAAGAATATACAAACCAAATGCTCTTTTCACCAAAACAACGTTTTCACTTTTCCTGAAATAGTAAATTAAACTACTGGTAAAACACAACAGTATGACCAAATATAAAACCTGTTGATCTAAATTTATTTAGATTGAGTAAAACAGAAATGTGACATTTAATGGACAATTTGGATTTCATTGCATTTTATAATATCAACCTATCGCGTAACATGAAATTTTCAGAAGTGGCAATAAATCTGTATTCCGACAATCGAAACAAATTGTGAAGACATAATCTCTTTTGAATATTATTCGAATATATTTAGTCTCAACATTGCCAAATTTACCATCTTCAGATGCAGCCTCTTTGACACTTGAAGACGTATTGCTCCAAATCTCTAGGGAGTATACCAAAGACACATTACAGTAGATTATTTTCCTCAGGGAGTTTAGCATATCGCCGTGATAAAGGCAGTGAGCAAGATTAATGTATTAACCCATTTTACCAACGTTAAGATCGCTCTTCAAGCAGAGGGGCGATGTTCAGAGTTTCCACGATAGAAGATAAACATATAAACATCTCAATGCCTATAGCTTGAGTGTCCCTATGCCTTGTCGGGATGTAAGTCGAAAGCCGAGCATCGTTCCCTGGTGCCTACGGTTCTCATTAATTGCACAGACGCTAGCTCTATGAGCTGGTATTAGACTAGCATTTCCTTAGCTTCTCTGTCATTCAGTGCCTTCACATGAGGCTAGATACTTGCGTCTCTTGCTCTACTTACCATATAGGTATATAGGTAATCTTGTAACGTGCAGCTATATGTATAGATCGACCAATCAAATGGATCTGTTTTGTCACGTGGTTTGACTGTAGTTTGCAGTGATGTAGCCCGGACTTCATTGATGGACAGACAGCTGGGTAAAGGACTAGAAGGATTACTTGTTCATTTCAGGTCCCCGCTTACCTACAATGGTAGGTATATTTCCTTTTTGTTCCTTTTCAACGAAAGTGGTAGAATTTGTTGTCAAATGCAATCTTTTCTCGTTATTTTTATGGCGACGACGTCATGTTAAGAGTCTCACTCGACGCGAGCTCGTTGGGTGACAGTTCTGATTAATTGTCGCTGACAGCAGCTGCGTTAAATTGAAAATGAATTTTAATTACGCTTTTGTTGCAAATTTCTTTGAAATATTTGTGTTTCAGTTATTCAAACAAATTGGAAGCTTTCGGTGGTATTTACAAAACATACCTCATACTTAAAGAGCACTCACGTTTGCTTTCAAAATCGTGTTTTGTCTTGCCATCGATATTCTAATACACTCATACGAGCCAAGGGTTACGGTTTTAGTAGGAAACGAAGTAGAGCAAATGGAATGGAATTATCTATTCTTAGCCACATTGTACCTCTTAATGGAACGCGGATGAACGTAACAAATTGAATAAAGAAATTCCCTGGAGGGATACAGGGGGAAAGGAGCATTACTGGTTGACTCATATGAACACGCTTTTATTTACTTGAATATGATCGAATATCATAATCAGGTATTCTTGAAAGACATGTCAGACAGTTCTTATGTAAAACGCAGTGGCGGAACCAAAGAGGGGGGTACAGGGGACCCGCCGTTTCCCCTTTCGAAAATTAGTTATAGATTCAAGTCAATAAAAATACACTATATACCTCCCCCCCCCTCCCCCCCCCCACGTTGACAACAGAAATCGGACCCCCCACCTCCCCCCCCCTTTCAAAAATTCCTGGATCCGCCACTGAATCGGATTTAATAATGACATACTGGTAGCGTTACTGTATCAAAGATACATGAATGAAGAAGCATCGACATGAATGAGAAGCAAGGTCCAACATAAGATTGATTTCTTTCGGTATGAACTCATATATTTTGCTGCACTGTTCAGTATATTGGTTGTCCTAGCAGTAAAGAGATAGATTACAGGTAAATTCGGGTCATGGTATATTAAGTGTACAACAGAAAACAAATGGACGATGGTTACAGAGAAAGCCAAAAATAAAGAAGATATTGTTGATATTTGTTCTGTATACCTTTATGTCACTGCATACGGACGTTTGTTTTAAGACAATAGGAATTAGTAATAGAAGAAAATGATGTACATTATTGCAGGGTATGTTTGCAGCTTTAGGTACGCCAGTCTCTCCCCTAACAGAAAAGAGAAGAAATACACAATATATGTCTAGATATACAATATGCTCAGTTACCTCGAGGCAATACAAATCGTTTTGTATGTCATACTCCAGTGAAGAACAACCCCAGGAACCTAGTTCTCTCTGTGGAACTTTTCTTCTGATTGACAAGTTAGGCAATATTCACATGTTTCTCCTTGTATTCTTTAAAGAATCTAGTCGTTTTGGTATTGTTTTGTCTCTAGTGTTGGAATGAAAATGAAAGTTATTTATTTTCATCCATTATCATTTCATCAATGATTAAGAATTGTATCCTTGTAAAACTAAGAATGACGAAGTTATGTCTTGTAATTACACAGGAGAACTGAAACATACATCATGTATTATACTTCTTAGTGAATTGGTACAATTCCAAATATGTACATATTTGTACACATAAGCGTACATATACCTACGTAATGTATTTAAAGAGTCTGTTGAAGCTGAATAGGTAAAATGGTGCATGTCCCTCCCTTGCGACAATATTAAATGAAAGTTCACACAATTTGCTTATATAAAGACTTCTGATTGTCTTTAAGCTTTGTAATGGCTTCTTAGCAATCATATACTTAAATACATGACTTAATGCAGATTTAACATTGACACGAATTATAATGTTTTATTGAATGATGTTATTCTATAAAAAGCCATAAGTCCCTCTTTTCACTTTAAGTAGAGAAAAATATACAAGTTCAAGTGGACTAAATGTTTTACAGTAACCATTTGTCCTTCATCTCGTTAAACTAGTATTTTCATATTTTAGCTGTGTAACACGAGAATAATATCTGATCAGGTTTGAAAGCATACACTGCTTAACATAAAGCAACCAATTAAAACACACTAACCATTAATTGAAATATGAAATGTATACTATATTAAAGTGTTAAGTTATAATCATTAATTTTTCTATCACGAGATTCAACTAGTTAATATGGTATACGAATGACATAACAAAAACAATTGTTCTGGAATTGTTTGTTTGCATAGGCTATTAGTTTATGTGTACATGTATTATCATATAAGCTATTGATAGTCTTGTTTCCATGTGAGCATTAGGATTTTGTTTTTCCAAACTTATACATTTGTGAACATCTAATTTATTCAAAGGACTACATGCCTTATTGAGCAATATGTTTTATTGATTTCTTTTACATATGTAAATGAGTTGATATATTCTGTTACATATATAACAGACACATGTAACAGGTAAGTTACGACTAGATAAGTAATACCATATACAGTACAAAGGCAGTAGCAGTAAACGGATGAGATATGTCCTACTTAAAAAGTTTTGAGGGGTCTGCTTTCCTCATGGTGTATAGATATATAAATTTGAATCAAATGATGATAAAATGATATTTATATTGGTTGCTCTCTAACCCGTTTTTTAAGGATAAATTGAAAAGGAAAACACATTATACTAAATGAGAACCAATCCTTTCCAATCAACACAAGGTGTTTTGAAACAATCGTACCAAGACTGGCAAATGATTTGAATATGGTGACACTAAAATGGCGAAGGGAAAGTCAGCTTTGGAACTAGATATTAATAAAAAACTTAAAAACAGATGTGTTAGGTCAGAATTAACACTTGTATAGTTCTACTGATTTTATTGGTTGAAATGGTGGAAACGTTTAGAAAAATCACTGAAAACTATATTATTTTCTTTTAAATCGCTCTCCCAGAATAATGAATATGTACACTTGTAGATATTATCTTATTACCTTAGTATATTATTATCTTTTATTATATTATCTAATTTTATTTTTCGTTCTTAATTGTCATAGACAGCAGACGCACACTGTTTAGTAACATCCTTGTATGTAAATCCAACGTCTACATGTATATTGAAAGATTGCCTTTCTCTGAACAAAGAAGAATCCATTACGTATGTACTTCAAAAACAAACGTAATTGTACTGAATTACTAAAAATGCTATACAATAACATGTTCTGTGCCTAAATAATAAAAAGAGGGCACTTTTAAAATGAGAGGCAAAGAGTGTTATTACTCGATATGTTCCGTTACAAGCTTGTACTTCTTTCTAACTCTATTGCCTAATCGATAACACAAGACGATCGCTACTACTCCTTGGCATACAGAAATTGATTTACAGTTTTGTTCTCAAGTGTTAATCTAAGCGAACATTCCTGTTCATCTTCTCATGAAAACTTTTCGAGATTAAATCCTTTATCCTATCTCCTTTAAGCTGGGCTGAGTGGCCTTTGGCAAGATTATATCGATTTCGAATATGACGTACGCGTCAAATGTTATTTATGTAATTAACGCAAGAATTCATTTGAAGATACAAAATCCAAAAGTTATTGTCGGTAATTTACATTATATGTTGTGAAAGAATCCCTTGTATGTAAAACTGCTGAAATATGCTCGCATATCATTGAATATCGACCTTAAATGTTATGATATCATTTGTTCAAATTTGTTCACATTACAACAAAAAAATGTAAATATTTAATGTAGAAGAGCTCTGTTAACAAAACGCATCGTGCTGCGATTCGTCATTTTTGAGCAAATTAACTTTGTTTAATATCACTCCATCTCATGTGTCATACCTTTGACAAAACTCCAAAACTATGGCCATGCGATCAATAAATTGCGTTTAGTCAGTCAGACTTTAAGAGTACGTTGATAAAAGTATCGAATATAATAAATCGCAATATCATTCTCCAATATCAATGAAAAACAACACCTTAACAAATGAACGGATCAAACTGTATTTAAAAATTAGGACCCAAAGGCGTATAGATTTGACATTTTCATAAAAATCACTTTAGCCCGAATAGCCCGTAGTATAAGGTATACATGCGTTCTTGCATGATCTTTGTGCAAGTTTGACATGCAGTCTCTTATCTTGTTTATTGCACTTCAAAAAATTTTCAAATTAAAGGTTGTGTTCTGAGATATCACGTTTCCTTATGTTAATAAGATGATCTCGCGAAAATGAAAATATATGTAACCTATGATGAGGAATATATGGATGACAACTTCTTTATTCATATATAACTCTTCATCAACGTCATTCCAACTTTTAAATGACTATCAAAGAAAGAAGACAATGATCATGGTGAAGAATGCAGTTTAAGACAAACGTACGTTAAGTTAACCGAATCAATTTCCATACATAAAAAGAATTAACTATAAGGTGTTAAAATAACTTGATAATGGCCGCAAGTGGTTTTCTTACTGATGGTTGATTATATCTTCTACAACTTCCCATATCAGGTTTCATGATCCTGCCCCTCGACAGCTGCGTATCTTAAGTTTGTTCACTTACACTCGTATTCTAGTGCAAATATCATGTAATTTGTAACGTTTTTGAGACATCACATCATTGTAAAAGCAAAACCGATAATCATGAAATTTCACTGCATAAGTTAAGATTCAATTTGCGTTGACATATTCGTATGTCATACTTAGCAGATAGCTGTAACACATTAGGCAGGTCATTGAAGTGACCAGGGGTCAAAATTTCGATTGATGATCTTCTGTAAGTGGTCCTCGGGTTATTTTATGAACGTCAAAACGAAACCCAAATTTCATTATATTTGCACTAAGATCACAAGCAGGTGAACAAACTTATGGTATGCAGCTGTAAAGATGTAATGTGGCATACACTAATATTTTTGTGTGAAAATTGCTAAAAAGAAATTATCAAGAATGTGCTGCTTGGAAACATGTGTATGTACAAGTAATATGACCTTCGTTCTCGCAAAGGCTATCTATAATCTTAAAAGTCAAATGATAGTGACGTTTTGTTAATTTTAAGAAAATTGTTTCCGTTTACAAAACCAGCTGTCGTGATCAGCAGATCCCGATAAGTATATGATGTAGAGCTATATGTCCATATGTATGATGTCCTGCTCTGGCGAGTATATTTAATAACTCATTAAAGTAAAGAAAATATATATATTAGAACAATTGTGATTACGTTCATGTTGTGTCGATGAAATATCTTGCACAAAAGGCTGATGTCATCAACTGCTATGACATTCATCTAGTGCATATGTCATAATGCGTCAAAATCCCGATGACGTCATAATGCAATAATAACATTGTTGAACTTCCAGGGCAAGGACAGTGTTATATTATTTGAAGTATATTATCCTTCTTGACATGTTATGTTGAGAAAACATTAAATTTTCAGGAAAGTTTTGCACATTCGTTGTAATAAATAGCAATTTTCAGAATATCTTAGTTCAACAATATCTAAAGTCTAAGTACTACCCTTTACACAATTTTAGTATGATATAAATATATATTGTAGCATAAAATACACCATAAGCGACAAAACTCTTCTCAGTTCTGATACATCATTTATTTACGAATAGCATCATAATTAGATAAGTGGTAGTTAGGCGATGTCATTAGGAGCAAATTAACTCAATACAAAGGTCGCTTATTAAAGGGGCAATAGCACGTTTTTAGGGAGAATATAAGTTGATGTCAGGAAAATAAAGATTAATGGTTTCAATTGAAAGACAATGTATGTAAACTAAATGGAGCAGTAATAACTCAAATATGTAATGTAAAGTTTAGCCATGCAATTCCTTTTCTTACAGAAAATGAAATAAAGGTGTTCACAAAAAATAGCCGCAAATGGATTTTATGTGAATCTTTATACTTTGTCCCTTGATAATGGCTGATTGACTTGTGTAATGAGATCTATCAAAATAATACATTTAGCATTTACATTTTTCAGTGAAAATTTTAAAATATAAAAATTATCAAAAAACGTGCTACTGCCCCTTTTACAGTAACAGTGAGAGCAAGTCACTCAGTTTGTAGCGGGATAACAATGAGTTAAATGTTTGGTCGACTCTTGAATTGAACTTAAATATCTATGAGATGATGACCTGCATTAAAAATCCATTTATAGAATGGTATCGAAATGGAATACTTTACTAGCATCTTAAACAACAGTTGATGATATATTCTATCAAAATATTAACAAATATACAACCGGAAAAAAAGATACCTGAAGATATGATAGTAATATCAAATGATAATGGTTTTAGATGTCAACTTAATCAGTTTCTGGCATTTTGAGGCCGAAAATATTGTCGTTTAGTTATTGCAAAGAATCACCTTATGAAAATGGGGTGGTGATTTGAACCTATTGCGTAAGGCATTAAATGAAATGCTATTTTTGGTCACCAACGCCTGAAACCCATCCTTCCGATGTAACTTTTGCCCTGCGTGGAATGACCCTTTTAAAGGGGCAGTACCGAGTTTTTAGGGGGAATATAAGGTGATGTCAGGAACATGAAAATAAATGGTTCCAATTGAAAGACAATGCATTTAAACTAAATGAAGCAGTAATAATTCACATATATAATGTAACGTTTAGCCATGCAAATCCTTTTTCTTACGCAAAATGAATTAAACGTGTTCACAAAAAATGGCCGCCAATGGATTTTATGTGAATCCTCATATTTTGTACTCTGACTATGGGTGATTGTCTTGTGTAATGAGATTGTTGACACTGTCAATATAATACATTTAACATTAACTTACAATTATAAGTGAAATATTTAAAATATAAAATTATCAAAAAACGTGCTACTGCCCCTTTAAAATTACCCATCACTTACTGAACTTTGCATAGTGGTATTCCCTCTCTCTCATTCTCACATGTCTCCTTTTATCTGATCTTTGAAAGACGTTTTGCAGCGGAGGTTCACCCTAATATATTTATTTAGTTCCCGAATAGATCTACACAACTTAGAATCTTGTCCATTTGTTTTGATGGATTTCTGGTTCATACATTAATACCTACCTTGGCCTGGATTTTCTAAACTCTCTTAGTGCTTAGATAGTCGTAAGTCAATGTTAATGAATGGTACTTATGACTATCTAATCACCAAGAGAGCTTTGAAAATCTAGGCCGAGACATTTGAGGTGAAATAACATACACTGTATTGTATAATGAAATGCATCATATATCATCTCGTGTAAATATAGAAGTGTATTATTCTGCAAAAATTAAAAATTCATGATTTTGCATACTATTCTATATTTTGCAAATTAAATATAGATTTATGAAATTTGAGAAGAACAAAAACAAACTCAAAACAACAGTGTCGCTTTCTCCAAGGTGGGTCAGAATTAATTCACAAAAATTGGGTTTAAATACCCCTTAAGACCTTATGCAAGAAAAATAAATTAATAGTTTCTAAGCAAACATAATAGGATGTATCTTAAATAACATTTACACGTCATTTCGTTTTATAGAGCACAAATTGAATAATTAATAATTTTAAATAAATTAATAGCCGCTATATTATTAACTTAGTATCGCATTTCCTATTTGCGTATTACACCAAAACAGCTATCATACGTTTAGATGGACAAAAATATTAAAGTGAGGCATATTCGCCCACGTTGTATCCAGAGGAATCGCTTCAAATCCCCATGCTTTGCACCATCACCGATCGATAGCCCGGACGAGTATAACTGCTCTAATCTGTACAGTGCAATTTGTTATACAAGACACGACCCGCGGTCTCTATGGAGTTTCACATAGCAGCTATTGTATATTTGCATTGCAAACTGTCATTATGAGTCGTGGTAGTCAGAAATTGACTTGTGTTCTCTCTAGTTACAGCCAGTGTGTGCTTAACATTGATTGCAACACATAAATCCCCGAGTCGATATCAATAACAGTAATGACCCAGGTTTATTGCTCCAGACCTGGCAAATTCTTGGCTTATGTACTTTGTATGTGTGTTAGGCTCTGTATGACGAAGAGCATTGTTTTAAGAGGGCTTGATTTTCTTCAAGGAGAAATACTTCACTCTGTCTGATTTTATCTTTGTGAATACAGAGAACGACTTGAATACTAAACGACGGCGTGTGTTTTTGTATGTCTGTTCTCTGTCTGTATGTGTACCTCTGTGAGAAGCTTTAAATTACGAAGAATGTCCCCTTTAATCTGCTACTATGTTGCTCTTAGAGCAATACTTATATTTGTCTGATTGTATATGCATAGAACCATTTAAGTCTGATTGTATCTCGGTAACTGGTGAAAGAATTGAAAAAAACATTCAACATGAAATTTTATTTAAAACAATTTGAAGAAAAGGTAGCTTGAACCCCACAATATTCCTCTCTCTTTCCACCCGCCATTGGATGTGTAACTATGGTGAAATACTTTTCTCTGTCAGTATGTGTACCTCTGTCTGTATGTGTGAGAAGCTTTACATTACGAAGGATGTCCCCTTTAATCTGCTACTATGTTGCTCTTAGAGAAATACTTATATTTGTCTGATTGTATATGCATAGAACCATTTAAGTCTGATTGTATCTCGGTAACTGGTGAAAGAATTGAAAAAGGGGATTAAACCTATTTAACACGGAATTCGTTTAAAATATTTTTTTTAATGGTAGCTTCAACCCCAGAATATACCTATCTCCTTCCACTCGCCATTGGATGTGTAACTAGTATGAAATACTTTTCTTTGTCTGTGTGTAACTCTGTATGTGTGAGAAGCTCTGAATAAAGAAGAACGTTCCATTTGTTCTGCTACTATGTTGCTCTAGGAGAAATACTTAATATGTATGTCTGATTGTATTTGTGTGTATACTGAGAACAATTTTCGGCTGGTTGTATGTCCGTAACTGGTGTAAGATTTTAAAAAATGGGATTTCATCTATTTAACAGGGAATTCATTTAAACCAATTTTTAAAAAAGGTAGCTTGAACCCCACAATATTCCTCTCTCTTTCCACTCGCCATTGGATGTGTAACTAGACTAATATTATGGAATACTTTTCTCTGTCTGTGTGAGAAGCTTTAAATTACGAATGTGATATTATGTTGTTCTTGGAGAAATACTTATATTTGTCTGATTATATTTGTGCATATGCATAGAACCATTTAAGTCTGATTGTACATCTGTACATATTTATATCTGTTGATGTACAACGTTTTGATTTATTTCCGTTTCAATTCGAGACAAACACAATGCACGACTGAGAACAACAGCTGGTTGCAAAATGGGAACACCTCGTTTTGTATTTTTGTATTGCTTTACTACAAATAAACTGTCTGGTATTTCTGTTTATGCTGAGACTCTTTGGGAAATACTTAGTCTGCTTACATAGTTGTGAGGACTTGGGTAAACCTATTTAGAAGGAATCGTATTCTATATTCAATTGGGGTTTAAAACACTGAGGTGAAATAAATGCCGAGTAAGTATATTTTTTTAGATATCAACTTTTTATAGATGCTAAAGGTGGATCATTTCAACCCAAGTTTCAACCAATGTCAAGTGTTGATCCAACCTTAAAGGGACAGTCCTTTCAGGGTTTTTATTGCGGAAACGAAATTCATGATATTTTGTCAAATTTGTAAATCTAGAACAACTAAAATTTTACCCTCAATATCATATGAAATTAAGTGTGAAATAATCATGCAATAATCGTATATAACTATTAACAGGGAAACATTTGTTTCCACAGAAAATACCCTGATAGGACTGTCCCTTTAAGTAAGTCGGGTTTTCTTGTTTCATCTAGATCCACATGCGGCAAAAAAAGTATTTTTTTTTACAGTTTCATCAAGTCAATTACGCAAGTTTGGCACTCTTAAGCAATTTGGAATATCAAAATATAAGTGTTTCTACATTGGGTCAGTATGTGATGAACCATTTGACCTATTATTCAGGAAGGAGTGAACTCTCAGATTGAAATGACGTCGCTGACCAACCAAATGCTGATATGAAAGCATCAGATTTGATTTTGTTTAAACAAGAACAACTACACGATTGAAACTTTATAATTCAAATTGCTTGTGTAACGTTTTTGGAGAAAGATTAAGTGTTTGGTTATGTCGAGGGAAAACAGGTTATAATGTGAGCATTAAATCAAAATGTAGGATCAATAAGGTATGAGAAAGTCCTGATTCGGTCTCTTTCGGATATAATTATCGTGACCTGTAAATAAATAAATTTCCTTTGATAGGGGCTACCTTTGAACTTATCAAAAATAGTCTTCTAAATGCTTTTGGCCTTTAAAACCGAAGTGTTTTTCAATCAAGTCTTTTCCCCTTCTGCTCTTTGATCATAAGGAAGGTTAATTGGGCCAATTACACTGACAAAATAGCTGGGATAAAAAGCGATTTGCTAGCGAAAATTGTACTTTATTTGGAGCAAATTGGGGCATTTTACTTCCAGACTTTGATCTCACTGTACATTGTTTTCATCGATAATTTAACCTTTTTGACATTTTTTTCAAGGTTCAAGTTGACTAGAATGTACATGTACTTATGGTTGGTGTCATCAAATGGTAAAGGATAGCGTGATAAAATAGTCAGAGAAACAGTGGTCCGAGTTTTAAGTCTCTGGTTAACAGGTATTGAGTTTTAATTCATTCCTGGACAGCATTAGGCACATAATTCCACGTGTTATGAATTGTTACAAAGGCAAAGTTTAGTGAAGTCATACATGGATTAGGTAGGAGAATGAATCGGGAGTCGTGGGTATCATTTCATCTCCAATTGATACATCCTTGTTTACAGCATTTTGCTTTAAAGTCATTGTTCTCCAAACACAGTTTGTTTGATTTTTAACTGAGCATGTTTTACTAAATCGATAAATATGCAACATGTTGCATGGCTTGAGGACAATATTAATGCTTTTTTATCGATATCTTAGTTTACAAACTCCATACTATTTCGATTTAATATTTCGTCATTTTCAATTCAACGCATGCACAGTAATGTTTTTAAAATGTTCCCATCAACAATAGATTGGTTCGGCGGAAAAGCAGATGTTACGTATGTTATGCTATAAACAATAAAAGTTATTGTAAAACCAAGGTTATAAGCCTTATGGCAAAGCGTTTGCTTATGTCCAAGGTCACCAGCTGACAACTCCTGACAAATGTGACAATTCTTCCTTACCTGGCGCTTATCGTTATAAGACATGTTAACTCTACAGAGAATTCCATAAAATTTCTTTTTTCCGAATTTTTTTTTGATGTCATAATATTTACAAATATCCCCTATCTAACGGCTTCATTTTTCTGCTGCATGGTAGAAAATGCTTACTTAAGATAAGAATTACAAAGGGAAAAAAGTAAACATCGCATGTTGAACAAGTACAATTTAGCAAAATGGTTTGGAAAATGCTTACTTCTCATTTGAGATTTGAATCCGAATGTGAAATTCTTCCACAAAGCGTCGTCCTCAAGTTCAATTAAATTGCAATTAAATGAAATCCATCACTCAAAGTAAGATTCAGATTTAAATACCAAAGGGTGTCTCTTGACAGCTTGAAAATTACACAATTGATCATGGCTTTCAGGTTTAGAATTGTACTTTTTATAATATGTGTGGGCAGATGACATTTAACTTTCTTCAGCTTATCTTCGTTCTCACGAAAAGCCTTCCAAGATATACATTGTATTTGTAAATTACCATTAAGACGTTGTTTTGAAATGTTAGCTGTGACAAAATCGCCTTTGAAGAGAAACAAATTATTATTTCGAATTTATGGTTGCGTGTTTTTACTTGTAGTAGTGGTCAGTTTTGTGATTTAATTGTTCTCGTTTCATTGAGAATTGGAAAAAGGAAAATATCTTTATTTTGAAAACAATGTGATCTTGCACTGCGACTGTTCCTTTAAAAAGAAACAAGAACCAATTAATACATCGCTGCAATGTGGGGTTTGAGTTAGTAAAGGCAACGTACGCTAAATCGCAAGCTGAATAGTTTACATAGCAGATGAGGTTACCTGTGCATACGAACATAAATCCTCGAAAGCAAGTACTTAAACACAGTGTCTGTGTTATCAATACGTAGTGGTTATATGAACATGTTATGATAATGATGGGTAAGCGAGAGATTTTAAAAACAGATGTCATTGTGCCTTTATATTGATAAAAGATAGTGTGCATTAATGTTTACGGCTGAGATAGAAAGTATTGAGGTGGCGTTTTAACAACCGATTTGTCAATAACAATCACTATCAAAAAATATATCTGAATCTTTTTAAAAACTCAATTTGTCGAATCTTATAAAGTTTGCAAACAGCAATAATGACCCAGAGAAAATAAACGATTGCCTGTCCTTCTCAAGCACAAATACTTACTATATATATCCTATTAAGATTAAAGTTCAAATCAATCATCCTCGAACACGTAATGTAACAATAATGTCTTAAAGCACGTAATTTGATAATTTTATATTTTAACATGTTTACTGATAATTGTACGATAATGCTAAATGTATTATTTTGATATAGTCAAAAATGTCATAACACAAACCAATTATCTATAATCAGAGGACAAGGTATGAAGATTTACCTAAAATCCATGGGCTCCCATTTAGTGTGAACACCTTTAATTCATTTTGTGCAAGATAAAGAAATCGCATGGCTAAATTTTACATTATATATTTGAATTATTACTGCTCCATTTAGTTTAAATGCATTGTCTCTAATTGGAACCATTAATTTTCATTTTCCTAACATCACCTTATATTCCCCCTTAACACGTGCTACTGCCCCTTTAAGGCAAATTTGGCCCTCCGTAATACCAATGAATTGTGGATGTTTCAGTTATTGCAAACCCTCGTTATATCCTCGACATATCATCACGACCATATCGGTTTGGAAGCTGTCCTCCTATTCAGCTTTCCTCAGCTTTTGAAACATGGTTTTGTATTTAACTGTCTGAATTGTGTAAGGCCTAATTATCATTTCTTGATCAAAGTTACAAAACATGTGTCTAATCTGTTGAAATAACCATGAGTCTAACAAGTGGGTCTTGATTACAGTGAACAAGTGATAATTGCATCCAATCTTCAAACTCTCTCCACTTGTATGATTGATTTTCCTGGCTTAACACATATTGGCACTGCTCGTCAATGGAACCTTTGCTTGCCAAGAATTTATGGCAGCATGAATAATTCCATCAAGGCATTGTATGTCAAATAGCAAATAGCCGGTTAACGATTTACCGATAATTGTTATTTGAGGGCCTATTTCATTCGTTTTTTCTAATATTCCAGTTATTTGACAATCAATCATCAGCGATGCCATTTTTATCAAAGTGAGGTCGGATAGGGCTTAGCCAATCTAAATAAATTTAGATCAACAGGTTTTATATTAGACAATACTGTACAGTATGGCAAAATATTAAACCTGTTGATCTAAATGTATTTAGATTTTTGCTTATTGTTTTGTTAGTGTGTATGAGATATCCACAAATATATACAATTTACATGTAGCTTTATTTGTAGCAATAATAGCATTTGATAAGGCAATATTGGAATATTGTTTTTTTCACAGAATGGTTTTAATGTAAATAAAAATATATATTGACATTACGGAAAATTGAGTGACAAGTATACATAGTAAAATACTCCAACATCCCAAGATCTGTAGTCAGTAAACGTTTTCTGATAAGACTGAATATACAATTTTAGAATGTTAAATGTGTGATGTGATAGAAACACTAGCAACAAGGCAAATATCATTCAGATAACGATGCATTACTTCTTGATATTCATTGATAAACTCTGCGATTTTGGTGTCCAAAAAAGAGTCTTGTGAAACCGAAAAATATTAGTTGCTGCAAAGTGAGTAATTCCATTCTTTCAAGTGAAGCGAGGAACCTTTAGTGTCGACTTTTTAACACCAAGTCACTTTATACAGTAGCATGGACATTTATTTGGAATTTAAAAGAACAAACAAGAAAAATTTAGAAAAATTGCCTTCTGACAAAATAAGGCCTGTGGTAACTGTAATTACCACTCCATATCATGATTATATCCCAAAACACCTACAAGCCATTACCCCTACAGCCCAGTTCCCCTACAGGTTGCTAAAACAACACAGTGAGTTACCCTTCTGGCATAATAGACTCGCCCTAACAAGTGATTAAGTATGGAGTAGATTTGTTTGTGCGAGTGGTTGAGCAGAAGGGATTACAGGAATTAAAGTTAGGGGAAATGAGCTGTAGGGGTTTTGGGGTACTACCCATATCATAGATTAGTGTTTAATTAACTGACTGAACTCAAAAGAATCTATGGTTAGTTCCAATATAATTTGATATTACCTTTTTCTCAATTAGGTCAAAAAGAATGAAAAAGATGATGCTTTTTCAATAATCTCTTACTTCCTTGTCGTACTGTTTAAAATATTTTTGATGAATGAAAGTCAACTTGGTAACAGCATTTTTGTTTTCAATATCTGAAACCGAATGCATGTCGTATAGTTTTGACACACTGATAATAGTTAATGTGGGTAATAAAACAGTACGTTTACAAATACAGTCGTAGTTTCTTAAAATGTCAACATTAACCAAAAAAGCTAGGAGAAATTATTCATAACCGAAGCATATCTATATACCGTTTGTATTCTATTTAGTCAATATATACTTGCATTGTCAAAGTAATGTATTCAAGGTATAAATGAAAAGGACGCAACATATTTTTACAATGCATCTTATGCAGTTGTATGTTGGTTAAATGCTCTTCTTAAGGTCACATAACTGCTTTTGATAATGCATAGAAATATAAATGTATGGCAACATAGCGATGTGAAGTATTATGCAATATGTGAGACTGTGTTTGGAGAGTGGCCTTATCCTGATATCATTTCAATAATAAAAGTAAAATGCATGAAATGTTGAAAAAATATATGTTGTGCTTTTCTGAAAGATCGAATCTTTTGTATTTCAAAGAAGTTAGGTTTAATTCATGGAAAAATTTTCTAATCCACACAAGAGATCGACAGGATTCTGTACTAACTGATGAGTGAAACGTAGAAACAATTTATGTTAGAATAGCAAGTACCTTGAATACTTCTTTAATGCTATTCTATACTGGAACATACCAAGCAAATCCTTCATAACAAATTAAACATTTTACACCCATAACATAACAAAGAGAATACGTCTATATAGACAAATTCCAAATTTGACAGTATCCCCTACAGTTCTATATCAGACAGAACACATTATACATGTTCCTGTTAAAACGCTACGTTGAAATGGGAAATAAAACAGTTTTTGGCAGTTTTCTTCTTTGAATCGCAAGTAAATTTTAAAACTGAAACGAAAGTAATGAAACTAAACACATTCAATATAGAACAATCATTTTGAAATATGCAGAAAACGAGCACTGATATATAATTTATTTCATAAACGGTCAATGTTCTCCTTTCATCAAGAAACATTAAAGCCGAGGAGAGGGTTGCTTAAATCGAATGTGTATCTATATGGAGTTTGTAACCCAATTTAAAAGTCATTTCCCCGGGTAATCACTTACAAATGCCCATGGTATGAATAGCAATGAAAATTCGTGAGGAAGGTCTAGACGCTATTGATTTCAATTCGCATGATTGACGAACAGCCCCGGGACTGTAACAAGAGTGTACCCAGCACTTATAGAATTCTCTATGATTAACTAGTTGACCATGCATGCATTTTCTCTATGATTAACTAGTTGACCTTGCATGTTAGTTGACCTTGCATGCATTTTCTCTATGATTAACTAGTTGACCTTGCATGTATTTTCTCTATGATTAACTAGTTGACCTTGCATGCATTTTCTCTATGATTAACTAGTTGACCTTGCATGTATTTTCTCTTTGATTAACTAGTTGACCTTGCATGCATTTTCTTTATGATTAACTAGTTGACCTTGCATGTATTTTCTCTATGATTAACTAGTTGACCTTGCATGCATTTTCTTTATGATTAACTAGTTGACCTTGCATGTATTTTCTCTATGATTGTTGCTCTTGCTCTTGGTTCATGAACATTTTAAAGGAAATGACAAAAATAGCGGATTGTGTTATTGTTCATAGGTGTTATAATGTTCATGGATAACTCGTTCTTGTATCCTTAGATGTTGCTCTTTTGGAATTCAAATATAATGCTATTCATGTCAATAGGAACATTAGTTCTCTCAGTTTCACCCCAAAAAGCATTGACCTGGTGTAAACGGAAGGAACACTTTAAATATATAGAGATAATCTCACCCAAGTGTCTTCTGATATGAAATAAATCAACACAAGTTGATAAAAGTAACTTATAACCGAGGCTTTCAGAGGATATGTTACTTTTGTCAACGAGTGTTGATAAACTTGATATCAGAAGACACGAGGGTGAGATTCTATTTATCATCCAACATAATAATTTATTACATTACCAAGAAAAATGAACATCTTTGAATACTTTACTCCTAAACCAGTGATGTCATAGAATTCTGACGTCATCGTGTTTATGACGTTATAGCATTGTGACGTCATTGTCTTTATGATGTCAAAGTATTGTGACGTCATTACTGGTGATGCAAAAAGTTTGTGATGTCATGAACCTGCTGATGACAGGGCATTGCTAAAAATCTACTGTCAAAGCGATACCTCCTATGGAACTTAGGCTTGCATTATACATTTTCGTAATGTACTTTAAAATAAAGACCATTTCGAATGAAAAACTCATATCAACATAAAACATATACCGCCTAAACCTTTTGCAGTTTCAATACTTTTGTTGCGACGTGATAATCATAAAGTCAATGTCTTTTAGAAAATAAAGAAATTATAAACAAAACAAAGGCGTCATATATAAATTTTGTTTTTGTTTGGGCGAATGAAAGGCTTCGTAATAGTCATTTGGCACACATTGATCTTAATAATGTCGGTCCTACTCAAATTGAATAGCGTAAAAAGCCCGCTACAGTGAATTAAAGAATAGCATCAAATGAAAATGGATTATATAAACAGAAACACAGGTACAAAGTTATCATATAATATATTATGATAGGTAATAACAATGACAATAAGCTCCTGTTTTGATGTATAGATATGAAACAGATCGACTGTTTTATGTACGTCATGCTTGTTATTGTATTTGTCATATTCATCAAAATTTGATAATCTTTGTTGTTTCTTATATCCAAAAATGCATTCACGGTTTAAACAAATATGCAGAAAGCACATATTATTTCACATACAAGAAATGAAATGAAATTAAGTTTTTAAACTTTCCTTATTTGAACGTTAACCGATCTTTTAACTATTTAAAACCCCAAGAATTCAAGCATAATATTTTCACAATTTTGATACCAAACAAGTATATTAATACGAGATTTTAGACAAAATATATGCTTAAAATAATGTTGCTTCAGAAATGCTCCTCCACAATGATCGTCCCAATATTGCTGTCCACTAGGGTTGCAAGGTGCATATCGCTAAGGTAGCCTTAGTAATATTGTGAAACAATTACGTTAATGAAGGCTGGAGAGCGAAAGGATCTCTTACACTCTTTATATAAGTGGCTTTCTCGAATCATTAAACACAGACAGCACAATCTCTATTCAACCCTTTTGGAACTCAGAATAATATATGAATAGTTAATGGGTGTATGGAAGCGGTATTCAGAGTGTTTATTATAATACGTTAAGCAGACAAATGTTCTTAACGTGATATTCAGATATAAGGGAAAAGGGAATAGTAAATTTAACTTCTATTTTCGACTTTGTTCTTGTTCAACTAGACGATGGGTTAAGAATGAGAACTTGGCTTTTTATGCGCTTGAATATAAATGGACCTGTTGGAAACACGCTAATGCCTTTCCACATCGCTAGTCAGTAGAAGTTAGAAATCTTTAGACACACAAAGTCGACTTATTCTGAGAATTATGAAGTAAAATAGAAGATGTTGATGTTGTGAATTATAACCTAAACACATTTTGTAATTTTCTTTTATATAAGTATAAATTGATTTGTACGGTGATGAGATATAATCTAAGACTGTATCAATCAGTACCAATATCCGAAATCTGATGGAACGATCTTCTAGAGAAATTCGAAATTGAGTAGACCCAAGAATATCGTTTGCATATAGGACTTTACACTATGGATGTATAACTTGATTAAATCGTTACTCTGGATTTATCTGCGAAGTGAGAGTAATGTTTACGAGCTAGTTTCTGGTTAAGTAGAGCACATTTGCATATCTTTCTGGTATAAACACTACATTTAGGCTGTTGAAACTCTAGCTGGTGTTTTTTCAAATATGTGTCCTATTCTGGAAGTTGATTATCTAGATCTATATAGTGAGTGAGTGAGTTATTGTTTTACGCCGCTTGGGCAATATTTCAGCCTTTAGCGTCTCTAGATCTATGTACGAGACGACTTTATTTGAAGATGTAGACTTCTACTAATATTAACTCGAGTTACCAGAAAAAAGTTGCAACAATGTTAGCTTACGTAGGTCAAAAAGATTAAATTTAATGACATACATACGTATACATTGCCAATTCCACAAATATTTGTAAGCTGTCTTAGATGTTATTAGGACTGAAATGTTTAGCATAGAAGTTTTAGAAAGCGATTTATTCGTCGACGAATTGTGTACATTTATGGCTATAAAATTATTACAAGAAAACTTGTATTAACATCTTTCAACTTAGAAAGGTGCTTACGCTAAACCTCTGTTACAATGACTACAATGAATGTGAAATGTTTAGAAGGAGAATCGTTGTTATGTAAAGGACCTAAGAGTACTTGCATTGTAGGTCTAAGAACCGTTATAGGTATGTTGGACACTTTAAGAGCATATGACTAATCTCAAAGGACTAAGATATGTTTGTTGGAGATCCATAGAGTATATATAGTATTACCCGAGGAAGTGTGTCATATGACTTTTACGAAACAAGTGTGATTTTTTGTATTACCCGAGCGAGAGGAATCTTAGAAATATCCAAGAAACTGGCCGCTTCTCTTGCGACGGCCGGCTACAGTGACGTCACGAAGAAGGTGTTATGACGTCACAGCCGAAAAATACGGGAACTCGCGCTACAGCAATCGTTGCTAGGCAAAAGTGATATGTGCACTTGTGCTGATATTGAAAATATGTAACAACCATATGGGTTTTGAATAAGAATATCTGGCTCGTAGGTTTATCAGCTTTTTATGTTGTTGGAGATGAGTCCACATGTAGACTAACGAGCTTATCTCTCTCCATAAACAAACTAAACATTTGGTTTATGAGGCACTCCAAGGTAAAGTGGTGTATTTGAGAGAAATTGCTGTACATGTTGGACTATAAACTATTCCAGAGAGATTGAAAGTGTTCCAATGTGTTCCAATGCCATTATATACCCTAGCCGTTGAGTCATGTGTCTTACATGTTGCACTATTAACTTATCCTAAGTGGCTGAAACTGTTCCAAGGTTCATGAACTGAAGTCAAAGACGTATATAGGCTCCGCTCTTGTTGAGTATCATTTGAGTACTTTGATTATTTTACCTGGAATAGATAATGGATAAGAGTACATTTGGGTATGCTTGATTCGTTTAAGCGGTGTTACGCCATGTATGTGACCGGCGTACGCGTTTGCACAGAAAGTAGCTAATATATCCCCACAGTAGCTCCAATAACATTCTATTTGTGACAGACAATTTCGTTTTTATTGTTCTTCCAAAATTTGATAAAACGTCCACTGTCGTTAAATGCATTGTATTTTGGAATAGGTCATGTTTGATTTTAATTCCTATGAAAATGTTCATATATTATCATCAAAAGTATTGTGCGTACGTTTGCCGCTTTCGTCAGTTCCGGCTGCGTACGCCGGGTTACCGATCAAACATTACCTTTTTGAGAATGATAAACCATTATGCTATTGTTGTTTTGGGATCAATAATGGGAAAATGAAAGTGATATCCGGAATATTTGATTTGTAAATGCGACTAGTTAAGGCCTCAATCGGGGAATATTGCATCATAAGCTACATAGATACAAGAATATTGATGTTGAAATAATTGAGAAAAATAACAAAAATAACAAATCTTTTAGTTTTTTTCAAAGTCTTTACAACGTCCGAAGTATAAAGGTTCAGTAATGACAGAGGCATAGTATAGAATTCATAAGATATGATAACTCTTTGTCAGGCAATTAAGGTAAAGTTGATTTTAATGTAACATTTTGAATGTAACTATTAACTATCATAATTGACTTAAAGTCACATTAATGCTATTTTGATAAACAGACTGTCTGAAATCATTGTGTATAGTTTTGCGGCCGAAACTAATAATTGGGTTCCATATCAACATCCAAACTCTGCTTGAATGACTGTAGTTTAGAAAACATTACATGAAACCATATGAATCATAAACCATTCTTAAAGTGTAAGTGGCACGTCTTTTGAACATTTTATATTTTCAATTTTTCACTGATAATTGTGAGTTAAGGATAAATGTATTATTTTGAAAGTGTCAAAAATCTCATTACACAAACTTATCATCCATAGTCAGAGAACAAATTATAAAGATTCCATTGAAGGCCATTTTTGTGTGAACACATTTTATTCATTTTGTTTAAGAAAATGTAATGGCATTGAAATGTAATTGCTGAACTTTACATTATATACCTGATTTACTACTGCTTCATTTAGTTTGAATACAGTGTCTTTCAATTGGAACGAATTATTTTTATTTTCAAGACATCACCTTACATTCCCCCCTACAACGTGCCCCTTTAAGATGCTAAAATTGATATCATTTAAATCGTACAACTACGCTATTTACCCAAAGTGTGAGTGATGATAATGAAGGTGATTCTTTTTAAGTAGGGCATGCTGTAGGGCATATTTATTTTGTACAAACATACAAATCAGCCTGTAATAACTGTGGGTGAATATGTCTATTTGATTCGGGGGTCATATGTTGGCGTACGATCATCTTGTCGAAGCTGTCGATAACTGTTATAAATAACATATCCTTATTGACTACGACTCACGAGGGAAGATTTGTTATGAATAAACGATTGCATCCGATATAAAGATTTTGATGACATAATAAAGCATTTCAATAATTAACCGGTCATTGAAAAACTTTTTTTTTCTTTGGAACATAAGATAGATTGCATTATTTTATTATAGGTCATTGACAAATGAAATACCAGATTATGATAATACGTTTGTTGATGTTGTACGTGGAATGTCTAAGAATTCTTAACTCCATTCCATCAAAGTGTTTATTTCGTACCAATCTTCTACGATACAAATAACCAAGGTAACCTAAGACATACTGCAATAAAACCACTTAGCGAAAGGATCCCTCACATCCTAAGAATAGGTAGGATGCTCAAGTGCAAATCGCTAAGGTAACCTTAGTGTTCTTGTAAAAATGATGCTAATGGAGGCCGCTTAGCTCTTGGAGGAAGTTCCTCTTCGAATCATTAAACACAGACTTAGCAATATTTATGTGGAATTTTATGAGCTGAGAGTAATATTTGAATAGTAAATGGGCGCATGGAAGCGATATTCAGTGTGGTGATCAAGATAAGGTAAACAGACAAGTGTTTCATACATCAAATTTGGAGAAAAAGAAACCATAAACGCTGCGTCTCTCTAAATCTGCCTGCAGTAATAAAAGAGTAACTTCTTTCAATACTGCGGGACTTTACTCTGCTTGATGTGTTCAGAAACATTTTCCATTTTAATTAAATGATGATAATTGACACGTCCCATATATTTAAAAATGTATTTGTTTTGAAGGTAATATTTATTGAGGATAAACAGAGTTTGACATAAATGCCTCGAAACTATTTTAATTGTACAATATCCAAAGACACACTTATCAACCTGTTTCATATGTATTGGATATCAAGTAGTTATATTAAACCTCTAACGATATGTGGCTTGAAGACATATGCGTTTTATGCATATGATGTTGCATGAACGATAGCAGAGCAGGTACCATGTCTCTATAACGGTATCAATGTGGTTTATGAGACATTTCATGGGTAAGTAGGAGAACTTAAGAGCTTAATCTGCACCCAGAGTATTCCAGAGAGGCTTGAAATGATCCAATGTTTCCACGTAGATCAGGATATATTTACTAAAGATATTGATATATTCATGAGCTTCTATCTGACTCTGTACTCCTTTGAGTAATTTAGAATATTTTGGTTTTAATAACGCTTTATGCAATTTATGTGGAGCAGGGGAAGAAGATGAATACCACGTGTTATTGATATGACCATCTTATCATCAACTTCGCTCACGGTATTAACCTGCATATTATCATTACCACCCATCAATGTTCAAGTTTATATCACTTATTAATTCGCAAAATGATGAATTGTTATTTAAGCTATCTCTTGTTCAAGTTCCGAAATTCTTTAAAGCTCTAAGAAACTCTTACACGTATATGATTGCAATAAATTTGACGACCACTGTACTATTGGTCTCATGGCCTAATATACGAAATAAACTCTGTTCTGTTCTGTTCTGAATATTTGGTTGGAGTAGACATACTCAGGGTTATAAACCGAGCAACTGTTGAGGTAAGGAAGAAGGAAGCTAAAGGAGTTCATATAAAAATTATAGAACTATGTCAAGATAAACTCTTTGTCTATAATTGTTTGACCATATGCCACTAAAAGGTGTGACAAATATTGATGTCGAGATAAATGAATATTTGAATAATTTGAAGTATTTTAAGACGATCATGCCGACAACTTCTATGGCTAAGGCAGTTAAACTATTTTCAATGTTAGACTAAAAGCAATGGTTTTGTGCTTGCATTAAAGTATACGTAGCCTTTAAGATTTGTGGTTTGAACCATTAGTCAGAACTAAACCTGAGATTTTATGCTAATATCCAAACTCTGCTGGAATGATGTTTATGGACAGGTTGCGGTTAAGTAGACCATCAAGGAAGATGACTGGGGGATAAACCATTCTTAATGTGCTAAAATGGATTCCACGAAAATTGTATACTCTGGCTTATTACCAAAAGAAATGTTTATCAGTACTTTCTTGCTAACTACGAGCATATTGGAATGTTTCTCACAGAAAGCACTGCGTTTAGCCATTAGTTGTAGTTACTCTTTGTTATGTTGTTTTTGTCCTGAGGGGTCATGAGATCATCAAAGTTTTATTAAAGCTCTAGTATCATACTTGCATGCGGTTAGAAGAAATTTAGCTATTGAGAATATGTCAGGATAATGAATATAAATGGTGCCAACATAAACTTACAATTATCAGTGAAAATTTTAAAATATAAAATTACCAAAAAACTGGCTACTGCCCCTTTAAGGGGTAGACCTATAAAATAAAAATGTTGAATATGAACCTCGATTGATGAAACCTATGATTGATGAAAGTTAATCTAGACACAGAAAGAAACCTTAGTAAGCAAGTTGTTAGTGAGACACTTTTTGGTTAAGAGCTGCAACTTGATAATACGAAATAACGGATTACAAATAATGAAATGATATTAAACGTGTTATGAGGTAACATGTCTTAAAACCTTGGTAACAAATGAAACACTATACAGTTAAGTTAGGACGAATATCTTATTGTGGAGGGACTATTAGTACTCCAGGTTCTATGTGTATACCGTGGCTCAAGATCCACAGAAAGATGTTTATGTGCTCTTGAGTACTTGGAAAGGTTTGGCTGGAACAAGCGATAAATAAGACTTTGCAAAGTGATAAATCAGGTTTTGGAATGGGATTACCCCAGGGTAAAGGAAACGGAGATTGCGAGCTTGTTCTTGTAAATGCAAGATTTTGTTTAAAATATGAATCCTACCATATGTGTAATCTAAAGATAACAAAATATTGAATGTGCATACAATATCTAACAAAACAACAATTATAGTATAAACTATACGATAAATAAGTGTAGATAACGAAATAACATCATTAGCGATTCAATGAATATTCCTGATGTAACTGATTTAAATCATTGTGTTGGGAAACGACGTTACAAATGAAAGGAGATACACATGTAGTTTTTTTATTCACATGAAATATGGATTGTTAATATTTTGATTGCTGTATTTAAAAGATTGAACTTACATCTGTTTTCCTCTACTAATTATAAGAACCAATTATAAAGAGTCACACAAAAGTCCATTGGCGGCCATTTTTGTGTGAACACCTTTAACTCATTTTGTGTAAGAAACAGTATCTTGCTGAACTTAACCATATAAATTTAATATATTACTGCTCGAAAATGTCATAACGCAAACCAATTATCCATAGTCAGAGGACTAAGAATGAAGATTTACCTAAAATCCATGGGCGGCCATTTTTTGTGAACACTTTTAATTCATTTTGTGCAAGAAAAAGGAATGTCATAGCCAAACGTTATATTATATATTTGAATTATTACTGCTCCATTTAGTTTAGATACATTGTTTTTCAATTGGAACCATTTATATTCATTTTCCTGACATCACCTTATATTCCCCCTAAAATGTGCTACTGCCCCTTTCAGATATAAAAGTTCTAAATTCAAAATCTATGAAATTTAGAGGCTGTATGTATAAAAGTATTTGAAAGTGGGGATAAATCATCTCCGCGTGCACTTGATCTAGATAAAAACCATTTCCCACTTACCGAAGACAGATAAAGATGTATGAGCTACTTTATGCAGACGTACACAATAGTAGATTTTGTCTTTCCTTTCTGGAAATTCGTTTTATCTTTGATAGCTATACTTTTCTTCTCGTGAGAAAAACTGTACTCATTGATGTGTTAATGATCTTCTTTGACGTTAAAAAGAGTACGTCATAGTGCGATTTTCAGGTTAAAACTGAATACTTAAGTGATTGATACATGACATTTTGATTATCGATTATTATGGACGTATACAAGAAACATTTGCTGTAATTACAATTTTCAATTGAATTAAAGGATACAAAGAAATGTTGTTTTCCATAAAATATTCCCTCGAATTGTCAATGGAATAATTCCAAGTATGACGCCCACCTACTCTAAGCCAACGATGCTACCGAAAAAGACTTATATTCGATGTAGATGATTTCTGAAATCTTGTATAAATATGATCAAGCTGTGTTTTAATCCATATGATACAAATCAAATCATGACTGTGAAACTAAAATTATTAAATTTTGATTCGACAGCCTCAAGTCGAAGGTACTTAATTCCTCAATATTTTCAACTGACAATATAACATGTTCACTAATCCTAAGCTACTAATAGATTATGACGCGAGGAGAGCAAAGCAGAGATCATGATGTGCTAAGGTTACAAAGAAGAGATGCTCTTGTTACACATTTCCTCACGTTGTCGATGGAATAATTCCAAGCATGACGCCCACCTACTCTAAGCCAACGATGCCACCGAGGAAGGCTGCAAACGTTTAAAGGTCTTATCGATTTTAGCTTTGCCTGCTAGCGAGCAACAAAATCCGGTCCAAGGCACCAAAAGGTCACTGTAACCTTACAGATAAAATTAATTGTAAACGTCACCTAAGGGATCTTCGATATTTCGTTTCGGTTTTCAGTATTTATTCGTTCATGTTTGCAGACGAATAACAGATAACCTCGACATGTTTGGAAAATATTTAAAGGCGTAGAGGATGTTCAGTGCTTTTTATTTTGTTTAAAAAGTGGATTACTTTACAATGAAATAAATCAATTATATCTGTATTGAACCATATGTTGTTGCAATTTGCAGTATTTATTTTTTCAAGATTTATCAGACGTTTACCAGAGAGTCACAAAATATTGTTAAATAATCTTAAACACGTTGACGTTTTTTAGTCTATTTTCTTTAAAAATGTTACTTAACAATGTAATAGTTTTCTCTATGTATCATACTTCTATGCAACCAAATGTTGTTCCGGTTTTCAGTATTCATCCCATGTTTGCAACATATTTGTAAAATAACGCCTTAAACGGGGACGTTTCAGAGCTTCAACCTCTTCTATTTCGGCAACTGTTTACTTAGCTATGCAATAGTTTTTGATATTTATCATACTTGGTTGGTACTAAACGTTTTGCCACTTTTGGGCGTGTTACTGTTGAAAATAGAAGTAATAGTTATGTTTTCATAAATTGGTTACAAAGACACCAAAGTGAATAATAATGAACTTCTATTAATAACAGTGTTGAATATATCAAGAAACGTATTTCGATACTAACATATAAAAAACAATTGTTTTTGATATGTTATAACTTTAAATGCACCTTGCTTATATCATGACAACAGACTTTCTTCTGTAACAATTCATAACACTGTAAATGTTTAACTCTTATAGAGACACAGAGTATGTTGATAGGATCATATATGTCAAATTTTTAAATCGATGTTATTACATCGGGAACCACTAACTGTTACTGAAAATAGCAAGTTAAAGGTCAATCAGTACATTTGAGCGAAAATACGGCTATCAAAATCGGAATTTTGATCGAAAACCGGACAATGTGGCTCGAGTGGCGCGCGCAAAATCGCCAAACGTCATTTTGAAACCATGTCATAAGCTGACAGGAAGATATAATCGATTTGATAGTGTTAATTAGGTATTGTAACTAATAAGTAGATTACTTGGATGCATAATTTCGAATATTAAACGTATTTGAGATGTTTTCTTGATTTTTCCATAAACTCAAGCATTTTAGAGATATTATGCATAAATGGATATATTTGCTCTAGTGATGAGATATGAACTTTAATCAGCATATTAGATATTTTGTAGCTTATTAAAACCAAATAAAATTTGAAGAAAGATACTCTGTGTCACTTTTATTCTCTTAACGCTCTAGAATATGTACGAACTAACAGAAGAACAAGGCCACTTGATTTACTGCCGAATTAAACGTGCCTTGGGCACAATTCCAAGCGTCAATGGTCTATTTTGCCGAATCTGTTTTTGAACCTAGAAAATCGTTAGCGCCAAGCATAGGAATTGGCTTACGTCTACTGAATGTTAAGAGTTTCCCGCGCAATGTTTTGAATGCCTGAACTGCAATACCAGATCATAACATCATCCACACTTTAAGGACTGGTCATTAAATTTATTACAGGTGATGGTGGGCAGGGGGGGGGGGGGGGGGGGGGGATGTGATTTGTTGGGTGGGTCACAAAAAATAAGGCAGCCTTAGGGGTGGATCATTTAAAATAAGACAGACTCGAGGGGTGGGTCATTAAATATGACAGGCATCAGTGGGAGGGGCGGACAGCTTTTAGGGGTGGGTCACATATATTTATGACACACTTAAATAACATTTCACAACAATAAAATTTTTACTAAATACTGGAATTACTGTAGTTTCTGCTGGGGGCGGGATAGCGCAGTGGTTTGGTCGTTCGGCTTCAGATCAGGAGGTCCGTGGTTCGAATCTAGGAGCTTTGTTTGCAGTAGAGAACTGTCCTACACGCAGTAAGGTTTGGTGGCGCTGAAATGTGGCGCTGAATTTCAGCGCAGCACAACCCATATTTCGCTAGTAACAGCCGATGCTAGCAGGTTTCACCGAAATGCATAGCCACAATAGTGTTGCGGGCTTTCTCTTCAGTAATACCAACAGCCATGATATAAGTGAATACAAACCGGCGATAAACCCCAAAGCACCACACCTCACCTCACTTCATGCTCAAAATAAGATTCGGGACAAAAAATCTCATACATAAACGTACACAAATAAACTAAAAAATTCAACAGCAAACATGGTAAAATAACGCTGTAGTCGCTGAGTATGCCAGTTAGTAAAGACATTCATATTACAGTAGAACACGGATATAACGAACTCCAAGGGACCACCGAATTTTGTTATCTATATCAGGTCGTCGCTATTCGCGCTAGACCGCCATCATGCCGTGTAAAACCTTAAAAAAAAACAATGTAATAAAAATGAAAAGATTCATATATGTTCTGCACTTCAAATCTTTATCCTGGATAACAGGATACATACGTTTGAAAATTCCTAAATATTTGTTTGTACATCTCGCCGGCCATCTTCAGTTTGTCAGCATTTTGTTTACTTAACAATACATTTACTTAACCAAAAAACATAGTTGATGATACCGCTCATTGACTAAAACTGACAGTGATTGAGTTCGCTATAAGTAATGTTAATAGGACCTCGGGGCATTAAATTCAGTTCGCTAATATCCGTTAATTAGCTATATCCGAGTTCGCTATACGCATATAATCTTTAAGATATTATACAGGACTTTTGACGGGAAATGGTTTCGTTATAACCGATGTTTGCTATATCCGAGTTCGCTCTATCCTTGCTCTATTGTATATATGTTTTATTGATAAATCAAATATATAAACACATGCTATATAAATACGACCAGCAATGCCAAACGATAAACGTTAACATAATGATCCGATTGGCATTTTCTTCTTTAATTTCAAGAGGTTTATAATTATTAAGGTTGTGCTTTATCAATAAAGTCGTTCCTTGGACAAGATATTGTGATTGTTGAATTCATGCACCATGAATGGAAACTTGGGATAGTCGTATGTGACTTGATCGGGGACGTAGCTCAGTGGTAGAGTGTCCGCTCGTCAACCGGAAGACCGGGGTTTTATTCCCGGTCGCGTCATACCAAAAGACGTTGAAAGGTGGAAGTTTTTGCTGCCTGGTTTGACGCTCAGCATTATAAAGGCAGAACAAGGCATAAACTGGCGTTACACTGTGACTGCCGGGTGTCATGGGCACAAATCGAATTTCCGAAATGTACTGAGGACAATAAAGTGTTAATGTGTTATAAGATCATGATGATACTCACTGTTTAAGGATGATTTAACATGTGTTATGCCTCTATCGATGTAAAATATGATTTGTGACGTTACTAGGAATAAATGCACGGGGTATGGTTGAAAACTTTTCTGCATTCTTCGAGAAATGGCAGCAGGTTTTTGAGTGCTCTCGTCCCATCAGAATCGCCGAAAAGAGTGTAACAAAACCATTTTGTAATTATATAAACATAATATTCAGTTTGAAAAAAACGAGCTATAAAATATTAGTGAATCTGATGATAATCAACGAAATAATCTTATTGCATACCTTTACACATGTGACTATAGTATACATGTTTGATTGCAGGGATGGACTCCTATGTGACTAGATTGGATCCGCAACATTTGTTATGATGTCCACAGGAGTTGCTTCAGGGTCGTAAGAAGGTAAGAATATTTCATATCGTTGATGGCATCGAGCTATCATATCATTATATAGGTTTAAATGTACTATATAATAGGATCAGCTATATAAGTCTACCAATAACATTAAACAATAAATATATGTTCTCAACTCGATTATCTGAATGACAAAATGACAATATTAGGCTTGATTGTGAGTATTTGTTTGGACAATTTTGATCTTTCCTACATGTAGATAGATTGTTGTCAAAATTAATGATTTAAAACAAGTTAATCCTTCGCTTAAGTTTCAAGTTACATCATGGGAAATGTTCATATCATCACTCTTTGTCTTTGGCTAAAGTTATTATACATCTCAAATATATTTATCATCCCAAAAAAAAAAAGGAAATCGTGACAAAATTGTCTGCCCTTGTCTTATGTTATAACATCATTAATCCTAAAATATAGTGCGTAATGATACTTTGAAAGCTTTAAGAATATTTCTTAAATGCATTTTAGCGTCATTTCAATGAATTTTACACTTTCGAATGCCAATTTACATGTTTCTTATTGTGCAGGTTCATCGAGGAACTCCTAGTCCTATCGTCAAATACCCTTGAGACCTAGAGAAGCTCAGTGAGGACTGGGCAAGGACTCTGAAGACAGCCTAGATGCGCATAGCTATGATCTGTTCGTGTGGAAAACGGTCTCTGGATGCGCCTCCCATCTTGGACATTGAGAAGATTCTACAGGACTATGCCTGGAAGGACTTCAAGGAAAAGAGTGGTCCAGTTGAAAAGATTTTCCTCAGAAGACGTGACTATGACGTCGAGGTTCCCATGAACTATTTTCATTTTGAGGACTCTGAAACCACGTTGAAAACAAGAGACAAATCAAAAGGGAAGACTTCAGCCGCTGGGCATACTCTTCCAGAAACATCAGTCTTATCAACGCAGTTTAGGAATAATACAAACAACAGTCAAACATACAAATTTCGTATAGAAAGGACCCGCAAAGCAACTCTGAGTGTTACCTTTCAAAGAGGATTTTCAATTGGAGGCAAAGCACAGTTTAAGCTTGGCCTCCCAAAAGCCTTAAGCCAAGCAGGCGAAGTTGACATGAGGTTGCAGATTTCCAAAACCACGGGAGAAACTTTTGATGAAACCCTCACCTTCGAAGCAAATAGTGACATCAATGTGGAGGAGAACTGCAATTACACTGCAAATGTTGCTTTTACTGAACGTGAGATATCAGCAGAGTTCATGGTACATACAACGATGAGAATGCCAACTGGAACTGCGCCAGTGTATATTAGGAGGAGGCGTGACCATGAATTATATGCCACAGTTTTTATCAATGACTTGAATGACGTCTTTGCCGACTACAAAGCTTCTGCTGAGGCCATTGACGAATCTACAAAGGATGCAAAAGTAAAGAGATATGCCATTCGTTTCACAACAACAGGCATTGTGGAAGGAATGAGGCTCTCAGGGCAGAAGATCTACCTTGATTCTAGGAAAATTGATAAGAGAGAACCATCTGGTGTTGATTTTCCAGCTGTTGCTCAAAGTGCCGCGGCCATGATATCTGGAGTTGGGGCCGCACATTACTCAGGTTTGTTCAGACCAAACTTCCCATCAGATAGTGATGACACGAAGGATGATTCAAATGATGTCATGTCCCTTAATCTTAGAACAATCAATGATGGACAAAGCGAGACGAGGATATTGAAGGCTCCGCAAATCCCAACTATCATCACCACAGCCCCAAGCTCTCAGGAAACATCACCTCCATCTGACGCCGGCACTAGCACAAGTCTCGAATCACAGTCAATACCTGATGACAAAAATGATGACGTCTTTCAAAAAAGTCCATCAGTGAGTTCGTCAAATGTTTCATCACCTAAACCAAGTCCAGGAAAGACCTTGGTTAAGGAAGATAGTAGGGAGGAAAGGAAAGCTAGACTTCGAGAGACGAGATCCCTCTCGAGAGGTTCCCAGGATGATCCTAAATCCCCTGTTGAATTGAAGACTCCCACTACCCCATCTCGTCCTCATTCTCCAAGTTTCCCAATACCTGAAAGGTCAGAAAGCTTATCCAAAAGTGATTCCTTAAAACGCAAGGCAGAAGGTCATCGGTCCAAATCAGAAGGGCATAGAGTGAGGGAACCGCAGAAAGTGAAGGTGGATGCAACTAAAATACAGAATGTTAAGGACCTTCCCAGACAGGGTTCTAACCCAAAGGAGCTTACAAAGCAAATGTCAAACCCGAAAGAACTTACCAAGCAAATGTCAAACCCGAAAGAGCTTACAAAGCAAATGTCAAATCCGAAAGAGCTTACCAAGCAAATGTCAAACCCGAAAGAGCTTACCAAGCAAATGTCAAACCCCAAAGAGCTTACAAAGCAACTGTCTAACCCCAAAGAACAAAAACAAAGCTCAAATCAGAGAGAACAAATAAAACGAAGCCCCTCTCCAAAAGAACTAACAAAGCAGGGTTCTAACCCGAAAGAACTACAAAAACAAACTTCAAACCCGAAAGAATTACAGAAGCAAAGTTCACATCCGAGAGATCTCCCAAAACAAAGTTCTTATCCTAAAGAACTAATCAAACAAAGTTCCTATCCTAAAGAACTCACCAAACAAACATCAAACCCTAAGGAGCTCATCAAACAGAGCTCATACCCCAAGGAGTCCACGAGACATGGTTCACACCCTAAGGAACTTTTGAAACAAAGCTCATACCCAAGAGAGTTACCGAGACATAGCTCCTACCACCAAGAACTCACCAAACAGTCATCTCTCCCAAAAGAGCTTTTAAAACGAAGCTCTTACCCAAAAGATTCATTAGATGTGGTTGAAAGAAAGCCATTAACTCGAAGGGCTTTTAAGCATGAGACATTGGAAAGAATGGAACGAGTTTCGTCCCTGTCTGAAAGACCTCGGATTGTTCCTAAAGCCGGAAGTGTTCCAAGGAGTTCTCCACATTCAATTGAGGCACAGAGTTCTGAAGAAGACAGTACAAGCAGCCTCAGCAAACTCTCAAAGTGCACGAGTGTTTGAGTCAGTGTCCGTATAGGATTTGTACCACTTCGGTCACCTATCAACATGTTTTGTTCACGTCAGTTTTGGAAATTTCATATCTTTTAAGGTTATTATTGTTTTGTTTTTGATGATTTAATCAAATATGGATCGTGTAGTGAAAGCACCTCTTTTCCTGTTTGGTATATTTCTTCAAATGGTGATGTGTGATATGGTGACTTTTCTGTGTTAAAGAAATGGATGTGAATAATTGACAACAGTGCGACAACTTTAACATTTGTACAATTATTTTCTTCATAAAATGAGCTCAAATATCTTACAGTTTTTCTATCCACGTTCCTGATGTTTTTCATCAATGTTGAAGCCAGCGAGTAAATATGTTAAAGTTAGACGCAAAAGTGTTCTCAGTTGTTTTGTTTTCACATATGACTGTCTCAATGACGTCATTGATTCACGGATAAAAGCACAGCAGTCAAAAAGCCAAAACTATCATACATTTGAGTACTTGTCAATGATCAACATTGGAAATTTCAATAGAGATCTTCGATAATAACGCCCATAATAATCGGTTAGGATATCATGCAGCTGCTGAGAAAAACGTGTCGACGTGTTAACCGTCATGTTTATATTTCAAATCATTATTGAAGGAAATTTGAATGGTTTGTCATCACCTGTACAAACACGAGACTTGTACCCTAAACTCTTCCTCATTAAATTTGTAATATTCACCAACCATAGATTCGTTTAAAATGGTTTACCACAACTACATCTATGTTCACACCAGGAAAACAAAACAAAACAGAGAAAAGTTTCTTTTCGATATTAAACTACACATATTTGCAATTTCTTGCTAATTAGGCAGTTATTCATACAGTTAATGACCGAGACATTATACCTGAATTAGGGGATAAATCCATTCTGTTTTTTATTTTGGGGTTGTATGTCGTGCATTCTTTACCCCTAAATATAATTTCAAACCCTCTGTTTTTTTATTTTGGGGTTGTATGTCGTGCATTCTTTACCCCTAAATATAATTTCAAACCCTCGTTTTATTTTGGGGTTGTATGTCGTGCATTCTTTACCCCTAAATATAATTTCAAACCGAGGGTTTGAAATTATATTTAGGGGTAAAGAATGCACGACATACAACCCCAAATTTCGGTTTGAAATTATATTTAGGGGTAAAGAATGCACGACATACAACCCCAAAATAAAAAACAGAATGGATTTATCACCATTCTAACATGACTAATTAGTGAAAAAAGGTGGAACTATTTTGACTTGCACTCACTTGCAAAACAACGGTACAGTCCACTTTCATAAAGAACACATAACAATTAAAATGTCATTACATACAGAAAAAACGTGTTTAAATAGACTCATCTCTAATCTATTGAGCATATTATCAATAGAAAACAGATTTCAATGTCGTCAAAGTTACGACCCATCACCCCTACAAGAGCGGCAAGGACTGGCCAAATCAAGGGACGTTACTCTGAAAATAGTTGTCGGTGAACTGTTTCAAACTTAGTGGATGCTGTCAAGAAAGTTATATTTTGTGTCATATGCTTGGGGAGACTGTGACAGGAGAAGTGGTTGTTACATCTCAACTATGGATACTATCCCATCTTAAGATGGGATAGCTCTCGGGCTATCCCAACTGTGGATATAGTACGATTCCAAGTTGGGATATCCCATCTTAAGATGGGATAGCTGGATCAATTTTTTTTTTTAAATTGACGTTTGAAAATATGAAACTTTGAAAAACAAATTACTTTGAAGAGAAATTACCTTATAAAATGTTAATTTGAATAAAAAGATTGACTTTAAATGGATTCCTTTCACGTGTTTGATGAAATATTAACTTTGAATGAAATATTGAATTTGATGATAAAAATGACTTTGAAGGAAAATTACCTTTTTGAAATGTTAATTTAATGGAAAGGTTGACTTTGATAGATTTCTTTTACGTGTTTGATGAAATATTGAGTTTGGTGGGAAAAGGACTTTGAAGAGAAATTATGATAATTTTGAAGAAAAATATATTAAAAACTTTTGATAAAATAAATATTTATGATTGATGAAATAATTTAATGAAATATTGACTTTGATAACAACGAAAATAATTTGATCTATTTTTGAAATATTGATTTTGACAACAAAAATCTAAAAGTGCTTTATGAAATATTGAGTTTGATGGAAAATGACTTTGAATAGAAATACCTTTTAAAATGAATATTTTGATTAAAATTTTATCAATGAACTCTGTATGTTTTTCATAAAATATTGACTTTGATGGATTATTTTTGATAAGTATTTGATGAAACATAAAGTTATGAAGAAATATAAAGATTGTTGAAAATTTTTCTTATGGAATGTTAATTTTGAAGAAAAATATATTTTGAGCTGATTTTAGACACCAACAGTTTGATTTTTATAAACAATAAGTTTGATAGTAAACAATCTTATAATATATATATATACCTGTATACATATACATGTATAATATAGTTTTGATTTTGATTTAGATTAGGACTTGGATTTAAATAGCACTTCAGTTTATACATTGAAATAACTCAACAACAACTTTGATTTTAATGTTTTAATTTTAATTTTAATGCGGTGGTTTTAAATTAGAAGTTGTTGACAGCTATGTTTAGGACTTTTTCTGTCGGAACATTTTGATGTTTATCTTATGGCTAAATTAGTTGTAAGGTCAGCAAGCAGGACCCTAGGTTTACTTATAACTAAGTACAAACTTCTTGGTGGCATGCAGTATCAGACTTACTCTAAGTTATATCAGTCTATGGTGTGGTCCACTCTAGAGTATGGTTCGGCAATATGGGGCACTTATTATTTTTCATGCTGAAATGCAGTTCATAATAGGGCTATGCGCTTCTTCCTTGGTTTGCGTAAGTTTACAGTTGTTTATCAGTGGAGTGTGACGAGGTTTTTCAGACATCTTTGTCATTTAGATATGGATAGAGTAACCAGTAAAGTTTTTAGGTGGAGTCCTGTTTTAGCAATACGGTGTAAACGAAATTGGGATTTTAGAGTTTGTAAGAAGTTATAAGATCTTAACCTCAACCATTTTAAGGATATTAACGTAGTTTATCACATTCCTTTTGTTGTGTCAAAAGTTACAGAGGGTGTTTTCAATGAATTTGTCGGTAGATGGAAATGCGAATTGTCACGAGTTGAAAGTTAAATGGCCAGGGTGGTAATAAGCTACGTACGTATTGCACTTTTAAATTTGAGTTTGGCTATACATTTTATTTAATTGTAATATGTCCCGTGCAATGAGAAAAGCTCTTTTTAGATGTGGAGCAGCGCCACTAAGAGTTGAAACTGGTCGGTACATTGGCTATCCTTTAACAGTATTAACAAGTCTTTCTTCCGTACCCTTTTCTATTAGGCGTACATAACCTGTTATATTACTTTTGTGGTTTTTGGCTTGGGGAATTAGCCTCGGTAGAGATGGCTACTTACAACACTACACAACAACTCCAAGATCTGTTGATTCAAGGCCCAGGATTAGATTTTTATTCAAGAACATATATACAAAATCACACACCAGTTAAAATGCATAAATCATAATTCATAATACAACTCATACAATGCAATATACATTAATAAAGAACGGTAAACCCATACAGTTGATCATTCATCAACTCGTTACATCATCACGTTTGTCATCAAGGTTTTATATTCATACCTTTATACTTTTTAATATCATACACTAAGGCATATACAACGGTATTTTCACATTTAACATACCGACACACACTCTATATTATCCTATTGGAAAGTGCTGATAGGTTCTTTCATTTACATGAACCCATATGTGATATCATTTATATTCACATACTCATCGATAATACACACATTAATTCTCATATTAACTTCATTGTACACTTAAACTGTGTATTCCTCGTAAACCATAACTTGAACATCAACTACAAACAACATTTGTATTGACTTATATTAACAACGACTGCACACATCATATACAGTAACTCAATACCCATAAGAGTATAATGTATCAAACTACAAATATCATATACATTAACAAGATACCCATAAGATATGTCAGTATATCACATCATTACTAAAATCATCTATATTGACAGGATATCCACAATATAAGTCAGTATATCACATCATTACTAAAATCATCTACATTGACAGGATATCCACAATATAAGTCAGTATATCACATCACTACAAATATCATATACATTGGCTAGTTATACCAGATACAGTCAGCAATCATAAGTTTATCAGTGAAGTACATGTAAGCATGTTCTTAGTTAAACATTTACAGAAGCATTGAAAACCGTTAGACTCACCTGTTGATTCAAGGCCCAGGATTAGATTTGATTCTTACTAACCCTGGCCCTGCTTTTATACCCTTTCCAACAGGTCACATATGGATGTATTATTTAATTTATGGTATAATCAAGGTTATGCCCATCGTGATACGTAGGTAATATATCATGGCCATTAATCTTCTCCTGACATATTCGGCCTATCTACATCTGTACTTACTAAGTGGCTGAACTTCTGACCATGGCGACATGCTGACCTAATACGTTAATGTCGCACCTGTGGAACTAACGCACTTTGTAACCTAACCTATGAAGAGATACATTTTCGTGTGTATAATTTACAGAGAACGGCATATAAACGGTTAGTGTAGCTTGCAATTCATTTGTTCAATTTATTGTAAAATACTCATGTTAATAGAATCCCCCCACTCTGAAAAAATTTCGTCCCGAAATTTACATGTTTTATTATTCTAGTGATGGATAGAGGGATGTTGGATTATTCTGAAATGATTTAGTGGAGTTGGGTGACTTTACAGGGAGTAGATACCCATGGTGCTCCATAAGCAAATATGCGCAAAAAGGTTGTCTTACCATGGTTTTCAATCTATTGGCTTGCATGAAAGGTACTTGATAGGATTGAGAAATTGGAATACTTTTGTCTAAATTGATGTCAGTGATTTGAAAACCAGGCATGTCAACATATAGCATGGGTCGGAGACAGCCAATGACTTGTAAGTTATTGATATTAAGGGGAGTTTCAATATTATATTGTGAAAGACATTTTGTTAGTTTAACAATCGGAATAAAAATACAGTTAGTTCCATTTGTTATTTCAAGAACAATTGAACATGATTGGCGATATTGTTTGTGCCACGCTGTTATAAGAAAGTACATTAAGACTATAGAGAGAAGGAGACATTGTAGCGTGATGACAGTAGTTAAAGCATGATCCATAGAGAAATCTATGTCCTGAATACTTTTCCAAGGATTGAAAGGAGTAGTAGTTGGCAATTGATACTTGAATGATGGTAATTCGGAATTGGCCTTAGCCCTAGTAGATTGGAGTACAAGCATCATTGCAGCTAAAGTGCGCAAACGTAAGAATGTATAGATGAAAGCTAGTGTAGAGAATGTACTTATAGTTAAGCCAGCAACGGCTATATATGAATCGAAGTTCGGCCATGAAGATTCTGGGACTGCTGAGCCGTCAAGGATAGGATCAGATAGAGAACTGAAAATGACTTTTCGTTTCTTTGCTCTTTCTACCATGCGGGCCAGACTAAGGTGGTCTTTCTTATCTTGAGCAAGAGCAGAATCAAGTGAATGATTGAATAGCTTAAACTCTGGAATGTCTATAGAAAGTGGTTCTGGAAAGGAAGTATCAGCCTGAATTGTCAAATATTGTGTATCATTAAAGAATGACTGAATAAGGGCAAGATTGATTGGATGTTCAATTGTGACTGTATCTGTTATATCAGAGCATGAAGCTAAACGTGGAGGAAAATATAGTTCTCTTGTTGACAATGAACAACGACAAGGAACATGAATAACGCAAAACTTACAACCTTTACTCATCTTTTGATGAGCATTACAATCAATAGCAAGTAAATCAATATCATATGCAAGAACTGAGGAGGGTGATAATTCTAACAATTTAGGAGATACAACATCGAATTTGAATCGGAAATCACAATATTTGAATACATTTGCCTTTTTATTTAAAAGCAGTGAAAAGGCACAATTGGGTGATGTAGCCGGATGAAATGCACTATTGAAGGGACAACTAATAGTATTTTGGCGTGTACAAGTAGCAAGTTGAGAAGTTGACAGTGAACTATAATAATCATTTGATTCGGTAACCATAAGGTAATCAGGAAGATCGAGAATTTGGGAAGCATGAGCGGAAGTGGTATTTACTGGTACAGGAAAGGAATGTACTTTAAACAGGTACAGTGAATCCCGAAATGCTGTTAAAGGTATTTTGACAGTGATATATAATTTGGAATCGTTGCGCAAGTATAGAAAGTTGCTGTTGTGATAATAAGCTCTTACATCATTGAACGCAACTCTAAAACTTGGGTATTGCTGTCTCAAAAGTTTCTGAATGTTGTCGAGAGTGTGGGTCATAACCTTCAAAGGTACAAAATATGGAGAAAGTTTTCCTTTAACAAGATCACGTGTTGCGTGCAATAATTCATCCAATTGATGCTCTAATGTATTGGTATGAGCAATTTGCTTACTTAATAGTTTTAACATTCTAATGTAATAGTGCTGAAGATATTTTTGATTTTGTGTAAGATCTTTTTCCAATTGAACAATTTCATGATGGTTGGCTTTGACAGCTGTAAAAATATTAGAAATTCTATCATTTTCGGTTTGCATAAATGATGATAAATCATCTTCATGTTGGCTAAATACTTTTGCCAATTTTGCGGTTTGTTTGTTCAGTGTCATCATGTGATTAGCCAAAATTTGAACATCGTGGACTGTAGCTGTTCCAAAGAGGGATTTCGAAAATGAGCCAATAAAGTTAAACAGTCCTCTCTTACTTCTTATGTTATCAGGTAGGGAGTGTTCTGGTAGAAGTGATTTTAAACGTTTACAGGTATTGTTTAGTCGATGAGAAAACTGAGACTTGAAGGAAAACATTGGTGTCAGTACTCTATGTGTCACATGGCATCTAGTATCATTAGTCATACATGAAAATTTAAATGCTGGCAAATCATTTTCAGGTAAAGGTATTTCGAAGGAGTGTAACCAGTAATCACCAGCTAGTTGTAATTCAGTTTTGCTAGTGAAGGCAACGCCATAGTTAAGCCTCAAAACAGCTGATTCCTCTGGTGTTAAGGCTGCCGCTACGAGGTTGGGGAGAATCAGCGAGAAGAGAAGAAGGAGAAGGGTGTGTCCAATACCTACAAGTAGATAGTTTTGTGTTATAACATGTAGAACAGCACATAGGGTTTTGGGTGAAATTGGTCGACTTCAATTTCTAGCACTATAAAACTGTGAAGATCTACATGTTATGACATCTATTTAGTACTGATAGTGGACACATCTTCATATAAGAGCCTTTCATTTTACTTTTAGAAACTTGTAAGGGCGTCGTCGTTTCTTACCTTGTGCCGTGAATCGCTCATGAAAGGCTTTAATGGCTTCTTTTGTAATATGTTCCTCAGGCTCCCAAGATGTCTGAGTGTACCCTATCCATTTTACTAAGTAGTAGCGCTTACCTTTCTTCATCTGTTGCCGCAATAGTCTGTCTATTGGATAGTACTTGTCAGTTGATTTTTGGATTGTTGGGGTACTTACCTTTGGTGTAGTTTTCTTCTTATTCTGATTGGGAGGTTTCGGAATGGGAACCTGTGGCTCCTCGGGTTCTGGTTCTGGTTCTGGTTCTGGTTCTTGCCTTGGTTCTGGTTCTACTTCAGTGAATCCTTTGATGGGTCCACATGTGTAGTAAGATTTCATGCGATTGGCATGAGTCTTAGAAGGCAGATTCTTCATAGTCCTTCTATCTCTCAGTTGATATGTGTTCTTAGTGCAAACATCACTAACAACATATGGCCCAATGTATTTTGGGTCTAATTTATGTGACTTACCTTTTGTATTAACTTGATTTGTGATCCAAACAAGATCACCAACATCATACAGTGGTTCTGAACTTTTGCGGTCATAGCGTTCTTTCATCTTTTCTTGAACAAGTTTGAGGTTACTTGATGCTACCTCTTTTGCTACTTTGAGGTTATCCATTACCTCAGTGACATACTCAGTGGCATTTTTACCAATCCCATCTTTTGGTAAGATGGCAGTATCAAAGGGAATGTTCATTTCTCTACCAAAGAGCATATGAAATGGTGAGAACCCTGTTGACTGCACACAGGGAGACATTCTGAAGGCCATCATGATCCCTGGTATGAGACTTGGCCAGTTACCATGGTCAGTGTCACAGTATGTACGTAGTGCTTGAAGGATTGTACTGTTGGTACGTTCACATGCTGCATTAGACATGGGATGGTAGCTACTTGTAGTGTGTCTTGTCACTTGAAAAATCTCACAGATGGCACCTACAAGTTTTGATACGAAGTTTCTGCCTCTATCAGAAACAATTGATTTTGGAGAACCATATCTACAAAATATCTCCTGATAAAGAACTCTTGCAACCTCAGTAGCTTCTTGTGTTTTGAGAGGGAACGCTTCACTCCATCTACTGTAAGAGTCTACAACTAGAAGGATATGTTTGTATCCGTCTGAGGTTTCTGTAAGTGGTCCTAAGAAATCAATGTGTACTCTATCAAAGACATCAGTGATTGGAAGAGGGTGCAAGGGAGCTTTGTTAGGATGGCGTGATACTTTAGATGCTTGACATTTCTTGCAAGACTTCACATAGTCGTGCACATTCTGGTACATACCAGGCCAGTAATATTTCAATCTGAGTGCTCCATACACTCTGTCAGCACCCATATGACTTCCTCCTGCTTTAGAGTCATGGTAGGATAGAAGAGCATCCTTTCGTAAGACTCTTGGAAGAGCTAGCTGGCGTATCAGTTTATCAGCATCTTCAGTTTTCTTAACTCGAGGCTGGTGGAAATGGTAAAGTACACCATTTAAAAGATCATATTCACAGGCTGTGTTCTGAATTTTCTGACATTGGTTCCTGTCATCTGGTAGAGAGCCGTCAGTCAGATACTGAATAATGCCTTTGAAATCAGGACATTGACTCTGAATGTCTTGGATGTTTTCCAAAGTCAAAGACTGTGGAACAGGTTCAGTTGCTGCCTCATCTAACTGAGCTATCACAGGACATGTGTCATAAGAGAACTTGATCTCTAAGGGCTCTATTGTGTCATCATCTGTAGAAATTGAAGTAATGGCAGGATATTCACGTCGAGATAACGCATCAGCATTACAATTAGTTTTGCCTGGTCTGTGAATAATCTCATAACAATATTCCTGAAGTTCTATTGCCCATCTGTGTAGGCGACTGGTTGTGTGCTTAATGTTTTGGAGCCACACAAGAGCTTTATGGTCTGTTATTATTTTGAAAGGTTGACTGGTAAGATAAATTCTATTGTTTTTGACTGCTTCAACAACTGCTAAACATTCTTGTTCACTAACTGTCCAATTTTTCTCATAAGATTTCAAAGATCTCCCTCCATATGATATTGCCCTTTCTCTTCCATTATCATCTAATTGTCCCAAAATATAGCCTATTGCTGACCCTGAAGCATCAGTTGTAAGAATGAAAGGTTTACGCATGTCAGGGTATGCTAATACAGGAGCATCTGTTAGTTTGTCTTTTAATGAGTCAAATGCTACCTGGCAATCAGAGGACCAATTGAAAGTTGAATCTTTTTGGAGCAAAGTATTCAATGGATTGGCAATTTTTGAAAAACCTTCTATGAATTTTCGATAGTAGTTGCACAGACCAAGAAAACTACGAATTTCATTTATGTTTTTAGGGACTGGAAATGTTCTGACTGCCTCAGTTTTTGATTGATCAGTTTTGACACCATCTTTTGAAAGAATGTGACCTAAGTACATGACCTCAGTGCGTGCAAAATGACATTTGGTTGGTTGTAACTTGAGATTTGCTGTACGTAGACGGTTAAACACTGCTTGGAGGTGTAGTAGGTGCTCTTCAAAGTTCTTACTATAAATAAGAATATCATCAACATACACCAAGCAGAAGGTCCAAGTTAACCCTTGTAGTGCCCTAGCCATTACCATTTGAAATGTTGAAGGAGCATTTCTGAGACCAAATGGCATTACACGCCAGGAGTAGAGACCACTCTGTGTAACAAAGGATGCTTTATGGGCGGTTTCTGGATCCATAGGGATTTGCCAGAAGCCTGATGCCAAGTCCAAAGTTGAGAATATTTTTGCGTGTGAATCTCCTATTGCGTCTAAGGCATCTTCAAGACGAGGTAAAGGGTACGATGCTGGAGTAGTGACTTTGTTGAGCGCACGGTAATCAACTGCAAAGCGGTACTCACCTGATTTCTTTTTCACCAGTACAACCGGACTTTGCCATGGAGATGTTGATGGTTCAATCAAGCCATGCTTGAGAAGTTCCTGAGTTTGTCGGTCGGTTTCAGCTTTGGCTTCAGGGTTCTTTCTATAGAAAGGTAAATGCACTGGCTTTGTGCCAGGTGGTGTTTCAATTTTGTGGGCATACAAATTTGTAGCAGTTAGTTGACTTTTAGTGGCAGCAAAGATATCAGAATTTTCATTTAAAAGTTGTGACAGTTGACATTTTTGCTTAGTATCAAGTTGTGCATCACTGAGATCAATGCTGACATTAGACTGTTTGCTTACCTGTGTCTTTGGTGTTTCCGCTATGTCCACTGCTTGAATAGATGCAACATCAAGTGGTTGTGCTACTGCAATGACTTTATTTGAAGGGAGAATGACAGGATCACTGGTTGGATTCAGCAAAGTAAAGCATGACTTTCCTTTGACAGCGTTAACAATGCACTTGGCACCCGCCAAGTTTAGATAAGTAAGCTGAGGAACAGGTTCTAAGATCAAGGGTTTGCACTTACCTTTTGGTTGTTTGATGGCTACTGGGATAATCATCTCACTATTAGGTGGGATGGTTACAGAAGACACTGTCCTTACCAATGATGAGCCAACAGTTGTGAGTGGTACCACAATTAAACCATGGTGTATGGAAAATGTATGAGTAGCATAATTTATGATGGCACTATTGGTTTCTAGAAAATCCTGTCCTAAGATAAGTGAATGTTGGACAGCTTCTAAGACAAGGAAATTATGATCTATCAAAAGTCCTCCTATTGATAATGGAATAGTGATTTCGCCATAGACAACATGTTGTTCACCCCCTACACCAGTTACATGGGACAGAACACTTCGCTTCATGGTAGCCAAATTGATCCCTGTTCTTTTCAATAACGAAATAGCAACGACTGATAGAGATGCCCCAGTGTCTACTAAAGAATGACATTGAAGTCCAAAAATGCTTATATTGACAGTGTTTCTGACTTTTGAGAGACTGTTGACAGATCCCATGTAAATGTGCCTGTTCCTGGGTGGTTGCCCATGAGCAGGCACAAACCCCTATTGTTGATTCAAACGTTTCTTACACACACGGATCAAATGACCTGGTTCATGACAGAAATGGCAGCTTAAGTGAGTTAAGCGACATTGATCTCTGTAGTGATCTGCCTTACCACAACAATGACAAATACCTTTTGGGAGAGAAGGACCCCGTTGCTGTTGTGGATACTGCTGCGGCGATGACCAATTCTGTTGCTGATTCCAGGGCTGTTGCTGTGGCTGCTGGTGGCCTTGCCATTGTTGTTGTGGCGGCTGGTAGCCGTGCCACTGTTGTTGTGGCTGCTGGTAGCCTTGCCACTGTTGTTGTGGCTGATGGTAGCCTTGCCACTGTTGTTGCCTCGGGGGGCCCTGGTGATTTTGTGGTTGCTGCCGTGGCTTTCTCGTCCGCTCCTTGAGTTTAGACGTCAAGGCATCAAGTTGCTGCTGCTGGTTTGTCAGCAGCGACGCTATTGATGTGAATTCCGGACTTAAGGCAGCAATTGTTGGAGGTGAAGTAGTTGCTGCAATGGTGGCCTCGGCCAGTCGAATCTGCTGACCAAGTTGTTGAATTGTTGTAGGCCCTTGCGGCATGACAATCGATTTGATTGCCTGTTTCAACCCATTTAGGATGACTTGAATGAACAACAGGTCTGGGATGTCCATACCCGCTGTCACTTCCTGCATCCTCTCAAGGAAGCTGGTGCCACTTTCTGCCTCGCTCTGCTTTTCGGCCAGGAAGGCTGTTTGGCCTGAATCTGCTGTGATGTATCTGATTTTGAATGCTTCTCTAAATTCGTTGAATGTGGTTGGAGTAGGATGCAGCGAATCCAACCACGTTGCGGCTGATCCATCTAAATATAATGGCAGAATTTGGAGGAAGACTCCGTCACTCAATTGTTGGTGTTTGCTCCAACACTCCATTTTCCGCAACCAGTTGCGGCCATTACCTTTACCATCGTACTTTGGTACCATGTTGGTTAGAACCGACATATTGGCAATGGCAGAACTATGTGGTTGTTGGGTTTGTGGAGCTTGTGGAGCTTGTGGAGCTTGTGGAGCTTGTGAAGCTTGAGTAGAGCCACTTGTTTGCGGGATGACGTCTGACTGTGGTTGAGTTGGGTGGTCTTGTGTTATGTTGCTGGTTCCCGGGGCGATGTGTGACTCTGAACTTCCCTGTGGCTGCGTTGTTTGGGTTGAGGTCCGAGTTTGACTCCTGGTCTCGATCGGATAGTTGGTAGGTTGGTAAGTAGCCATGTACCAAAACCAAGGTCACCACCACGTATTAACAAGTCTTTCTTCCGTACCCTTTTCTATTAGGCGTACATAACCTGTTATATTACTTTTGTGGTTTTTGGCTTGGGGAATTAGCCTCGGTAGAGATGGCTACTTACAACACTACACAACAACTCCAAGATCTGTTGATTCAAGGCCCAGGATTAGATTTTTATTCAAGAACATATATACAAAATCACACACCAGTTAAAATGCATAAATCATAATTCATAATACAACTCATACAATGCAATATACATTAATAAAGAACGGTAAACCCATACAGTTGATCATTCATCAACTCGTTACATCATCACGTTTGTCATCAAGGTTTTATATTCATACCTTTATACTTTTTAATATCATACACTAAGGCATATACAACGGTATTTTCACATTTAACATACCGACACACACTCTATATTATCCTATTGGAAAGTGCTGATAGGTTCTTTCATTTACATGAACCCATATGTGATATCATTTATATTCACATACTCATCGATAATACACACATTAATTCTCATATTAACTTCATTGTACACTTAAACTGTGTATTCCTCGTAAACCATAACTTGAACATCAACTACAAACAACATTTGTATTGACTTATATTAACAACGACTGCACACATCATATACAGTAACTCAATACCCATAAGAGTATAATGTATCAAACTACAAATATCATATACATTAACAAGATACCCATAAGATATGTCAGTATATCACATCATTACTAAAATCATCTATATTGACAGGATATCCACAATATAAGTCAGTATATCACATCATTACTAAAATCATCTACATTGACAGGATATCCACAATATAAGTCAGTATATCACATCACTACAAATATCATATACATTGGCTAGTTATACCAGATACAGTCAGCAATCATAAGTTTATCAGTGAAGTACATGTAAGCATGTTCTTAGTTAAACATTTACAGAAGCATTGAAAACCGTTAGACTCACCTGTTGATTCAAGGCCCAGGATTAGATTTGATTCTTACTAACCCTGGCCCTGCTTTTATACCCTTTCCAACAGGTCACATATGGATGTATTATTTAATTTATGGTATAATCAAGGTTATGCCCATCGTGATACGTAGGTAATATATCATGGCCATTAATCTTCTCCTGACATATTCGGCCTATCTACATCTGTACTTACTAAGTGGCTGAACTTCTGACCATGGCGACATGCTGACCTAATACGTTAATGTCGCACCTGTGGAACTAACGCACTTTGTAACCTAACCTATGAAGAGATACATTTTCGTGTGTATAATTTACAGAGAACGGCATATAAACGGTTAGTGTAGCTTGCAATTCATTTGTTCAATTTATTGTAAAATACTCATGTTAATAACAGAAAGAACCTGTTTTTACTGTAAGGATTTTATTGAAAATGAATGTCATGTTTTATAACACTGTCCTTTATATGCCAATGAGCGATCGCAACTTTTAGCAAAATGTACAAGTATTTTAGATCTATTTTAAGTTTTGATGATGGTGAAAAACTTAGTTTTATACTCGGCTGTCCAGATGTGATGTCTTTATCTTCCAAAACCTGTCTTAATATCCTTAAAAACCGTTCTTAAAACAGTATACATCGTCGTAATGTAAATTTCCGCTTTATTTGAATTTGCATTATTTAGGGGTCTTTTTTTACTTTGGCCTTTGAATGTCGATCAGCCACAAATAGAAACTTAATGTCTGCATCGTTCCATGTTAAACGTGTAATGCCACTATTGTCTTTCGTACATGGGTCTTTGGCCTTCAACACCGAAACAACTTCTTCCTGTATCTGTTATTGTATTGTATCATGTATTTGAATATATGCGTTTATGTATGGAATGAAATTACCAAATATATCAACAGGTAATATCAGGTTGACCACGGGTACATATTCGTTTGAAAAACATGATAGTTTAAGTATTAACGGCGGTTATAGAAAAGCTTTGCTGAAATTAATGCTTTTTAAAAATTGTATTGATCAGTGTTACAATAGAAGAATGGTGCCATTAGGTTTAATGTAACGACCGAGACATAATATAAAGAAAGAGTAAACTCATATCCATTAAAAGCTATAATGTTTCTTACAAACTCTTTGTATCACTACAATGTACAAATAAGTGATGTATGCCTATATATATTCATGTGTAATGTAGTGACTCGGTAACTTGTTATTTGTATTTAATAACATTTGATAAATGCCAATGAACATTTGTCCTATAGTGAAACCTTGAATAGGCTGACTATTCATAGATATAGTTTAACGTTCATAAAGTTTAACTTTCCGTTTTCGTGTTATGTTTGTGTGACGTTCAAACGTTGCTATCGTTCACAGACAAAACAACTTACATATCTCTTCTATTTGTCTGAAAATGAATTTTCATCTTCTTCTCCAGTTCCAAAAGGTCTAGAGAGCTGAAAAGTTGTGTGTAGACTCCTTGGCCAATGGGGATTCTAAATTGTAGATTTCGTGACCCCATGACCCCAAATGGGGTCACAGGGGTCAAAACCTTAAAAACCTATTTTCATATTCTCCTCCAGTTCCAAAATGTATAGAGAGCTGAAAAGTAGTGTGTAGACTCCTTGGCAAATGGGGATTCTAAACTGTAGATTTCGTGACCCCATGACCCCAAATGGGGTCACAGGTGTCAAAATCTTAAAAGCCTGTTTTCATCTTCTTCTCCAGTTCCAAAATGTATAGAGAGCTGAAAAGTTGTGTGTAGACTCCTTGGCCAATGGGGATTCTAAATTGTAGATTTCGTGACCTCATGACCCCAAATGGGGTCACAGGGGTCAAAACCTTAAAAGCCTATTTTCATCTTCTTTACCAGTTCCAAAATGTCTAGAGAGCCGAAAAGTTGTGTGTAGACTCCTTGGCCAATGGGGATTCTAAATTGTAGATTTCGTGACCTCATGACCCCAAATGGGGTCACAGGGGTCAAAACCTTAAAAGCCTATTTTCATCTTCTTCTCCAGTTCCAAAAGGTCTAGAGAGCTGAAATGAAAAGTTGTGTGTAGACTCCTTGGCCAATGGGGATTCTAAATTGTAGATTTCGTGACCCCATGACCCCAAATGGGGTCACAGGGGTCAAAATCTTAAAAGCCTGTTTTCATCTTCTTCTCCAGTTCCAAAATGTATAGAGAGCAAATGGGGTCACAGGGGTCAAAATTTATTTTAATCAAAAGTCTGATGAGCTACAGAGCCCATGGCTCTATTTTTTAAATCTAAATCAAAGTGATGTTGTCTAAACAGGTTTCGAAATACAATTTTCAACAGCATTTACATCCCAACATGTATTTTCTCGTCAAAGTCACTTTTTTATCATTAAAGTCTCTTTTTGTCATCAAAGTCAATATTTCATAAAAATCTTTCAATCAAATATATTGTTTCATTAAAATCAAAATGTCTCTAGTCTTAAATAGACTTTTCATCAAACTCATTGTTTCATAAAACACTTTTAATGGTCATCAAAGTCAATATTTCTTCAAATTATTTCATCAGTCAAAGTTTTTTTACCATCAAGGTCATTTTCAACAAAGATCCAAATGTTTATGTCTAAACCAAGCATTAAGATATATATGTTTGCATCAAAGTCAACCATTTCAGCGAAAGGAGATTTTTCTTCAAAGTCCTATTTTTCATTAACCTCAGGACTTCCACTTTACAAAAACCTTTATCAATATCAATATTTTATCAAAAAAATCTATCAAAGGCAACATTTCATCAAAATAAACATTTCATAATGTGATTTCTCTTCAAAGACTTTTTTTCATCAAACACGTTATCTTATCAAATTATTTCATCAACCAGTCTTTTTTAATCCATTAAAGTCATTTTTTTATCAAATTCTTTTTTCTACACTTTTTTCAATGTTGAATCATTTTCAAAATCAAAAACCGATCCAGCTATCCCATCTTAAGATGGGATATCCCAACTTGGAATAGTGCTTTATCCACAGTTGGGATAGCCTCGAGAGTTATCCCATCTTAAGATGGGATAGATTCACAGTTGGGATGCAACAGTGGTCACTTGTAAATTAGAGGTAGGGGCAGTGACAGCATTCAGTGAAATTAAAGAATAAAGTCGCTTCCGTTCATTTGACGAATCGCTGTATGAGAGGTGTGCGATCGTTTATTTTGTTTATAGATCTGTGGACTGTGATAATTTTACATCGCGAAGCAGTAACCAATCAGAAAGCAGTATTTTCAAACTAGTTTTCGTGTCATGTTAGAATTCGTCATTCATGGACTGGACAAATGCAAATGACTCCAACATGCTCATCGAACAGTCATTATAGATGTTAATATGTAAATATCTAACCCTAACTTATAACGCCTTTTTTATCTTAAATCTGCTTGATTTAATCCCGCAAAGTTATGATCTCATATCAATAAGATAAGATTTGAAAGCTAAATATACATACAAAGTTCACTGAGGGCAAATAACGTGTATTTGTACACCTTTTGCATGACTAATGAAAGCTATAGCAAGTATGTAGCCTAATTGAATTGTAATGTTTGAGAAAGATATCTATACAAAATGATAAACACAACACTATATAACAATCAAACATCAAATAAACTGTGGATACGTGTTCGTCCTTTTGTTTTGGGCACCAGTTTCTTTTCGGTAAGAATTCCCGGTGGGGGGAAACGTTCCTCTCACGTACAGCAAAACTGACAACAATGCTTTGGACGTAAAAATAATAAACTGTATACATATATAGCCTGAGGAAAAACCGTTAATAATTTTGTCCATTTATCAGCTTGTTTTAGGTGTAACAAAATGGTGATAATTCGTGTGTGTATGTTGCATTGAGATTTTAGGTAATACCGGTATTATTTAATTTGTATCAAAATTTACAGCCTCTCTTAAGATACTGTTTGAGGGGCATTCTAGGAATTGGTGTTATAAAGAAAGACAAAAGGAAATTCTATGGAGGAACAAATTCTTTATTAAAAAGTATCAAATTCTATGTAAGCACAACCTTATTAGACAGTAGCTAAAGTCATTATTCTCTGTCAGAAGTATGAAGATCTCCATGTCCTTTCCAAAAATTACTAAGTCGTGTTATGATTTGTAGCGATTTAGCTAAAACTCGACATAATTGTCTCAGAAAAATAAATATGTGCAAGGATTATTGGATGCCTCACGATGAACATAATGAATATCCCTTGTATTAACCATGATTCTAGCATGTCACTCCTAATCAGAAGATGAATAACAATTTTAAACTAGTCTTCAGGAGATGACATGTCATCGTTCAATATAATTCGGAATAGCATCAAATGCAAAAAATAATATAAATTTTATAGGATGATTACATTTACAAGGCATATCTTCACTTGTTTGTTGATCCACATATCAAGTTTCAGGAGGTCCGTGCAGGTCCTTGTCCTCTGTCTACAGTAGAGAACTGTTCTACACACAGTCAGGTTTTCGTGCAATGCTACATTGATTTAAGCGCAGTACCATCCATGGTTTGCTAGTTCCAGATGCTCGCAGGTTTCATCGCAATGCATAGCCACAAAAGCGTTGCGGGCTTTCTGCAATAATACTGGTAGCAGTGATATAAGTGAAATACTCCTGAAAGCGATGATAAACCCAAAATCACCTCACCTAATTTCAGAAGCTAGGATTGGATCCGATCCAACTTATGCAATGATATTACTGTTTTTTCCTAAATGTAAGTAACAATACACTGCCTAGTAAAACACTTCTGAGCGCTATTCTATCTACATTACATTCCTAAAAGTGATATTTGAAAGTAAGTACCAAATCGCTGTCACTTGTATATTCTTTAAACATTAATGTAGATTCTATAAACATTTTTATCATAAAATGGAGGGTGTTATCGATGCAATAAAGCTATCTGATAAACTTGGTATCCGATTGCCTCAAAATCTGATAAAGATGCAAATTAGGTCAAAACACGAACTATTTTCTAAAAACTCCATGCATGTCATGCGAGTCCTAAAACGGTCACTAACCATTGATAACGTCGTCGGGAGTTTTCAGGTTTTGTGTTTCTATCGAATAAAATATCGTATAAAATCCGTCAGGGTAAACTTATCACTTATCACGAAATCATAGCATGGTTATCCAAGCAGTTCAAGTTGTTTTCATCGTTGGTTTAAAAAATATAACGATATGCAGCTAACAATATCGACTATCGGAACAAAAATGTGCTTCTATTTTCGTGAATAACATAGGCATAGATCGCTTTGACCGTGTCGGTTACCAACTTATCATCAAAAACAAATCATATTCTAGTGGTAGTACAGATTATCTAATAGCGGAGTAACAAACGCAACAACCTCACCTTCGCAAATAGTCGGCGTTTGGTCTAAGGATACCGTAACTGAACTGGCGTAACAACAATGACAATGCAGCTTTTCAAAATGCAGTTAGAGTTACTTCTCCTGTTTGTAGCGACGTTGACAACTGGTTCTTACACATTTTGTGTTATAAAAAGATACAATGTTTACTCGTGCACTCGGAATCAGACTGAAAATGTCGATAGATTGTAGAAGACGTTTCTAACACTGTGAAAAAAAAACATTTCATGAAGGAATATTTCTAGACTGTTCACAACTATACATTGCCGACAATATGACCTTCACCTTGGTTTATTGTGAAAGCAATTACTCCGCGAAATCTAGGTCAAACATATTTTTAGAAGGAATCATATTTTCGTTTAAACCCGTTTATTTCTAAATGACATTATATGATAAAGAAATTATTAACCTCGTGTGTTTCCGTATCATTAATATCATATAATAGGACTAAAAATATATGTATTATGCTCGCCAAAGGCTCGCGTAATACAAATTGTATTCCTATTATATGATATTAATGATACGGAAACACACGAGGTTAATAATCTCTATATCTTTATTCTATGAACATTCATATATATCCTCTAAACATTCATATATATCCTCTAAACATTCATATATATCCTCTAAACATTCATATTTATCCTCTAAACATTCATATATATCCTCTTAACATTCATATATAACCTCTATACATTCATATTTATCCTCTAAATATTCATATTTATCCTCTAAATATTCATGGATCTTCTGACATTCCCTTTCGTAAAAGCATTATTATCGAATGTCGAAGGCTAAAATTATAATTATAAAAAAAACTTCAACAGCTTTCTCACAGCTTTTAGCTCAAGATAATAAATAATTTACGAAAGAAATATATTTAGGATAAGTACTTTGGAAGCACAACTGGAAGCATTTATATCAATTCTTACCTGTAATGATACTTCAACAATTATAAATCTAGCGATGTACAGTTAGTATGCACAAGATCTTCGTGGCGAAATTTTGAAATCTAGGTCTGTACTAAACCAAGAAAAGAAAGTATAGGTACGAAAATCTATATATTTGAAAGGTTTTATAAAAGGTGAGCAAAATTTGTTCAAAAAGCATTGTCTAAGAATGACAGGGGAGTAATCACATTGATAAAACGGATCGTTATTCATGGTGCCATGACTAACGTCAAAATTGTAAAACATGTTTGAGCCATTAGTTCTTAATACACAAAGTGAGGTTGGAAACATAGATTACTAAGGCACTAACTGTCAAGAATAACAGGAGGGGAGCTAGAGCGAGCTGTTAGTATGCGAGAAATGCGAGGTCCAGATTGCAAGAAAGCTCTGGTGCACGACTTAAACGGGGACCAGACTCCTCCAACAACACCAGCAGGACCCAGGACAAACCCGGAACCAGAAAACGATGTGTCACAACACCACTGGAAGATCTACACATACGAGGTATTCACTTACAAAACCAATTCTTAACTGCTTCTTCAGCCACAACAACTCTAGGACTCGCATCAGTCAACGCACAGTACCACTGAGACTTTGTTCTCGAGGTATCAGGCCTTACAGACCCTTCAGAGGAATGTTCTTGATCGCCCAACATCGACGTGAGAGACTGCAATGGGCGTCACAATGTTCTCGTTCTGACATGGTCTGCCTGTTCCCTTGATATGAACCCAATAGAACAACTATGGGACCATCTTGACGGACAAATAAGGAACCGTCATCGGCTGCTTTTGACGATAAATGAGAGGAAAATGTGTAACGTTTGAGAAATTTTACAATCAAACATCTAGAATCTGATATCGCTGAAAAATACGATTTGTTTACCCTACCACTGTTCAACGAGTACCCTTTTATCATGTGTAAGTTGTATGCTTATCAAAATGAGCCTCAATGATGATGGAAACCATTCTGTTGTTCAAACCAAACAGTATACTGATATTATTTGTTTTGTTTCCTTTCTTACTCTTCAAACCCGATCTATACGTTTTTGTCGAGTAGTTTACACTATTTTATATAATATATTGTGAAATTTGTATTTCTATTTATTACATGAAATTGTAACTCTCCTGTATAAGAGCCAGAGGCATTGAATACAATAACCTTTGTCTGTCTGTCTGTTTATATTTTATAAACATATATATACATTCTTTAAACATTCATGGACCTTCTGACATTCACTTTCGTAAAAGCATTATTATCCATTGTCGAAGGCTAATCATATAATGATAAAAAAAGTAATAACTTCAACAGCTTTCTCACAGCTTTTAGCACAAGATTGATTTTCCTAGCTTAACACAGCGCTTCAACAGCTCTTGAGCTTAATCTTTGCTTGCCAGGCGTTGTATGGAGTAATTGCATTTTGACGGCATGAATAATTCTGTCCAAACATGCTTTAAATACACGCTATGGCCTCGTCTGTTTACAAAGTTGTTGTAATTGTTATTGATGTGTTTTATGAAGGTGTTTTGTTAACTTTTGTTCTTGCCTGATATTTCGCTTCTCTTTCCAAAACGGTCCAATATTGAAGGGTAAAGTGTTTGGATCTCATAATAAATCAACAGTTTTTTTTATAGTTTGTAACATTCTTGAATTTCCATTTTGATCATGTTTTACCAACACAAGTGATTTGTTAGACAAGCATTTATATTTCGTACTTCTGACTGAAAAATAATGAAAATGATAAATGAATCATTAAAATAATAACAATGATAGTTTGAGAAATAATATGAAAATGCCTTTTTTTCATAAATCATAAAATACTCGTCAAATTAGTTTCCTCTTAAGCAACCTTTTGATATAAAAGGCACATAATGAATTGATTAGGAATATTAGATCAGATCATTTGTAGTTTTAGATTTCGCCTGAAAAAGATAATCACAAGCTTTTCTTCAAGTCTCCGGAGAGACCATAAACCTACAGTGGCTCCAGAATTCGTTACATTTAGAGACGCAAGTTCAAAAATGGATATTATTGAATTGACGATGATTGTATGGTAAAGGTTCGTTTTTGCAGGATAGAAAAAATGACCTCTATTGAAAGAGGATAGGCAACGTATCAAAAGTAACGCCCATGGGCTGTCATGTACAGGTCACATACAACACTGCAAATAAAATCATAGCTGAAATACCGTCCTGACAACTTGAAATTGTTATTTCACTCAATGACTTACTTTACAAATTCTGACAAATACGTACGTGTTTCGCGTCATTCTCTAGCAATGTGTTTATATATGATTGGCACAGTGTTAATATAAATCTGATAGCAAATATCTACCCTTTTCGACATTTTATTTGAACATGAAATTACTTTATGTGCACAAACTTTTTCATTTGAAATAAGGCGTGAGTTTTTAAAGAAATCTGTTTCTGCTCTTATGAACTTAAACGTTGTAACGAAATACTTCAATGTATTGCTTTTTTCGTTGTGTACACCAACAGGTCTGTCCAGCAATTGCAATTAATTCAACACGATTAGAAGCAAATTATTATTTCTAAATGATTTATGCATTATCATCAAATCAAGTTATATTTGATCTGTTGATATAAATATCGACATTAACAAAGCAAGTGATAACTTCAAACATCCTCTTTCCCCAACTCATAACACACGATTGATTTTCCAAGCTTACCGCAGCGCTTCAACAGCTCTTCAGCTTAATCTTTGCTTGCCAGGCCTTGTATGGAATAATAGCGTTTTGCCAGCATGAATAATTCTGTCCAAACATGCCTTTAATACACGCTACGGCCTCATCTGTTTACAAGCTCGTTATAATTGTTATTGATATGTTTCTTTAGAGAATTTGTAACTTCTGTTGTTGACTGATTGTTTGCTTCCCTTAACGATAATTCATAAAATCAGGTAAACGGAATCTTACATTCAAGCGTTCAACATTTTTTACGATTGCATTATTCCTACAATACCTTAAGGTTATCATGTCTTTATCATCTTTTTATGCAATGTGATAAACAATTATGTAAATTCTTAACTTCTTACATACATAATAATTGTCAAGAAATTAAATTATTAAAGGAATTACCAAAAGAATGATGAAAAATAGTAAATTTGTATTTTCTTAAATGAGAAGTACCTAATAGAATTCTTCCACTCAATAAAAAATTATGTTACTGTAGATTCTTTTATATATTAAATTCGCCTACTATTCAGGCAACCAGGATTTAACAATACAAAATATGTATTACTAGGCTGCAAAGAAGCGATTACGGTCTTCAAGACGTTGACCTTTTGCCCAATGTTTGATCTTCAGAAAACATTTTCGCCTTGATCATATGCATTTATTAATGTATGATATGTACAGATTACTTTCATGTAAAAGGTGAAGGGGTTCATTAAAAGTGTAAGGAAAAGACTAAAAAATTGACATTTTTAGACCGCTACTCAGCATCTTTCTAGCTCCTTAGCTATCATGTATAATAAAGTGTAACATAGGAAATATTACACTTGATATACCGCATGTGCAGGTGTAATCAATTTAAACATAGTGTAATTAGTAAATGAATTGTGCATCTTTGAAATGTGAGCAAAATGAGTATTTTCCCAAAACAGCAATATTCAAGGACCTAATGTGCACAGAATAATTTTTATCTTAACCTGAGGATATTTTTCTTTGTTTACATGTACATCTTCTTTAAAGAATCTTAAAATCTAATTGTTATCTGTCGTAGTTATGGAACTGAATTAAATAAAAGTAACTACCCCTCGTAAAACAGAAAAAAAATCAGCAAAATTCAAACATTGAAGTAAATAAGCAGTTTGAGCCTTTTTTATGATAATGATCTAAATAGAAGCTATCGAATTACTAATGGGTAATAGAATGCAAAAAACGTTTCCAATTACTCGTATTAACTAGTGAGTTATGTCCCTTTGAACATTGAGCAGAAAACGACCTATTTAAACAATTCCCCATTTCAAGGTAAGTTAACTCACCTTCTAGAAATGAATTCGAAAAATGGCTTTTTTTAGCTACCATACACATTTGTATGTATTCCTGTTAGTGAGAAGAAGATTTTCAAAGACGCATCAAAACCATGAAATTGCACAAAGATTTAAGTTTATAAAAGCTTAATCGACGAGAAATAGTGTTGCCCACATTTTTGGTGAAAGTTTTATGAAATTATCTTAATTAGATACCAAGACATTGAGGTTTAAAATTTCAACATCCGTAAGGCTTTAGAGAAGGAAAGTGCATCAGTCTTTCTTTTGATATAATTAAAATGGAATCGATTATGATTGTTGGATCAGATTTGTTGGGGTTAAATATTGCACGCTTTCACACCACATGATCAAGTCAATTTTGATCAGTGAGAGCTAAAAAGGTTGTTCTGGGGATGACCATGGATCGGAGTGTCAGAAGCAATTGTAAACCAATCAATCATTCTTTAAAAAGCAAGACACTAACCAAATTCCAAATAATTCAGGGTGCATGGTGACAAAACAATTTTTTTCAAATAGAGTAATCAAAGACTTTGATGTGGTTAATCTTGAAATCGATCGATTTTTTTTTTGTACTTTTAACAAAAGGGCATTAAGTATTTAAATGACTTTAATGACTTTAGATTTGGATCTGAAACGAAATGAACCCTAACAGACCACAGGAATACACTTTGACACAATATTCATTTTATGCCTTAAATGTTAAGAATGTTAAGTGGAAAACGTACGTGCAAATACGGATATTTAAGCACAATATAAAAAAATACAAATATTGTCGTTCCATTGCCCATGGACGTCTAGGAGCTGGAGAAAGACAGTCTGAATGTTTCAACGTTAGCCAGAGTACTAGTACTCGTTTTTTGGCATCGCTACAGACTCCACATCTCAACAAGAGGTCGACTCATATTAGGGAGACAAAGGATTACAATTCCAGCGCAAGACCGCTTCATTAGGTCATTTCATCTTCACAACTGGACAGTTAGTGCAACATACACAGTGAACAACATTCCTGGGCTTTGTACAATATCAGTGTTAACCACACAAAATCGCCTACGACAGGCATGGGATACGTCCAATGAGGCCATATACAGCACCTCGTCATGCTCGTCTAGGATGGTGCAGAAACGTAAGACCATGGGCCCTAGTGCGCTGGAGGAGAATATGGTTCAGTGATGTGTCACCATGATGGAAGGATGCTTGTGTTCCGACGGTGAAATGAATGCTTCTGAAGTAACCGCTCAGCACAAATTTATGAAACTTTTGGGGATGAAACTAGTTCTGTATAAAGCCTAATTATTTATTTTCGGCTTGCTTCATGAGTTATCTCCCCTTTAAAGAAAACCATCAAACATCGATATATCGGTAACCATGGAAGATAACTTTATAAAACTTTCTCAACAATATTCTCAATCGATTAGCCATATTGGCATATTGGCTTTTATCGAAAAACAGATTTTTTTGGGGTGAAATTTCGCCTTTCTGACAGTACGCGTCTTTGAAAATCTTCTCCTCACTAACCACAATACATACAGACGCCTGCTACAGCTCATTTGAAAGCTGAATGATTGCTGTTTAATCGTTATCCCTTTTCTGACATTTATTTTCAGCCGTTTTGGAGCTACAGAAATTTCAAAAATGATCTTTTTAAAATAAAGGATTTTACCCGTCAAGTTCAAAGGAAAGCTCTGTTCGGAAAAGTCAGATCTTGTTTATGTATGGTGCATTCTGTACGGTGATCCTTAAAAAATCCACTACAGATCATTGTCATATAAAAGCTGATATTTAATGGAATGATTTGACATAAGCAATCTTTTAACATTTTTCGGGGATTATTTTCTTTTAAGAATTCTATTTCCAAAACTCATTCAGATGAATTTTTTAGCATTTATGTAATCAGTAAACAAACAAAAATGTTAACAAGTCAAGAAAAACATTTTCTGTCCATTAAAGTACTTAAATATTGCCATTTTTAGAAAATCCTCATTTTGCTCGTTTCAAAGATCAACAATTCCTTTACTAATTAAGATATTTTAAAACTGATTACATCTACACACAAGATTTGCTTTGTTACACGAAATCATAAAAATGTGTATAGTTAAGAAGCTAGAATGAGGGGTCTAATAATATTAATTTTAAGTGTTTTCATCTAAGTTAAAAAAATAATTACTCTTTATCTAATCAAGTTATCTAAACAAAGTATACATCTATGAAAACGGATGATCAAGACCAACATTATTTTTTATATACCTTATTAACAAAATATCAATTCTTATAATTGTGAAGTCTCATTAAATCACATAGAGGTCTGAAACCCCACTGGGGTCTGAAACAATAATTTGTACATACAAACTTCAAACCTCTGTATCTCTAAAACGGTAACAGCTAATTAAACCAATGTTTTCTGCTTTTAGGGATAATTTTCTCTGTAGAATGATGATCATTTTGATGATGTATTGCTTACTGCATGCCTCTTTGACAACAATGCATGTGAAGGTCAAACACTGTGTGAAGGTCAAAGAGAAAGTCTTGAAGACCTAAGTACTGCCGCGGCAGTCCTAGTTAAATTTTTTGTTGTTTAACGCTCTATCCCGAAACCAGAGAGAAAAAGTAAGAGTCATTGACTTTCGATGCATTGACAAGAATGGAATGTTATGACGTCACTGCTGTAACGTCATAGAGCTATTGCGTTAGAGCAGTTCAGCGGACGACTCTCCAAAACTACGCGGCCTTGAAGATTTGAAATTGTATTTACGGCAAACAAAAGATCAGTAGGGGTTTATTTCCTATTTAAAATGTTGTAGTGACGTGTGACTTTCAAAATGTTGCTTTAAGACTATATCTCTCAACTGATATAAGATATAAGCTTTTCATGAATGGTTGTAAAAAAAGTTCCGTCAACCAATGCAAGTTATTTTTAGAAAAAAATGTGATTCCCATGACCATTATGAAAACTTTAACACCCGGCTTGTTCTTGCCCGCTTTCGTAAGGACAATGATCGGAAATAGGACAATTGCCCCACCCATGAAGAACTGGCGATAACTTATTTATCAATACAGTTACAGGTCTACTGTTTTAGGACAAAGCACTAAACTGATAGAGTGTTACAACACAACAAAGCTAATTCCTCTGACAACGTAATTTTTTTATGATATTCAAATTCAAAGAGGTGTAACATTTGTGAAGGCATTTACGTTTAACCTCTGTTAACCCATTTTTTCTTCCTTTCGCCTAACATAGGTTTAGAATTAAACTTTTTATTCAATTGAAGTGCGTAAACCGATTTTAGTCCATAATAGCGAAACCTATTGTTGCTATACTCCACAGATTATCATTAAATTTAACTTTTACGCCAAACAATACAAATACATTCAATTACTCGAGTCAGGAGTCAACACAAATGGGCGCACAGTGCACAGGCTCGTTTTGTTTTGTTAAAACTGTTTTGGCTGCAGTGTCATTGTCAGACAGCTTTGTAGATAAACCAAATTAACGCTGTTTTGCAATTAAGTCATTTTTCTAAAAGTCACTGTTTCTAATAAGGGCTCACTTGCAACCTAAAGGCATCACTTGCAAGTTCTGATCAAGTTTCTGGCAATATGGTGCCTACAAAAAGAAATAAAGTGACCAAAAAAAAGTTTCTGGCACTGAAAACCATTTGTTCATGTAGCCTTATAATCACAGTATACATAGCAAAAATCCTCATTAAACACATCCATTAGATGCATGTTTAGTTCCTGGATTGTCATATGGTAAATAAAAACATATTTAGCTCCCCGAGTGAATAACAGATCTAGAGAGGGTGTATTCGAGTGAATAACAAACAGAGTGCATTGTTAATATATCGGAGCAGCATGATACATCACTGTAAGTTGATTTTGCTTACACAGTTGGTAGACATCTATTTCTTTGTTTTAATGCAATAATATGTATTTTGAGAGGAAATTTTTTAACAAAAGTATTCTTTGATGCAAATGATTGGACTAATTATAATTCCAATGTATTTAAATGGGAATACACATGAAGAATATCACATTTAAATTTCTGGAAAAAGGGACACTCTAAACAGAAGTGATTTTTAATAATAGGTACGATACCAAAGCGGGAAAGGACGAACCTCACTTTTAAGATCTAGACGTCTACCATAGTAGCAGCGAAATCCACGGACAAAAATGCGAAACTATCTAAATACTTACACTGGCGATATGAATTTCAACATCTACACTGTTTTAATCATACGGGGAAAATCAAATTATGAAACAGGACATATATAAGATGACCACATCAGTCGTTCTATTAAGCAGTTGTAAAGTTATGATAGATTGTAGCCCATTCGTTTAACATTGATTAACAATAATTAAAAAAAAGTGATTTCACAACAATCTATACCCTTTTCCGCAAGACGAAATTGGTAATCATAAACTTTTCTTAATATCATATTTCGGTCTGCGAGAAAAAAACTGATTTACCTTTAATGAGTAACGATCAAGTTCAGTACGCGTTGCAATATTTGAGATATTCCTACAAAGACCCCAAATCAACCATGAACAAATACCAGTTTGAATAGTTTTATTAAGCTTCAGTACCTTATTCAGTACTTCCCGATAAAATCATAGAGCGTGACATAGATGGCTCAAAATCACGGAGTGTCTCTTTTAAAGATGAGGATGATTGAGCCTAACATCTGACTTATTCAATTTATTTTCGTATGGTCAGGGTTAAATGAAAATGGAAACAAAAAGTCTCATCTTGCCAGGTTTTACCTGCCATTCATGGATCAATGATTTATTTGATTAGTTTGTGGGAAAAAGTTTCCTAAGGGCAAGAACTTTGACAGAAATGTCAGGAAAATATTCGAACCAATCCATCAACACTCAAAAACAGTATCCTTGTCTGATTGCAATTGAATAATCATGCAATTGCACGAGTGACTAACGAGAACATGAACTAGTTCTCAAAAAACAATTAACATGATTTGGAAGTTGACAATTACAAGGTGTCAGATTCATTGATTCATTTAGGTCCTGATCGATTATGTTTCTATGACATTCTCCCCACAGAGGCAGATCAAGTCATGAAATGTTGATACAGCCTCTGTTAAAACTCGCCGAAATCCGTAGGTTCCTGGCGGAAAAAAATTGCACCACAATCAAATTGAATTTCCTCAACAAATGACAACGCTTTTTGCATGGAAAGGGTAGTTTATATTACAATGCTTTTGCCATGGCGATATAGCCAAAATGATAATTTTTGAACAGCGTCGTTGATTGCGCAACTAACTTTGATTGCCTCCAATCAGGCATCTGCTAGTCTATCCCACATAGTCGGCGTAACTGAGGCTGTAGCAAGATTTCATGACTTGATCTGCCTCTGTGGGTAGGGAATGGTTATTATGAGTGCTTTGGTTAAGAATGTCATCTTGTCACCACCATATATAATTCGTCTTTTTCAAATAGCATCACAAAATGGATGATACATTCTCAATCACAATGCAAACAGCATTTGGCCAAACCTTGATTTTTCAGATATTATCTGCGATATTCAATTCTGGTGACCAAATTGTCAAGTAACATCGACCACGGAACGTCAGGCCTTAGTAAGGTTTCAAATCATACATTCAGAATACATAGAATCAAGGAGTAAAACAGTCACACAACTTTCACCAGGTACCCAAGTAAAACTGCTGGGTGAACAGAGGCACATTTCGAATAATGTCTCTTGCCCAAGGCGACACCACAAGTTATTAAACTCGTGTCTCAGGATGGGCAGGGAATCCCCCTTCAAACTCTCAGTTCATTCCGCAATTAATCGGGTAACCACCTATCCGGCGAGCCACGCCAGATGTTGCTGAACTACACTGATAGCGGTTTACTGAGCTTCGCACAGGACCATGTGCCACCCAATTCTATTTCATGTATATTTCTCTTGTGCATCAGTTTACCAAAAGGTTACATACCGAGCAACTTTGAAAGAAGGGGAAAAGTTCTTTGTCGACAAATCATCTAAAGGTCTGAGGGCTCCAAACAATCACAGAAATGTACAGAAACGTTAAATCTTTAAATCAAAAGTTGTTAACAGTAAATATGACTAAAAGGTAAAAACTTGGTTATATATTGATGCAATCCCTGAATTACTGGTTATATCATGATATTACAATGTATATTTCAAAGTAATTTGAAAAATATCTACTTAAGACAATGCTATATACCCTCAGGATGAATGAATTTTAAGTTTTCCCTTGAATTATCATAAGATAAAAATCAGTCTGCAACCTCTAAGAACAGCCCTTCATGATAGTCACTGCATGAATAATACGTGTATGGTCAATACTAGACAAGTCATTAGTTTAGTAAGGCATCAGGGGATAAGTTGAATGATATTATAATGTAAGTCTTATTGGTGACATTTAACTGGCGTTGTAAATCTAGAACCATGAAAGGTTGTTAAGTCCATGATTTTAAGTTTTTTTTATGCCTATTATGATCTACCATATGTAAAAAATTATTGACTGCGGTCTTGTTCAGCTAAGCTTTTGCAAATTTTGAACCGACTGAGGTCAGGAAATCAGTTTTGAAATAATTAAAGACGGGATTTCACTCCAATTTTGATTATTGTCACAAGCTGTCGTTTGCAATACTCTGCCCTTTGTAGAAACATTTACAATCAAATTGTGTAATCAAGTTGTTCGAAGACTGCGAAAAAAGTACATCGCCCTGCGATTCGAATTCTTTTACCACAAAGCAGTTCAAGTCATATCGAGCCCCTGTTCCAATTAGCCGAGTTTGTGGGATAGAATGGGAGATGCCTGATTGGAGGCAATCAAAGTTAGTTGTGCATCAGTGACGCTGTCCAAAATCATCATTTTGGCTACCGAATCATTGCAAAGACATTGTGATATGAACCACCCTTTCCATGAGAGAAGTGTTGTCATTTGCTAAAACACAATCAAATATATTGTGGATAAAAAAAACTTCGCATGGGGAAACTGCCGGAAACCACGGATTTGGTCTAGTTCCATCCTCGATAATCCAGCGCTTTAGTTCCGATAAATCTACACTACAAGCCCTGGAAAACTTTACTTGGTCTAGTTCGAACAGAGGTAGGATTAACATGTTAATACTTGATCTACCTCTGTGGGGAGAGAATGGCGATTAGAAGCTCTCTTATTATTGGCTGATTTACGAGCAACTACGTGCTGTCATTTGCTCTCCGTTTATGGAAACTTTATGACATTATTAAAATTAAAGAGGAAATAACATGAATAAGGTGTGCTAAAATTACGAAAAAATGCATTGACAGCACATAGAAGCTCCCGGCCAGCTCTTTTATGATTGGTTGATTTACGTGCTTGAGCAACACAGAAATAGATATGTTATTCGCTAGAAAAAATTAGGCATCAGCTTGTTTTAGCTAGATTACATCTATGTACAACTGTCATGATGATTATTCATATGTCAAGTTTGCTTGAGCTAGTTACAGGCTCACCTCTGTTGTTATTCTCACTAGAACTTCTTAGGAAATGACCAAAGATTAGGGGGCGATGTATTTTTTATATTATTTTAGTTGTATCATTCTAAAAGTATATTAATACATAAATATAAATTCCTCTACCCCTCTGTTTGATGTTTTTCACACCGAAGCATTTATTTAACCATTTGGTATTATTTATACAAAAATATAAGAACCAAACCTAATTTGAAAAATTTCATTTTAAGGAAATTTAAACAAATGGAAGAGGAAGTGGTCAAGAAGATTCAAACATACTTTAAAACTTAACGTCCATTACGAAAACAATATTGATACTGCAATGTTAAAAACTGAGAAACTAAAGTATGTGCTTTAATGTGTTAGGCACAATTTACCCCCATAATTCACATATAACAGTAACATTTTAAAGATTTCAGTAAGGTGAAATACTTAAAAATATATTTTTCTTAGAAAAACGAAGACACAGAAATCAATGACGTGTATAATGTGTAAAAACATAACCATGTAGTATAATAATAATCATGTATGTGTTTAAGTCTTAATTAATGAATTTGTTAAGATTGTAAACCATCAATCTGTTTAATAAATAAAGCAAATTCGTCTTCTGGCATTTTAAGGAACATAGACATCATAAGCTTGCAGTCACATTCAATAAAAACCGACTGATGGCAGGAAGTATGAGAAAAGTATGGCTTCAAGACATATACATATAAACTGTCAGGCAAAAGAAAGTACTCACTTAAGTTAAATTTAATATATATGTATGATTTTCAATTAAATATGATATGAGCTAAATGAACCAATAAATAATAACTTTATGAGTTTACGATTAATTTTCAAAAATAAATTTTTTTTAAGTAAATTTTCCAAAATAAATTTGTATATAACACAAATTAACAACAAAGACATATTCTATGTGAAAATCAATAACCGTGCCTAATTTCTCGCATATTGACAATACTATAAACATGGTTATGATAGTGTAAATCTTATTTCTTAACCCTGCTTCATTAAACAATGATATATCAACAAAACCTTAACCAGTCAAAATTACGCTATTCAAACTACTGCAAATATGTGTTATAGTAAACGTGTCATAATCAATTACATCAGATCTCTCTTAGTTATTGAATAAATCTATGAATGAACTGCGGTGAGTACTTTCATTTGCCTGGTAGTTAAGATGTGTATAACTCTCGGGGATCTAATCTTACATTAATCCTGTGACGTCAATGTTTCCATGGTATTCAAAACACCATTTAAACATTAACCCTGAGGACTGAATATGATTCTGAAAGCTGAATGCATATTTCAAAATAGATATTGGTAATGATCAATATGCCCAAAGGTGGTTCGGAAATCAAAACTCACAATTAACACTACTAAGAGATTTTTTCAGTATTTTGAAAAAGAAATGTGTTGCTTAGGTTACAAAATACTTAAACTACGAGTATTTTAAGGTTTCGTTGTCATCGGAAATTGGTAATAGCTTTGTGAAGACCGTTTTTATCTATCAAGTGCCCTCACATTCTCTCCCCAAATTAAATTTCAACGATAGCCTTGACGAAGTATACGGGAATGGCCGAAGTTTTGCGAATGACCACTTTTGAAACGGCGTCGCTGATTGCACAACTGACTTCGATTGCCTCCAATCAGATTTCTACCTTTCTATCCCATGTATTAGCCGTAATAGAACAGAGGCTAACTCGGGTATGACTGAGCTGCCTCTGTTGGGAGAGAATGGTGCCCTCAGTACTCTATCTGGTCCTGGAAGAACTTGCACCTCTCCCTGTTCACTCTCAGTCCATTCTCCTCCAGTCTCGTCAGAACAGCACCCAGATTCAATGGTCGTCATCAAATCTGCCTGAAATAATCATACCATCCAATATCACTTCTATCATCGGCATACGATGCCCTTCAATCACCAACTGAGGATTCACAGTCACTTTTAGTTCCCACAAATGCGTACTTCACCCGTTTTCTTGACAAAAGGAGTAATTTACTGATAGAATATAGTTGTCCAATTGTGAAGGTCACTTAATCTCTGCCTAACTCCATCACTTTACCATATAGAGGGTGTAGGTTTTTTTACTTATGTTGTCACCTCATTTTACTTACTATCGATTTCCAGTAAACTTTAATGATCAAGTTTATAAATGCATTAGTGAAAATATATTGATCTTCCTTCGAATTATAAACATAAGTGCAATAGCATGTAAATCCAAGATTTGTAGCTCTGATACTTGTTAGTCTCCCGACATTCACATATTGAGAAGCTATCAATGACGTTACTTTAACTTCCACTTGTATGATGTCAATCAAAGTACAGAGACATTGGGTGGTCAATAAAATGCTGCCTAGGGTCAGTCAGTGCCTCTTGTATTGCTCCCTGGTAACGGAATAAGCTTACTGAATATGGCAAGGAATTGAGGAGGAAATATGACTGTTACAAATATTCAGAGTAGGTCAACGTCGAATGAGTCTTGAAGACTTCGATATCTGAAAGTTCAAATTGCAAAGTGGTCCACCATACCTTCCATTATATGAAGCTCAGGTAGGTTTAAGATAGCATGATGGACTTTCATTTAGTAGTCATTTACCTGATCTGCATGGTTTGATCATAGCATCAATATGGAGACTTTGATGTCTGAAAGTTTAAATTGCAAAGTGGTAACGGTGAAAAGTGGTCCCACCATATTATGAATTTCAATTTTGGGAAAATATTCTATCTTTCATTGTCTCAAGCTCGGATATAGTATTATTTGAATGATAATTTAACTCTTGTTCTTAACAGTTTGAAAAAAAAACCAACATAAAAAATCTAAATATTTGTAGTTGAAAATAATACATATGATAAATTCAACTAAAGTGTGTACTTTCTCCTGCCTGTCAGTTTATACGCTTGTGTAGCAGGATGCGTCTATAGCTGCCCATGTAAATATCAGGTGCCATAGGTTCAGTGAATGACTGTATGTTTATATTTGACGGCTGTTGTACAAGTATTGGAATAGTTTCGTTTTGCAACAGAACAATACCTGTTTTGACATATTTGTCGACACGAAGACATAGTTTTTCTTACCTTCATTTTATGGATTTCCTGTAGTTAAAACAGACGGATACAGTATCAAAATTGTTAAGCGAATTACAGTATAAAATTGCAGCAATTGAACTTATAATTCAGATTAGTAACGAGTTTAACCAATAGACGATTTGTAAATTTAAATCAATATCATAAAGTCTACAAGTGAAATAGTGCCGTGGCCGACTTTTTGTATATTTTTGACAAAATATAAATCAATTATCTATATTTGATCAAATAGTCAGAAAACTATGCCATGATATACATACAAACTTATTTTGAAACTTGATATAGTCACAAATGCTCGAAATAGTTGAACCAATTCTTCAGGCATGAAACACCGATTCATTAAATCAAATTGTTTTTGTAAACCTCATAAATGTCCCTGTTGATAGTCGTCTTATTTAGAGAAAAATTAAATTGGAAAACCAAAGAAAAACAAATTTTGAGTCAAGTTTGTTTTTCGTTTTTCATAAGTTTTTTCTCATTTTTTCCCGTTGATCTTTCTATTTCTTCTCTGATAAAGAGTCGGTCTTTAACGTTACAGTAACCCGATCTGAAAACGAGGACAAGTTGTGACCCCAATAGTTACAGACACTGAGTGGTCAATAAGTGGACTAGATGGTCAATCAGTGGCCGAAGTGTTGTCTGAAGTTCTGTGACCAGGTGCCTAATGTGATAAAGCCTATCGAATCGAGCTTGGAATTAGGAAAGCAATATGGCTGTTTGGATTCTGAAGGAGTTGTTGTCCATGGTTGCAAAGCCGATTGATCATAAACTGATTCTGAACAAATTGATCTTATCCAACTAACATGGCCCAAGTGTTATGATTTAGGTCATCACTTTGTAGGAACCTAGCGTAAGTAGGTTATCGACCTTGGAATTACGGAAAGCAAAATTGGTAGTTGTATGGTATGATTCAATTTACTATTTTAAGGGATGACAGTCTGGAAGTTGAAATCGCAAATTAATTTAGGCAATAAAGTTGGTCACATCCGCCTATAAATGCAATTTTATGCATGGTTATTGAAAATGACATTGCTTTGGAAAGGATTCTGTACTTTCTATTAAAATTGTTAATCACATTTGCATTTCACAGACAAACGGTAGTCAAAAGTATGATCAATAAATTCTCTTTTTACACTTCTCTGGTTTTACACTTTCTAATATGAAATAGAGTCAAATGAGAATATGTAAAATTCATGAAAGTAACTCAAGTTTCTATAATTATGATGACTACTGAAAATTAACTTAGCATGTATGAACACCATCTTATAACCTCTTTTCGTGAAGATCAAATGCAACGTCTCGTTGATAATTAATATCTTTAAATTTGAATTCATCGCATGTCAACAATTCTTTGCAGCCCCGATGATCAAACACACTATCCGTCATATATCAACAAGCAATTCTAGCACAAAAAATGAGTACATTTAACAATAATAAACCTTAATATGAGACTAAAGTAATTAAAATTAAATGTTTTAAAAAAAACGTTTGATATCTAACAATATCTAAAAAAATCAATAAAATCAATCAATTAAATGTAAACTTTGTTTCGTTCTTTTCGAAAGTGTTTTAGTGAAGCACGATATTATCTATCCGGTGTTTAATACAATGACACAGAAATGTCACCATCTTTCTGCCATACAGACAATTTCACTCTCTTATTCTGAAAGATTACTAGCAATTGTATTACAAAGAGACAATTTGCAAAATGTTCAATTCAAATATTTCTATTGTCATGAAAATATTGAAATATCTCTGCTTTTAAATGCCAAAGCCCAAATGATGGAGTGCCCCCATTACAGAATTAAATGCTTGATAATTTTGTTCTTTTCTGGGAATGCTTACAACAAAACGTGGAAGCGCCGAGGATCCGAACTCATTTCTGTTAATTGACAGGTCTTCAAACAACATGGCAGAAGTTAATCTAAGAAAACATGCCCTGAATTTTACTATCGCCAGGTACGTCAAGGTACATCGTCAGAGATCTTCACCCAACAATGACTGCTGTTAAAAGGTAAATTTGTTCATCGTGAATTTATAGAACAATGAAAATCATGTTTCTAAGTCAAATTGAAAAAGAAGGCGATTGTAACATGTTATTTGTTTTAAAATGTTGTTAATGTTTTAGTTACTTCATTTTGAATATTAATCATAATTATACTAAATTGTAATCGCAACGTTTGCTATTTTTTTACTTTTCCTTCATTTGTAAGAAATGATATTATAACCAAATGGCTGAAATGTCTAATTCTAGTGATGACAGTAAAATTCAGTAGCAGTACATTTATATTTATAAAGCAACCAACAAGGGAGGGCGTTGTTTGCATAATTTTAGGCAAAATAATGCTTTTTTTCGTTGGTTTTGAAATGTCCAAAATTTCATACAGAGGTACCAGAGCTTGTGCATATATTCATTTTGATTTTCAAAAAGACATAAATGCTTTAAAATTTGACTTCATATGTTCAACAACTTCATTTTCACATGTATTATTTAAACTGTAAACTTGATATATCGAATATTCTACTTCTATTTCAGAAATGTCATTGCAAACTACATTTAATTTGATTAACCACGTTCAAAATTTAGTTAAACATATCTATTTTTTTCAAATCGCATTTATCAATAATTGAAGGTTTAACATTAGATCAGAAGCTCAGCATGTTTTCTGTCTCTGGTACTCGCAGTCTATCGCTTATAGTCCAACATTAGGTGAATGAATTATCAATTTCACCTATCAAGGTTCATGTGTACGACTCAAACAAATTGAATTACAAGCTTACAGTTTAATTTTCTAAGTTTGTTTTCTGATTCTGTACGCTTCTGTCATCTCTTAGATCACGCAATGCAAACATTGACTGAATCGATCTACAAAGCTATTCCAGATGGTCCCTTTTTCTGCTGAGCTGACAGTTTTAACCATCACAGTTCGGGACAGACTATCATCTTATAGTTCACGTAATGCAAACATTGACTGGATCAATCTACAAAGCTATTCCAGTTGGTCGGTTTGTTTTGCCAGGACAAGACTGATTAGTACCAAATTACTTGTGACGTCATCTCCACATGAGGGTACGGGATAGCTCAGTCGGCATGAGCGCCGGTCGCACGTTGCTGAGGTTCAGGGTTCGCATCCCATCCAGGCCAAGGTGTAAAAACCTAGAGTTCACCTCTTTTAGAACTCCATAATTGTCACCCTGGTGTGTAGTGCAACAAAAACTGCGCACTTAAAAGATCCCACGAATTCATGTCAGTGGCTGAATGGTGGATACATGAACACGTGCATAAGCCGAGTTGTCGGTTATCAGCGTTCGGCAGTGTTGGACAAACTGCTGTGACTATGTGTCTCAGTTCACCCAGCTGTGAATGGGTACCCTGTGAGGCACAGAATGGTCCCTAACCTGAGCGCCACATATGGATGCCGGTTGAATACTCCCCAGGGAGTTGAAATGGAAAAATGATCGGACGGTGAAAGAATGCCATTGACCAGGGGAAAAATGTAAGCGCCATGAGCAACCACGAGTGGTTGGATATGCGCGATATATAAATATCCATATAATATATAATAATAGTTCACATGGGCGGGGGTGCTACCTCCAACTATATCATTGACGAAAACATAGAACAATCAAGATTCATCTCTATATTATTCAGTACATCCTTGAAAGATGAAAAAGATGCAAGAACGTCATAATGCCAATCTGTAGACAACAGTCTACTCCGTTTACAAGCAATATAATTCTGTGATTTTTTAGAAGACCACTCTACTTGCATTAAGGTAGATAATTGGATGTAGAAATATCCTGTAAATGTTACGAACAATATTTGTTTATGTATATTGACATTCAAATGAATCCCTAAACTATCGTTTACAAATTTAACAGGCTCGATGTGTCTAACTATTTCGTACTAATGACAGCATTCAGTTGTTATCGAGAAATGTTTATTTCCCCGTCACTTGGACTGTAATGGACCTTACCAGGTGGTGGTCTTATAACTTGATTTATGGAAATCCGTTTCTTATGGCACCGACAAAAGAAGTTGAGATAGACTGAAGTGAGTAATTTGTGCAAGAGTTTGGAGCGAATCTGAAGTGTTTAATATTGATAAATATCTTGGATCCATTTTTAATGTTTTCACATTACACATCCTCTTGAGACATTGCTCAGAAAACACATATGAAAATATATTCCTTTTGTACAACCGTTACAAATCATGAAAGTGTGACAGCTAATAAGAAGGTCACTTCTCAAGAGATGAAGAAAAAGATCTTTTAATGGAAAGATTATGGTTGACATTTAACTGGATATTAGCCTTGTAAATCCCTTCAGTCACAAGAAAATGAATATCAGATATTAAGCTGTTCTTACTGAATTCTGTTTTTTGCTATAGTGGCAATATTACCTTTAGCCTTTAAATAAGTACAGCTTAAGTTTGTTCGCTTGCTAGTGCATCTTGGTGCAAATATCATGTAATTTGATTTTTGATTTTTAGAGAACAATAAAACATTTTATTTTCGCCTCGGAGACCCACGATTCAAAAAGGAAGTTATTGAGCGATACACCTCGGGAAGTGTGGGTATATCTATAACATGTATGAGACAGTCCATCTGTAGTGGAGAATCCATATATATATGGGAGAGTCCATCTGTAGGGAAGAGGCATTTGTAACACGTTGGGTGAATTTTTATACAAGTTAAGTTAACATTTTAATGTTGAAATATATCATCTTCATCAACTGAGGAAACAATAACAGCCATGGAAATACCTGAAGTCATTTGTTATTTCAAGTATTGTATTTCTTTAATTGTTGTTAAATCTTTATACTGTTGAACCTAACTCTTGTTTGGTAATGATCATTCTGTGAACATTTATTAACAGTTCTATCCAGAAGAGGTTAAACTGTCTTAAATTCACGTATATAGTGACAGTCTTTTTATGTCTACAAACTTGTGAAACACTGTGTTACAATTTCCCCCATTGAGGGTAGTACTGTTTTCATGTTACGACTAAACCACTTAAGAATTTTTACAGTTATTGCCGCCACATGATAATTATGAGTGTATATATAGTGAAACATATCCTGGAAAAATATCATAACTTGAATGCATATAAGTCTGACAGTTTTCTTAGGTTTGACTATGTAAACACCAAATGACACCTTTACCACTCCAAGGCAGAATCCAAAAAAGAATATTGTGCTTGTGTTATCTTTGTCTGGTTTATGGTGAAACGTTTGTTCAACCATATACATTATGGAAGGGGATGTGTGCCAAAAATGAAATCATGTAGACTTGTAACTCACAAGATGTAACATGTCGTTCTCAACCATGCAATTCACGAAAAGACAACTCCAAGTATGCAAAACTAACATTTCAATCCTGTAAATTTCAACTTGCTGTTCTCAACTTCATAAAGTGGAATTATAATTCTAAAAATGTAAAAGTCGAAACTCTTTTTTAAAATAAGAGAAATATGCAAATTTAGCAATGCTTCAAGTTACATTTTACAAATTAAAAATGAAGAGTTGTATAATCAGCTTCATACTCGACTCGGTTACCATGTTGATTGAACCTCTGTTCTAATTCGCCTAAATCCGTTGGTTCCAGAAGTTTCCCCTGAAGGAAAAAATTGCATCATAATCCATTTGAATAATTTTAGCAAAAGAAAACGCTTCTCGCATGGAAAGGGTGGTTCATGTCTCAATGTTTTTGCCCATGATTCAGTAGCCAAAATGAGGATTTTAGAACAGCGTCGCTGATTGCTCAACTAACTTTGATTACCTCCAATCAGGGACCTCCTATTCCATTCTTCAAAGTCGGTGTAATATAACAGAGGCTAAATCAACATGACTTGATCTGCCTCTGTGGGTAGAGAATGCTTGGCTACCGACCTAAAGAGAATGAAAATTGATGTTTATCTATCAAAATCGCTCTTTAAAACCAAAACCTCTTTCAGTAAAAGTTAAAGAATTCAAGGAGAGGGTTTTCTGAAGTTGTATAACTTGTACCCAATCCTTTTCTGATGAATAAAATATGTTTAAACTAACTAAAGAATTCAAAAACAATTCCGGATAAACCATTTTTAAATTTTTGAATTTGAATTTGAAACAACTATAGTTATAGTTCTCATATTGTCTTAAAAGATTCGATTTATCAAGGACTGATACCAGAGAATATATGCATGGCTTGTTCGACTCTAAGATTTCCAACAGCAGTTCCTGGACTCGTCCAAGATCCGAGCCAATTTCCGCAAATTGACAGGTTTTCAAATTACGATATGTTAATTCTGAAGCAGGGCTGATGTTAATCTAAGAAGGCATGTTCTGAATTTTCCTATTGCCTTTTGACGTTAGAGACGCATTTTGCCAAAGTTCATTGCAAGTCATTTAATGTTAATGAAAATTGAATCATTTAATATTATGTCTTTATGATATAAAAGAAAGGTTTTTGAAAGATTTTGAAACAATATTTCTGCAACCTTTTTTCAATTTTGTTTGTTTGATTGAAGACATTAGAATCTCACTTTAGAATAACTTATTTTCGTTCAAGGCAAAGTAATGAATTAACTTTTGTCAACTGTGATGAGCAGTTTGTACTTGAAAATGAACTTATTGAAGCTATTCTTTTGATGCGTAGAAATCTTTTTACAGTTTTACCGGGAGTGCCGCAATAGCCTTGGCGGGCGCGAACAAAGCCTTTTAAGCGAAATGTCAGGGCAATATGCGACTAATTGCAAACACGTTAACCCCAGGCAAAAGAAAGTACACTGCCCAGTTTGTTTAAATTTGATATCTAGGATTTATGTGATGTATTACGGTAACAATAACAAGAACAAAAATAAATACACTGCTCAGTTTGTTTGAATCTAATATCTAGGACTTAGGTGATCTATTAAGTTAAAATTAACATGTATTTGCAGTAGTTCAAAAACAAGCTAGTGTTTGGTTAATGTTTTGCTGAAATATCTTGTTTATTGTATGCAGGGGTAAAATAGAATTTAAACTATCATGACCCCTACCATGTTTAGATGGCTGTCAATATGTCAAAATATAGGAACAAATAATTGACATTAAGTTTATTTCCTTTTAAAATATAAGCAATTAAAGTATTTTTCGAACGATGATTTAAACCTTGTTTTTATCTGTTTGAGAATACGACATCAAAAACTCGAAATATTTGTATTTCAAAATCTTCATACATGTATGATAAAATCAACTGTGTACTTTCTTTCGCCTGTCAGGTTACTTGCATGGTGAAAGTATTCTATTCGTGGAACACAGGGATGTAGTGTAGCATTCTGGCTTCTCGGGCCAAAGACCTTGGTTCGAATCCCCGTGCAGGCATCACAGATTAGTCTCATACTGTGTTGTGGACCTGGGCAAGGCACTTCATCCACATTGCACTCAGTTCATTCAGCTGTCAGAAATGGATACCAGAAAACAGGATGCTATGATGCCCTTTCATTCCTATATTTGCAAACTTTTCTCCTGCCGTGTGTGAAAGAGAAATAACAACAAAAGTAGCTTTACCATCAAAACTCTATACACAGATCGATCTCCAAACTGAAAAAAAGTGTTAAGGAAAATTTTTAAAATGCTAAATTTAGGATATGCAGATAGATATTACTGAAGAAACTTCGATGGGAATGATAACGATTCAAAGAATTAAAATGTATGCTTTCCATGTGTTAAATTGTTCATATACATGTATGTATCAAATAGAATCAATTTAATTCATTGTAAACAACCACCATTGTTCTTTTTCAATTGCAAAAACTTTAAAAAGGTATTGAATAATGAAATGAGGTACCAAAATACAAATGGCATCCAAATTGTAAAGGATTACTCATCGTGTTTCTTCACTACCATCTTGAGCAATGCATGTACAGCATACGAAAAAGCACTGTCATTAATGGAAATGTGTTGACGTGAATTTCCCTTTTTCTCCTCTTTCTTTCAATATATTATTTTTAAATTCTCGTTTTGAACAAATCAAAGACGCTGTTTGATCGATTGACAGATGTCAGATTTGAGAGGTCCCCAGGTGATAAACTCGTTGATGGCAACGTTAATAACCTCACATTGAAACTCAGAAGAAAACATGTTGTAAGAAAATGTTCCACAGGGGAACGCAACGATCCTTACAATACCATTTTTTAGTATAAATCTGACAATAAAAAGACTAAAATCAATAACGTTTTCTGACAACTAGTATTGTTTTTATTTACAAGAAAAATATGCAAAATATTTTTATCTTGCGTGTAAAACCAAAGCACATTCGAATAAGCAACTCAACCAAGCCTGAGAACCTAACAATAAAATGGATTTGACTGTCTCTAGATCATATGGCTTCTTTGAGAGGCATTAATTATATTAAGAGCCACTCTGTGAAATTCATCACATGCTGTTTTGTTTTGATACGAACCTAAATTGCATGTTTCATGACATTAATTCAACATATCTCACATATCCATGCCCAAATGCGAATTATATGATAACAAGTTATTTTCGTCGAAATTCTTAAAACAGTCATTTATATTCGCAAAAGCCAAATTAACATTTAAACTTACTAACATACTAGTTATATTAAGAACGATCATCTTGTAACTCTCATTTCAACTGCTATAGAGAATTGTCCAAAATTACGTTTGACTGATTGACGCGCGTCAATGTCTGGTCTTCGATCAAAATCATGAATTCAAAACGTCCTGTTGTCACTATACATATCTACATACATAAAAATACTTATATTGCGCTAAAACCAGAAAACTGCCCTGAAGCGCTGTAATGAACACATGAAAATGTCAGGTAGTCAATCAAATGCAACAGTGAAATAATGTCTTTTAAGTCCGGATTTAAATCTTGGAAGTTCATCTATGTCTCTAAGGTTTTTATGAAGGTGATTCCATATACGACGATATACATCTCGATCATATCATTTTATTGGTAAAGTTTGGCAAATATGACCTCTGACAACTCACGGAGTGGCTCTTCAAGAAGATGTTTTCAGGAACAAGGAAATGATTCTTCTTTATTACAGGGGTGGACTATGTTCCGATGTGGAGACACACATAATTATCAAGTTAAGCGGTATTAAGATAAACACATAAAACCAAACACACTCTTGATACTTGTAGTTTATGTGACAAATGAAGACAATCAATTCGAATTGTTTTTCCTAACAACATTATCTGTAACAATCTCTGTTCTAATGGATGGAGCGTTGTGTCAGGGTTATGAAATACATTAGAGCAGCCCTTTCAATCAGAAGTCCATCAAACTATCAGCTTAGTTGCTTACGAATACCAAAGGTGTTATACCAAACAAAACACGGTCTTGTCAAATCTTATATCTATTTCCAACAAAACTCACATGGTCACAAAACTATTTAGGAAATACAAATAAATCATTTTACGATATCAATTCAAATAACACAAACAAAACACGGTCTTGTCAAAATATTTACCTATTTCCCAACAAAACTCACATGGTCACAAATATATTTAAGAAATACAAATAAATTATTTCATAATACCAATCCAAATAACACAATGAATTGAATGTTGCCCAATTCACTTAAATTCTGTTAAGAGATTCGAAACCAGCACGGAGTATCGGTCAACCAGGGAACAATGTTACTCGCCCTCCAAGAGCTCAATTTCCATTCTATACTAAAGAGGATTCAAACGTACAGCTTTGTGTGTCCAGGCATAAACCCAAACGCTGACAACTGAACTATATCCCAAAAGGATCGTGTGCAATAAAATAATACAACAAAGCATAGTTTGTACACCCCCTGAGGACTTTAACATAATAACACATTGATCCTGTGACCTCTACGTGAAAATAAAGAGAAAACCAACACTCACGGGACATGCAACATTCTTTGAATCGATAGTGCATTACAGAAAGAATCAAGTAAAACGTAATTTTAAAAGATAAAGAATACACTGTTCTCGATAACATATTTCTTATAGAGGGCAACGACCAAGGGAATGTCCAATTCAAGATCACGATGGAGTCTCATGTTCTCTTTATAAATCACAAGGTATCACAATTGTTGCCTTATCTTTCCTTTCTATATCCCAAATGTTTGTTGAACCATTTTATGTGGCCCCTTGGGGTTAGTTTTATAAGAACTCGAGGAACGTACTGGGACTGCTTGGGGAGTTTTTATGTGGACTGTGGTTGTTTTTGCTACATAAATCAATAAGCATATTATATATATGAGCCTGAATCTGAGAGTAGAAGGTCAAATACTTTCAATGAATTATCCTGAAAAGGTATCAGAATATGTACTATTGCAGAGAGAGTTATCTTAGATGTGTGCAGTGTCACAAATGAATATTAATAACTTGTATTTTTATATTTCTGCATTTATCCTTTTTACTCCAAAACCATCACACATCAATTACGAAGTTCCGATAGAGTAAAGTCCCGGTGGTTGGATGGGTTATCTGTTTGAAAACTCTATGCTGGCATCGTTGAACATGTATTTTTTGGGGAAATAGGGGATAGTGTCTGATATAACAAATACCGAGTTAGCCATATATTTGGGACTGTATTTGAAGTGAAATATTAATATTATTAACTGTTCTTTGAAACCATGATGCGTATAATGGGCAATATATTATGGAAAATACTGATGCCTTCGATTTATGTTAAAGATCTGTTTTAGCATGAAATGTTTGTAAGTTTATAACGATGTGGAATATAAACATGTAACAGTCTAAGAAGTAAGCTAACTTTAACTTAATTTGAGTTTTCACGTGACTTTTGCCAATAGTTCTGTGTGCAAATGTCAAGTAAGTTTTGAAAGAGAGTAGACATAATTGATAAGAGAGAAATATTAGGTTTCTTATGGTAAGTTTCGTAATTCAAGTCAGTCCCAAACAGCTGAGCAGTTGCTGTTTCCTATTGATTTCAACACTTCACAGTTCTATTACTCCTATAAGGTATACTTTGCAACACCTCGGAAAAATGGCAATTATAAACATTGAACAATGAGTATTAAGTTAACAATGGTAAGTTTCATTTCAATAACATCAAATAAACATCTAAGGTTTTCATTTCAAGAGTTGTACTTGACACCTATAGTACGCATCTCTCTGAAACTCTAGCATCTGTTCCAATTAGCCGAGTTTTTGGGAGATGCCTGATTGCATGCAATCTAGATTAGTTGTGCAAAATCCTAAAATCATCATTTTGGCTACAGAATCATGACAAAGGCTTTGCGATAAGAACCACCCTTTCCATGCGGGAATTGTTTTCATTTGCTAAAAAAAAATCAAATGAAATGTGGCGCAATTTTTTTCCGCCAGGGGAAACTGCCGAAAACCAATGAGTTAGTCTTATTCGAACAGAGGTTGAATCAACATTCTATGACTTGGTCTACCTCCGTAGGTAGAGCTTGCTGCAATTGGTTAAACTCGGTTTAACTGCCTAACCAAACTGAATGGGAAAGCGTTTTCACTAATGAAGAGGAACGAGAATCCTACCCAAATAAATATTTTTCACAGCGGAACCATATATTTACATGAACATTGATGGCCATGACTTTATCATATGATATTCAGTTCTATCATTGAGTGGAGATTAGCACATAAAGCTTTGAAACGAGGACGATATCCAGATAAACCACAACTTGCTTCAACATCCCCTGGGTCAGTATGATATGATAAGCCGCAGATTCCATGACAAACATTGGAGATGTCAGGAACACATAAAGGCTCTAAGGACTTAAAATCTTCCTGCATCTAAGGAACGGAAGAAAGAAAAGAAAACAAGGATTGTCAAAAGTCGAAAGAGGAAATTTTATAACCTTGGTATAATGATGTTACCTTCCATTGACAGAAATCTACCCGGGATGTTACTTACAATTGAACCTCGAGAAAATCAAGTATCATTCATAGAAATGACTATCCATTGAATCAAAGTCCTTGGTTGAAATTACAGCGTTTTATATTACTGGTGTGACCTTTAATTGAAACGCATCTACTCGGGATGTAACTTACAATTGAGACTCCAGCAAATCACGTAATATTAATAGTATTTGCTTTCCATTGAATCATAGTCCTTAGTTGAATGTAAAAAATTATACATCTAAATTTCGTATTTGCTGAATTGTAGGTTCCTAAGTTTTCGTTCCTCTTGGGTATATATGTTAGCTGTCATTGTCCAATCTCTTTTCTCGAGTTGACGCACATTGTATATCATGTATATAATAATTCACAGAAGGAGCATTTATCTCGATACTTTTAATGATCTGTACGCTGGGGATTAACCATTTCAGCTTTTCTGACAAATTCAGGTTACGAAATTCATTCTGAAAAATAATAGAAATCAATAAGATATTGAACTTAATCCGCATGATATACAACACTGTCAAAATTGAAATTTGACATAAAATGGTTATAATGATTAACACAACAGCAATGCATAATATGTATAAGAAATGGGTGGCATAACAGATAAATTTGAAAGAATTTGGTCCTATGTTATTATTTAACATATAATTTCATTCAAACGATAACTCTCTAATTTATCCATCTACACGAAAGTTTTTCATTTTTGTATAACCGGCTCTTTTACTCTTCACTTCATCAGTAATTGCCTTGAAATTATACGAGTCAGAAACGATGCACAAGAATTCTTACTTAAATAACCTCCATTTTTATTATTTTTATAAATTTAAGCAAAACTGTTGAACAGCTTATCATGAACTTTCTAAGAGCGGCAAAGGTCGCAAGGTCAGATGGATGGTTGCCAGGGCGTCTACCTTTGCAGAAATGGTAATTATTCATTCTAGATCGTTTTCACCACTTGACAGATAATCTGTATTGTATAAGATATTAGTCTGCAAAACTTCCCAGTTCCACATTAGCTCATTGTCTTTAAATGTTCAACTCTGCGCTAAAGCACTAATGATAATGAGTTAATGGTCATGGCAAGGTGTTTGTCTCTTAGTTATTAATAAGTTTTACAGTGTGATGAGGATAGGTATTCAAGGTTAACTCGATCATTTATGCATTAGCTTAGAAGAAACTTTTCGATATCGATTTTAACAACAGAGAGTACAGAAGTTAAGCTCTGATGTCTCTTAGTTGATTTGAATACAGTAGTCCAACGTTTTTTTCATTATTACACATGAAAGTTAAATCTTTTTCTCTTGCATTCGTTCACATCTGCAAAATAGAGCCATGGGGTCATTTAGCAAATATTAAAAACGTACAGTTGAAGACCCACATATGCATCACTGGGCTCATTTTTAACAATGTTTTTGTACCAACAATGCATTTAAGCTGCGATTGTGAACAGATTGTGTCAGAAACATATTCTCCCTTTGTTTAACTAGATCATAAAAACATCAGGTCTCATAACTTGTTGCTTTGGAGGACATCTTTATCTGAGGTTAACCTCCCTCATACAATATTCTTAGGGTTATCCGTCAGCTAGGGCAGCGGCTTTTTTTTTAAATCCCTCGAGATCGCTTTTATACCTTTACCGTATAACCATGATGTCCAGATATCACCTCTGGAAAAGACTGGATACTTTTACCTCTCCGTTGCGTACATCTACCTAAAAAATAGTTGTTTAAGGGCCAGTCCTATCAGGGTATTTTTGACACAAAATCTTTGTCAAATTGTTGAAGAACTTTAAGGTTACCTCACTAACATATTTGGAAATAAGTGTGAAAAAATGACGCAGTAATCATATATAAGTATAAAAAGGGAAGTACCCTTGATTTTGTTTCAACAGAAAATACCCCGATAGGACTGTCCTTTTAAAAGTTCTAAAACATAGTCAACTTGTGACAGAGGTTAAGAGATGAAAATCGGTCAGAGTGTAAGACAAGTGATGATATTTCTTAATACAGTTCATCACAGACCATTACCCTTATCAGTTCACATTGCACATTACTGCCACCAAATGGGCTCCATTCATCATAGTCAATGGTCCTTTAGTTGACTTGCAAGCCTGCCTCTTTAAATGTCATTCAGTCACCACCAAACATCCATTAGGAAAAACGGAAAATGAGAGATAAGTCGATATCTGGTTAGATTTAATCAAATGTATTCAAATTACCGACAAAATCAAATGAAATACCGATTAGAAGCTATCTATCTGTGATCTGTTGTAGATATAATGGCGGTCACGCGGGAATCAATGAAGGCAATACGGTCTGTGAATTTGAAAGTATCGCCATACCCGTTAGTGAAGGGACAAAACTGTTTGTGAATTTGAAAGTATCGCCATACCCGTTAGTGAAGGGACAAAACTATATAAAAAATTGTAAATGATTTGAAACAGATATGTAATTTTTTTACTCTAATTACATGACAAAGATACGTTTAGTTTAATTTTAATAGTTTTTTTTAAATTTCTGCTTCATTTTTTCTATTGACAACCTAGGTTAATCACAATTTGACACCGGTAAGGCAAGTTGCAGGACATTATGCAAAAACACAATATTTAAAGTCTAATTTCATAACCTAGCACAGGGTCCGTAGACTTGAGTTATCATTGAATGAGACGTCAGGTGTTCCATCACATTTCTTATAACACATACGATTATTTAAAGGGGCAGTAGCACGTTTTTGGAAAAAGTTTATTTTCAATGTTCACTGATAATTGTTCGTTAGTGCTAAATGTATAATTTTGATAGTGTCAAAAATCTCATTTCACAAGTCATTCACAGTCCAGAGAACAAATTAGAGAGATTCGAAATAAAGTCCATTGGCCGCCATTATTGTGTGAGCATCTTTAATTCATTTTGTGTAAAAAAGGGAATCGCATGGCTGGACTTTACATTGTATATTTGATTTATTATTGCTTCATTTAGTTTAAATACATTGTCTCACAATAGGAACCATTTATTTCCCTAAAAACGTGCTACTGTCGCTTTAAAAAATGTCATTGCATTTAACAATTATGACATACATGTATACCGATCTCAAACAAACGGTTTCCTAGGGGAAACACGGTTTACTATCATCACTCATAGAAATGGGAGGTTATGTTTTATTTCATCCTTTTTTTAAGTTTATTATAATGGAGATATTTGACCAATTAATTTATTTTAATTTTTTTAGTCATATTATGCGAGACGATTCCGTAAATCAACTTTTTTGGGAGGTCTTGTGACACGTTTTTAATTGCGTTATACTGAAATTTACAACTGAGATTGCTTCTGTGTAAGGTTTCCTGAAAGATTATATTGATGAAAGCAGCCGGTTTCCGTCTTCAGAGAGAACGTGATAGCGAGGGAAAATAAGAAGAAACATTTAAAGGTTCTCATCGATTTTAGCGAAAGTAGTCTGCGCATCGAACATGGAAACCCACTCAAGTCAATGACCGTTAGGTCACACTGACCGATACTGAAAGATTAGTTATCAATTCTGTCGCCCTTGGGAAATTTATCTTCTTAGAACGGCTTAACAGTTGCTAGCTTTACTCGATAGACGGATATTTATTAGTTTTGGGTTTTTATAAAAATAAAAAGTACTTACAGTTACCATATTTCATGAAATGAACATAACGATCACAACATAAATCAGCGTTTCAGTAAAAACCGTTTCGATTTTTAATACATATAATGTCTTTAATATAAGTGTGACAGCCCTCATTGATGTTGGTTTTTCAAGACAAATCCAATTGCTTTAAAGGGGAAGTAGCACTTTTTTAATATTTTAAATTTTCATTTTTTTACTGATAATTGTAAGTTAATGCTAAATGTATTATAATGATAGTGTCAAAAATCTCATTTCACAAACCAATCATCCAAAGTCAGAGAACAAATTTCAAAGATTCACATTATGTTTACCCCTGCCTATAATGTACATTAAAGGGGCAGTAGCACGTTTTTTTAATAATTTTATAATTTAAAATTTTCACTGATAATTGTACGTTAACGCTAAAGGTATAATTTTGATAGTGTCAACAATCTCATTACACAAGCCAATTACCCACATTCAGAGGACAAAGTATGAGGATCCATTGGCGGCATTTTTTGTGCGGACACCTTTAATTCATTTTGTGTAAGAAAGGGGAATCGTAATGCGGAATTTCACATTATATATTTGATTTATTACTGCTTCATTTAGTTAAAATACATTGTCTTTCAATTGTAATGGATAAAGGAACATGAAGTTCGTGGGTAAATGTTTGGAACCTTCAGTTTCTCATTCCGGGATTGCGCAGAGCATTTGTTGCGAATTAGTCAAATTATGCGAGACGATTCCGTAAGTCAACTTTTTGGGGGTCTTGTGACACGTTTGTGGGGATATTACGAACGCCTCATCGGTGAATAAATTGCGTAATTCATAGATCATCAATCGAACACTAATGATTTTTAAACATCTTATTTGTACAAAAAAAAGCAAAGAAATCGTATTTTTCGTAAAAGATGATTTTGAGGGTTTCATGAAGTTGTATTTATTTAGATGAGTTCACAAGTTTTGCAACTGATCAATATCATATAAATTTAGGAAATACTGTACATCTCAAATGTGTTATTTAATTTTTTATAAGACGCCATTGGTTACTTAGAGGCTCAAACTATTTTTGTTAAAATTCGAGAAAAATTTGGAATGGCATAACATTATCATTACATCAAACTATAAAATTGATAAGTTTGAATTTAATGATGACCTATTATTCGCAAGTAAGATATATTTTATTCTAAGTTTAAAAGTGGTAGTTTTTTTTTCAAAAAGAAATAAAATTCAAAAAGCTGTAACGGAGTGACCCTCATTAATTAAGAAGGCTACCAAATCTTTAATAACAATACTTGGCATAGGATCCAAAGGTTAACATAGCCCCTATAAGGGGCCACAGGGTCACCATATCTATAAATCATAACTCCCATTTGACAAAGAGTATGTACAAGTAGACAAAGTTTCAGCTTTATGGACCATTTGCCTTGTGCAAAGCAAAAGAAATAGGTTTCAGGGGCGTGACCCCTGTGCTCATTTTAAGGGGACACAGGGTCGCCAAAACTGTAAGTGATAACCCTCACAAGTCAAGCCTTATACAAGATTTCCGCTTTCTAGGCTACTTAAGCTTGCCTCGTGAGAAAAAAAGAAGGAAATAGGTTTTAGGTCAAAGCCTATAAGAAAATCACTTTCCTAAGAAAGAAGTTATGATGACTGAAAAGATTGCATGAATCACAACATTTAGGCCAACAACTCTCATCCGAATTTGCTCAACATGTCTCAAGTGCGTTAATTGTTTTTGTTGATGTTGATAAATTGAAATTTAGCCAATGAAAAAAATCTTCGTTGGAAACGAAGTGTAGGATGAATAGATTGTAGATAATAATTTATTGTGATATTCGAGATAGATATAACATACAATTCATGGGTTTCATTTATTTCACATTAGGGTTCCAAATTTCATTCAAGTTCACTTTGTAGAATCAGTTTGTATAAATGTATCCTTGACATCAAATTCGGCAGGGTTCATTATTGAATTGGTCATTGTGTTAGGTCAGTTTATTTTGAACATCCCATTCGGCAGGGTTCCAGTGGAGAATTTGGACATATACATGTATATAGAGTTAGTTTATCTTGAACATTCAAAACTCGCCAATGACTTCTCATGTTTTCACTATTTCCGTGATTGATTTCATCCATTCTAAGAAAACTTCAATATACTTTTGTCCTGGTTGATGTAGTCAATCCCAAGCATGATGTCAACAATAATGTCAACTACTAACATTTCCATAAACACAGGCTTGCCGTGGATAAACAGGGGTGGCTTTATCACACCATGAACTTTCAACTTGTTTCCAAAATTGTTCACAACACAACATGGATATTTCGGCAGACGAGGTGTAAGATTCCGTTCCTTGACTAGTTTTAAAGAAACGTAAGAATGCGTTGAGGCAGTGGAAACCACGCAGTTTATTGTCTTCCCGAACAGCTTCGCTTGAACTTCACACGGCCTGGATGATAGACGAGTGAGACAACATGCGTTCTTATTCGCCGCCATTTTTTCCGGAAATCAACGGTGGTGGTTATTGCGCATGCGTGTGTGAAGGGCCTTCGGACTTACTAGCTGTTGGCCTTCAGAAGAGGCTTAAATTTAGACAAATAAACATTGTTAGACCTCATTATTAATACTTTTATATAGCTTTTAACCTATTATATTTCAGTTGTTGATGATACAAGTAGCACATATGTGACTACTTTTTCTCAACTTCAAAGCACCAATTATAGATTATAGATGCGCCATTGCTATTTATGATCTGATAAGATGGTCTTTGCATTTAGGTTCAGTGATGTTTTTAAAAATAAATTTGGGCAATTTATATTTTGAGCTAATGGTGTACAGAAATCGACACATTTTTCTTAAAGGTCGCTTTGGTTATTCATTTTCGACATTTTATCAATACATTTAAAGTTACTAGACAAAAGCAATCGACAATTCTGATTAAAATATCTAAACAGTTGTACCGTACGCCCCCATATAGACTTTAAACAGAATAATTAAAAAAATACTAATAACATATACCTGGCGTTGACCTTTATGTAATAATGTCAAAAGGATATGAAATTCCACTTTGTTATCCCCAACATTCAACCTGATTGAGTGGTAAGCATGCATTTTCGCATATATTCACTACGCACTGTCCGGAGATCTGCCGAATTTAAAGTTTTGAAATTAAAGCTTTGTGTTGTGATGAAGGTGACATTTGATGACATCCGAAATGTTGTGATTTCTACAAATTCTGTACCACTTCAAAATGACCTTCAAAGACATGAATATGTCACTTACCATAAAGTATGGGCATTCTTCATGACTGTGTAGTCTATATAGGTCCTAACCCTGCAAATCTAGATTGACTGATATTAAATGAAAAGCTTAAAGAAATACGATAATATATTATGAATGATGGCAGGGTAATTATTTTGAATACAGTAAACTCTGTTTATAATGTCCCTGGTTATAATGCCAAACTGAAACTAATGCCATGTTTTTGCCGGAACGAATTTCATGCCCTTATATCTCACTGGTTATAATGCCAAACTGGATATAGTGCCAATTGCCAATGCTTTTTGAACAAAGTCAGTTTTCCCTGACTATAGGCCTAATGCCCATGAAAACACTCTGTTTGGGATATTGTTTTAACTAATTAAGGTAAATTGGCTTGGCTCAACTCAAAGCACACTGGGTAGGGATCTTTGATTGGTGGTTAATAGGCATTAAGTACTTGAGGGACATTCTACTTGCCTCAAATTGATTAACAAATTCATCACTTTTTGATGTAGTGGCGTTTTGCCAACATGTTTCTAAATGCCTTACCTTGGTGTAATGACAACCTGAATATAGTGCTCTATTTTCTCTTGGACAAATGGTGGCATTATAACCAGGTTTTACTGTATTTCATAGACACACATTTAATCTAATATAGGAATAGGGTGGAGACTTCCTTTTACATATGGGGTCCATGTCAAATTTTCTTCCAGAAATTATTGAAAGACTAAATATTTGCGTTTCTTGATCTTTCCAAAGCTATTCACCGAATAATTTAATAGTAGGACGATACTAGGACCTAAAATAATGTAAAAATAGTAGGCCTACTGTATAATATGCTCTTAGGAACTTTTTTTTAACAGGGTGCCCCTACCATGAACACCGGTTTATATTTAACGACACCAAACACTATTAATAAATTGCGTATTGTGATAATTAATGATTCTTAATTTGATGTAACAATAAGGCCTAATCATAAGGAATGTAATTTTATCTTTCCGCTCGCAATAGTATTTTGCGACAAGTGTAAAGAATGCTTCCCGGCTGAGTACAGCCAATCGCTATTCTCAAAATTGACACGTGATCGTCGCTATAAACAAACTCGGTAATGGCGGACAAGGAAACGTGATCGCTTAGGTAAACAATTTATCTTTCTATTCTCTCTAAGAACTAATATTATGTCTGTTAATTCCGCTTTAATGACAGGGAACTAACTCTAATTTTGGCAGTGCTCTAAGAAAAAATATTTCCAGCTGAGACTACTGTACTTGTCATTTTTCTTGACTTTATGAACATTTCTGATTTAGAGTCAATTTAGTGAAATCTTACAGAAAATGTGATATATGGCAGAACAATTTATGTTTTGATGCACTGACTATCATTAATATCAGATTTATTTATTCTTATCACTGACAACAAGTTTATGTAGTTTTTATTGCATCGAAATCATTATTTCATAAGCCTATTTAGTATTGGATATAACTATAAGAATGCGAATAAAAAACGATGTGCTCATTTTGCGGGGGAAAAAAATTACCAGCCCAGACCAAAAGTAGCTATAGATACTGGGCATCGATGCGGACAGGCATTATTTTGTTAATTGATATAAATAATTGATGTTAATTAAATAACCATTTCTGTAGATTGGACAAAGATGGAGAGGTCAAGATCGCCCTCCGGTTCGGAGGAACAGAAGAGCGATAAATCAGAGGAAGAGCCAAGGAGGGGATCTGGGATTAGAAAGAGTGTGGAATTTGCAGATCAAATTGAAAAGAAACACATTGTAACAAGAGAAGAAGATGAAGAGATCAATGACGAAATAGACGATTATGCTGAAGAAATTGACGAAGAGACAAACAACATGCAATCTGACAGTGACAGTGAAAGTGAAGTTGATATTGCAGTAAAACAGGACAATGAAGAGACATCTTCTGAAAGTAGGTGTCAATTTCATTCAAAAACAATATTTCAAGATCAAACTGTCTCTATTTTGAGAATGTGTGTGGCTCTATAGATTTTCCCTTTGCAATACATTTGCCACAATTTTATGATATATTTAACATTGAAATTTAAGCATAATGTTGCATATTATTTTGCTTATGTGAATAATTAAACACATCCAGCTTCACAGTCTAATAGCATGTTATTATTTAAAAAGAATTATCTTGTTTTTATTTATCATTATGGTGTCATCAAATCTGTGATGTCAAAATGAATGGGAGTCAATACTCATTGGGCATTGTGACATCATAGACAAAACATTTTACTCATTGTGACATCATAAAATCCTAGTGTTTTCATTGTGACATCATAATATCCAAGGTTCTCATTGTGATGTCATCACCTCTCAGTTTTTACATTGTGACATCATAGAATACCAGGTCACACTGTCATGTATTGTGATGTCATTGATCACATGACTGAATCTATGACAATGAAGTCACATGACTCAACCTATGATGTCACAATGTAGAAAATCTTAGACACACTTAGATTCAAGAGAACATGATTTTTCTTTTATTTATAAGAAAAGTCATGCAAAACACAAATATTTCAACACAATGAAATACAAGCAAGAAATATCTTGGGCACCATGGTTCTATCTCAGTAAGTTATAAGATAAGATAATCTTTACTGTCCCAAAAGGGAAATTTGTTTTGTATAATTACAATTCTCCAGAAATGTAACCTTTATAAACTTTAAATAATATGATAATTGTTTAATTTTATAGAATGAATATTTATATACTTTCAAATATTTAAATTGTTTACACATTTGCACATTTTGAACAATTAAAAGATTTCAGACATTTACAAACTAAAAAGCATCTAGGAAACTAAATTCTAGAGATTAAAATCCATTTTTAAGTCAATTTAGTCCTTATGATACCATTTTCGTATAAAATCATTACTCTACAAAATATTGATTCAATAAAAGAAATACAGGTCAGCAAAAACAGGCTTACATTGCAGTTTTTGTTTTGAAAATTCAAAATTTCTAAAAACGAGTCTTTTGCAATTTGAGGAACAAGATAATAAAGAATAATTTTTGAAAATTTCAGCATCATCAGCTGCTTTGGATAAACCGGGCGAGCCAAGAACTCATCCGAGGATAGCACGTGGATTCAAACCCGAGATATTTGACGAACAAGAGCTTGCTTATACGGAGAGTAGAGTGTCAAAGAGATCAGTTTCATTTACACCCGGTGAAATGTAAGTATAATGAAATATAAATTCTAAAATTAAAATAGTTTTATTATGTTTAAGAAATAATTAGTTTATTTGATTTTTGGTGTTTTTTTCCTTCAGAGTTTCATTCAAACCTGTCAATTTTGAAAATAATTTAGAAAAATTAGAACAAGCGAGATGAAAATAAGTTTTATCGTAAAAATTGTTTGTTTCAATCTTTCACTAAAGAAACTGATATCTGGAGTTTAGTTTTTATTTTGCTTCTCATGTTGTGAGAAAAATCTGTGTGAAGATTTGATAATACTTTGATTTTCAATAAAGAGTCAAATATATGTCTAGAGAGCTAGCAAATAAACTAACTGAAAATATGATTGCCCAAATAGTAAATACTAAATTGTTTCATATATACTTGGACATATATAATTATACCCCTGCCTTACAGCGTAAGCGGGGGTATATAGCATTCATTCTTTCCGTCCGTCCGTCCGTCTGTCCGTCCGTCCCAAAACTTTCATACACATGTCAACCATGATCCCTAGTTGTGCCTTTTGAGAGTTAGACCATTACATTCTTTTAATTTTTGGCGGTTTCCATGGAAACATGACTAAAACAGTGACTCTATGACCAAGTTCTTTGTCCGGAGCATATCTCCCTAACTATTCATGCTAGCTTCACCAAACTTCATACACTTGTCAATCCTGATCCCTAGTTGTGCCTTTTAAGGGTAAGACTAACAAATTATTTTTATTTTTTGGAAACATGACTTAAACAGTGATTCTATGATAAATTACTTTGTCCTGAACATATTTCATGAAATATACATCTCAGCTTCACCAAATTTGCTACATATGTCAATCGTGATTGCTGGATATGCCTTGTGAGAGTTAAAATATATATTTGGATTTTCTTCTCTGTGGTTTCTTTGGAAAACATAACTTACAAAGTGACTCAACAAAAATAATTTTGTCCTCAGTGCATCTTGTAGAATATTCATGATAACTACCTCAAATTTGAAACAAAGATCAACCATTATCTCTAGATGTACCCTTTTAATTGTAAAACCTATTAATGAATTCGGTATTTGGGTTTCAGTTGAAAGAAGACTTACACAATGACTTACTGTATACTCAACTATCATACTTTAACCAATATTAATCAGTTTTACTATTTGAAATTCTTTGAACAAAGTGGGGAGTGGGGGTATGTGAGCTTTGCTCGCTTCTTCACTTGTATTTGGTAAGCAATAAAACCAAGTTCTTGTCAGTTATTGAAAGTGATAAATGTTTTCCTTTACATGGTAATATTCTTCACAAGTATTGTAAAAAAATGTGATAATTTTTAAAATCCAAAATCCAAATGTCTTGTAGTTACAGAACTGATTATTTTTTTAGCATTCAGTTGAACCTTGTTTTTCTGGACATTTTGGTTACACATAAACATTTTCCAGATAAGGAGTTGTCCGTTTATCTGAATAACAGCAAAAATGTGTTGAGTTTAAAGTACACCTGTCTGGAAAGCAAGGTTTCCGGATATCCAAGGTCCGATTAAATGAGGTTCAACTGTTTACATTATTAGGCTCACCTTTTTCTTTTTCATATGTTCTTACCTACGATAATTTTCCGGTTAAGGTCAAAGTCAAAGACCTCCTTGGCAGTTAAAGAAACTGCTAAAAGAACTACATATGATGGACGCGAGATCACCATGGTTACCCTGGACACACAGACAGACTGGGACTGGGTGGACAGCGCCAGGGATACCGGCGCCGGCAAACAGATTGCTGGAAGAGACGGTAGCTGTTAAGATTGAAATCCTTATTGAATCATTTGTTATTAATATCTTAGGGTGGATGGGAAATGATGGGGTGGATTGTCTCTTAAAAAACCTTATTTGCAAAACAAAAATCTCACTTTCAAATAACAAAATTAGTAACATGTATATTACTATGTCCATCTCTGTATCACAATTTCAATACCTTGCCTTTCATATGAAATATTCATATTTTTTTGAAAGTCATTTTTATGACTCATTGTTTACATCATCTTTGAAATTTCATTTTGATGTAACTACAAATTAAAATCACAAACTGTAATAAATAATGCATACTCTAAAATATGAAGAAATTTAAATAAAATGTTTTGTGCATCGTTTCATCTTCTCTGAAATCATAATCTCAATCATGTACATTTCGGTCTGTAACAGACCAAGCATGCAAGCTTCTATTAACTGCATGAGAATCATGCGTGTGCATTTCATGTTCATTGCATGTTCATTGCATGTTCATTTCAGGGGAGGCTGGTAGCAAGAACAGAGACAGGAGTGATCTCAAATCTATCCTTGGTAACACATCATTTGAATATAACTTTAATATAAATTCATTTTTAAATAACTATCAATTGAAAATCAATTTAACATTAAATCATTATGTTGCTAACATTTTTTGAATATCACTTAATATAATAATATTACATGGTAACATTCATTCAAATATCATTTTAATGTATTATCGTTACTCGGTAACATTCACTTAGATATCACTTTATATGTAATCACTACTTGGTAACATCCATTTGAATATCACTCTAATATCACATATTGTTACTTAGTAACATTCACTTGTATATTATTTTATATGAAATCACTACTTGGTAACATCCATTTGAATATCACTCTAATATCACATATTGTTACTTATTGATAGTGCGTTCGGTTTCAATTTAAAATTTACACGCTATCAATCCAGTATAACATGTCTCTGATTTTCAAACACACAAGGTTTATCTCCTAAGTAACATTCACTTGTATATTATTTTATATGAAATCACTAATTGGTAACATCCATTTGAATATCGCTCTAATATCACATACCGTATTCGTCCTATTAAGCGCCCCCTCCCTAATAAGCGCCCCCTATTACAAATTTCCATATAACAGAGCGCCCCCCCTCCCTCCCCTTCATACGTAAAATGGCCTAACTCTACTGCTTTTCCAATAGTTTTTATTTATCCGGGCCTGTGAATGTGTAGTTGCACTGAATTTCAACGATCGACCTACTTTCATTCTCGTTCAGAATCCCGACAAGTGCTAGTTTAGCTTGTCTATAACGTATTCCTAATAAGCGCCCCCCTTTCTGGGGTATCCTAATAAGCGCCCCCTTTGGATTTTTTAAAGCTAAGCGCCCGGGGCGCTTAATAGGACGAATACGGTATTCAATCATTTTGACAAGCGCTCCCATTGTTTAAGAGGTTTCAACAACCAGCAGTTGAGGATGTGTAGTAGTAAAATTACCAACAATTCTGTCCAACAATTTAGTCTATCTGTCCGCCAGAGGACATTTTGGATCTTTTGCAGAAAACCAAATCTTGGATAATTTTCAAATTTTGCACATGTCATCTACCTTATGAGTAGTGTCAAATTACAAGCAATGTCGAGGACTTATGAATATTTTCCTGATTTCTATGTATGGGTTCTTTTTGGCTAGAAATCTAATGTATTGAAAAATGTCACCCATGATTTGAAGGTAATATGGGGGATTTCAAGCAGTCTTTTGCTCATAAGTTTTTCATGCCTGTGCTTTAGCATATGTTTTACACCTGCAGGGGTTGAAATTAGTCCTATTGGGGTACTAGCCATTCGGACTAGGGCATTCCTGTGAGCACTAGCCCAAACATATTCTTACTAGCCAAATACACCGATATAAACATATTTTCTTTAAGTTCAACTACCGGTTGCCCTTCGGACTACCAATGATTGCACTTTACTAGCCGAGAATCTTTTCACTAGCCATGGGCAACCGGGCTAGTGCTAATTTCGAACCCAGGTGAACCTGTATATTTTGGTAATTTTAGTATTAACGGGTCTCATTTCCAGTGAAGCCTGATAGTCGAGAGACAACCAGCCAATCGCTGAAGACCGACACAACGGAAATGTCTCTTGACGATCACATGGCTGCAACTGCTACTCCGTACACGCCGTACAGTGACGAGTTTGGCATCCCCATTTTGGATATAAGCACAGATTCTGATGTAAGTATTTTAAAAGTTTCCTGGAAAGGTTTTTGGTTTGATTAGTTTATATTTCATTATTGGGGAAAATAGTTGAAATGTTGAATGTTTATTCTGTTATAGGTTTTTGGTTTGATTAAATTATATTTCATTATTGAGGGAAATAGTTGAAATGTTTATTCTGTTAAAATATTTTTGAATTTTCATTTTCATTTTTTTTTAAATGTTTAAATAGAAATATTTAATGTATACAACTATTACATAGTTATGATACACATTCTTACTGCTAGTGTAAACAACCAACTTAAAAACTTCCAAGACAATTTGTAAAGTAAGGTTTTGGATACCTTTGAATTATTTTGTTATTTTGTTCAAGAATTCTGGACAATTTGAAGGTATTTGAGGTTATTTGATAGTGTATGTTTCAAATATGCCTGTTGTATAATATATCACACATAAATGTCTTTATTCAATATTGTACTGTAAACACTTGATATCGTGTGGTTATGGGAAATTTAAAATTAAAGCACAATCCACCGTAGATAGTTGACTAGCAAAAGCATGAATGTTTAACTTTACGTCTTGTTGTAAATCTTAAGTTCTGATTACATAACGACTTAAAGGGGCAGTAGCACGTTTTTAGGGGGAATATGAGGTGATGTCAGGAAAATGAAAATTAATGGTTCCAATTGAAAGACAATGTATTTAAACTAAATGGAGCAGTAATAATTCAAATATTTAACGTAAAGTTTAGCCATGCGATTCCTTTTTCTTACAGAAAATGAATTAAAGGTGTTCACACAAAAATGGCGGCCTATGTATTTTATGTGAATCTTCATACTTTGTCCTCCGACTATGGATGATTGACTTGTGTAATGACATTTTTGACACTGTCAAAATAATACATTGAACATTAACTTACAATTATCACTGAAAATTTTAAATTATAAAATTATCAAAAAACGTGCTACTGCCCCTTTAAACTACATGATACCCTGGAAACTTCAATTTGGTGATGTGATTTCACAATTATATTCTTTACTTAAAATGAAGTCTATGATTGAAAATTTGAAAATTTATACACAGATCAAAAAAAGAAATTTGTAAGATATTGCTCAATATGAAATTTAAATTCTGAGGAAATTTTATTCCTTTGAAAATAATTCTGAAATATAATACATAAACGATAGCAAAAAATTTTTTGATTAGAAACTTAAATTTTAGCACTGAATATATTTGCCTTATATCTGTTGCATTTATCAAATGTAATATAATTTATTCAAATTTTTTAAGTCTCAAATCCTGTAACAATAAAAAAAACTCAGCAGCCAGGGGACTGCCAAGTCATCAGACATAAATGAAATCATATTCAGCCTTTTTTACAAGGAAGGTTTTTTTACAAGAAAAAAAACGGTTGGATGATTCACATGCCATTCTCAACGAACTTGGTATTGAAAGGTTAAGCTTGCATTTGTACAAGTAGTATTTACCTAAAAATATGATTAAATCAAAAACAGCATCAGTGAAAGCACTTAATTTACAGCAAAAGATTATCAATGCCAAAGAGAGATTTAGGTTATATTATAAAATGTAATTTGTCAATTTCATATGCATTACAATTTTCATCCAAAATGGATGATTCCTTCATAAGGGAATAATTCCATCCTTATCAAATCTGAAAATTGCACGTTCTTTTGTTGATCATATATTATAACTAATAATATGAAGGATCATATATTATTACTATTGTATGTAACTATGCATGGTAAATGTTTGCTATTGTTTCAATGTTATTAACAAAATCTCAGGAAGGTATTCATTTAGTACACCTATTGAATGTTTAAATCTTTTTTTGCACAAAGAGTTCTGACGAGGAATCCAACAGAAATTCGCAGGAGGATCGAAACTTATTACCTAGTATCGGTCCTCCACAAATTCTTCAGGTAACCATGGTGATACATACTCTCGCCTGTCATCTCTACTGGTGTGTGTGTCTGATCTCTCTGTCTGCATTCTCTAGCACTTAGCACTCCTTGTTCTATCCTGTTACAGGGTACGAACGTTACGCTAACTCCACTAATCTGTACCCTGGGCTCAGAAGCTAGATTCGCTCGCGCGACCCGACTTGAGATATAGCCAATCAAATCATTTTCTCGCCACCTTCTCCATAAAATTTCAACAAGAAAATCATCCCAAGTTGGGCTGCGCGAGGGAATGCGATTAGGTTTGGATACAATGCTACAATGAATTTCAGCGCAGTACCAGCCATGTTTCGCTAGTTCCAGTAGATGCTCACAGTTTTCACCGCAATGAATAGCCACAATAGTATTGCAGGCTTTCTCCCTGCAAAAATACTACCAGCCCTGATATAAGTGAAATACTATTTAAAGAGCCACATCAAAATTTTCATCATATATTATTTTGTTTTTATACAAAAATAACATGGTATAATTCTTTATTTAATTAAATAAATCTCGCACATTTGTCTCAATTTGCCAATTTACAATGATTATTTGTTTTCTATAAAAAAGCCTTAAAACTGTCATTTAATGTGTTCTCTCAGAATTTTCACTCAGAGTGGCTGTTTAAAGCAGTGTTAAGCCCAATATCACCTCACCTCACCTCACCTCACCTCACCTCACCTCACCTCACCTCACCTCACCTCACCTCCCTTCAAGAACTTAGCCAGAGCACTCATGGACATTCTAAACTAGACAGATAAGCTTCAGCAAACTTTATGTATACACTTATCAACTATGATCCCTGGATGTGGCTTTTGAGGGTTATTTCATGGTTGGAAACATGACTTCATCAGTGAGACAACAGTGACGTGTAAAATAGTCCTTGTCTGTTACATGATATATTGGTAGTGGGACCACTTTGGGACGGTGATACTTGTTGAATGAGGCCAGATTATTTTATATTGTGGTTTGCAGAAGAGAAAAGTTAATGTGGTAGGAAGAAAATGAAAAAACTTGCAGTGTCTGCACTTCCCTTCTCGATCAAAAATTACTAAAAAAGATAACATAAATAACCTTAATTGAAAGAGGGAGGGATTTTTCTGGCTATTGATAGGGATTTTTTTTATTCATAAATGACAAATACTTTTTTTTTATTTTTACAAATCATCAATGTCAGTGTTAAAAAAAACCGAGGTCCTTTTATATGTTTTTTACTCATATCCATTTGGGAAGGTCAGTAGGGTCCGTATTAACTTACGGAAAAAAATAAGCTTGGTCCAACACTAACACTGTACCTTGGGGTGCGTTTGATTAGACAACACTCGACAACAGAAGTGTATTTTAGTTCTCTGCATGTGCTCTTATTAGCTGGTGTCCTGTAAATCAAACTTCAAGTGAAGTTTACTTAGTGACGTAGGATGGCCGCCAATATGGCAAAGCTTTGTCAAAACACTGATGCGATGTGATGACAACTAGATCTGCCTGCACATAAATTAAATAGTCAACATCAATACAGTTATTTAAGACAATCAAAATGTCACATTTTGTAATTGCAACCTCACTTTTCATATTTCCAGCGAATTGGTCGTCATCTTTAAATGTGTGAACACCCGCTCACTCCTCCTTTGGCGGGGAGTAATCTCGTGTTACCCGTGTTTGACACTAGTGTTCTGCACGAGACGTTCTTTTTAGCGAGGGCGCAACACAAGTTACTAGTGTTATCTAATCGAATGCAACCATGACTAGTCTAACTCAGTAGTGGCATTTGACCCAGAAAAGCCATGTTTGATGGATTCTAATGGCTTCTGTTTATTTCCCTGCTTAATGCACATTGTTCTCAATTAATTTACAATTTCTAACCATTATTAATTGACTAAGAATATGAAATGAAAATGTCTCTTTCTTTGGATTGCAATCATGTCATTTAATCTTCATGAGAATATCAATAAAACAAGGCATAAATTTTAGAAGCTCTCTTAGTGTTAAGACAGTTGTTAGCCAATAATAATGTATATAAATATGGCAAACTTTGCACTTAAAAAGCTTTGAAAATCTTGGACCAGATTATTTGCTTCTTTAATGTCTTAGGATAAGTTATTTAATTGCAACTGAATAATTGTTTCTCATATGAACACCAAAATCCTAATAATTTTCATTTTATCGTAAGTAATTCAATGAGTTTTGCATTGAACATAAATTTAGGTGATCATTGATTCAATTAAATTGTGGAAAAATCTTAATGAGTATTCAATTCATATCACATATTGATCTCATGAATTTGTCATGTTGTTAATGTTTATCTTTTGTTTTCTTTTATATGTTTTAACTTTTTTTAATAATGCTAACATTTGAAAAACAATTTCAGTACATTAGGGAGTCAAACAAGAATGATATTGAAGTACAGGAGCCAGTATCTCAGGCAATCGATGAAGAAAAACTTCACGTCGTCGAATATGCAGACGAATTTGGACGTCCATATGGCATGTTTGGTGGAAAGTGTGAATTTTGCAGCGGACAAATAAAGCCATTCCCATCTGATGCAAAGCAGCGATCCACGCCAGCCAATCAGTTGTTCTGTTGTGATGAGTATAGAGAATTTGTTAACTTTGCAACAACAACAGCAATGGAATTGGAAGAGGAAACCAAACATGCAAATAAGCTGATCAACATAAAACCACATGCTCACTTTGGTTCCAAGAAGGACAGAAAGATGGCAAAAGAAAGGGCAGTACAGAGGTGGGGATTTTGTTCATTCACTGAAACACAGATGTTGATGATATTCACTTCCTATTACCAGCTCAGTTTATTTTATATTCTATATTTTATATAAATCAATATCTGGTTGACAAAAATGCAATAAAGGTCAAATACTGTGCGAAGGTCAAAGAGAAAGTCTTGAAGACCTAAGTACTGCCTTGGCAGTCCTAGTTTTATTTCATATTTATTGCCAGTATAGGTAGCACAGATTTCATAAAAATAATTTTTAAATTTTCACCAATGAATATTAGTTAATGCAAAATTAGAATCTTAAAAGTCTAGTTAGGCTACTTAAGTCTTTTTTATGTAATTTTTATTCTAAAAAAGACCGATTTGTGGATTATCTGTGGCTAAGTAGGTAAGTTTTATTAAAACTTTTAAGAGGGAGAGGGCAGACATCACATTCAGTCATTCACATATTTCTAGTTAAAAAGACTGTCAAGAAGTTTGATACACTTGTATTACTCAGATTCTTTGTTTATCTTAAAGATGTGTTAAACTGCCAATCTCCTTGGTTACTCTTCGGGGTTTTAAAGTCCCAGGTTACTGACAAACTGAATTTTACCTCTAACATATTTCTCAAAAGAATTAACTTCCAGATTTGACTTTTGGGCAAAATATGAGAAAAGGTGCTGTAAGCTCATGACGTAATGACCTTGAAAGGATTTTTAATCCCTGTTCTTATAATCGTACTGATGTTCTTTCATTCAATTTATAAATGTTTTAAAGCAGCAGTAGCAAGTTTTTAGGGGGAATATAAGGTGATGTTAGGAAAATGAAAATGAACGGTTCCAATTGAAAGATAATGTATTTAAACTAAATTAAACGGTAGTAAATCAAATATATAATGTGAAGTTCAGCCATGCGATTCCTTTTTCTTACACAAACTGAATTACAGGTGTAGGTAAAGGATTTTAGGTGAATCTTCATACTTTGTCCTCTGACTATGGATAATTGGTTTTAGTTATGAGATTTTGGACACTTTCAAAATAATTCATTTAGCATTAACGTACAATTATCAGTGAAAAAAATTAAAATATAAAATTATAAAAAAACGTGCTACTGCCTCTTTAAGGTAAATTAAGCAATAATAAATTAAATCTATAATGTGATGTTCAGCCATGCGATTCCTTTTTCTCACACAAGATGAATTAAAGGTGTTCACAATGGACTTTATGTTTATATTTATTATTTGTTTTCTTACTATAGATGATTGGTTTGTGTAATGAGATTTTTGACACGATCAAACTAATACATTTAGCATTAACGTGAAATTATCAGTTAAACTTTGAAAAAATAAAATTTAAAAAAAACGTGCTACTGCCCCTTTAAAATTTATTTTTAATATTTTGTTAGAATGAGAGAGAGGGAATTGCAAAGAAGACAACAAGAGGCCAGTGGACTGCAACAGAACTTTTACTCTTGTAAGTCAAATAGTTTGTTCTTTTACGTTTTAAATCTTTTCTTTTTTTTAGCAATCTCTCATGTTTTTTTTAGAATGGCTAGAAACAATTTTTTTCTGTGTAAGCAATAGTTGCTTAAAATAGCCCTTATAAGTTTTGCTTCAATCTTTAGGGATCTATGTATATATATTACCTACAGAATTAGGTTAATCAATATTATGGGCCTGGCTATTTTAATTTAGATTTGATATTTTGGTTTTAAAGTTAATAATCATTTTCTTTTACTTAAATACAACACTGAGTGGTGGGATTTTCATTTTAAAATGTCAATCATTTTTTTATCTTTTGAAATTATTCTTTATTACCGGGAAAGGCTTTTTTAAAGAATTCTTTTATAATAACCTAATAATCTCACACTTAAATTTTTAATGGTTTTGGGGAGATTTTCGATTTTTTTTAAAAAAATTGAATTTTGCTGAACAATCAAATACAGGTGATATTAACTGTTGCCAAGATATTTTACTTACAATGTACACTGACTATAAATTTTGTTGTCAAAGGGAGATAATTAAGTATTTGTTTGTTTCATTGACCAATATATATATAGTTATATTATTTTAGTCAGTCTGATTAAAATTGATCGTGTTCCTGGATTATAAAACTTTAGAAAATATTGACTACCCTGCGTAAGAATGTGAGAGCTAAATCACCTCCACGAGGTCTGAATGCATCTCTAAAACTCACACGTTGCTGTAACCAGTTTGTGCAGACAAAACCCAGTCATCATCAATCTAATTAAATTGTCGTTTTTAAATAACGTTAAGAGCGATCATGTATATCGAATGGTACATTGGAGTTATCTGCCCCTTGTTACTGTTACCTTGTAATTGGCTTGATGAGCTTAAATAAGAACATGCAACAAAGAAGAGTGCAGTCAGACCATGAGGGAGAATTTTTTTTTGGAACCCGATAGTCAATATTTTTACAGTTTTATCCTGAGAGCACTGTCAATTTTTATCATTCTGTGATTATAGTTTTACTCTGCTTTGCAAGAATTCTCTTTTTCTTTTTCCAAAGAACAGGATGTCTGCTTCTATTGATGAAACCATATTAGCTTAATTATATAATATCAATTCAAGAATATTTAATGCTTGATTGACGTTTTGAAAAGATAATCAAAACCCTATGAACAGAATATGAGGTTTGCTATAAAAGATTTACATTGCTAGAAGTATGATAATTTTAAGGCCAATTAGTTTGACTTATTGGCAGAGCTAAAGCAACTACAAGAAATTTCAAATTTCAAGGGTGGTTTTATAAGTATTATTTTGAGGGAATTAAATTCAAGACGTTTCTATTAACACAGTTCGTTTGTGATGATTTTAATCAAAGTCAAGTTGCAATTGTCATGTAACTGATGCATATATTAAGGCTGCTCTTAATTTGTCAAAACAAATCACACATTTGATCAAAATAAAAAACAAGAACTCGCTCTTTTACTCAATTTCATCAATGAAGCATTCACCCAAAGTTATCCTTCCTTCTCTCTATCCCTGCTTCACTCTCTCTCTCTCTAGCGGGTCCAAGTGGATCAGGACCCCAGGGTGGGGGTGGGGGTGGGGGTGGTGGTGGTGGCAGTGGCACAGCTCCACCCACCCGCCCCTCCCAGCAGGGGGCAATGAAGGGGGTAAACCTGGCAGCACAGCCGGGCGGGATGTCTTATAAGGATATGGGTAGGTCCGAGTGCTGTGTGTGTGCACTCACTGTTTGAAGTTCTAATCATCTTTATTTAATTATACTTTGATGTTCGTTATTTTTTGGGTTTTTTGTCATTGATTACTTCTTTTTTTTTCATTTTCATATTCATTCCTTTTTTAGCTCATCAGGACTGAAAGTCCAGATGGGCTTATGGCATGGCCCGTTGTCCGGCGTCCGGCCGTCGTCCGTCCGTCGTCCGTCGTCCGTCGTCCGTCGTCCGTCGTCCGTCGTCCGTCCGTCCGTAAACTTTTGACACTTTCGACTTCTCCTCATGAACCATACACATAAGAGAGCTGAAATTTTGTGTAAAAGTACCTTAGCATATGGAGATTCTAATTTGTAACTTTGGTGACCCTGTGACCCCAAATAGGGTCACAGGGGTCACAACTTTAAAAACCTATTTTCATCTTCTTCTCCAGTTCCAGAAGGACTAGAGAGTTAAAAATGATATGTGCAGAGTCCTTGGCCAATGGGGATTCTAATTTGTAACTTTGGTGACCCTGTGACCCCAAATAGGGTCACAGGGGTCACAACCTTAAATACCTATTTTCATCTTCTTCTCCAGTTCCAAAAGGAGTAGAGAGTTAAAAATTATATGTGCAGACTCCTTGGACAATGGAGATTCTAATTTGTAACTTTGGTGACCCTGTGACCCCAAATAGGGTCACAGGGGTCACAACCTTAAAAACCTTTTTTCATCTTCTTTTCCAGTTCTAAAAGGACTAGAGAGTTAAAAACGATATGTGCAGACTCCTTGGCCAATGGGGATTCTAAATTGTAGATCTCGTGACCCCATGACCCCAAATAGGGTCACAGGGGTCACAACCTTAAAAACCTATTTTCATCTTCTTCTCCAGTTCTAAAAGGACTAGAGAGTTGAAAGTGATATGTGCAGACTCCTTGGACAATGGGGATTCTAATTTGTAACTTTGGTGAACCTGTGACTCCAAATAGGGTCACAGGGGTCACAACCTTAAAAACCTATTTTCATCTTCTTCTCCAGTTCTAAAAGGACTAGAGAGTTGAAAGTGATATGTGCAGACTCCTTGGACAATGGGGATTCTAATTTGTAACTTTGGTGAACCTGTGACTCCAAATAGGGTCACAGGGGTCACAACCTTAAAAACCTATTTTCATCTTCTTCTCCAGTACTAAAATGACTATAGAGTTGAAAATGATATGTGCAGACTCCTTGGCCAATCGGGATTCTTAATTGTAGATTTCGTGACCCCATGACCCCAAATAGGGTCACAGGGGTCACAACCTTAAAAGCCAATTCTCATCTTCTTCTCCAGTTCCAAAAGGTCTAAAGAGTTAATATTGATATGTGCAGACTCTTTGGACAATGGGGATTCTAATTTGTAACTTTGTTGACCCTGTGACCCCAAATAGGGTCACAGGGTTCACAACCTTAAAAAACTATTTTCATCTTCTTCTCAAGTTCCAAAAGGTCTAGAGAGCTGAAATTATATGTGCAGACTCCTTGGCCAATGGGGATTCTAAATTGTAGATTTCGTGACCCCATGACCCCAAATAGGGTCACAGGGGTCACAACCTTAAAAACTTATTTTCATCATCACCTTTAGCTCCTAAAGGTGTATTGAGCTGAAAGACTGCATGTAGACTCCTTGGTCAATTGGGATTCTAAACTGTAGGTTTTGTGACCCCATGACCCCAAATAGGGTCACAGGGGTCACAATCTTAAAAACCTATTTTTCTCCATTAGATGACAGTCTATGACAAATTTATTTCTCCTTGGATATTTTAGTGTGGACTTCTTTCACTGTCTGATACTGGCGATCTAGAAAGTGTTAAATAATAATACATTTGTTTTGTAATTTTTTTATAGGTTTTCTTGTAATAGGTAACATCAGTTTCATTTTTAGCTCATCTTGCCTGTATAAAGCAAACTTGATATGATGCCTGATGAGCTACAGAGCCAATGGCTCTATTTTTTTTTTTTAAATTAATTTTTATATTTTTATGTTCAATTCTTTAGTTGGTTGTTATTGTACAAATGCATTTTGATTATTGTTTGATCTTTGGTTTTTTTTTGCATTTTCTATCATCAATGAATATTCATCTCTATCAACAGGTCTTCATTTGTTAGAGTTTGTGCATCTCTATTCAAGTTTTTATCATTTTGTTTATTTCATTATTGCCAATGTTAAACAAAAGGTTTTTAATTTTTAGCTCATCTGGCCTGTAAGGCCCGATGGGCTTATGGCATGGCATGGTGTCCGGCGTCCGTCCGTCCGTCCGTCCGTCCATCCGTCCGTAAACTTTGTGGAATTTCGACTTCTTCTCCAGAACCATAAGGCCTAGAAAGCTGAAACAGACAGACTCCTTGGCTAGTGAGGATTATAAATTGTAGCTTTGGTGGCCCTGTGACCCCTAATAAGGGCCACAGGGGCCACGCCCTAAAAACCTATTTTCATCTTCTTCTCCAGAACCATAAGGCCTAGAAAGCTGAAACCTTGTGTACAGACTCCTTGGCTAGTGAGGATTATAAATTGTAGCTTTGGTAGCCCTGTGACCCCTTATAAGGGCCACAGGGGCCACACCCTAAGACCTATTTTCATCTTCTTCTCCAGAACCATAAGGCCTAGAAAGCTGAAACTTTGTGTACAGACTCCTTAGCTAGTGAGGATTATAAATTGTAGCTTTGGTGGCCCTGTGACCCCTAATAAGGGCCACAGGGGCCACACCCTAAAAACCTATTTTCATCTTCTTCTCCAGAACCATAAGGCCTAGAAAGCTGAAACCTTGTGTACAGACTCCTTGGCTAGTGAGGATTATAAATTGTAGCTTTGGTAGCCCTGTGACCCCTTATAAGGGCCACAGGGGCCACACCCTAAAAACTTATTTTCATCTTCTTCTCCAGAACCATAAGGCCTAGAAAGCTGAAACTTTGTGTACATACTCCTTGGCTAGTGAGGATTATAAATTGTAGCTTTGGTAGCCCTGTGATCCCTAATAAGGGCCACAGGGGCCACGCCCTAAAAACCTTTTTTCATCTTCTTCTCCAGGGGCATAAGGCCTAGAACGCTGAAACTTTGTGTACAGACTCCTTAGCTAATGAGGATTATAAATTGTAGCTTTGGTGGCCCTGTGACCCCTAATAAGGGCCACAGGGGCCACACCCTAAAAACCTATTTTCATCTTCTTCTCCAGAACCATAAGGCCTAGAAAGCTGAAACTTTGTGTACAGACTCCTTGGCTAGTGAGGATTATAAATTGTAGCTTTGGTAGCCCTGTGACCCCTAATAAGGGCCACAGGGGCCACGCCCTAAAAACCTATTTTCATCGTCTTCTCCAGAACCATAAGGCCTAGAAAGCTGAAACTTTGTGTACAGACTCCTTGGCTAGTGAGGATTATAAATTGTAGCTTTGGTTGCCCTGTGACCCCTAATAAAGGCAACAGGAACGTCCTTCAAATCTATTTTCATCTTCTTCTCCTGAAGTATAAGGCCTAGAAAACTGAAACTTGTCGCCTATATATACTTAATTTTATGATTGGTGCCCCTGTGGCCTCTACAAAGGGGGTATCATTGGCCACACTCTACAGCATAATTGCTGATGAAGCCTGATGAGCTACAGAGCCAATGGCTCTACTGTTATCAAGGATTTTTGTGAAAGAACTTGATTTATTATATTTCTTCATGCACATACATACATACATACATACATACATACATACATACATACATACATACATACATACATACATACATACATACATACATACATACATACATACATACATACATACATACATACATACATACATACATACATACATACATACATACATACATACATACATACATACATACAAATACAAACAAAAGATGGTCATAAGAGAGTCATTATTGGTGAGGTTCTCATGTTTCTTGTATGTAGTTTTATTGAGTGACGGTACTTGTTAAAGAATCATTACCGGTATCTCATTTTCATCAAATAGATGTCAGAATTTGTTAACAGCTTCCAAATCATCTTGGCTTAGTCCACAAAGTTTTATCTCAGCTTATTATTCATTCTTTTCTTTCCAGTTACTCAAGTCAACATAACCCATTTTATTTTAACCATTTTTTTTTTCCTTGAGTGTTCAAAATTTGCAACATTTTGGTCTGTTCAATTTTTTTTGGCAATCTGATATCCAAAACAATTATTTTGAATTTGATATTTTGTATTTGATTCTTTTTTTCAGAGCACTTAAGAATTACATGTTCTGAACATCATCATTATAACATTTTAGTAATGCATAATTCCGTTACGCAAGTCAACATTTTTCATTTTAACTATTTTGTTTTTCAAAGTCCTTTAGTATTCAAAATTTGCCCAAAAAAATTTGAGAGCACTTAAGAAACACATTTTGTGAATATCATCATTATAGTGTTTTAGTAATGCGTAAGTTCATATGGATGACTCGCTCGTGGCTAACTAAACATTGCAAACTGTATCTCTCAATTGATGATAAACTGTATTCACCCAATTCAGATTAATGAACTAATGATTGGAGTGTTTGCTGTTGAGAATAACCTTTTAACGTGCATAACAACATATATATATACACCACAATGATCACATTTATTTCACTGATCACTTTGTGATATCTCATATGTTCATCTTTTGTCTGTATGAATCATATATTTACTTATCTTTTAGGTTTTTCTTATTTTGTCTGATATATGAAATATTTTTTCAGTTAATGAAATTATTTTTAGATAAATATACTTCCATATTGAGTGTTATATAAATATTATTACAATGATCATGAGTATTTTACTGATCACTTTCTTGATATCTCATATCTTCATCCCAAAGTCATATCTTTTGTCTATATGAATCATATTCTTTGTATCTTCTAAGGTTTTTTTTATTTGAAATATGCAATTTTATTTCAGTTACTGAAATTATTTTTAGATTAATGTACTTCTATATTAAGTTTTTGTGCTTTTCAACAGTTTTTACAATGTTTTTCAGCTAAGAAAAAGGTCAAAGCAGTAGGTCAGGAGTTTAATTATTTAATTATTTAATACATGCATTTTAGTCTTTACATATAAAAATATTAGTTTGCTTCCATTTCGAATAAAATAATTTATGAAGAATATTAAGTTTAATGAATTACTTTAGTTTCAGGAAAAAATTACTTAACAGTTACTTAAAAGCACTTAAATTAAACAAAAATAATTATTATTAGGTAGTTAAATCGTACTTAATCTTTGGAATAAAAACATTTTTAAAGTTTTTATCTTTAAAAAATCACTTAATTTACAACAATAAAATTACTTCCTGCAATTATAGAAATATCATCAGTAAGCAGAATAGTATTTCAATTAATCACGTTCGTTTAAATTAGCTTCTATTCATATTTCACCAAAGTTTTTTTAAGTATGAATTTTGGTAATAATTTAACTTTGATAATTTTACATATATGTGTAGGGATGCACATCAGAAGCACCTTAGCCCAACAGTAGTTTGCACATTTATCTAATAAATATTTCAGAGGTATCTCATTCTGCGTATTATGTAAAAGAAACATCGCACTTTTCAGTCTGATTATTATAGAATAGACCAAAGCAATTACGGTAAGTGCAGAATATCGCCTCATAGGGACATAAGAAAGGAGTAATTAAAACTATTTGCACTCATAGTTTTTAGTTTATTTTTCAAAAAGCTTTTTTTATCATTTTGATTTTAATTTATAAATGCCATTTATTTCATGCAATCATTCCAAATACTTTTTTTTTTAAATGTAAAATGAAATATTTGAACTGGATTTTTGCATTTATTGCCAAAAAGTACATTTATGTGTTTAAGGAATCATCAAAGGTCAATTTTGATATAAGTTAATGATAAAAAAAATCTTACTAATTTTGAGGTATTTTGTCAAATTTTATCTACTTTAAAAAATTAAGTGGAAATATTTCTTTTTCCCAATAATATTTTTTTCAAGATTTGAATAGTGTTATTTCAACTTGTTTCAGTTCCTAAGCCAATAAAACTGGAGGGTAACGGTTGATTATTTTTTGGAATAATTTTATTTTTTTATTCTAGTCTGCTTGTTATAGTGCAAGAACAAGTAAATGATAAATATTCCATAATTTTTTTTTAAACGTAGAGATTTTGAACAGCACAAATACATGGTAGAAATATTGCATGAGTTAATAATATTCATTTTCATTATTATTTAGAAAACACAATTAGTTCAAACAAGTTGTAATGATCCCTCATTACATCTAGCGACTTGTACACTAGTTTGCAAATTATGCTTTAGTCCCTGCCCTACAAGCAAACAGGACTCCTGGTTCAAAAATCCTATCAGTGAATTTTAATATATGAATCTACAATCAATCTACATGCATAAGACAGATTGTGACAGACGTAAAGTTGCAGAGAAAACCCTGTCTTGAATCAGTCTAAGTAAACCCAGACCAAGCCGCAATAGTCTGCATTCACACATATAACGTTGGAGGGTCATTGGTCGGCGAAAGGTCGGCTGACGCAACCCGCTACTAGATCTTGCTTGGCTCAATATCGGAGTGAAACGGGTATTATGGAGACTAGGTTTACTTAGACAGGTCTTGAATTGTTTGAAAATAGACCTCAGTCAGTTCCAAATTTCCAAAGGGCAGCTGAACATGAACTCAGTCTATAATTTGTTAGATTTTATAATGTATCATTACAACTTGTTTTATGTTAACTAAAGTGATTAAAACGATGCTTGAAATATGCTTTAGCATTGAATACAATTTGCTTCCATTTTGGTTATCCAGTTAAAACTAGCTGTAATGTATACGCCCCATAAGTCCTCACGTTACATCTACCGGTAGCTACTATCCCACCTGGTCAGTGTCGAATATGCCCGGGAATCAGCCAATGGATAAAGAACTGGCTGATCTCTTTGAATCGGACAATCTAGTTAAAACTAGCTGTTAGAATTGGGCAATCTAGTTGAAACTAGCGTAAAATGTTTATGTCCAATGAGACATACATTAAATTATTGACATTTATATTCATAATGTGTAAAATGCAATGTAAATCCTTACGACACCCGATTCAAAGAGATCAGCCAGTTCTTTTTCCATTGGCTGATTTCCACGTATGCTCGACACAGTGGGCTAGTAACTAGATGTAACCTGAGGACTTATGGGACGTATACATCGATTACAGCCAGTTTGAACTAGATTGCCATTTTAGAAGATTTAAAAAACATTTTTTTTATTCTTGATATGAATTCATCAATTTGAATATTTATTTAGAACTTTCATCATCTTGCTCATTTTTAAGTTTATTTCATTGATTTGATTCTTCTATTTGATAAACAATATTCATACCTTAACTTAGATAAATTCCGCTCGCCTTTGAATTTAAATTCAATTCAAGTGACAAGTGATACAGAAAGGTTGATAGATTTATAAAGTTAAAAGTAAGAAACATTTTTGTCTTCATTTTAACAACATAAAATCAGAATTTTTTTGAATTTTTTAAAATGTTTGTATTTACATTGTTTCAGTTCCTAAACCTATAAAACTGAAGGGTTGGTTCATCTCAAATTATTTTTTTAAAATTTATATATATTTTTTTACATAGTCTGCTTTATATAATAGTGCTTAAGGGAAAAAAAGATATATCCAGTCAAACATTTCCTTTTTCATAGAAAGAATAGAAGCACTTAAGTTAGAAAAAGAAAAGATTTATTTTTTCCATATTAGATAATAAAAGTGTCATATCTCTTCTGAATAATCAAAACTATTTAGTTTATATGATAAAAATAACATTTCATGGTTAATTAAGATAGATAAAAGTTTCATAGACTGTAAAGGTGATTTTGTCAACAGCAGAGTTTTTATATTGATTGTTTTTCAAAAAGTCATCCTTTATCAAAATATGTTATTTGTGATTATAGAATTTAGGACAGCACAGTTTTTATTTATAATAATCTTAGATTTGTAACATTCTATTTTTTGTCATTTCAATTATGAAATAGTTTAATCAGCAAAAGATCACATTTATTATGTCATAAAAATTTGATATACATCAAGGTCCTCCTATTCATTTCAATATAGATTATTGTATGTAGATCAAGCTTTATCATTTGGGGTTCATTCTAGATCATCCTATTTATTTTGATCTAGATTATTGTATTTACAGTCAGTCGTATAATTAGGAGGTTTACATCCTCCCTATTCCTTTTAATCATTTTAATCTAGGATACCGTATTCGTCCTAATAAGCGCCCCAGGCGCTTAGCTTGCAAAAATCCAAAGGGGGCGCTTATTAGGATACCCCAGAAAGGGGGGCGCTTATTAGGAATACGTTATAGACAAGCGAAACTAGCACTTGTCGGGATTCTGAACGAGAATGAAAGTAGGTCGATCGTGGAAATTCAGTGCAACTGCACATTCACAGGCCCGGATAAACTAAAAACTATTGGAAAAGCAGTAGAGGTAGGCCATTTTACGTATGAAGGGGAGGGGGGGCGGGGCGTTCTGTTATATGGAAATTTGTAATAGGGGGCGCTTATTAGGGAGGGGGCGCTTATTAGGACGAATACGGTATTGTATTTAGAGCCAGTTTTATTTCTAGTCTTCATTTATTTTTATTTTTTTAACAGCCTCAAACAGAGCCTCAAGTCTAGTGCCCAACGAAGGTTTGGAGGGTGTCACAATATACATGTCCATATATATATAGCTTGTGCCCTAACATATATATTGCTTAACCCCACTGGTGTTACTTGTGGTTAAAAGCACACAAAGCAGAGAACAATGTAGATATATCAAAGATAGATTGGATTTTTCAAGCTAACAGATTTTTAATTTTTCAGTATCATACACAGATCTCATTGATGACTTCAAACTAGCACTAGCAAGTCGTTTGGATTTTGTTTCCTTTAAATTTTCCTCAATTTATAATAGTTGATGCAAAATATATTATTTTCATTAGATCAATTCAACCCTATTATTCGTAGTCAAATAATAATAAATTTTTATCAAGCAGAAATACCTGGCAGATATTTTGGTGTTGACACATTTTAATCATTTGCATTAGGGATTTACTTTTACATTTTAATGTAGTTTTTATGTTCGTTTTATTAAAAGGACTCCATTTATTGTTTAAAATAAGTATCCTGGATTTGGCAACATTTGTTTTATTTCCCTCAAGAAAGTTCCTTTGCCTCTTATATTGTTTGTTACTAGTCTTCAGTTATGTAAATCTGATAAAAAGATAACATTCAGAAAATTTTGTGATTATACAATATCAAAGGGGAAAAATAAGTTTTTATCAATTGATGAGATAGCTTTAGAAAAATTCCTCACCCAAATTTTGATTGAAGGTTTCATTAAACATGTGATTATAAATCCAAAGAACTGACCCCTCTTTGATTAATAGGAAGATATCCAATGAGGACTGCATGGTGTTACTAACAGTTTCAATATGTGTGGAGTTGTCTAAACTTGTGTGTCAACATGCATGTAGTGGTTGATAGCACAGTACGTGGAATATGCTAATCAGTGGGGTTAGGCCTAAACCAGTGCTTGTCAAACCTGGTGTGAAGTCCTTCAAAATTTCCTGCAAAAATCCTCCCGTCCCATTCCAATATTTTATTTCCATATTGTGCGATGCATCTCCTTATGTGCATCCCGTTGAACCCTTATGGTATGATTCCAATTATTTTACTCAATATCTGTCCAATGCTTGTCAAACCTGGTGTGGAGTCCTTCAAAATTTGGACTCCCTTGCTCTCCATCCTGCAAAAATCCTCCCGTCCCATTCCAATATTTTATTTCCGCATTATCCAATGCATCTCCTTATGTGCATCCTGTTGAAGCCTTATTGTATGTTTCCAGTAATTTTACTCAATATCTGTCCAATGCTTGTCAAACCTGGTGTGAAGTCCTTCAAAATTTGGTCTCCCTTGCTCGCCATCCTGCAAAAATCCTCCCGTCCCATTCCAATATCCTGTTGAACCCTTGTATGATTCCAATTATTTTACTCAACATCTGTCCAATGTGCCTTCCTTATCCTAAATCCACATCCTGCTCAGTTGCAGAAGGTTTTGTACCTTATGTCCCGTATCCTACCCATTTGAGTGTGCTTTTGTTTTCTCCCACATCCTCTCAATATCAATTGCTATTATGAAACCCCAATACCCAATAATCCAAATCCTGCCGATCCATTGTATAAATCCTGTTGATCATATTTTTTGTCATTTGTGAATCCCACCAAAGACTTTAATTTTCTCTCAATCCCCTCATTATTTGTACTCAATCCAGAAGATGTGAATCTTTAATTTGGTTTGAATGTATCCCAAACTATTTTTGGATTGTTAACCAATGGTGAAATAAAATATTTATGGGCATGTAGTTTAGTGCCTATGGATGATATGTGAAATCATTTTGTCTTAGGATGAGAATTTCAAGTTAATATATTTTATTGCACACTAATAATACATTTATTTTGAATATTTGATTTTTGTTTCAGATTAGTTGTTTATATGTATGCTTAAGATATTGAAGTAATTTATTTTTCATCTTACATATTTTTTCTCTTATAGTCTTTTTTTCCATTATGAATATACCAAATAAACCAGCTAAGCAAACTTGTTATAAGTTATAATAATTAATGCCCAAAAAGAATTCTCAATCAATAATTTAAATTTAAAAGAAAAGCTCTTGAGTATTGTTTTAAATATATCGTTTTTAGAAGATATCTGTTTGGAAGGGATAGGGTCAAGCAATAAGAACTTCAAGACATAACATCATTGTAAGTTAGCACAGTAGACAGTTTGTTTGATAGAGTTTGGTGTTGGTCTGAGTTTGAAAGAAGTAATGGACCGGAGCTAACAAGTCCACTCAACTGATTTTCAGTTTCACGCCAGATGAAGACTATAAACTATCAGCTATCTTCCCAGCGATGTCTGGACGAAGGATGGACACTACGACCTCCCAGTCCTACAGACAACGGGGACGAGGATGTGGACATCTTCATTCCTGAACCCCTCAACCCCAACAATGTTAGTAGTACAATGAACTACTGGCATAAACGGCACCAGTTTCATTCACTGGCTGACAAAGTCTTGCTGCTTTGTGCTTTATGGCTAAATGGCAGTGCTCTTGGGCCAAAAATAAAGTGACAAAAGTGATTTTTGCAACATTTTAAAAAAACAACTTTATGGAAATTTTACTGCAAAAAAGCATTCTTAAGGCCTAGATGAAACTAAGCAAGTTGCATTTCAAAAGACCTCGTTTCAACATTTATGAAGGCTACATGAATAAATGTCAGTTTTTTTCGCTTGCAAATAATTTTATCTTGAAAAGATGCTTAACTGATGCTGCTAGAAACAAAAGGTATCTTCCTTTTAACATCAAGTGTTAGCAAGAGCTTCAAAAATCCCAGGAAATAACGAGTTACTGAACTCAAGGCAGGACTCTTCGGGTTGTTATTTAAGCAATTAAGGATAGACTGACCTTTTGCTAATGATCAGTCAACTTAATTAGTTATTGAATTATATCATTGGTTGCAGTGTAGAAGTTACCGGGATTGAGATTCCAAGTACAGTAAATCAACGTGCTTTCGCGAAAGTATATTTGACAAAGATATCTTTGAACTTTGATTAAATATGATAAATAAGTTTGGAAATATGCCATATTAAACATTTAGAATGGATAACAAGCCTTATAAAGCGATAGTTCTTGATTATATTTTGGGAATCAAATATTTTAATTCCCGATCGCTGATGCAAGTGAGCCACATACATCGTGATTTCTGCTGGAATTTAACAGTACGTTTATGATGCATGACTATTCAAAAACAATATATTGTTTTATTTTTATTAATTGACAATGTAAATAGTCATTGAAAACAACAACAGGACAATATATTTTTATTTTTCAAGAAATGACATCGATGTAAACTTGTGCATTTTGCTTCCGGTGTAAACATCGCTTACTCGATCGTCTGACATCAATTGTGTCACACTCTCGAGAATTGGGGGGTGGGCTATAAACCCAGAATAACCCCAACCTGCTCAACCCTGAAAAATGGGGGGTGGGCTTTAGTTCGAGGGTGGTCATATACCCGCGAGGATACGGTAAGTTAATCAATGCTATTTGTCATTTTCTAATAAAGACTGATTTTATTTCAGTTCTTGAACAGACCACTTATACAAAAGTTCTATGAAGATGGGAAGAAGTTTCTATCAATATTTCCAGATGGGTCAGGCAATATTTTGTATCCTTTTCATGACTGTTACTACTAGTTACTGGCACTACGCACATTAGGAAGCCAAATTTAAGACACACACAAAAATCTGCTTTTTGCAGGAAAACTAATTGATCCTGATTATTGTTTTAAAATAAACTTTAAAAATCGTCAACATTTATTCTAAAAACAAAACAAAAAAAAGCATCTTTCAAAGCTTTCTTGAACTGAAACCAGTTGCATTTTACAAGTCCAGGATTCCGTATTTCTCTTGGCTACAGGAATTAAGTGGGTTTTTTTCCTCGTCAACAACTGGAAAAAAGCCAAATGGGAGGATTTTAAACTAAGGCAGGTGGAAATCAGAAAAAAAAACCTTTCTGTTTCTAGGCTAAAGAATTCTCTTAAAATCCAATTATCAATGCAGGCCACTTCTGATCAAATCAACCATCTATTGGGCAATGATTTTGTTTTTAAATTAGCCCATACCATGAACCATAGGAACTTGTATATGAAAGAAAACCCCTAAAGCCTATAATTAAACCAATGTAAAAAGTTCTCCTTTCACTTTGAGCCAATTGAAATACTCTGACATATAGTTTTCCATGATTCATTTTTTGGGGGGGAGGATTATTGTGCCAATCAAGCAACAGAGACAGATACAAAGTCTGTCCCAGACACTAAAAGTTAGAATATTATAATAAGATCTCAGAAATTCCTGGACTAACATGTATTTTGTAAACAGACAACAAGTAAAGATCTCAGATTGTTGTAGAAATTAAAATATAACAGACATTGACATTGATATTGATGCATTTAGAATTTGTTTAGATTTAGACTTTACTGCAGTTTACTGGATTTCATGAGGATCTCTGATGAGTTGTTGATTTACCATGTCAGGTTTTTTTAAGGGGCATTTTAGAAGTTGGAATGATGATAATGAAGAAACATATATGGATGACAACTTCTCTATTCATGATATGGGATGTTTCGAGACAGTTTCTTGTGTCGTTCACTAGCAGATTAAACTTCGCATATCATGAATAAAGGAGTTGTCATCCATATATGTTTCTTCATTATTACCATGTCAGGGACTTTAGTTCTCTTAAGTAGGTTGAAGGTCAAAAAGATTTGTTAAATCCTTGACCCGACCCAGCTACCCGAGTGGTCAAGTGGCTATCCTGATCAGCTGTGTGACCATCGGTCAGTACATCTACGTTGTCCATGATGATTCACCTAACCACACCGTCCAGGCTGTGTTCGAACCAACAGGCTACGGGTCTTGTTACCATCACAACGGAATTGTCAGGTAATCAGATTTTTTTATCAGATCCTTAGTCTGAATTGTCCAGAGTAAAGAAGCCTCAGCAGACATATTGCTACAATCTAGATGTACAGTCAGGCCTCGATAATCTGAACGCTTCCGTTTTTCATCAAAAACGTTCGGACTACTGAAATGAACCAAACAAGTTGGAGTTACTCCACTTTGAATTTACAGACAGACGAGAACGTATTTAGTATATCAAACGAGTTTATTTCATATACATATATATATTTATAACTATTACACAATTTACTATCATCACCAACTCCAGAAACACAAAGTGAGACATTTAAATTTATTACAATCGCAAACTACCGACACGCTCAACTCACGTGTCAATTCAATGTCACTGAGGTTTACCGATCCAATTAGTGTGTCAATCACTTACCCGAACGCTTTTAATGAACGGCCAGATTAATGAAGCAGGAATAGTGATAATTGACTAATCCGTTACAGCTAATTGGCGTTCAGATTCGGAGAGTTTATATAGAGATTAGTTTGGTTACAGCTGGCTACCGTTTGGATACCGCGGGATTCGGATTATCGGTGGACGTATTATCCAGGTCTGACTGTATTTGCTCGTTACTGCAGTTCAAATGAATTAAACTCAGCCAGAATATCTACAATGAATTTCAAGTTATAATGACATAGTAAAGTTTTCAGTAAAATGCTAACTGGTTAGATTTACTTCCCTTTAATCATGTGTTTCATGTGGCTTCACTTTAAATTACTTTAAATATGAATCTACCATGAAAAGGTTGGAAAAGGGACTGATATTAAAGCTTCATCTTAGCAGATAAGGTCAGATTGGTTGCAATTCCAAGAGTATTCAAACAAATGCAGTCCCCTTTTTTTCCTAAAACCAGTTCGGTACTTTCAAACCTTATATGTCTCTGCACACAATTTTTTCAAAACACACAGATTTTACTTTGAGAAGCTAGGAAGAACGGAGCTTTAGGTGATTCTTAGTACTTCTTACCACAAAACCTTTTGGAAGGAAAGTACAAAATTATAAAAGTGACTCCAGTCACTCCACACACATCTTTGGAAATATCTAAATCTGCCTCCAGGGTCATTAATCCATGATAATCCCCTGCAGACTCTACTTCGACCAGCTGGGAGGGATTGAGCTTGACATACACGGAGCGAAGAAGAGGAAGTGGAAGTGGAAGGACCCTGAGACTCACGTGCATGCCCCGCCCTTCCAACCCATCTGCATCGGACTCAACCGGCACATCGGGATCCGGGTTATGAGTCAGGAGAACATCGGTCTCACTCTGACTGCCAAGAGGAGGAGTTGTCGCTTCAATGTGGGCGCCAGACTCAAGGTATGGTCCTTGTGGAGATTTGTGGCCATTATAAACCAGGGTTAGAAATAAGCATTAGCTCGGTAGTCGATTGCTAGTGAAAACCATTCTGGGCTAGTAAAGTGTAATGACTGGTAGTCTGAAGGACTAGTTGAATTTAGAGAAAATTTTATTATATTGGTGTATTTGGCTAGTCAGAATGTCTTGTACTACAATAGGTGTACATTCGTGTATTTGCACTAGTCCGAATGGCTAAGTACCCAAATAGGGTTAATTTCAACCCCTGTAAATTTTGAAGAGCTGTCACTTTTATATAAAAAGATAGTTTTAAAATTTGTGAGACAAAAGGTTCAATGAAAGTGTTGAACTCGTGGCATGGTCTGAAGTTGAGATTTGGTCCTATAAAGATTTTTGTTTGACTCAGTCCTGATGATGGGGGAAAAACTCAATGACCTCTTACTCGGCTTGTACAGTAGACAAAAATTTCATGTCCAAAAATCATATTAACACTTGAAATTGAAACAAGAAACTGTATCGAACTGTCATCCCATTTGAATAAGGATGTTATGATTTATAAATACTTGGACAGAATTCCACTGGCAGAAGCCTAAATCATGTTTGAACATGTTGAATCTCGATTGATCTGTTGAATAGTGATGGATGTGTCACAATCATCTGAGAGCAAAATTAGAAAGAAAAAGAAAAAGTATGTACTTTGGATTTTTAGGTCAATCAAAAGTGAATGGAAACAATTTCTTGATTTATTGTGTTTCTATTATATGATTGACCAATGTTTTTCTTACAGCTGGTTGCCCCAGAAAACATCCCTCCTCAAGAAGTTGAAGATTCAGCCCTTTTCTTGGACGAGTGCAAAGTTCATGTAGAGTAAGTATCAATCTTCATCTAATGAGAATGTTCAGTATCATGTAACAGTTGCTCAAATGAAAGAATTCTTTCAGGGCAGTAGCACTATTTGAGTTTTTTTACATTGATTTTCATAGGATGTTACCTAAAATGAATATAGATTTGTGCCAAATATATCATTAAGCATTATCCAAAGTCACAGATAAAATCATCAAATTTAAAAGCAAAAATTCTAATAAATTTTAATTGGATTCACAAAGCTTTATCAAATATGTAACATGTAAAATCTATCTTCTCATCTCTCGAATCATCTCAATGCATCACCACATCTATCTTCTAATCTCTTGAATAACCTCAATGCATCACCACATCTATCTTCTCATCTCTTGAATAACCTCAATGCATCACCACATCTATCTTCTAATCTCTTGAATAACCTCAATGCATCAACACATCTATCTTCTAATCTCTTAAATAACCTCAATGCATCACCACATCTAGCTATCTTCTCATCTCTCAATGCATCAACACATCTATCTTCTCATCTCTTGAATAATCTCAATGCATCACCACATCTATCTTTTTATCTTTCGAATAACCTCAATGCACCACCACATCTATCTTCTCATCTCTTGAATAACCTCAATGCATCACCACATCTATCTTTTTATCTTTCGAATAACCTCAATGCACCACCACATCTATCTTCTCATCTCTTGAATAACCTCAATGCATCACCACATCTATCTTTTTATCTTTCGAATAACCACAATGCACCACCACATCTATCTTCTCATCTCTTGAATAACCTCAATGCATCACCACATCTATCTTTTTATCTTTCGAATAACCACAATGCACCACCACATCTATCTTCTCATATCTCGAATAACTTCAATGCATCGCCACATCAATCTTCTCATCTAGAATAACCTCAATGCATCACCACATCTATCTCCTTATCTCTAGAATAACCTCAATGCATAACCACATCTATTTACTCATCTCGAATCACCTCAATGCATTACCACACCTATCTTCTCATCTATCAAATAACCTCAATGCATAACCACATCTATTTACTCATCTCGAATCACCTCAATGCATTACCACACCTATCTTCTCATCTATCAAATAACCTCAATGCATCACCACATCTATCTTTTTATCTCTTCAATCACCTCAATGCATCACCACATCTATCTTTTTATCTCTTCAATCACCTCAATGCATCACCACATCAATCTTCTCATCTCTCAAATAACCTCAATGCATCACCACATCTATCTTTTTATCTCTTCAATCACCTCAATGCATCACCACATCAATCTTCTCATCTCTCAAATAACCTCAATGCATCACCACATCTATCTTCTCATCTCTCAAATAACCTCAATGCATCACCACATCTATCTTCTCATCTCTCAAATAACCTCAATGCATCACCACATCTATCTTCTCATCTCTCAAATAACCTCAATGCATCACCACATTTATCTTCTCATCGAGAGACCACATCCATCTTTTCATGTCTCAAATCACCACAATGCATCACCACATCTATCTTCTCATCTCTCGAATCACTGCAATGCATCACCACATCTATCTTCTCATCTCTCGAATCACTGCAATGCATCACCACATCTATCTTTTTATCTCTTCTATCATCTCAATGCATCACCACATCTGTCTTCTCATCTCTCCAATACCTAAATGAGTCCCCACATCAATCTTTCAGGACAATACTGGACAAGGTCACCAATCTCCTCAAGTTTCCGAAATCTCCCAAACTGGATAAGATCCTTCCTCCAATCCATGTCACCTCCAAATTGCAGCGCACTGAACGTTTACGGAGAGAGAAGGCGGGGTCTCGACTTGGAACGTCCACATCCAAAACGGAACGAAAGGGCATTCTTCCAGTTGTGTCTGTAAATTAACATCATGGAAGTTTAGAGTTTAAGTTTCTGTAAATTGTTAAAATATTTGAAATCCAACAAATGCTTTTTTGTGAATTTGGGCTCAATTTGGTTAAATGTGTATGTATGATTTGTTGTATGAAGTCAAATATCGATATAAAATATAAGTTTTAGACTAGAGCAAAAAATTATTTGGAATTAGAAACAATGTGTAAAAAAATTTACGTTCAAAATGTGTAAATATATTTATTTTCAAGGATTGTTGTTATATAGTTGTTGATAATCTGTAGTATATGTATATATTTTCTCTATTGCCAGCATTTTCCCATGGTGAAACACAATGCCAAAGTCAATTCAGTAATTTTTTTCAAATGTGCTTTTGCTAAAGATCAATTCTTTACACGATGAGATGATAATTTTTTAAGTAGTCAATCTTCCTTTTTCATGATTTTGATGATGTAACTTACCTGTGATATTTATCTATCAAGAAACTGTGCCTTTCTTGATACTCTGTATTATACATTCATCTGTGATAAAAGTGAACGCTGCTGACTTTATCAAATAGAACTATTATATTATGAAATATATATCTTTGCTAACCACATACGGTACCAAAATTTTAAGGTTCAATAGTTAGATTATTTGCATATTACTGATCCATAGTACTTTTTATTACGAGGGCAGTCATATCAAGGTTCATATTTTTCATATGTTGCCCAAGTGCAAAATATCACTGTGGTGTCACATTGTGAATCTGGAAAGTTTTAACAAAATTCATTAGAGGAAATGCAGTTAAGATGATTTAAGTTTGGTTGTTGTGCCATGACTGTCCACCCAAGCAAGACATCTAGCGTGCTGGACTCAGGGATGCCTTTCTTATTGATAACTTAATGTACTAAAATATTTAGGTATAGATGTTGATATACCTTAGGATGTTACAGTATGATTAATTAGATTTTTACAAAAACTTCAAATTTTGTTTGGTCATATTCAATGTTACCAATGCAATATTGTACAGTATAAGTTATGCAGTGCTGAAGTCTGTGAATATTTGTAGATTCTTGATTTATCTTGTACATATATAATTAAAGTATCTTGTTGAAAGGGAAGATGTTTTTGCTCTTACTTTTTGAAACCATATAGCAGTAGGGGCATTGATTCTGACACCTTGATTATATACCTCACAGATGTGTAAACAACCTTTCAAGTCCGTCTTTATTCCAGTTGAGTATCCCAGCTTCAGATGAGAGGGCTTTGAAAGCTAGATATGAGGGCCTCATCAACACTTACCGGTATAACTTACAAGGCCCTCCCTACATACACAAAGCCCTACTAGATGGTTATTATCTGGACTTTCAAAGCCCTCTCATCCAAAAACTAACTCTGCAAAGTCGGATACAAATTTTAAAAAATTGTTTTAGTTATAGACCATTTCAAACTACAAACCTATGTACTACCTTACGCTTTTCCAAAACAGTGATACCACTGTACCACAATGGCTTAAACAAAATGAGATTACTTTGTAAATCTTTTTAAACCTACAACTAGAATGATAAATATATATGCATGACATGCAATTTCTGGCGCCATGTCCTGATCTCAATCCTATTGAACACTTGTGGGATCAAGAACAGTGACATTCCTTTCTGGTCAGTCTGATACTTTCTTGTGATTGTGACTGCCAATGTTGGCTATACTATTGAGGATAGCCCTTACAGTTGAGTTTATCATGGTCACATGGTGTTATGAACAGACTTTTTGATATTGCTTTTCCATATTTGTTGTGGAAAATGTGTTTGATTTACCTTATACCTAAGAGATAAAAGCCAAGGCTGAAATCTTATGGATTTGTCCCGTCGTTGATGATAAATTTTAGACTCTGTGATGCCTGGAATGATGATAATGCCTATGTTTTTCGATTAACCACTGGCCTTAGAAAGGTGCAGTATTGGTCACAGACATCTTGATGGATGATATTGGTTATTTGGTAGGGACATTTTGGATATGATAATTTGTTTATTTCGTGATTTTATGGCTCTGTTGAACCAGTGACTCTCTTATCACTCATCAGTAAGGATTTCTACAAAGCCATAAAAGTAAGGGGTAAAACCTTTTTCTACCTGACATTTTCCTATGGATTTAAATAATATAAATAAAGCAGAAATGGGTTCAGTACTATGCTGATCACAAACACTATATTCAATGCACAGGTCACTCAAAGAGAGGTTAATGAGAAACACCAATTAAATTAAAAATTTAGTATCAACAACATATTGTCTGGATGTACACAGTATTTGACATTTGCGTTTCTTGAATACATGTTTCTCTTAAATATTACTGGTGACCAAAACGCTCATTCAATTCACTTTTTTATTCTACCGGTATTATATCATTCATTAAAGTGAGATTTAGTAAATAGAGATTCAATCAGGCTACTTTATAAATTTAAAAAAAAACTTATTTTGCAATCTAACTGAAACACTCAAATGATATTAAGATTCTTCAGGGGAAAATAGTATTCAATAAATTCAATATAGTTTGCATCATACAAACATATAATGTTTTCAGATGATACTCTTAAGACATTACAAGACATGTTAGAAATTATTGGTATTCTTTTTATTAGAGACCCAGCATAACATTGACATTTTTATTATCACCCCCTAGGCCTTTGCACCCTTAATGATAAGCAATGAAAGCGGATAAATGTATGTATTTTTTATGAATTCACAATTATATTGTTACAAGAATCGTCACCCAAAAGGTAGTGTATAAAAAAAATGCAGTTTTTATAGTGTGACACAAAGATCATATGCTTTAGCATTCTATATTCATAACAAACGATAACACTTATGCAAACTATGGGTCTACAAAAGATAACATAATCTCCAAAAGCTGTGTCAAAACAACGAAATATATTAATATTATCTTACTGGGTTACATAAGTAGGGTTAGGTTAACTTTGTTTACTATGCTTTAAAGCCCCATTATCATACTTGCATGCGGTTTGTGGTGAAATTTAGGTATAAAGAAAAGAAATACATCAATCAGTAGAAAAATCTTTCGTCGAAAGTTTGATATCATATTTGCATGTTTAAATTAACAATAAAATACTTAATTCCACGTCCAAAGTACAGTACCCTCTGCAAAAGTGTCATAACTTTTAACGAAGACGATTTCGGTGACATCATGATTATGTGTGTAGGTTTTACAACGCGTCTCCGTTACCGCAATGGTCCAAAAGATATCAACTTGGACGGCAACTAATGCCTGACACGAGTAAAAAGAAACGAAAATGTAGTTGTGCGCGACAAGAAGGCTTTCAAGCGTATATTTAGGAACCGGAAATTGTGAGATGACCACATTTGATTCGCCTCCATGTCGACATGCCGGGGCTTACGTTTTGGTCATTTTGGTAAACTGTCTCCTATTTTATGAATTTTGGTCCGATCTACTCATGGTTGGTAGCAAAATATTGCAGAAAATACCACGAATACAGTAACAACACTTTAAAAAAAATTGCAGTTTGACAATTGGTCTTTAAAGAAACGATATAATCGGTTCTGAATAAATATTGCTAAAAGTACCACGAATACAGTAACAATATTTTTGTAAGTTTGCAGTTTGACAATGGGTCTTTGAAAAAAAAACAATTTAATCGTTTCTAAATAAATATTGTTTAAAATACCACAAGTACAGTAACAATACTTTTTAAAATATTGCAGTTTGACAATGGGTCTTTAAACAAACAATATAATCGTTTCTGAATAAACTTGTCAAAAGTAAAACATAAATTTTAAACAAACATAAACATCCCGGGTTAAGTATTTGCGTTTCTTGGTCAAGTGGTTGAGCAACGAAGACAATAACGTTTTACCTTACTTGATTCATACAAATGGAATGCAAGTTTCCTTTTTCCAATACTAAGGTTAACCTTAGTCCCATGTGTTCATATTACACTTTGGTAAACCTAGTGATCTAAGTTCAGGTCATCACAGAAACACACAAACCACACTAAATTACTACATAACATAAGATAAGCAGTATCTTTTAACTTTGTTGAATACAAACCAAATCAACACTTTACGCACAGTATTTAGCTGAATACCAATCTAAGTAAATTGAGATTGGCAGTTCCATATTTGTTAATACTAACGGTAAATATAAAAAATCTAACTTTATTTAGATTGTCTAAATACATTACCTTTGTGTCTATAGAGCTCTAAATAAGATAGTAAACTGTACTGTTTCCTTTTGAATAACTTGTCATATCGGGATAATAATTTGTATTTATCATAGTTCTTTGTAAATCCTTGTCATTTTGGACTGTATTATATAAATTGTATATTTGTCTCGTATACCACCGATGGTGAATTTTGAGAATAATTGATGATGTTAAATTCGACTCAAAACATAAAATCAATATCATTAATCATAATCTTAGATTCTGTTTAATAAAATCTGTACCCAGAACCTCATTCCTAAAGAGCCTCTCAGTCGAGAGACAGATAAACGAGATTAAAACTTAAGTCTTATTGCCAACATGCTAAGGATTGTTATCTATAACAGCTTATAAGGGCCATACATCAACGTGCTCTGTATTCCTTGTCTAAACAGACCTGGCGGGTTACTATGCCTGGCTGTGTAATGTTTAGCTGTTTACGTGCCAGTTAGAAACCGTCAACATGGATAAGGCGAAACATGGAGAATACTTTGAATGGATAAAACTTCTGTCAGGAATAGAAATGATTTTCTATTAGGATTACGTCATTCAAAAGGTAATATCATGTTTTGTATTTTGTACGAAGATTATATATATATGATTAGATCTTTGGATTATCTTATTTGAAAGGTACTCTCGTGATTTTATTTAGTACGGGGGAAAAAGATGATTTTATCTTCGGATTTAATCATTTAATAGGTAATATCGTGTGTTCTGCTTTTTTAAAGAAATAAGATGATTTGATTTAAAAATATTTCATTTAAATATAGTATCATATATTTTATTTGTTTGGAACTAAGGTAATTTGATGTTTTGATTTTGTCATTTAAAAAATGATAAATACTTTTACGAGAAAATATTATTTGATGTTTGAATTACGCATTTAAAAAAATAGAAATATCATACTTTCTTTTTTGTAAGGAAAAAGAGATGATTTGATCTTTGGATTATGTAATTTAAAAGGTAGAATCATCTTATTTATTTATTTCGGAACTGAGAAAATTTGATGGGTTTTTTTCATATAAAAAGTAAAAAATTCTATGTACGAAAAAACAAATATCATTTAATGTTTAAGTTACATATTTAAAATATTGGGATATCATTCTTCCTGTTTTGTTCGAGGTAAAAAGATAAATTTATATTTGGATTATGTCATTTAAAAGGTTATGACATATTTTCCATATTTGTAAAGAGAGAGAGAGATGATTTGATGTTTGAATTATGTCATTTTAAAGGTTATCTCTCTGAAAAGAATATATATGCTTTGATTTTTTTGTGATGTCATATAAAATATAATTTCTATTTTCTATTTTGAACGGAATAGAGATGATTTGATGTTTGGCGTGAATTCGTGTAAAAGGTTTATATGATATTTTCTATTTTCGGGAATTTGAAAACCTCACCTTACCTCTGAGAAAGGGGAATTAATTGTCTCTCTTTTGACAAAATGAGCAATGATTTAAGACGACAACTTGAGACGTTTGTACACAGAGAAACCTTGTCTCTTATCTGTTCATATTCTTACTGGGTCTTGGGTCATAATAGCTATAGATCAGATTATCAAAACTATGTTAGTTTGACGTAAACAAATAAACAAAACCACAATTAAAAAAAGTATTTTTGGAATTGAAAATGACTTCGTAATTATACGATCGGAATAAGTAAATAAGCCTTTTGGGGGTTTCTCTTACTTTTCAATTATATGTTTTTGGGTTTCCATGGCAACTGACTTTGTCATTTTGAAAGGAAGTTCTAGTGTCCGGAGCATGTTGTATGGGGCGAGACATCTGTTTTTACGAGTAAGAACATTTTATAGTTGAGCAATCCTTTTCAGTTCCCGCGAGCGACCGTGGAACAGGTCGGCCTCCAAAGGATGAGTAAACTGATATCAAAGTACAATTTATTAACAGAATACCATTTGAAGAAATATTGTACATGTACATATCCCAATAAATCGTTCAACTTTGACAGGTAATTCGATAACCCGTGTTTTATTCATAAACTTGAGAGCTAAACTTGAGAGGTTGCGCTATGAACACCTGCATAGTTTGTTTATTACATTCTGACTAGGTAAACCAGAGATCAAGACATTCCCCTTGAACATAACACAACTTTAGGATGAACTTCGATCCCACATATATTGACTTTCTACCTGCCCCATAGAGATATCTGAGCGACCCGTTATATAATTTGGATATACGTCAGGCAGATACACTGAGGTAAAGGAAGTAATATATATATGTGCCATATGACTTACGAAACGAATGTGAATTTTTGTTTATCTCGAGCGATACCGAGGGTTATACACAAATTTGCACGAGTTTCGTAAAAGTCATATTACACCTCCGAGGGTAATAATTTTAAATTACCGATTCTATTCCATTTAATTCTCTTAGAAATATCCACAACGGCCTGCGTCCCTTGCGACGGTCGGCTACAGTGACGTCACCAACAATGGTTTCATGATGTCACAGACGTAAATATACGAGAAGTACTACAACAATCGTTGCTAGTCAAAAGTGATATGTGCACATGTGCAGTAGTCACTACTTATTATCCATCATATGGGTAATAAAGACAAGACATAATGGATATGAAGGTTTACAGGGATTTGAGAAAAGATAGGGACATAAAATCACATATACAACTTAGCATTTATAGACAAAGAATATTCAGGACAGCTTACATTAAGAAATATGAAGAAACAAAAAGTAACAACATAGACAATCTTAAATTCTTATATGAAGCCACAAATTATTTTACTATGTGAATGTAGAATTATATTTCTATTCTTTATTTCTTTAAATATTTCTAATTCAAAAATATCTCGCTTTAACTAAAACTACAATATCTAATACATTGCTATTAACCAGTTCAGGCAGGTGTAAGTACCTACCATTAAATTCAGGAAGTTGGGGTTTAAACTGTTTTTAAGTGTTATTGAAAACACAAAGTCTTACCTTTATGACTCTTGAAATACACATGCTCACAAAATTGGTGTATGCCATATATTATCGCCATATAGCAACAAGGTAGATGGAGGTTTAAAAGGACACAATAAAGCATGGCATGTTACTGTGCCTACTTCATAGTTATAGGGTTTTAGGCAATAAGTGCATTCATGTTAAGGACCAATAATTACTATATTTTTAAAGAATGTATTAGTTGATTTATGATTAAAAAAACATATAGGTATTGGAAACCGATGTCAAACTTTGAAGCACGTCAACCATAGATAAAGTGGTCGAAAAACATAAGTATAATGCACTGTAGATGAACCCATTACTGATTGTGTACGATGTAAACAAACAACAGTAACAAGTGAAAATGTATTTGTGCTGTACGTTTTTCTAATTTATTACTAAACTGGGTTTTTTAATGCTATAAATCACACTATAAATATAGTGTGATTTAGGGTTTCGGGGTACATATATACCATAATAAATGGTAAATTAAATGTAAATATATACCATGTTTGTAATCGCATATAGTCACTTTGGACATTTTAGGGATAAAACAGAGAGACCTTATCTAAACCTATAGATGGAAGTTTGTTCAACAACTTTTTGGATTAGTACTATAATGTATTTGTTCCTCCATAATATAAGTTTTAACGAATAAGTAACTCTGACATAAAATGACAATATAATATTAATAATAATAATAATACTTTATTGCCTTTTCAGGAATTTGTTTTACGTATATTATAATTCCTTTGCAGGATTCGAACACAAACCCTCCTTGTTAGGCAAAAAATCTCAAGCAATGACCTTATTCACTCCAAATAACACAGGCACGTACAGTGCTATACATGAGTCGGAGAGTTTGAGTATAAATTCCACCAATCTCTCTATCCGAAAGAGCATTGAAAAATATGCATTTTGTGATATCCCTATTATAAGAATTATTTTCTCACTATCTGACTCAAGAATTAGTACTGTTGCAGATAGTAAGATGTCGCTTCAAACAAACGTCAATCTTGTTCAAACTATCTGATACAAGAATATGTACTATTGTAGACAATCACATATTTGCTCGCACTATCTGACTCAAGAAGTAGTACTATTGCAGATAGAGAGGTTCCGCTTCTGACAAACGTCAAGCTTGTTCCAACTATCTGATACAAGCTAAGAATATGTACTATTGTAGATAATAAAATCCCACTTCTGACAATCCCATATTTGTTCCCACCGCTTCTGACAAACGTCAAAAGTGTTCCAACAATCTGATTACAAACATAATACTATTTTAGATAGTAAGATACCGCTTCGGACAACGTCAAATTGGTTCTCACTATCTGACTCAAGAAATAGTATTATTGCAGACAGTTAGATCCCGGTTCTGACCATGACATTTTTGTTTTCATAAAATTTCTCAAGAATTAGTACTATTGCAGATAGTAAGATTTCGCGTTTTAAAAACATCAAACTCGTTCCAACTCTCTGAGTCAAGAAGTAGTACTATTGCAGATAGTGAGATTTCGCGTTTTAAAAACATCAAACTCGTTCCAACTATCTGACTCAAGAAGTAGTACTATTGCAGATAGTGAGATTTCGCGTTTTAAAAACATCAAACTCGTTTCAACTCTCTGAGTCAAGAAGTAGTACTATTGCAGATAGTGAGATTTCGCGTTTTAAAAACATCAAACTCGTTTCAACTCTCTGAGTCAAGAAGTAGTACTATTGCAGATAGTGAGATTTCGCGTTTTAAAAACATCAAACTCGTTTCAACTCTCTGAGTCAAGAAGTAGTACTATTGCAGATAGTGAGATTTCGCGTTTTAAAAACATCAAACTCGTTTCAACTCTCTGAGTCAAGAAGTAGTACTATTGCAGATAGTGAGATTTCGCGTTTTAAAAACATCAAACTCGTTTCAACTCTCTGAGTCAAGAAGTAGTACTATTGCAGATAGTGAGATTTTGCGTTTTTAAAACATCAAACTCGTTCCAACTCTCTGAGTCAAGAAGTAGTACTATTGCAGATAGTAAGATTTCGCATTTTAAAAACATCAAACTCGTTCCAACTATCTGACTCAAGAAGAAGTACTATTGCAGATAGTGAGATTTCGCGTTTTAAAAACATCAAACTCGTTTCAACTCTCTGAGTCAAGAAGTAGTACTATTGCAGATAGTGAGATTTTGCGTTTTTAAAACATCAAACTCGTTCCAACTCTCTGAGTCAAGAAGTAGTACTATTGCAGATAGTGAGATTTTGCGTTTTTAAAACATCAAACTCGTTCCAACTCTCTGACTCAAGAATAAGTACTATTGCAGATAGTAAGATTTCGCATTTTAAAAACATCAAACTCGTTCCAACTCTCTGACTCAAGAATAAGTACTATTGCAGATAGTGAGATTTCTCGTTTTGAAAACATCAAACTCGTTCCAACTCTCTGACTCAAGAATAAGTACTATTGCAGATAGTAAGATTTCGCGTTTTAAAAACATCAAACTCGTTCCAACTCTCTGACTCAAGAATAAGTACTATTGCAGATAGTGAGATTTCGCGTTTTAAAAACATCAAACTCGTTCCAACTCTCTGACTCAAGAATAAGTACTATTGCAGATAGTGAGATTTTGCGTTTTTAAAACATCAAACTCGTTCCAACTCTCTGACTCAAGAATAAGTACTATTGCAGATAGTGAGATTTTGCGTTTTTAAAACATCAAACTCGTTCCAACTCTCTGAGTCAAGAAGTAGTACTATTGCAGATAGTGAGATTTTGCGTTTTTAAAACATCAAACTCGTTCCAACTCTCTGACTCAAGAATAAGTACTATTGCAGATAGTAAGATTTCGCATTTTAAAAACATCAAACTCGTTCCAACTCTCTGACTCAAGAATAAGTACTATTGCAGATAGTGAGATTTCTCGTTTTGAAAACATCAAACTCGTTCCAACTCTCTGACTCAAGAATAAGTACTATTGCAGATAGTAAGATTTCGCGTTTTAAAAAAATCAAACTCGTTCCAACTCTCTGACTCAAGAAAAAGTACTATTGCAGATAGTAAGATTTCTCGTTTTGAAAACATCAAACTCGTTCCAACTCTCTGACTCAAGAATAAGTACTATTGCAGATAGTAAGATTTCGCGTTTTAAAAACATCAAACTCGTTCCAACTCTCTGACTCAAGAAAAAGTACTATTGCAGATAGTAAGATTTCTCGTTTTGAAAACATCAAACTCGTTCCAACTCTCTGACTCAAGAAAAAGTACTATTGCAGATAGTAAGATTTCGCGTTTTTAAAACATCAAACTCGTTCCAACTCTCTGAGTCAAGAAGTAGTACTATTGCAGATAGTGAGATTTCGCGTTTTAAAAACATCAAACTCGTTCCAACTCTCTGACTCAAGAATAAGTACTATTGCAGATAGTGAGATTTTGCGTTTTTAAAACATCAAACTCGTTCCAACTCTCTGAGTCAAGAAGTAGTACTATTGCAGATAGTGAGATTTTGCGTTTTTAAAACATCAAACTCGTTCCAACTCTCTGACTCAAGAATAAGTACTATTGCAGATAGTAAGATTTCGCATTTTAAAAACATCAAACTCGTTCCAACTCTCTGACTCAAGAATAAGTACTATTGCAGATAGTGAGATTTCTCGTTTTGAAAACATCAAACTCGTTCCAACTCTCTGACTCAAGAATAAGTACTATTGCAGATAGTAAGATTTCGCGTTTTAAAAACATCAAACTCGTTCCAACTCTCTGACTCAAGAAAAAGTACTATTGCAGATAGTAAGATTTCTCGTTTTGAAAACATCAAACTCGTTCCAACTCTCTGACTCAAGAAAAAGTACTATTGCAGATAGTAAGATTTCGCGTTTTCAAAACATCAAACTCGTTCCAACTATCTGACTCAAGAATAAGTACTATTGCAGATAGTGAGATTTCGCGTTTTAAAAACATCAAACTCGTTCCAACTATCTGACTCAAGAATAAGTACTATTGCAGATAGTGAGATTTCTCGTTTTAAAAACATCAAACTCGTTCCAACTCTCTGACTCAAGAATAAGTACTATTGCAGATAGTGAGATTTCGCGTTTTGAAAACATCAAACTCGTTCCAACTCTCTGACTCAAGAAAAAGTACTATTGCAGATAGTAAGATTTCGCGTTTTGAAAACATCAAACTCGTTCCAACTCTCTGACTCAAGAAAAAGTACTATTGCAGATAGTAAGATTTCGCGTTTTCAAAACATCAAACTCGTTCCAACTATCTGACTCAAGAATAAGTACTATTGCAGATAGTGAGATTTCGCGTTTTGAAAACATCAAACTCGTTCCAACTCTCTGACTCAAGAATAAGTACTATTGCAGATAGTAAGATTTCGCGTTTTGAAAACATCAAACTCGTTCAAACTCTCTGACTCAAGAAGTACAATGTAGTACTATTGCAGATAGTGAGATCCCACTTCTGACAACCACATATATGATCTCACTATCTGACTCAAGAAGTTGTATTATTGCAGATAGTGAGACAATGTCACATGTATTCACTATCTCAATGATGTGTGTATTTCGTATACTGCAATACCATTCGCTCCTTACACTCACTTCTCCATAGGCAATCGTCTGTCATATACTAATGATAACAGCTAGGTACATGGATGATTAACATATCATTGTGGGTCATGTTGATTTAGCTGTTGCGTCTATCAAAGAGGTATAACATTGCTCTGCTATCGGATGTTTAATGTCGCTTGGTGTGTTATAGGGCCTAGACCCTTGCCCTTTCTGTGAAAAATATGTTATTATTAAGAGAGGTATGCAAGGGAAGAGGCAGATCTTGAAGTTGGTAAGTTTTCTTAACATGACCTTGTTCCGTGACAATACTATATAATATTAAAGGGGCAGTAGCACGTTTTCAGGGGGAATAAAAGGTGAGGTCAGGAAAATAAAAATTAATGGTTCCAATTGAAAGAGAATGTATTTAAACTAAATGGAGCAGTGATAATTCAAATATATAACTTAAAGTTTAGCCATGCGATTTCCTTTTCTTACACAATATGAATTAAAGGTGTTCACACAAAATGACCGCCAATGGATTTTATGTGAATCTTCATACTTTGTCCTCTGACTATGAATGGTTGGTTTGTGTAATGAGATTTTTGACACTGTCAAAATAATACATTTAAGCATTAACTTACAATTATCAGTGAAAAATTGAAAATATAAAATTGTCAAAAAACGTGCTACTGCCCCTTTAAAATGTAATTATATGATAAATGATCAGAAGCATGCTGAATTTATTTTGAAATACCATCAATATTATTTGGTATTTTGGTTTAAAATATATTAATGTATTTTGTATAAGAGGATACTGATTAATTGATAATTACTAACCTTAGCCTTTGAATATTGTTTACAGTGTGCTAAGGTTACATTTGTCCATTTGCCGACACCCCTTCTAAATATAGTGGTTCAATATTTGTTCTAGTTTGTCAACATTCATGATATTTGTTAATATTCCTCATGTTTTGTCATGCCAGTTCATAATTGACGTTGGAGTAAATATTGACAGTAACGGTAAATGCTTTAAAGGGGCAGTAGCACGTTTTTTGATAATTTTATATTTCAAAATTTTCACTGATAATTGTAAGTTAATGCTTAATGTATTGATAGTGTCACAAATCTCATTACACAAACCAATCATCCATAGTCAGAGGACAAAGTATGAAGATTCACATAAAATCCACTGGCGGCCATTTTGTGTGAACACCTTTAATTCATTTTGTAGAAGAAAAAGCAATCGCATGGCTAAAGTCTACATTATATATTTGAATTATTACTGCACCATTAACTTTAAATACATTATCTTTCAATTGGAACCATTAATTTTCATTTTCCTGACATCACTTTACATTCCCCCTAAAAACGTGCTACTGCCCCTTTAAAATGTCTTCGTTCATGATACGATTATATGGAGCGAAAATAATCTCACATTGTTGAAATGTTTAATCATAAATTGAACGTAAATTAATTCTTTGTTTTCTTTCGATTTTTGTTGATCATTCACGTCGATCTCATTATATTGTTAAATCATTCAAGATAAGAGTATTTCTATATACAATCAATAAACCTTATACAATCATCAACAGGTTGATAGTGTCAGACTAAACCTGACACAAACGGATATGAATGAGCAAAATATTGACATGAGATAAAAAATCATAGGCCTACATGTTTATCATTATGAATTGATTTTATATAAACTTCTTCCTGAATGATATCTTGACGTTGCTAAGCGGGGGAAACGATTCATTTTTTGTCAAGATTTGTACTTTGACATTACAAGAGAATAAACAACAAAGTGACAACAGAGCAAAACATTTCTCGTCATATTTAGTACTTTTTTACCCATAATCCTTCAAGACAGAGTTATAAAATCTGATAAACTCCGTTGCAGTATTATCAAATGTCCGTCAAGTATGGTTTTTAGTGTTTACGTTACCATTTTTAACTAAAGGTACCTTGAATATCTTTCAAATTAAAAACTCCCCCAAGATCATAATAATTTCTCTTGAATACTATCCTTATCACTTCATTAAGAACCAAGAAACGTCATGATGCACTCTACTTAATTGGTACTCGCAATATAACCAACAGTTGCTTGCCAATATCCATCGTACATTGATAGGAACTTGAAGTCAGGAAAACACTTTCAAATGTGCTTTTAAGTTATCATGTTAGTAACTAAAGGTAGCTTGAATATATTTTTAATCAAAGATTGTTCAAAGAAAATAACGACTTCTCTATAGAGTGTAAAATCCTTATGAATTCATTTAGAACCAAGAAACGTTGTGATACACTTTACTTAAATTGTACTCGCAACATAACCAACAGTTGCTTGTCAATATCCATCGTACATTGATAGGAACTTGAAGTCAGGAAAACACTTTCAAATGTGATTTTTAGTAATTATGTTAATAACTAGAGGTACCTTGAAAATCTTTTAAATTAAAAACTGTTCAGAAAATAACGATTTCTATACAATCCTTATCAATTCATTTAAAACCAAGAAACGTCATGATACACTTTACTTAATTGGTACTCGCAACATAACCAACAGTTGCTTGTCAATATCCATCGTACATTGATAGGAACTTAAAGTCAGGAAAACACTTTCAAATGTTTTAAGTAATAATGTAAATAATAAAAGGTAACTTGAATATATTTTAAATTAAAAACTGTTAAGAAAATAACGGTGTCTATACTATCCTTATCACTTCATTAAGAACCAAGAAACGTCATGATACACTTTACTTAATTGGTACTCGCAACATAACCAACAGTTGCTTGTCAATATCCATCGTACATTGATAAGAACTTAAAGTCAGGAAAACACTTTCAAATGTGCTTTTAAGTAATCATGTTAGTAACTAAAGGTACCTTGAATATATTTTAAATCAAAGACTGTTCAGAAAATAACGATTTCTATACAATCCTTATCAATTCATTTAAAACCAAGAAACGTCATGATACACTTTACTTAATTGGTACTCGCAACATAACCAACAGTTGCTTGTCAATATCCGTTGTACATTGATAAGAACTTAAAGTCAGGAAAACACTTTCAAATGTGCTTTTAAGTAATCATGTTAGTAACTAAAGGTACCTTGAATATATTTTAAATCAAAGACTGTTCAGAAAATAACGATTTCTATACAATCCTTATCAATTCATTTAAAACCAAGAAACGTCATGATACACTTTACTTAATTGGTACTCGCAACATAACCAACAGTTGCTTGTCAATATCCGTTGTACATTGATAGGAACTTGAAGTCAGGAAAGCACTTTCAAATGTGCTTTTAAGTAATCATGTTAGTAACTAAAGGTACCTTGAATATATTTTAAATCAAAGACTGTTCAGAAAATAACGATTTCTATACAATCCTTATCAATTCATTTAAAACCAAGAAACGTCATGATACACTTTACTTAATTGGTACTCGCAACATAACCAACAGTTGCTTGTCAATATCCGTTGTACATTGATAGGAACTTGAAGTCAGGAAAGCACTTTCAAATGTTTTAAGTAATCATGTTAATAATTAAAGGTACCTTGAAAATCTTTTAAATTAAAAACTGTTAAGAAAATAACGGTGTCTATACAATCCTGATCAATTCATTTAGAACCAAGAAACGTCATGATACACTTTACTTAATTGGTATTCGCAACATAACCAACAGTTGCTTGTCAATATCCGTTGTACATTGATAGGAACTTGAAGTCAGGAAAGCACTTTCAAATGTTTTTAGTAATAATGTTAATAATTAAAGGTACCTTGAAAATCTTTTAAATTTAAAACTGTTAAGAAAATAACGGTATCTATACAATCCTTATCAATTCATTTAGAACCAAGAAACGTTGTGATTCACTTTACTTAATTGGTACTCGCAACATAACCAACAGTTGCTTGTCAATATCCGTTGTACATTGATAGGAACTCAAAGTCAGGAAGGCACTTTCAAATGTTTTAAGTAATAATGTTAATAATTAAAGGTACCTTGAAAATCTTTTGAATTAAAAACTGTTAAGAAAATAACGGTGTCTATACAATCCTTATCACTTCATTTAGAACCAAGAAACGTCATGATACACTTTACTTAATTGGTACTCGCAACAAAACCAACAGTTGCTTGTCAATATCCGTTGTACATTGATAGGAACATGAAGTCAGGAAAGCACTTTCAAATGTTTTAAGTAATAATATTAATAATTAAAGGTACCTTGAAAATCTTTTAAATTAAAAACTGTTCAGAAAATAACGATTTCTATACAATCACTTCATTTAGAACCACGAAACGTTGTGATACACACTACTATTTGTGTACTCACTACACAACCACAAGTCCATAGTACATTGATAGGGATTTGAAGTTTTAAATTTATGATTCTTAGTACAAAGCAATCAAGCTAATGCGTCACAACACACGGACACATGACATACTCTAACTGATTGCACCCATGACTGATAAAAATACTTGTATTCCTCACTGTTCATTTAGAAGATTGTAAGTATGTATTTGTTTTCTTGCCAATTTATTCCACCAACGCGGCGCTATGTTATAATAAAACATGTACATGTTCTAGGTTACTTAGAGAGAAGTAGGGGAGAAAAAGAATTGGACTAGGTTGTATTGGTTTACAGTATATTTTAATGTTTATCACATAATCAATATCAAAATGTTGAATAATTATTGTACAATACGTTATATGACTATGCAATGCATTTTGATATTTTTAGGGTTTAATTTTACTTTAACGACAATTAATGTCTCAATGAGTGAAAAGGCATTGCATTAAAGGGGCAGTAGCACGTGTTTTGTTAAGTTTTATATTTTCAGTTTTTTCACTGATAATTGTAGGTTAATTCTAAATGTATTATTTTGATAGTGTCAACAATCTCATTACACAAGCGAATCATCCATATTCAGAGCACAAATTATTAAGATTCACACGAAGTCGATTGGCGACCAATTTTGTGTGAACACCTTTAATTAAATTTATGGAAGAAAAAGGAATCGTATAGTTGAACTTAACATTATATATTTGATTAATTACTGCTTCATTTAGTTTAAATACTTTTTCTTTCAATTGGAACCATTCATTTTCATTTTCCTGACATCTCCTTATATTGCCCCTAAAAACGTCCTACTGCCCCTTTAAAAGGCATATATTTTATTTACAGTTTTGTTGTATGATTGTTCGTGCAATTACGTCATTAAATGTCAATTTCATTTCATCGAATTTCATTGAATTTTAAAAAACATGAATTTATTAAGAAACTTGTTTATTTTTATTTTAAAAGCCCAAAAATGTCAGACGCAAAGCGATATGAAGACAAGTTCGTAGAACTAATGGGATCATCACGCGAGCGCTGTGAATAATTATGACCTTATAATGAGATGAGATAAAACCGTGTTTAATCACGGCTCAATACACGTTGTATATGACTTCCGGGTCAACGGGATATGAACAACGTGTCTATAATAAATCACAACCTTGACAAACAAACTGTCAATCACACACGAGACATGAGAAATAAAGCCGAAGGGACACGATAAAAAAGTGATGCGTCACTTTCAAGATAACGATTTGTATTAACAGTTTCAAGATAATTTGTAAGTATGAATAGGACATGTTACTTAAAACAGGTTCAAGGTAATAATTGTGAAAATATCCATGGATATCACTTTTAACACCAGGTGTTCCAGAAACGGTAAATATGTTCATCCCCGCCGATAGCACCGGTCAATCGTCTAATAAGAGTAATATATGCATGTGACAATTGACAATTATTGCTGTGGAAAGCATTTTTTGACACATCTTTAGTGAAAACATTTTATTTTATTACATTACATATGTAGAGAAGCATGATGTATTAAATACTATTTTTATTAAACGAGCTCATGCATGTGTAAAAGGAATGGAGGGAGTTTATACCAATTGCACGGTAAATAATGGTATAATAATTTGTTTCTCATTCTCAATCCCTCAAGAATACTGAATTGTGAACTCGTACATTCTAACCTAACGCTGGAAATCTCTAAGAAAACAATGTTATTTTTCTTTTTGAGTACATTGATGGAAATCTAGTATATACATTTTGAAATGAAACCTGATAAATGATTTTACATAGTTTGTAGATTGTTAACGTATTTGAGAATGCATTAAAAATGGATGCGTGAAAGAGAATCCGAAGGGGCGAGTTGTAATGTTTCACAAAATTATGTCTCCGAATCCACTTTTAAATATAAATCCATGCAGAACTTAACGAAACTAGAAACCGTCATATTTCACATTTTACATATTTTAATTCTTCTCTCAGGAAATGAGTTCACCAGTGCACATGTATTTCAAAATGCAAAAGACAGGTTTCATATTGACCAGCAAACTTATTACTTGTCCGTGCCCTCCGTATCGTTATTAATGAAGACGCTGAATTAACGATGGGAGAATTGCACATTTGAATCTAGACTCACGTAATTTCAGAATCTTGTTTTCATATTTGAAAGGTTTCTAGACTATTAATTCTTGGAGCATTTGAGAATACCCTATCTTACACAATTTTTTTTAACAACCTGACATCTCTTTGACCGGGATAGTCAATGATCAGTGGATTCTTGAAAGTAAACCACTGTTGAAACAAAACAGTGACGTCATCACCATTGATTTACACGTAACACTAAACCTAATTCTCGTCTCTTCTTTCAGAAAACTTGATCATATTGGAAGCAGAAAAATGAAGTAAACATCTTAAAAAGGAAGTAACAACCTACTTAATCAGCTGAAATGAGCCATCGGTGTTAACGATGAATTCAACACAAGACGATGTAACCGGAAGTATTTTGTCGATGACGTCATCGAGTCAGACTCTTCTTGACACCGGATGTTCTTCACACTCTGACAACATTCACGAACGGATTAAGTGGGTTATTCTGATTCCCTTGTCTGTGCTTATCATTGTCACAAATGGCCTTGTTCTCATCTTCATTGCCCTTGAGCGGAAGTTCCATAGACCGACATATTGGTTTGTGACGTCATTAGGAATCGCCGATATGTGTGTGGGTATAGTTTCTATTGGTACCATCATAACGAAGGCTGGCGAATCAACTCTAGATTTGTGTTTGGTTAGAATTGGTTTCACTATAGCAGCTATTCAAGCATCAACTATGTGTATCTTGTGTATAGCTGTTGACCGGTACATTGCAATAACCCGCGCCCTTCGATACACCCAGTTGATGACGACAACAAAAGTGGGCGTGGCCATAGTATGGCTTGTGACGCAATCGCTGCTTGTTGGATTCGCCCCTCTGATTGGCTGGAACGATCCCAATTACAGCCAATACTGCTCCTTTTTATATGTTGTATCACCCGGATATGTCGTGTTCATGTTTATAATTGGTTTAGTGCCTATATTAATAATATTTATGATCTATATCAAGTTGTACTGTAGTGCTAGGGGTCATATCAAAAGGATTGACGCTCTTGAAAAGATGGGCCTGTCTCAAAAGCAAAACGGACTTTTTGGTATCTCGTCTCGGAACTGGAAATCCGTTAAAACTCTTTTGTGCGTGATTGGTTGTTTGCTGATCACGTGGTGTCCGTTTCTAATAGCAACCGCCGTTCAACTCATCTTAGGAGAGAAGGCGTGTTTCCTCAAAGAAATTGTTGGAACATACTTGCTTTTATTAGGTTTTTCAAACTCTTTTCTTAACCCGCTGATATACGCCGTTGGAACAAAGGACTTCAGGGACAAATTCAAAGAAACCGTCAAAAGACATTGTTGTGTATCGACGTGATCTATCAATGTTGTTGTGCTATATATCAAGTCTTTCATTTTGAAGTTGTTGTTTATCATTTCATATTTTATTTACTCATTATGGTTCATCGTTGTTTTAATAAACGCATTTATGCATATATTGGTGGGTTTTTTTTCAATAAGAGATAAATGTGGCATACAAGCTTCGGTACACCCTTGCCACAATCCAAAGCTCCTTTCAGTGCTTCTTATACTTTTCTCATTTCTTACGGTCTGAGAACTATTCGGTATGAGGCATGTCATGTTGAATCCTAGGCACGGGTTCTTTGCTCTTTTTGTTGTATATGATGATGTTGTTAAAAGAGATACTTTATTCACAAAATTGCGACAACTCGATATACGCTTTGAGACAATTATAATGAAACATATTACACATCGCAATGTAAATATATAAAGATTGGATATCCTAAAAAAAAATTTTCCTTAGTCATTGATTGTAATGACATAGTTTTGGTCCTAGATACGAACCTGAAGATCAAATATGGTTATATATAATTGACAAACCATATCACATATTAATATACAAAAAAATTTTGGTCCATAGATTTTCGATAATAATTCTCAAATAGAATGACCATGGCAATACGGTTCCAGAGTTCACGTTCCGATAATTCTTCGCGTTTAGAATTATCGGAACGTTGACTCTGGATTATCTAGAATGGAATCATTAGTTCAAGTTTGGAACTGAACAACAAGAGGTTAAATTTATTAATCGAAAGCTTAACAACAATGTTTTCAATATTACACCTTTTACAAATTGGGCTGATTTCATACGTCAATTATCATAGATATAAGTTACATTTATAACGTAATGATATCGAGTTTATACCTTCCTATTATCACTTTAACATATTTAACTTTAAACTGTTGCAGCTGTAACTATCGCGATAATTGCTGTGCCGATATATAGTACTTTATCGATAGCTAATTTTGAAACGATCAAAGGTATCGATTGCACGTCTAACTATCGATTGTATCGACATTTTAGTCAATTCAGTTTTTAAGTTCAATCCGCAAGCAGAATTCACACAAAAACACGTCTTTCTACATTTGGAAAATTCTGGAACACATTAAACAGATCGCTGATATGGATTTGCGGACCGGGCGGCAATTCGGATGCTGTGATCTTGCTTCTATCACACATGCAAAACACCCCATATTATTCAAAGATATATGATAGTCACCTCTATTATCTTCACAGGGCAACGATTCGGTATGCACATATATGATCAAGAAAACAAGGTACAGGTTAACACAGCTATTCGCCCACTGAACACTAGACGGATTGGGATACAATTTTAGAGGTTTTGTAAAACTCTTCAGGCTTCTAATCGATTGAAAACGCTTCAAATTTTCACAAATTTACCAGTGGCTATTTATCAATGTTTTGGACCAATCCTTTTTTTAAATCCAGTTTATTCCTTTTTTTGCATCAATATTTCATACCCTTCTTACGATTTTATTCATAAACTTCTTTTTATCGAACTATTTCTCTTGTTCATCCATCGAACTATTTCTCTTGTTCATCCTTTATAAATGTTCACTCAATTTATTATAATTGCTTCTTTACAATTCGTTTTATGAACAAAACTAAGGGTGAATCTTAAGTGTTAAAATAGTGCATGATGGTCAATGAATGAGCACATAGGGTTTCTAGGGTTAAGTCAACATTTCGTCTATATCTGTTTGATTGTTTTATTTATATATTTTTTATATGTTTTCATAATTGTTACCTTCGATTATTCTTTATTATAAGTTCATGATTTTATTATATTTTATTTTTATCCAACATGGATATTTCCTCTGCCGATCATTGTTAAGTTTTCCCTCATTAATAAATTTCTATTTTTCTTGTCTCTGTGATATTCGATTCATTTGCCATACGATTGGCGAAAGTTCGATTATACAAATACACATTGCTCACATAAACTGGGCAAAAAAAGAAACGCATCACTAAGATCAACTTTTCAAATTGCAATAAGTTAGCAATTTATGTTTTAAATCGATTAAATTTGATTCATTATCATCAGTTCTAGTCAATACAACAATGTGATGCGCTCGAACGCATCTTATGATGTTATGTCGCCAAAATTATGCACCTTGAGAAAAAAAGCGCCGAAATTTGCATGCAAAAAAATCTGTAAGCATGTTGCACGTAAAACTTCGGATATTACACCCTGGTAATAGTGGGTATAAAAGCACATCAGTCCCATTGCGATTCAAACTCAGTTATTTCCTTCATGCGACCTGCAAAATGCCACGACTTAACGAGGAAATCCGAAATCGAGCAATTGGTCGTTTGGAACGCAGAGAAAGCCATCGTTCAGTTTCAAGACACTTCAACGTGAGTCATAGCACGATTTCAAGTCTATGGCAGCGCTACAGACTGTACAACTCCGCCCGAGACCGACCAAGATCAGGACGACTAAGCGTGACCACTCCTGCGCAGGACCACTACATCAGGATCTTCCATCTGCGTTATAGAACTGTAAGTGCTACTCACACCGCCGACAACGTTCTTGGACTTTGCAGAGTCTCGGCGGAGAAGATTAGAAATCGCCTACGAGAACAGAGATGAAATCCTCATTCGCCACCGACGTTAAAAGGGAAATATTTCAGCAAGGCAGCGCGAGACCACACGTAGCACGTCTTGATATGGACTATTGCGCAAACACCAATGTGACTGTTCTCCCATGGCCATCAAAATGCGCAGATCTCAATCCAATTGAGCATATGTGGGATCTGTTGGACCGAAGTCTACGACGGCGTCAGCAGCAACCACGTACACGACAACAGATGACGTATGCATTGTAGTATGAGAGGCGAAGGATTCCTCAACATCAGATTCGCTGCCTCATTCAGTCTATGCCACGGAGATGCAGAGCAGTGCTCCATGCTCGAGGGGGTAACACTAGGTACTGACTTTGACTACTACTTTCACGGACGACGGCGTTCTATGAGGCAGTCGATTACACCAGTGTCTTCAGAATTCACATGTTAAACACTGTGCCAAATTTTGTCCATTTACAGGCATTCGTTATGCGATAATTTTATGTTAAAGAATGTATAAATAAAACAGATAATTTCTGTGATGCGTTTCTTTTTTTGCCCAGTGTACTTAAAGGTGAAATCTCCAGTGGAAAGCAAACATTTGGTCTATATGTGGCGACAGAGACACGCAATATGACAGGGATTATTAGGGGATTATAGAATCCACTCAGCTTATCCTAGAAACACTGACCTAGAGACAATCCAAATAGTAATGATTTGGAAAATATTGGATAAACACTTAGTCTATAACAGCTGTGCTTGTTGACCGTTTATTCATCCATGACTGTTTCAGCAGAAAGAGACGCTCTGTTTGATTGATTGCAATTGTCAAAGATGACATGAACATTGTGTAAGGCCTAGAAAAAAGGTAATTTGTTTCTGGTTTCCGCCCGCCTCAGTTTCAAACCCCCTCATCAAGCCTTTTTTTAAGATGTTGACAAGGGGGGAAATGGAAATTAAGTCCCGTCGTCTAAAAAACACTGAAACGCAAATGTTACTCGTTTCTTCCATGAGTGCCTTCATAGAAGCAGTGAAAATGTTATTCAAAGGTTATATTTCTTTCTTTTTGTTCATATTCATACAACAAATGGAATTTTTTTTAAATCCGCGTCATCGCATCATTTTGAATACAAAGAACAGAAACATTTTTATTTTGGGCCTAAGAGTCAGAATTGTTATAGAGCCACTCTAATTTTTATGACATATTGTTTTCCTGTCATAACGGGATTCATGATAAAATTCAAAATATCTCACATCTTCATTCACCAAATGGCAATTATATGATAAATACTTGTTTTCAAATATAATTTTAAAGCAGCCATATATATTCGCGTTAGCCAAATTCACAAGGCCAATTTACATGAATACTTGTTATATAACCTATCACACATTATCAAACAATAGCTGTCATTCTGATCACTTTGGATAAGTTTCCAAAATTACGTTTGACTGATTGACCGGTTTAGATTATTTTGGTGATTTCAAACTCTTCTGTTGTCTCTATACGACGTCGATAAGCATTTTAATGATACTTTCTTGCAACAGTCGAACGTTTTCGATCAAATAAAACTATTATATAAGTTTGGGATATATTACCAATGACAACTTACGGAGTGGCTCTTTAAAAGTCAAAGGTATTTTGGAGAATTTATAAATTCAAAAATGTAAATAAGTCTTGCCCTATTTTCCCCCCATTGTCTGGGGTTCGTGTTCATGTATTGCGTGTCGTTGACATCACCCATGCATGACGTCAATGAAGATGAATGCTTAATAATGAATATGTAAAAACCGTATTTCCTCGAATAGCCGCGGAAATACGGTTTTATTCATATATACCCTTAAGTGATAAATGCTCCCGTAATCTGATACAAATAAGGTATCTCCCGCCGTTTCATGCACTTAAAATTATTTGTGTCGTTATTTGTTGAAAATTTGATGTTGATTTATCCACAACTAGAGGACCACTTCATGTCACAATGGTTCGCATGTCATCTTTTTGTATCAAATGCTATCACAGATTGCCAAATTTGTGTTCATAGAAATCAGAAACTTAAATTCTTTTTTTAAATTGCAGAAATGTACAAAACATTATTTCAAACAATACTTATTGAAAATGTTCTCCAAAGGGTCCGCACATTTCCCAATATCCCAACCTGCATGTATAAACAGATATTTTTGTAATAAAAGGTAAGTTGACAAACGACAAGAGTAAGTAAATCTAAATGCTTATTGATGTACACACTGAGTTCGAAATATCCCATATTTGTGTGTGCATAAATCAAATTCAGAAAATCACTTTCCCAATATAACATGTCAATTACCATCACACTGTTTCATATTTGCCGGTCAAAGGGGAAATAATTCCAAGAATGATAACTGTTCAAATAGATTTTTAAATTGGCCTCCATTTGATAACAGCATGCCTTTCATGAATAGCTCATAAATTTCTTCGGATAGATCCTTACCAAACGCTCCATATCTCTGATGCTTTAAAAGCAAACAGCTTCAGAACTTTTTATCTGACCCTCTTTAACGACATAAGCCGGAGGCTCCTCATATACCATTGTGGTCTTCTTGGATAATCTTGATTTTTACATTTGAAAGATATTTTGTCATTACCATCACAGTCATTCCCATCACCAATCTGTCATCACCATCACAAAATGGTCATTATTATCACAATTTTTTGTGATGACAAACTGTGATGGTAATGACTATAAATTTTTCATTACTGTCACTTTCCGTCATTACAATCACGGCCAGTTATGTTCATGATACTTTTCAAAGTGATGCACATATTCCATTTTATCTTATTAATTTATCTACGTGATGCAATGAACGTAAAAGAAGTGATTCAGTCTTTCCATCCTGTCATCATAATATTGTAATTCTTAAATAATGTAATTCTTAAAGGGGCAGTAGCACGTTTTAGCGGGAATATAAGGTGATGTCAGGAAAATGAATTTAATGGTTCCAATTGCAAGACAATGTATTTAAACTAAATGGAGCAGTAATATTTCAAATAACGTAAAGTTTAGCCATGCGATTCCTTTTTCTGACACAACATGAATTTAAAGGTGTTCACACAAAATGGCCGCCAATGGATTTGATGTGAATCATACTTTTTTCTCTGACTATGGATGATTGGTGTGTGTAATGAGATTTATGACACTTTCAAAATAATACATTAATTATTTCCGTACAATTATCAGTGAAAAATTTGAAATATAAAATTATCAAAAAAGGTGCTTCTGCCCCTTTAAAAGGTATATAAATATCGAAGTATATCAATAGCGACTCATACATCTCACTTCCCTACTTTAGTGTTTCAGCATACATGTGAACAGACACATTACACTTCTACTAATACAGGCGTTATCATGATGTGACCATGTCAATATTGTGACCTCTAGTGACGTCACACTTTTGGACATTTTTTTAAAATATTCAATTTCCCTCAGGTCTGATACAATTTCGCTTCCAAAGGCAGTTATCTGAATTACATGAACATTTAGTATTCACCGGGTTTAGTAAATTTGCTACCTCAAACGAAATATCATTAAATTGATGCCACATTGAATACGAATATAATGTGTCAGTAAAACAGCCACGCCATTAGGTTTCCACGTTGTAAATGAAACATCCATTCTATCATCATTTAATTTATTCGCTATTTGTAAGTATTTCTAACGATTGTATACATACGTTAGTTTTTCGGAGTGAAATAAGGGCCAAATTAAATTACAATATTTGAATAAGTGTTAATTACAAAGTTAAAAGGTGTGATGTCAAGTTTTTAAGTTTTTAACAACACCTTATGAATCTGTAGTTACAACTTTCAAACTTGAACGACCAAGATTCAAAACTTTTAAAAGAATATTGTCATTGAATTTGGCTCTTGTAGCTTTCGTACATATGCCAAACCTCATGAATGATGTCAATTATGACGAAATATGACTGTTGACAAAAATGTGATTTTAATGCAAACCAGTTCGATATAGAGTGATATTTTAGGTATATCGTAGCGATTCTGATAGAATAATAAATTAAGAAATATGCCAACCTTCGAGCTTTCTCAGTATTATTATTTAACGAAATATTGTGCTAAGATAAGTTCAAAAATAGACACCTTTTACAAATTTTGGTCCACTTGTCATTTACTGTTTGATTGATTTAATTACTGTTCATGTTCATTGTTATTTTGTATTGTTTGTATTGCAAGTAGCAATTCATAATCTATGGTGGAGTCAATATATATATATATATATATATTAATTTTTTTTAAATATGATTTGAGAAATAAAAAACTAAAAAAAATATAAAAAAATCCTTGAAGACATGTTTTAGTCACGTGATGCTGTTACATAGTTTTGTCCACCTTTACAAACTGTTGGAGATTATCTCAAAGTGTTTTACTTGCTGAAAGCTATTGGTTTATGAGCCACGCTCACTGCAGCTGATAACACGATCTCACAGCTTCAAAGCACGTGTTTACAATGGGTAAGGTTGCACATGTGCTAAGCGAACAAACACTGCAATCAAGATGTGGTATCAAGATAACTTTATATCGGTTGTAAAACAAATATAATTGACTCTCCATTAATCACCATTTATCGATTCTTTAACAGTTTCATTGAGCAATATGTCACTAACCCACGCCGATAACGCTATTCTCCTTGTGAATGTCGTTTTGTGAAACGTGCCTACTACACCGCCAGTCTCATTAAAATCTAGGAGAAATATATTCAAAATATTAACTCTACCGAGATATGAAATCCTCTACACTAGGTCCTAGTCGAGAGGACCTATCGAAATACCAAGTTCGATTCTCGATAGAGTTAATATTTTTAACCTTTTTTCTCGGAATTAGGCCGATTTAAATCAGACTGCTATACCTATTTTAATAATCTAATATAATGTAGATAAATGCATTATGTTTTTATCGTTGTCTGAAAAAGGTGAAAAATAACCTTTTTGCTCTTAGAAGCAAAATTCTCCAAAATAAAGTCGTAATAAACATTTGACCATACACGCTTTCATGAAAAACAGGAGATTATCGAAGTCTCGTATTGACGCCCTTGACAGCAATCTTCTCTGAGCGTTATCACTGTTTAGTAGGACAAGTGTCAGTGATAGCAACTCACACAGCTCACTTCCCAACTTCAGCGTTTCAACGGTCTTGATATGACATACAAGTCAACACAGACACGTTACACTTCCACTAATACAGGCGTTATCATGATGTGACCATATGCACATTATATTGACGGTAACACTCCTCAGAAATGATTCTTCTAAACCTCCAGTGTTCTTCCGGGACATTTTGTTCTTTTTCTCAGGTCTGATACAATTTCGCTTCCAAAGGCAGTTATCTGAATTACGTTCCTCTGCCCGGGCAATTATCTAAGTTATTTTCTAACAATATAATTTTTTATTCTTTTAAATGTCACTTTTGAGAAATAACACAAATCTAATATTCCAATATCCAAACGTTTTCGGCGAAATGGGGTCTGTATAATCAACACTCTGTAACGCTAAACCCAACGCTCTGACGACTGAGCCATTGTGACAGCGCTGATGGATCCGTGATGTTCGGTCCTCTTATATCAAAAGGTCTGAGTTTGAGTGGTTTGACATCCGGCGCGTGGACATTCCCCGCGTGCATCGGGCATATTTTTCAATAATACCCCCCGGTCATGTTTTATCCTACACAAAAAAAGGTAATATATTCAGATATTTTATTAAAATATTAATTCGAACAATGTTTCAATTTCCAAATTTCAATTGTAGAAATTGCTGGTTTTTTTTGTAAATTATGTAATTATTTGATTCAACTCGTGTTGGCTGAATTTGATTGTCATTACAGGAGATGGTCAATAGAATTCAACCCATCCTGTCTCAGGGTACGAACGTTACGCTAACTCCACTAATCTGTATCCTGTATCAGGATAAATTCAAGCAAATCCACAAGGAAATGTTTAGTAAGTTAGTCGTTAGTTTATTCACTTCATTGGTAGTTGAATGTCTTGCTTATTGTAAGATGCCAAATGATGAGTGCGATTCTCAACAACAGATAACGTCAATAAACAATCTCTGAAGCATTTGGTCATTATTTCACATAAATGTTAGAAAGTAAAGATAGAGTAAGATTTTGTCACTTTACACTCTTTTATCATGCATGCACATACATTTCATAATAGCTTTTTAATGTTTGCACACTGGAAATGAAAAATACAATTGGAAGTTATGGTCTAACAACCAAACAATAAAACTTTAATTCTGAAGGTTACTGATAGCGTGCTACATTCTTCTTGCACTAAGGAAGACCAAACACTCATAAAATGGGTTACAATATAAATAAACAACATACAATGAGAGCGGGTGCAATGGTACCCAGACAAATAATGTTCTCTACGAAATTATTTATGAGATTACCAACAATTTAACTGACCTTTGATAAATTAAAGGGAGAACCTGAAAGATTCGTACAGCTATGAGTCTATAATCAATAACATATATGATGTCACTCAACACTCTTTCCCTGCCTGTATAGATCAATGAACTCTTATGTCGATGACGTGAAACATTTATCAATCAATTGTAATTAATTAACAATATACATTAATAAGCATTGTAATTTAAAAATACAAGAACGAACAGTTTCAAAATGTCCTATCTTAAGAGACATGTCCTTACATCCCTTAGACAGTTATATATCCATATCTTCTATTTTTCAATAAGTTATTGCCTTTGTTTTAAGCTGAAGGATATATGCCTTAAAGGGGCAGTAACACGTTTTTGATAATTTTATATTTTAAAAATTTCACTGATAATTGTAGGTAAAGGAGAAATGTATTAATTTGATAGTGTCAAAATTCAACACAAACCAGTTATCCATAGCAGGGATGTTATAACATATGTTGTATTATACTCCCCTGCCCATAGTCAGAGGACAAAGTATTAAGATTTACCTAAAATCAATGGGCGGCCATTTTGTGTGAACACCTTAAATTTAATTCATTGTGTGTAAGAGAAAAGAATCGCATTGCTAAACTTATCATTATATATTTGAATTATTACTGCTCCAACTAGTTTTAATGGAGTCATTAATTTTCATTTTCCTGACATCACCGACCTTATATACCCCCTAAAAACGTGCCTCAACATCAGTTCTGTGTGGGGTCATAACCACCTTAGTCGGCTTTGCAATATAGTCAACAGCTAAAATCAGTTGGGAATGTAAACTTAAGAATTTATAATGAAACCAGAAATTAGGATTTATAGACAACGGAAGTTGGATTCGCAACCGGACCCTCAATGTTGTCAAGCAGCGCCTTTACCACTTGATCCATGAAAGGTGGTAGGGGAGACCAGGGCAAAGCGCGCCCCCTAACATATAAGTGCGTCTAGTGGGCACCCCGACATGCAGAGAATGCAGCTTGAACCATATCTCCAATACTTGTCAGATAGACTGTTACATGGCACATGCTTTTTTAATCTACCATTTCGGCATATGGATATATTTACGTAAATGTATTTTGACAAAGGGGGCGCGCTTTGCCCTGTAGTTTGGGGCAAAGTGCCCAATCCCCTGAGCGCTTTGCCCCATGTGAAAACCAACACAGAGTGTAATAGATAGTACACACCTATAATCAGCCAATACTTATCAAAAGCTATCATCTTGATAATGCAAGGCAACTATCGAACTCATATGAAGGATAGAATTAACATAAAAGTTGGCAATATATGCAAGGATGCGCAGAAAATTCCTTAACATGTCATGGACCTACATGTTCAACATTCTTTATGACCTAATATCATTATGGTTGGTAGATCTACATTTCTTTTAACTACGAAAGTATTAATAATGTAGGTCATGGACTATCAAAACCCGTAATAAATAAAAGAAAATAAGAATTGAATTGGTTATATGGACGAATTAAAGAATTGACATCATCTATTTTGTGTCAAACTTGGCATAACGACATAAAATAGCTTATCGTTTAGGGTTGAACAATAATTTACAATAAATTATATTTACATAACTTAAAAAACAACAGAAAATAGGTTTTTGTAACTGTTACTTGTCGTAATTCTTTAACAAAACAAAACCCTTTAAGTAAAATATATATTTCATTTTTATAAGATACAGCAGAATGCTGATAAGGAAATGACAGTTCTCCTTTACATTATTTGCTAAAGTTATGTAAAATAATAACTTTTACACCAATATGTTAACCAAAAAGATATATTTACAACACACGGGGCAAAGCGCTCCCCCCGGCACGTTTTGCACCATCAAGGGCAGCATATGTTATGTACATCACAGAAAATTATTAAAGCAAGTAATTACAAATTTCATTATTCAATGAAGTAATGATACCAATTCATGTTACATGTGCACGAGAATTTAATGTTCCGTTTTGTATTTTTATGAAATATTGGAATTTGAGATATATCCGTTCTTTATAGTAAAATCGCGTTTTTTCGAATATTTGAAATTCTGCGTCCAGAACTAAGGCAAATGATTCCAGCGTCGGTCATAACGCTTCATTACGGTTACTTTCATTCGTTGGTAATGACAAATTACTCCATTTGTCGATAGTTTTGAAGAAATAACGCGTGGTCACTTTGCCCCGGGGGCGCGCTTTGCCCTGGTCTCCCCTACATGTAGCCTACATTTTCACGTCTGTAATTTTAATGTTTACCTAAAGATATATCTGTATTGAATTGACATAGTTTTTATTTAAAGAACCAAGTTTTTAATTTTAAAACCTGAAACAGGAGTGTACTGTAATCAGACTAAAAGTAAAGTTTGGTCAGATGATAGGCCTAATAGTTTGCAATATCGAAACTCGGCAGTGTCACATAAATTGAAAATCTAACGTTATCTTGTGATTTATATATTTAGTTTGAGGTTTCTCGAAAAACACTTTGGCGTTGTCTCAATCTAGTTAAAACTAGCTGCAATGTTATCGTCCTCTAAGTCCTTAAGGGACGACAACATAACAGCTAGTTTTAACTAGATTGGCGTTGTCTCTGACTCCCCTGACTGATTTTACTGCATCTTCACATATTCCTTAAATCGTTTTATTATATGGCAATATTTAAATCAATGTTTCGATTACTCAAAAACTAAAAGTTCTTTTAAAGAGAAGAAATGCTCCTACTAAAAATATACGATGAATATTCCGAATAATCGAAAATAGTTCCAGACAAGTTGCGTCCCTTGATGTCACTCTTTCGTTAGAAGTCATGAAGAGTATCAACTTCCGGAAGCTTTGAAATCTTCGATTTTGTTGAAGTTCTAACTTTAAATTGTATTTTTATTATCTAAGTTGGAGTCATATAAGCGGTTTATAATGGATGGAATGGATTATAACGATGGATAATACATAATAATTAGATTATTTTTATGAAAATTGATTTGAGTAAATAATCGCGATGAGCTGAAATTCTGCACTAATGATTGAGCCGGATGTGGAAGATGGAAGAATGATTTGTACATTAAAGTAGACCTTGTACATAGCCAAAGAATAAAACAATGGCTAAAATATTCCTATTGCATAAATATTCCTTAATAACTGTGGTAATATTTGCATTGGCATCGTCTGTAAAAGGTAAGAATTCAATATTTTAAATGCATTTTCTCAAGTGCAAACTTATTCAGATAATCTAAATTTTGATTGTTTTATATTCATGGGATCCTGTAATTGAACTATTTTACCTCAATCAACATTTTATAGGTTGATCTAGGTGGAAAACTATATTTGTCATTTTGGACAGATGATTTATGTACCCACTTTTCCAAATATTCAGAAATTAATCGAACAAGTCTTTTATCACTTTGCCAATTTGAATTATATGCAGTTTTTTACTTGGAACCCTCTTCTTTTTAAAATTGAAGACAAATAATCAAATCATTGGTCCATGATCAAAGTAACAATGAAAAACAACCCTCAAATTTCCGAAACTTACATGAACTGCCACACTGACTTTGCATTGTCTTAATTGTCTTCTCTATAAAGTGGTGTAATTTGTCCACCAATAAATTACCCTGATAAAAGTACCACAATTTGTGCAAAAGAAAACAAAACACGTCTTCTCCATGCAGGATCTCGATCTATTTATTCTGCCAACGGTACTGCCATCACCTACACCATATAAACAAACTGTTTATAATTAAGACAAACCTGAGAAAATGGTCATACACAGTGTCAAAAATTATCATACACACTTCTTTACACACCGGAAACGAAATCCGCCGCTTCCGTCATTCCCGCCGCCGGCGGTATTACCGGAACCGGAAGTCGCCGCCGGCGACCTTTTCCCGGTACCGGAAGTAAGCGCCGGAAGTCCTACCGCTCCACCGCCGGCGGGACCCACAAGTCACGTGACCCACCCAAAGAGTATATAAGGAGAGACAGACCCATTGCTTCTTCAGTCTGACGAGTCCCAACACAGTGGACGAAACTAGTTACTCTAAGCAATAATCCCTTGCCCCTTCGCCGTAGTAAGGCCAACCTTGTCTTACTTATATTTTATATCCCTGCCTTCTACGTACAAGATGTCTACCGGAAATACGCCGGCCCCTTCCTGACCTAGGTTCACTAGCGTCATGGAGGTAAAAACTCACCTTGAGCAACCAAATTCAAACACTTTGGTACCTCCACTGTCGGCGCCCTTGAGACCAAAGAGGTCAACTTCCGGCCAAAATTATGTGGCCGTAAAGATCGTGGGCTAAAACTTCCCACCAATTTTTATCTTCTTACTTTCCTCTGATTGTTTTAACCACGATCTAGTAGACATTATCAGGGCCTGTTTTACAAATGGTTGTCACTTTGTAACACACACGTGACCCACGTCTAACATACACAAGACTATGATGTCATACACAAATATTCCCGTCTGTGACGTCACAATCAATCCCATTGTCAATACAATGCGTTGAACATCTTTCCATCTTATAAAACCCAACCAGAAAAATCATCTGTGTTATCTACATTCTCTCCTAATTCATATCTTTATAAATATAAACTTTATATTTCACCACATGCATATCTTGCCCTTATACTTTTATTGCCTTTGCAATAAAGCTATGCTCTTTTCAAAATCGTTTCTTCAGTCCTCTACGGGCCCCTACTTTTCCTATTTGCGGAAAATACAGGGGCCCCCGAGCCTATCCTCTCATAAAGGTCATAGGCAACTCAATCTAGGCAATACCAAAAAACTTGGTTTATATATATTTTTCTACAATACTCATTACGTAGAAGAATGGTCTTTTTTACTCTAAACTGACCCTGATAATAGTACCACAATTTGTGCAAAAGAAAACAAAACACGTCTTCTCCATGCAGGATCTCGATCTATTTATTCTGCCAACGGTACTGCCATCACCTACACCATATAAACAAACTGTTTATAATTAAGACAAACCTGAGAAAATGGTCATACACAGTGTCAAAAATTATCATACACACTTCTTTACACACCGGAAACGAAATCCGCCGCTTCCGTCATTCCCGCCGCCGGCGGTATTACCGGAACCGGAAGTCGCCGCCGGCGACCTTTTCCCGGTACCGGAAGTAAGCGCCGGAAGTCCTACCGCTCCACCGCCGGCGGGACCCACAAGTCACGTGACCCACCCAAAGAGTATATAAGGAGAGACAGACCCATTGCTTCTTCAGTCTGACGAGTCCCAACACAGTGGACGAAACTAGTTACTCTAAGCAATAATCCCTTGCCCCTTCGCCGTAGTAAGGCCAACCTTGTCTTACTTATATTTTATATCCCTGCCTTCTACGTACAAGATGTCTAACGGAAATACGCCGGCCCCTTCCTGACCTAGGTTCACTAGCGTCATGGAGGTAAAAACTCACCTTGAGCAACCAAATTCAAACACTTTAGTACCTCCACTGTCGGCGCCCTTGAGACCAAAGAGGTCAACTTCCGGCCAAAATTATGTGGCCGTAAAGATCGTGGGCTAAAACTTCCCACCAATTTTTATCACCAATAAATTAGTTTGCCTCAAAGGCAAAGTATGGAGGCTGAGTAATTTCAGCAAATGGTGCAGCCATCATCTTTATCTAAGTTTTGAACTTATCACTGAACGTTCAATGCAAAATTGATCGGAAACAAATTGTGTTTTAAATCTGAATGTAAAACTAGATTTTCCCTACTAATGAAAATTCTTCAAACGAGGATTTTGTCAATGGGAATTTCACGAATGGAAAAATTATGACTTTAGAGATACAAAACTTAATTATAGCAAATAAAATAGTCTTATGTAGAAAAGACCTTTATTGGAGGGAAGGTGTTTACTGTTATATCCCTAGTGTAAAGAACCTTTGAGTCAAGACAATAGGCATGCGAAAAGAAACAAATATTAGATTGAACCATCGGCATGTTAAATGCACTTATCATATTTTTTTCAGTTTCATTAATGTCCTGTTTAATGTTTATCTTGATTAATCATTTCAGGACAAATATGTAAATTCTATGGCTACAATGCAGACTGCCGATATAGAGTTGACGGAATTGTGATGACGCACGTAACGGCAACTATCAACTACTGTGATAGTCCGATTGATATTACTTTCCACTTGACGGTAAGTGTTGTTTAACTGAGAACTTTGCAACATTCTGTTGAAGATAATTATTCATGTTGTTGAAACTGAATTAATAAATACACAAGTGATTTTTTAGGCATACTGTCTTATATAATGGTTATTTGGTAATTAATTGTTTTTCCTTTTCAAGAGTGTTCCTAATAAAAACATTGTTTGTTTAAGGAATATTGGTGATAAATACATTGTTTGTGCATGGAATATTTGATGTGTTGTTTAAACTAGATAAGCACCAAAGAGGCAAATTTTGATAAATTATAACTTAAAAATCAAGAGATACATATCGAAATCAATGAAATATTTTGTATGTTGCGGCAGAATTCAAGTATTATTTTGTTTTCATTTGCAGGCCACACGCCCACCAGTTGATTGGAAACACACATTTGCAAATGACAATGAAATTCAGATGGTTCCTGGTTTTGACGTCAGTGTTCAGATGCAGGTGTTAATGCGGATCGTGGAAGGGAACAAGTTATGGGTTAGGGTAAGGTGAACTTTTAACTATGTATAACAGAAGTGATTTTGAGACCACCTCCACCGGAATTCGAACCCGATGATAATTATTATTTGTAAGTTAATGCTAAATGTATTATTTTGACAGTGTAAAAAATCTCATTACACACACTAATCATCCATAGTCAGAGGACAAAGCATGAAGATTAACATAAAATCCATTGGCGGCCATTTTGTGTGAACACCTTTAATTAATTTTGTGTAAGAAAAAGGAATCTCATGGCTAAACTTTACGTTACATATTTGAATTATAAATGCTCCATTTAGTTTAAATACATCGTCTTTTAATTGAAACCATTAATTTTCATTTTCCTGACATCACCTTATATTCCCCCTAAAAATGTGCTTTAAGGCCTTTTTTTAGCTCATCAGGACTGAAAGTCCAGATGGGCTTATGGCATGGCCCGTTGTCCGGCGTCCGTCCGTCGTCCGTCGTCCGTCCGTCGTCCGTCCGTAAACTTTTGACACTTTCAAATTCTCCTCATGAACCATACACATTAGAGAGCTGAAATTTTGAGTACAGGTACCTAAGCATATGGAGATTCTAATTTGTAACTTTGGTGACCCTGTGACCCCAAATAGGGTCACAGGGGTCACAACTTTAAAAACCTATTTTCATCTTCTTCTCCAGTTCCAGAAGGACTAGAGAGTTAAAAATGATATGTGCAGACTCCTTGGCCAATGGGGATTCTAATTTGTAACTTTGGTGACTCTGTGACCCCAAATAGGGTCACAGGGGTCACAACCTTAAAAACCTATTTTCATCTTCTTCTCCAGTTCTAAAAGGACTAGAGAGTTAAAAATGATATGTGCAGACTCCTTGGCCAATGTAGATTCTAAATTGTAGATTTCGTGACCCCAAATAGGGTCACAGGGGTCACAACCTAAAAAACTTATTTTCATCTTCTTCTCCAGTTCTAAAAGGACTAGAGAGTTGAGAGTGATATGTGCTGACTCCTTGGCCAATGGGGATTCTTAATTGTTGATTTCGTGACCCCATGACCCCAAATAGGGTCACAGGGGTCACAACCTTAAAAATCTATTTTCATCTTCTTCTCCAGTTCTAAAAGGACTAGAGAGTTAAAAATGATATGTGCAGACTCCTTGGACAAGGGGGATTCTAATTTGTAACTTTGGTGACCCTGTGACCCCAAATAGGGTCACAGGGGTCACAACCTTAAAAACCTATTTTCATCTTCTTCTCCAGTTCTAAAAGGACTAGAGAGTTAAAAATGATATGTGCAGACTCCTTGGACAAGGGGGATTCTAATTTGTAACTTTGGTGACCCTGTGACCCCAAATAGGGTCACAGGGGTCACAACCTTAAAAACCTATTTTCATCTTCTTCTCCAGTTCTAAAAGGACTAGAGAGTTAAAAACGATATGTGCAGACTCCTTGGCCAATGGAGATTCTAAATTGTAGATTTCGTGACCCCATGACCCCAAATAGGGTCACAGGGGTCACAACCTTAAAAACTTATTTTCATCTTCTACTCCAGTTCTAAAAGGACTAGAGAGTTGAGAGTGATATGTGCAGACTCCTTGGCCAATGGGGATTCTTAATTGTTGATTTCGTGACCCCATGACCCCAAATAGGGTCACAGGGGTCACAACCTTAAAAACCTATTTTCATCTTCTTCTCCAGTTCTAAAAGGACTAGAGAGTTGAAAGTGATATGTGCAGACTCCTTGGACAATGGGGATTCTAATTTGTAACTTTAGTGACCCTGTGACCCCTAATAAGGGCCACAGGGGCTACGCCCTAATAACTTATTTTGATCTTCGTCCCCAGAACCATGAGGCCTAGAAAGCTGAAACTTTGTGTACAATCTCATTGACTAGTGAGGATTATAAATTGTAGCTTTAGTGGCCATGTGACCCCTAATAAGGGCCACAGGGGCCATGCCCTAAAAACCTATTTTCATCTTCTTCTCCAGAACCATGAGGCCTAGAAAGCTGAAATTGTGTGTACAGACTCCTTGACTAGTGAGGATTATAAATTGTAGCTTTGGGGGTCCTGTGACCCCTAATAAGGGTCACAGGGGCCACGCCCTAAAAAACTATTTTCATCTTCTTCTCCATAACCATGAGGCCTAGAAAGCTGAAACTTTGTGTACAGACTCCTTGACTGATGAGGATTATGAATTGTAGCTTTGGTGGTCCTGTGACCCCTAATATATATAAAGCATAATTGATAATGAAGCCTGATGAGCTACAGAGCCAATGGCTCTATTTTTTATAGGTTTTCTTGCAATAGGTAACATTAGTTTCATTTTTAGCTCATCTGGCCTGTATAAAGCAAACTTGATATGATGCCTGATGAGCTACAGAGCTAATGGCTCTATTTTTTCTTTTTACCCAGAGATATGTGTCCATTCATACTTATGAGTTAAATGTCTACCCGTTATAAGGTATTAATACTTACCTTTAGTGTCCATTGCAATCATAATGTAATATTTCCAGGATTACATAATTCTTCCTAATGTGGTGTTTGTAGAATAAGCATTTAAAAAAACGCACAAACTTAGCAAAATGTTTTTTGTTTATTCCAGGCTGATTTTGATGTGGATGGTCGCCGAAAAGCTTACTTCATAGATGAAAATGTAGAGCTACGACATTTGGAATCATGTGTGAAATGTAAGTTCAGATTTGTTATTATTTGAAATATTTAATTTTTGGACAGCTCATCATTCAGGATTACACTTATCAAGGGCAGGTAATTTGAGAAAGATTTTTAACTTGAATATCCAAGTGATGAAATTGCAAGAAAAAACTGTAACATTAAATCCTGAATGACTTAAGATGACTTTATTTTTCAATCAGTCTATTTTTAGAAAATTAATTCTTTTTTTGGGGGGAACTATTGACTACTGTATAATTTATATTTCAGTGAATGAAGCTGGAAGATTGCAAGTGATGAAATTGAAAGAAAAAACTGTAACATTAAATACTGAATGACTTAAGATGACTTTCTTTTCAATCAGTCTATCAGCAAATTAATTCTTTTTTTGGGGGGAACTATTGACTGTATAATTTATATTTCAGTGAATGAAGCTGGAAAGATTGCCTTGGGCTGCCTTATCACTTTGCTTGTCATCGCTGGAATATTACTTGTTATTTTAATAATTGTGCGACGAAAACGCAAATTATTGGAGCAAAACAATGACCGTATCATTGAACAAATGGAAGATAATGAACATGTGGCTAGCAGTGTGACAGCTAATACGTCTAATAATGTGGGTCATAGAGACCAATGTGATATTGACAACTCTTTGCCAGTTGTGAGATACAGTTTACCCACAATTCCAGAGCAGAGTGAAAGTTCCTGTGACAGTGGTCATGTGAGCATTGAACTGACCAATGGGAGTGTGCCTTGCAATCATAATACCCAATCAGGCGTTTGATTCAAAAGTTATTTTATGATGACATATTTTCCTGCATATGTCTTGAATCTCAAATATATCATTTTCTAGAAGATTTAAAGAGGGTTTTTTTTATGAAATATTAATTTTCCCACCATTTTGGTGATATATTCATATCAAAACATAATCCAAAGAAATTGCTCAATTTTAAGTGTTCTGCCATTTTTACATTCATTTGTACCAAAGAGAGATTTTGATAACTAGGTGCTCTCTAAAACTGCTAGAAATAATACAGGGTAAATACATGTGTATTTTGTATTTTTGTGTCTGGATAAGTGCTATTACTGTAAGCTCAATAAGGTGAGTGTTTAATATATGTTTCAATAATTTTGATATTCAAAGGTATTGAACTGTTTTAACCTTCTACCAAAAGGATTACTACCAAAGCATTCCTGAATGGATTTTTTATGCCCCCGAATCGGAGATTTCGGGGGTATTTTGTTTTTCACCTGTCCGTCTGTCCGTCCGTCTGTCTGTCCACAAAAACTTTAACCTTGGTCATAACTTTTGATTGGTCAGAGCTAAGTCTTTGATACTTGACATATGCATCCGGGGGCATTCATGTTTCACAAACACATCTTGTTATTTACTTTGTTGAAATAATTACTTGTGGGCAACATTGATAAAATACAGGTTCATCTAATATTTTCTTCTTGAGCAGTAAAAAGGGTTTAATATCATATCATTATTACAAACAAGTAAACCCTCTATATGCTGCTACAGCATTTGAGCTGATCATAAATCACAAAGGAAAATCAATTGTTGTTTTTAGGTAATTGGAGTAAAAGCTTGTTTGCCCTGGAGTACATATTCCTCACCAAGCTTGAAAAGTCAGTTTCCAAACGTATCCATTTAAGCCTTACTGCCGACACTTGATTTTTCTGTGTTTTCTCTCCTGGTGTAGGTACTAACACCGTTTTCAAGCAAATGCATTCAATGCTTGAAAATGGTGTTAGTACCTACACCGAAACGTCGCATCTCTTTGCAATCAAGAAGTTGTAAATCCATATATTTTTGTTTCTTCATCAAACCAACTTCTAAAATGCCACTGGAGGGAGCGTAATTAAGTTTGTAATCATGACTCATTTTTCTTGAAAGAATATCTCGAAGTTGTTTGAAAAATAGATGTTGATATGACTGAAGTTGAGGCAGAAATCTTGGTGTAAGTTATTCCCTTCAAGTTTAATTTAAAGAGGCAGTGGCACATTTTTATTGTGATGTCAAGAAAATGAAAATTAATGGTTCAAATTGAAAGACAATGTATTTAAACTAAATGAAGCAGTACTAATTCAAATATATAACGTAAAGTTTGGTCATGTGATTCCTTTTTCTTACACAAAATTAATTAAAGGTGTTCACACAAAATGGCCCCCAATGGATTTTATGTGAATCTCCATACTTTGTCCTCTGACTATGGATGATTGACTTTTGTAACGTTTTTTTTTGACACTGTCAAATTAATACATTTAGCATTTACAATTATCAGTGAAATATTTAAAATATATAATTATAAAAAAACGTGCTACTGACCCTTTAATGTCTAGTACATGGGCACACAAGAAGTTATGTGAAAAGATATGGCTGGAGTTCCCTCTGTTACAATTTAATGTTTAGATTATATATTCAACATACAAATATATTTGATACTATTAATAATTCTTATAATGTAAATTCCAAGACATACAAGTCAATGCAATACATATGTTTTTTGTATATTTTTAATATAGTTAACATATTATTAATAATATCATATTATTATTATGCTTTGTACATATTGATATGTCTTAACAATTGGCCAGTTTATTGTTCTTATGTAGAAACGCAGAACAGGGGTAGAGGAATCCCATGTTTCAGGGCTTCTCTGCTTTTGTTGTATTCCGCAAACACTACGGGGTAATCTATTTTATTATGTCAGTTTTGAAAAAGCAATATGAATTTCTATTTTAATAAAATCAATGTGCATCCATCATTAGTTCTACAAGATGTTGTGTACAGTGAAAATTTTTGCATTTAATTTTTAAGTAATAATTAAAATGTTTTTATAACTATAATACATATCCCAAAGAATAATTTATGTTGCAAAGTTAGAATTAGTCTTAAATTGTGTCGGAAATATTTTAAAACATTTAATAAAGGAAATTTTAATCTTGAGTGGTTCATAACTACATTTTCACACATAATAATGATATCATTTTTATTTTCTTTCATTCGAGTGCTGTTTTATTGAAGTAAGAAGTGCTCTTGGTGTAAAGATCAATATTGGTTGCAGATTTACAATTAAGTGAAGTTTATTTTGTATACATATAGATTCATGTTGTGAATATTTATTATACAAGAAATAAATTTATGTCCATTTTATGTGCTTTTTTATTTGTTTTTCTGGGTTCAAGTTCAAGAATTTGACGTCATGAAACGATGGTGTGAAACAAATTCTCATATGTCACACTGTTACCGGAGCCACGGGCTCTTCCAAGCAGATGCTCAACATGAAATTGGTTGTTTTTCACGTAATTAGAAAGATTTCATCATATCATCAATAGAATATCTGCCAAACCATAAAATTGTTTGCAAGGTTAATTAGTGTATTCATTTAAACAATACTATATATGTATACTAATACAATGTGAATAATTCATCATGTGTAGATGTGCTTTTTGGTATCTTCAACTTCTTTGGATTTCTAGTTTATGTGGTTTCCATGGAAAAAACTTTACTAGGGACCGGTGGGATATGTCATCTTCTGTTGACTCTTGTTTAATGATTTTATCGTGTAAGATATATGCACGGACGCAGCTGGAACTAGCAACCACGGATGGTACTGCACTGAAATTCAGTGTAGCATTGCACCCAAATGCTACAGAACAGTTCTCTACTGCAGACAAAGTTGCCGAGCCCCTGGCGGGATTCAAATATGTTTGGTAAATAAGTTTATTGCACATATGGTTGATATCAAGTAGCCACATATTTTCAATATGAGCACATATCACATATCAGCAATTGTTGTAATGCGACTTCCCATTTATTTGTGTGTGTGACGTTACTGTAGCCAATTTGTAAAAGAAGCAGGCCGTTTTCTGAATATTCCTAAGGGATTACATGGAACAGAGTTGGTACTAGAGAAATTAAACCACACATAAACGGTCTGAAATTGATCTTATAAAGACATATGATGTCAGTAAACAGATTCTCTATACAGATTGTAGATATGAAAAATTCATATCCTTTTGGTCTTCTTGCCACAGCCTTATTACATAACGTATCTCTTATTGTTTTTGTTTTGCAATTTTGTCGCATTGGATTGAGAATGTATACCATGTAACCAACCATGTCCATTTGATACAATGTACTACATGTTGCAAAGGGTTTTCTTTAATAACTATGTACACGTATAGTACCCCAAAAAAAAGAAATAAAGTGAGAAATAACTAGAAATCTGTGCATGTGATGCACTGTGATGTCCCCCGCTAACATTTAATCCGAAAGTGACCCTACCCCCATTATGTACAAATTTCATATTGTTTCCAATGAAACCAGAAAAATAACAATTGAGAATAACCAAAGTAGCAAAAGCCACCACTCCTCCAGTAGTTCTAACCACATATCAAGTCTAGTACAAATATTTTGAATAGTTTTTAAGCTAAAGTACGGAAACAGACCCTACCCCCCATATACACCTAGTTCAACTTGTTTCTTTGGAAACCAGAAAAAATAAAAAAATCAGAATAACCAAAACAGCAAAAGGCACCACTCCAGTACTAGAACTAACCACATACAAAGTTTCATTAAAATATATTGAACAGTTTTGAAGATATGGTCCGGAAACGAAAGCATCCCCCAATATGCACTAAGTTCAGAATGTTTCCATGGAAAGCAGAAAAAATAAAAAATTCTCCCGCAAAGCTTTGCAGGGGACATAATTACCCTGGGAAGTGAATACTATGAATTTTACGAAACTCATGCAAATTTGTGTATAACGTTTGCCCTCGCTCTGGTAATACAAAAATTCACACTTGATTCAAAAATTCATATGACACTTCCTTGGGTAATAGTCTCTAATAAGTGTTCGTACTTGTGTACAATATCTAATTCTGAAAATATAAACAGAAGGGGAGAAGACACATAAAATCGCAAAAGAGACAAATTTGAGTTCTCTGTTGCATATTTCGCTATTTCTCTCTTGTGGTATTCAAAGAACGTTGATTTTATCAAAATTTATGTACCGGTAAGCACTAAATGTTGTTTCAGTGCAGTTGAAATTTTTTTATTTTGAATTCCCACAGATTTAATCTCCATGAATCCTAAATCTTATAACCACATATTGACAAAGTCAGAAATTACAAATACTATTTGATTTTATTATTATTCATGCAGAAATTATTAACACAACAATGAGAAGACCAAAATATCCTTGTGAAATTTATGTTCATTGCAAGTATTAGTATGAATGTATATAATTCCATATCAAAAGAGTTTTATATAATGTAATAAAACAAATAGCATGAAATTTTGGTGTGGAAAAAATAGTTAAATATAATTTTGAAACATGTAATAATTTCAAGGCACTATACCGATATGGTGATCTATGGAGACAACTTAACAATATAGTTTAATAAAAACAAATTATGAACAAGTGAGTGATTTTGTTATGAACAAGTGAGAGCAAATCAAATACCAACATAATTCATAAGTTACATAATTTTTTATCTAACTATTATGATATTCCTTTAAACGATCTGCATAATGATGTGACCACACAACTATTATAGATTCATAAAACAATCTTCAATTGTTGAGTAATAAACTGTATCATAATTGATAAAGAACCATTCCCCCCCTCCACAACCTTAAATCAGAGAGCCATTGAAGTCTATTTTCCTTTATCATGACCTATAATTTAGTTTTTCTATTTTAAACATGTAAAATGATTGATGAGCAACAGAATTTTATCATTCATCATGTATTCGCAATGAATTACAAGCTGAAATTTGAAAATCAATGATTTTAACATATATGAGCTGAGAACAGACACAATTTTATTCTTTTATTTTTTTATCATAATTCAAATTATTTCAGTAACATAATATCAATAATAAATACATTTAAAAAATATCTTAATGAATCTTGCCCAGTTCAATTATTTCTGTGCATGTAAGGAAATGAAACTTTAAAGTACCTTGTATCAGCCTTGGAAGAATAAGAAGTAAAGACTGTTCTAGCCAATGTCAATGAGATTTTTCAAAGGTGAATGAAATAAGTCAGATTATAAAATCAGAACAAGTAAAGTCCTGAAATCAATAAAGCACAAATGAATACAACACTAACAACCAAAAAAGTGAGTGTGGCCCATTAATACCCCCGACCGTGCATCCCTGACCAACTGAATTAATTTTCACCTCCAAAGTGGACGTCTCTTGCACAGCATTTGACCCCCCCAAAAAGAGGAATTGAGAAGAATGAATGTTTTTTCTGCAATTGGTCTCATTTTCTCATAAAACATACATTACTATGTCTTGAAACTCTGCATCTTTTCTTTTCTTCTCTCCATGAGGTAAAAGAAATGTGCAGAATTCGAAAAGAATATTAGGATAAATAGTTTTCCACAATCAGTCAGATGAATTATGATATTGGAAAATGAGAATGACTGCCATTAAGAACAAAACAGTGCATGTACAAAATTTGAAATCAAATAGATGAAAAGTTTTTCTGCTATAGGTCTGACAAATTCTGATGGAAAAGGACTACCAGTAAGTAATAAACATGAAATTTTAAAAAAATCAAATATTAACGAAATTTGTTGTAATTATGCACTGCACCCTTCCTAGTAGGGTAGAAGACATGTAAAAAAATTCATACCAATCGCAAGAATGGTTTTTTTGTAATATGTCGGACAAATTCCGAAGATGGAATATGACTAAGTCAAAACATGGAAATTTTGAAAAATTCAAATATTAACAAAATTTGTTGTAATTTCGCACTGCACCCCTCCAAGTAGGGTAGAAGACATGTGCAAAATTTGAAAACAATCAGATGAATAGTTTTTCCGAAATAGGTCGGACAAAAAATGTCCTTGGACAGACGGACGGACGGAATCGTTGGTATTACTATACCTTCAACCGTTGGTCGGGGGTATAACAAACCCAATACCAGCAACCCTGTGTCCTTACAGTTATAATTGCCATTAAGAAAGGACATGTATATGTGAGTTTGCTGTTTGAGGGAAATCTTAAGATATATAGTTTGGTTTTAACTACTGATGCAGTTTGCCAGAATAAAAAAGCCATTGGCTCCATAGCTCATGACTATTTAATCATACAAATGGTCAGTTTATCACCACATAAAGCCAAAAGTTCTATAACATCCTCATCAGGAAAGAAGTTTGTACACAAGGTTTCATCTAAAAAGGAAGTCGTTGGCTTACAGGACAGGACAGCATTTAATTATGATATTTCTCCAGATAAACACAATCACGGACAGGAAGTTGATAGGACAGGGTCTTAAAATTATTAAAATCTAAATATTTTAGATATTTAAATATCTAAAGACCCAAAACCAAACCTTGAAAATAAGGGATTACGAGAGTGAAAAATTCGACATGTTATCTCAATAGCTGAGTAGGAAGAATTGAAGGACTACTTTTTTCCAAGGATGTGACGTTCCCGCTCATGCGTAGTGAGCTGGGGCAGCTAACAGGGACTACTTTTGTGATTCTTTTCGCGGTAACGTCCTTTTCTCATCGAGTAAGGTAAGTGGCAACTATTTAAGTTGAGTTAGGTTAAAAATTGAGAAGTTTCACAAAGTTCATACACTCCCCTTCCCTCTACCACAGCATTAATGCCACTTGAAGTTACTTTCACCTCTTGTGAAATATAAAGACCATTGAACTACCGTGTACACATATGCAGTTTAAAATATAGGTTGTCTTGCAACTATCACAGTTTTGTCATCCACTATAGGAATCTAAAATCATATTTATCAAAATGTTCATATCACAAATATATTTTACCATATACTTTGGAATATATGAAAGTCTGACTGAGATTGTATCTGGTTAACATGTCACAGTTTGATGGCCCCTAGGAATTTTTAAAGCGTCAATTATGTGGTCTTAATGAAAGGCTAACTAAAGATGTTTTTGAACAAATAAACAAAAAGAAACTCTAGTTCTTATTTTGTTGAAATATCCTTGATGGAAAATCGAAAAGTGCTAACGTCAAGTTCAGCAGTTGTTTAAAATATTACAGGATTCATCATTCACTCTTTACGAATCAGATAAAATTGACGCAGTCATTTCAAGGGAGTTGTTTGCACTGTATATTTCAGCAATAGCTTCTGGAGAATATTGTGGAAACATCGAAATCAATGTTTGTAGGTCAGAATTCATCTCAGATGCTGGGTCAGAGTAATCTGTTCTCTGATTGGTTGAATGTGACCTTGGCGGAGTTGCTCGAGAGGTCACAGTTGGTTGAGACTGGGAACTTGAAGCTGAAAATTTGAGAAAAAAAAGTAAAGTACTGGATTATCAAAGAAGATGCAATATTAACCAAACAATGCATAGAATATATCTTTCATCTATTTGCAAAGAATTTGAAAACTCTTTAGCCTCTTAAATGCTTAGACAGTGAAAGCCCTGTTGGCTGACAACATTTATTGATTCCTTAAAGCCATGACTCTATGATACAATCATTAAGCACTCATAAAATCAATGAAACGCTGTCCATAGAAGATCCATTATCAGAGTTCAATATTTTGAAAGTAATTTTACTGTTTTCTTTGTATTTTTTGAAAATTTTAGCAACCAGCTTAGGGAAAATCGGACCAAATTATTAATTAGGAGATAATTTACCAAAATGATCAGAAATCGGGCCGACATGAAGGCGAATCAAGTGTGGCCTAAAGCGTGTTCGTTAAATGCTATGGCTTTTTTGTTATTATTGATAAAGAAATGTAAATGTCATATCCAAATTTCAACGAAAGATTTTTCCACTGAGTGATGTATTTATATTCTCAATTATGAGCTAAATGTCATCCCAAACCAAAAGCAAGTATGATAATGGAGCTTTAAGAAATACTCATGAGATATGCTACGAAAAAGCCTGCTGATTTGTGATTAGAAAAATATTAACATTGTCAAAATGTACGGAATGTTGTCCCACGTGTTTGTCGTTTGTATGTCAAAGGGTCAAATGTCATTGACGTGTCAATTAGTAATTTAAGTGTAGGCTGTGTATGCCGACACTAGCAGTTACAGGTTTAATCATCCTTATATCATTAAATCTACAATAACAATAAAAACTCCAAAGGTTTAGATAGATTACCTTTAGGTGTTGACTTCTCAAATCTATCAAGAAAGTTATTCTTTATTCTGAAACAGATACAAAAATTATTATATTAAATAAATGGGTGATTATTGACTCTGATTGCAATAGCTATAGTCTATTGGTCGACTATTGTAACCAACTATTGTGTTAACCTTTGCAATAGTTTTGAATTTAAGCAAGAACACATACCAGCTGTCATTTCTTAAGGTTTTGAGAATCATCTGATTGTGGAAACAAATTTTGCAATTTTCTACCATATTAACTTGTGTGCATCACTCTAATTATCTCTTCTTATCAAAAGCCATTATAAAACCAAATAAATGCAGGATGCATTAAACTATCAATACCTTACTATTGATGCATCATCCTGTCTCAGGGTACGAATGTTACGCTAACTCCACTTATCTGTACCCTGGGCTCAGAATCTAGATTCGCTCGCATGGCCCGACTTGAGATATAGCCAATCAAATCATTTTCTCGTTGAAATTTTATCGAGAAGGTGGCGAGAAAAAGATTTGATTGGCTATATCCCAAGTTGATGTTGATGCATTGATTTTCATGTTCCCTTGGTAGTATCACAGAGCTGACTATTGCGATGCATGGATAGTTTGTTGTATGATTACAACCTTCATTAAAGAGACACAGAGTATGTTGATAGGATCACATATGCCAATGTTTGAAATCGATGTTATTACATTGGGAACCACTAACTGCTACTGAAAATAACAAGTTAAAGGTCAATCAGTACATTAGAGCGAAAATAAGGCCATTAAAAGTCTTGATTTTGATCGGAAGCCGGACAATGTGGCTCGAGTGGCGCGCGCAAATTCGCCAAACGTAATTTTGAAACCTTGTCATAAGCTGACAGGAAGATATATTCGATTCGATAGTGCTTATTAGGTATTGTTACTAATAGGTAGATTCATTGGATGCATAATTTCGAATATTAAACATATTTGAGATGTTTTCTTGATTTTTCCATAAAATCAAGCATTTTAGAGATATTATGCATAAATGGATATGTTTGCAAGTCCAGTGATGAGATATGAACTTCAATCAGCATATTAAATATTTTGTAGCTTATCAAAACCAAATACAATTTTAAAAAAGATACTCTGTGTCACTTTAATTTAAATGTTTCAGTAATGATAAGAAATATCATATATTTTCTTGACATGTCTTGAATTGAGTGAGAAAGAACATAATTATGTATCTATCATATTTGCTCTTATGTACCGGTAATTGAATCCCCTCTCCCCTCTGATAGATATACAAGTATATAAATATGAATATATATAAAGAAAAAAAAGAAAAATATAAATATATCTTACCTGTCCATCTCCTCTTTCTTCCTATCCTGGACTCGAAGAGCTCTTCGTTCATTTTCTTCAGTCTTTTTTTTCAAAGAGATACAGCATTAATTACAACTTTAAAGGGGCAGTAGCACGTTTTTTGATAATTCTATATTTTACATTTTTCACTGATAATTGTAAGTTAATGTTAAATGTATTATTTTGACAGTGTCAAAAATCTCATTACACAAGCCAATCATCCATAGTCACAGAACAAAGTACAGTAGAACTCGGATATAAGGAACACCAAGGGACCAAAGAATTTAGTTCACTATACACATATAATTTAAATGATATTATATAGGGACTGGACTTGAAAATTTGTTCGCTATATCCGATTGTTTGCTTTATCCGAGTTCGCTATATCCGTGTTCTACTGTATGAAGATTCATATAAAATCCATTGGCGGCCATTTTTTGTGAACACCTTTCATTCATTTTATGTAAGAAAAAAGAATTGCATGGCTAAACTTTACGTTATATATATTTGAATTATTACTGCATCGTTTAGTTTAAATACATTGTCTTTCAATTGGACCCATTAATTTTCATTTTCCTGACATCACCTTATATTCTCCCTAAAAACGTGCTACTGCCCCTTTAAGTAGATATCATTAACCATAAATATTGTAAATTACACAGAGTGCTCCTTATCTTTGGTCACATTAGGACGTTTTGAAAAAGATAAAATTGAAATTAATTGTTTGGTAGGCGAGATAAAAGTAGTTTGGAGAATTCTAAGCTAAATATCAGGGCAAATAAGTGTTTTCAGTAATGGTCTGAACGCTTAAATATGAAATCTCTGGATTTGAGAAAATAATAGACTTAAGGAGGTTGGATACCTTTGTTACTGCACATCCGCAAGAGTCAGCATGTGCTATTTTAAAGTTTATGCTGTTTTGTTTATTTTTCACTGAAAGTGTGAGATAAACAAATTAAAAACTTAAATAATGATTTAGTTTGATAAAAAACAATGACTATGTCATATTTGTGAACTTTAGTATTTGTTTTATGATAAAATTTATTTCACTAATTAACCTTAAGTACTAATGAACATTTCTAAAAAGGGTATGTTGACAATGAAGAGTTATCTCCCCTGGATGTTAATTTTCATTGATGTGGCTATTAAAATTAAATGTGAATATCTCTGTTATCCCCTGGTGACATATTGTTTTTTCTTTTTAATCTTATTCTAGTGTGTATTAACTATAAAATATATAATTTTCAAAAAAATCTTAATACGAGAAATAAATTCTTTTAATAAAAGAATAATATTTTTAAAAAATAATCATACAAAAAAAAAAGGTTATTTGTATGAATTTACTTCATATTGTTTTCCAGTTCCTTTTTTTCTGACTTAGTTTATTTCCATACTGCAATGCCTTAATAGAAAAACATTTAAATAACAATTATATTCAAAAGTTATCTTGAAAAGGAGTTTTTAAATTATTGTATTTTCATCATTGGGTGCCCTAACGGATGGGTCCTTTTTCGAACAAAAACTGTGGTGACATGGTATTTTTATGACACAATTTGATTCAAGACATATTTTTCAACAAAGTAAGACCAAATTTAGCTATTTCTTAATACCTCGATATTTTGTATCCAACCTCCTTAAAAAAAAAACAATTTTTCCAATTGAGAATCAATTTAAATTTACATTTAAAAAGTTGGTAAAATCACTTGAAATACCTTTTTTCTTGCGTCCATTTTCTTTCTATCAAATCCAGTTTCTTCGTGTCTTCTCTTCTCCTCTCTCTGTTGTCTCTGCTTCTCCTAAAAGATTAAGAAAATATCTAAAATATAAACACAGTTATCCTACAAGATTTGTAATCCAGATTTGAGAATTTTTATATGGTTACACAAGTTTTTAATAGGATAAATAAATTCAAATCAGGTTAAGATAATTCAACTTTTATCTGAAATCTGTGATCATGTAAATATCATAGATATATTGTGAATTAGAAAGTCCTTTGTTTCCACTAAATAATCACTCGAATGGTGACCCTTTAAGAGTAAATCAAAGCTTGAATGAATTCAGTAGTCTAAGAGTTAACCACTTTTATATATGTGTATTAAGGAACCAACCAGCAAAGAATATTTGGCTTTTGCGTTTGTCTGAGCCATTTTCTGCCTAGCTTGTGCTTCTGTCATTTGACCTCCCCCTAGAAAATTGATTCAAAGATTTAATTTGATTAAAAATGGATAAAATAAACATGTTAACAAAAGACATGATTCAGGGCATCAATGATGAAAGAAACAAATATTTGAATTCTTTATCATTTTAAGGAATATCGAGTTATGATATTCATGTTTTGTTAAAATAATTATTATTAAACATCAACTCACATTATTATTCATATCTCTGGTATGTTCTATTGGGGTATCAAAGTTTTACATAATGATATTTTTGCACTATTTTATCTACTTACCCACTGTTCCATGATATGATACATGCTGTGGTTTATTTTCTGCTTTAAACCTTTCATATTCTTCCGTTTCTCTTTGTGCCTCTAAACAAAAATAATTTTGAAATCAATGATATATTCTAGTATGGGTTCTGTAAAGATTAAAGCTGCTTACCTTTTCATTTGTTATTGCATAAACTACAATAACAATGGTGCTATGACTTCATTAGCCAAGGCCTTAAGGTAGAGGATTTTCAAATGAGATCTACCGTATTCGACCTATTAAGCGCCCTGGGCAGTTACAAAATTGGAAAGAGGGGGCGCTTATTAAATCTCTAATCATTCAGTCGAATAATAAAATGTTTCTTGTATATTTTCGATATGCATATAGTTTTTAAGCGAAACCTAACAAATCCAATTACCCTGAGGAGGAGGAGGACAGAAATAAAGTCTTCAAACTTATGTAAAATTTCATAGGTTTGTCATGTAAGGTATGCCTGGAGAGGGGGGGCCTAATGTTTTTTTGAGTTAAAAGCACAATTAGAGTGTGCTTATAGGGAGAGGGGGCTTAAAACGTCGAATAGGGTTTGTTTTTTAGTCAAAATAAATTAACATGAACAAACTGGAGAAGTGAAAGAAAATCCCTAAACATAATTTGTTTTGCAAATAAATATAGATTTCCCCTTTACTGTTTTAACAAAAACACTTTTGGCCTTTGGCCTTTACGCTTTAACTAATATAGTTACAGGCAAAACACTACTAATCTATTTTGTAATTAAATAAACAATGATACCAAGGGTACTATAATTTTCCAAGTGGTTAGCATGCTGTCTTTTCATGTCAACAGTTCAGGTAGGAATTTTGTGGCCTAGGTCTTGTACTGTTATGTGTCCCTTGGTAAGGAAATTCATCCAAATCAAATTAAATCAACCTTGCTGTACAAAATAGTTCCTCAACATGGAAAGTATAGACCTATTTCAGGCCCCCCTAAAGCACGGAAATAAAAATATCCTTTTGGAAATAATCTCCTCATGTTTTGAACAAAAAACAACAAAAACAGAAAAAATCTCCTCTACTATGGAAAAAATGCATCAATTTTACATGCATGAGCGTTAATTTCGGCAGCGATAATGTCAATTGCAGTGACGATACCTGCCATTACGGTCGCAAAAGCGGCCTTTAGGGAAATATAACGGCGCGGTACGGCTACTGATCCGGTTTTCTTGGTGACCAATCGGCGTAAATGGAGGCAAAACTGTTCTTTCCGTTCATTCACGGCGGAAAACATTGCTGAGATTGCGAATATTTATCCGTTTTATCAGCTACAAAAATTATCTTTATTTAATTTAATGATTGCGTTGATCAAGAACAATCATAAGCTTTCAAAGAATTTTACCTTTTATTCTCGAATGTCTATAGATCGTTGTTAAAACAAGCTACAAAGTGTCAGTGTATGTTTATCACCCGTCTGACACTGAATGATTGTTCTTGATAAACGCAATCATTAAATTAAATAAAGATAATTTTTGTACAAAACAGGAGGAGATTATTTCCAAAAGGACATTTTTATTTCCGTGCGTTAGGGGGGCCTGTATTTGGTTGGTTTGAAAGCAGCATCAAAGTACTTTTCTTTCAGGTAAATGATAGAGTTTTTTGCTTGCTCTGAGCAAGCTTAGCATGGAAATAGGCCAATGGACTACTATAGATTTTAATCATCATTAGAGTATTATCCTCAAAGCTCCCATAAATCTGCTGATTGTCATAAAGTCTAGCTACATAGCATGTAAACAATAATTTCTCAACATTATGATTTATTCATCAGCTGGTAATGCAGCGATTGGGAAAGGCAGGGGCCATGGGCCAGTTTGCACATTGGATGAACAAAATCTCCCATTAAAATTTTTGAATTTACTATTGATCTAATAGGAAATGGCACAATTCAGAAAATTACCAAAAACTTTGAAAATGGCCCATTGTCAAAGATGTATTTTTCAATCTCTGGGTAATGTATGCTTTACAGACACAAAACCATAGAAGACAATTAGGGGTATGAATACATGATAAATTGATTATATGGTATGTACATGTAACCCAAAATATACTAGTATTTGATGCTCCCAGTACAAAACCTAAAGCAAAATTCATCATTCTAAGTAATGAATTTTCAATCATTACATCTCTATATTATAACTTAAAGATATTGATACTCACGGTCACTTATCTGTTGCCTTTTTCTTTGGTTAGGAGTTACCATTGTATAGGCTCCTTGACTGAAATATTCATTGTCAAAAATAGTAAGTTCAATCGATTTATTCAATGTTTCAATTTAAAAAAAATATATATATACTTATATATAAATAGTAAAATAATAAAAATAGATAAATTTTCTTACTGAGACATTCTCTGTTCCGGAGACTGCGACTGAGGCGCCCCTCCCGTCGCCCCGACCTCCTCTTCCCCCTGTACAGGTGGTGGGCCACGTGTCGGGGGGTACATCCCTGTTCCTCTCCCCCGGGGCCTTGCGCCGAACCCGTCCATTCCTCCCCGGGATGTTTGAGAGCCGCGACTGAGTCCTGAAGTTCTTGAAGACGGAACTTGACTACCCCTCACACTCGGTATTTGGGCTGTTCCCCGTCCCCTACCTCGCGTATTCGTCTGATTTCCCTGGTCTCGGTTAGATCCACGAGCCCTGCTTGCGACCGATGGCCGCGAAGTGAATGTCTTACTCATTTCGGTTAACTTTCGCTTTCTATTCGTTTCGGAATCTTGTTTCGGTTTGCTTTAGCGGCCATGTTGTTATTTTGCGTTGTTGGGGAATCCCCTTGATGATCAGCGCTCTCAAGTGGGGAGGTAACTCTAATGTGTTGTCCTTGTTGACCCGACGGCGGTGACCGTGTTACCCACCGAGGTTCGAATCTCGGAGTGGACCCTATAATTATTTTTTTTCCAACTTTTGCATTTTGATAATATTAATGACTCACGAGTTGAAAAACAGCAATGATATCGAGGAATATGATTGCAGATAAAATGAATGGGCACACCAAACAAAAATCCTCATCTGCGATAGTTGGTAAAATATGAAAAGAACGTTCATATTACAATACCTGCCTGTTTCATTTAGAAGACTGTGATTTGATGCAAGAAAATCTAAGTAATCATTCGGAATAATGATAAATCAATAACTTTAACCCAATTTCAATAGTGAAATTTTATCTTCTATAGCACCAAGATTTTTAATGTCTACACATCTTTGTCTAAACTGTTGCAAGAAATAAATCAATACTTCCAACTCCCTATAGAATGCAAACCTTTGCGAAAACATAGGAGAACAACAGTGATTCAACCCTGAAAACAAAGCATTCTTTAATATTACATTTGTTTCTTGTGTTAATAATCTAAGCCAAATTGTATATTTTCTTAATAATGGGACACTTTGACAGATTGTCTACCCGACACAGATTTTTGAAAAAAAAACTATTTGATGTATTTCTACTCAATCCCAAAGATAATGTACAGAATTTTATGTTAACATTTTCCGCATCCGGTGATGTGTGAAATCCCCAAACTTATGATCCGTCCATATGACAAAATTGGTAACACTTTTAGGCCCACATCAAACATTAATTTACATATTTATAATTATATACTGTTGAAATTTCTTCAAGGCAAATTCTAAACTTTTTCTGATGTCTTAGCTTCCAACCATGTCTGAATACTACAACAACAGACACGTCCGTTAAAACGATGTCGTCAGCAAACAACAATATAAACAGTTTCAAAGCGTTCAATGTAACACCATGGGTTGCACATTTCAGCTCATCCACAATGCCAATCAAAGAGACATTGTATGTTGATAGGATCACATATGTCAAATTTGGAAATCGATGTTATTACATCGGGAACCACTAACTGTTACTGAAAATAGTTAAAGGTCAATCAGTACATTAGAGCTAAAATACGGCCATTCAAAGTCGGGATTTTGATCGAAAACCGGACAATGTGGCTCGAGTGGCGCGCAAATTCGCCATACGTAATTTTGAAACCTTGTCATAAGCTGACAGAAAGATATATTCGATAATGTTTATTAGGTATTGTAACTAGTAAGTAAATTAATTGGATGCATAATTTCGAATATTAAACATATTTGAGATGTTTTCTTGGTTTTTCCATAAAATCAAGCATTTTAGAGATAAACTCATCGGCAAAAGAAAGTTATCACTTTTGAACGGAAAACATGAAAAATATTTTTTATATAAATAGTGAAGAAAGCATTGTATTAAAAGCATATAATCGCTTAATTTGTATATTTTGACTTGTAGAAAACCAATGTTTGCGTATTATGTGACAAAATGCAAAATTGTGAAAATCACGTGACTTTGCCAATGTGAAACAGATACTGATGAAGGACCACGATCATCACCACAGTAGAAAAAAACACATACATACCATCAAACGTTACACCACGAAACCGTGAGAAAGCTTTTAAAATCGACATATACTCTCCACGGATACCAACTTTTGAAGAATCGCCACAGTTCCAAAATCATTATCGGAGTGGACCCTATAATTATTTTTTTTCCAACTTTTGCATTTTGATAATATTAATGACTCACGAGTTGAAAAACAGCAATGATATCGAGGAATATGATTGCAGATAAAATGAATGGGCACACCAAACAAAAATCCTCATCTGCGATAGTTGGTAAAATATGAAAAGAACGTTCATATTACAATACCTGCCTGTTTCATTTAGAAGACTGTGATTTGATGCAAGAAAATCTAAGTAATCATTCGGAATAATGATAAATCAATAACTTTAACCCAATTTCAATAGTGAAATTTTATCTTCTATAGCACCAAGATTTTTAATGTCTACACATCTTTGTCTAAACTGTTGCAAGAAATAAATCAATACTTCCAACTCCCTATAGAATGCAAACCTTTGCGAAAACATAGGAGAACAACAGTGATTCAACCCTGAAAACAAAGCATTCTTTAATATTACATTTGTTTCTTGTGTTAATAATCTAAGCCAAATTGTATATTTTCTTAATAATGGGACACTTTGACAGATTGTCTACCCGACACAGATTTTTGAAAAAAAAACTATTTGATGTATTTCTACTCAATCCCAAAGATAATGTACAGAATTTTATGTTAACATTTTCCGCATCCGGTGATGTGTGAAATCCCCAAACTTATGATCCGTCCATATGACAAAATTGGTAACACTTTTAGGCCCACATCAAACATTAATTTACATATTTATAATTATATACTGTTGAAATTTCTTCAAGGCAAATTCTAAACTTTTTCTGATGTCTTAGCTTCCAACCATGTCTGAATACTACAACAACAGACACGTCCGTTAAAACGATGTCGTCAGCAAACAACAATATAAACAGTTTCAAAGCGTTCAATGTAACACCATGGGTTGCACATTTCAGCTCATCCACAATGCCAATCAAAGAGACATTGTATGTTGATAGGATCACATATGTCAAATTTGGAAATCGATGTTATTACATCGGGAACCACTAACTGTTACTGAAAATAGTTAAAGGTCAATCAGTACATTAGAGCTAAAATACGGCCATTCAAAGTCGGGATTTTGATCGAAAACCGGACAATGTGGCTCGAGTGGCGCGCAAATTCGCCATACGTAATTTTGAAACCTTGTCATAAGCTGACAGAAAGATATATTCGATAATGTTTATTAGGTATTGTAACTAGTAAGTAAATTAATTGGATGCATAATTTCGAATATTAAACATATTTGAGATGTTTTCTTGGTTTTTCCATAAAATCAAGCATTTTAGAGATAAACTCATCGGCAAAAGAAAGTTATCACTTTTGAACGGAAAACATGAAAAATATTTTTTATATAAATAGTGAAGAAAGCATTGTATTAAAAGCATATAATCGCTTAATTTGTATATTTTGACTTGTAGAAAACCAATGTTTGCGTATTATGTGACAAAATGCAAAATTGTGAAAATCACGTGACTTTGCCAATGTGAAACAGATACTGATGAAGGACCACGATCATCACCACAGTAGAAAAAAACACATACATACCATCAAACGTTACACCACGAAACCGTGAGAAAGCTTTTAAAATCGACATATACTCTCCACGGATACCAACTTTTGAAGAATCGCCACAGTTCCAAAATCATTATTGATAATTTGTTTTCACAATACAGACAACATGTGAAGACATTGGATAAACCCAAAACCAGCAAAACCAATTGTATTCTTATCGTATGAAGAATTTATATCCCCTTGCATTAGACGATCGTCAACGCTTTCTTTATTTGACGTCAGGAACTTCATATGCCGTAGGTGTGTATTGAATTATGTACGTACGTACAGAAAGACCAACGACAAGGGAAATCAGAGCTTTTCGATTCCTCAATGGTCCTACATAAACCTCCAAACCAAGTCACGATTAAGGTTAAAAATAATTCTGAAAGGGCCAAAAAGTGACTACACACAATCCTTCTATTTTGTCCTCAAGCACTGTTTTCTGTGTACTTACACTCGTGATAAGCATATTTAGGTCTGATCTAATGTTTTCTTTCCATTATTCATGAGTTTTTAGTGAAACAGATATCAAAATGAGAGCCTGTAATTTTTTATTTAGACCCATTGTCACTTGAAATGTTTGTAGCGCACTGCCGATTACGTCAAATATCATTTTCTGTCGTTCAATGTTTCAGAGATTGGTTGATACACTTGCAGGCTCTTTTTCGACTTTCTAGCACATTTCGTTATTTAATGAGACTCTTGGGTGAAATTTGGTGATAACTTTCTTTTGCCGATGAGTTTAATTAAGACAGTTGATAGATGCACACACACACACCCACACACACTCACACACACAAAGAGCAAAGAGTCTGTGAGAAAGGCCGCACCTGAGACCTGCTAGAATTTCATTTTGATTTGTGTACGTTTCTGTGCCACAATTGATAAGAAAGTGACAGTTTTTTATAAACTATTAACACGTACCAAAGATTACTTTTCAAGATATATCTATAGAACAGATTTGTATTTGTGATTTCTTCGGCACTTATCTTTATTGAAGTTTATAGGCGAAATGTTTACAGTCTCTTGTATATGAATATGAATATTTATTGATTTTCTTTAAATGAAATGACTTCAGATATCCTCGAACTTTTAAATAAAAAAACTTGTCCAAATCCCAAATTTTAAACATGTACAAGAGGAAATTAAAACTGCATATTTTGTTGACCGATTTAACGCCTACACAAACTGTAAATATTACAGCTAATGACAGATTGAACTTTGAATATAAAATTGTCTAATCGTCCAATCTTATTTGTTGGTCGAATTATTACTTGTACATACGTGTTATGTCTGGAATTGTTATTTATGCATGTCCTCTTTCTGGATGGAGTTTTGAAAAATAAAAAAATCCACTCAAAAAAACAAAAAAAAATCAATTCTCAAGAAAACTACATTCCTTTTTTTCGTAAATGTAATGATGAATGTATTAGTTTATTACAATAACAAAGATAAGGTCAGCTAGCTGAACCGTTGCCAAACTCAAAATTTGTAATGGAAAATCAGGATAATACGACGACGATCTCTGTTTTTGTGTCGTTGTTTTGAGGTACAGGTTGGACATTCTGAGACACCAAGGTCGGCGTTAGCATAAGCTGCTTGCTTTACCCTTTTCCTCCCAGTGTTCCCATATGGGAACATGTTCTTTAAACTCCTTTAATTGATTGTTCCGGTATGGAAACATTGTGACGAAGACCATTTAAGTGTTCAAAACTGGTTGATCTTACTAAAGAAATAAAAACACATGACAAAATTGGTCCTTTGATGCTTTTTTCAAGTTCAATTAGGTTGATAAAGTATGCTTCTTGGTCTTTTTGTGAATTTTGCCTGTTCTCAATCTTTTCGGTTACATTGACTACATGATTGTGGTTTCTGGCGTGTCGTCTTAGCAATTTCTGCTGATGTAACGTGTCTCCTCTAAAAGAAAACATAATGACACAGACATTTTCATATTTTTTGATGAAAAATGATAAAAATGTAACATTCTGATTTTAGAGTAAGTGCAAAATACTTTCATTTGAAATGAATTCTTTGTCATACTGTCCAGTATTTATCCTAGTCAAACATTTTCTCACACATAATCTCACTGGATAGACGATAATTGTATTGATTGCAACCAAAATTTTAAAGTACTGGGATAAATACTTTATGAGACATTTCAGAACAGGATTGCCTTTTTAAATACTTGTCACAAGATCCCTAGTATGCAAGATTTTTCACACATTGGTTTGCTTAGGTCCAGTGTGAAACCTAGTGTTTAATCCCATCAGAGAATGATAATCTGTTACACGAAACAAAAGATATATTGTACTTCTCTTAACAGTTTGCTAGAAGTATGCATGTATGTGTCAGAACTTGATAAATGTAGAGTAAAACAAAAAAACTTGCTAATTTTTGTCAAATGCTGTGCGTAACGCGTAAGATGATGTTTCCTTTAAACAACATGTAACCCCGAGGGGGTACACAATGCAGAAATTGATACATAAAGATATCTTGAGATAACATCGATATTTTGTTTGTTCAAAAACATGCGCAAAATAGTCATTTAATCACTTTGAAAACAAACATCATATTTTCAGTCTGGAAAACTTCTCTCAGCCAATCATAACCTGCCACATCACATCGCCCTTTCTCGCCAAACTGGTCAGGCTATTGCTATTGTTTACAGTATTGAGTCAAGCGGTCACTTACTTACTTGGCGTATAATTACTATACAAACAAATAAAACAACTTTCCAGTATGACGGTTAGTTAGTGAGACATATAATGATATATATATATGCATTGAAATAGGTATGATATCTTTCATTCAGAAATGGAATACAGAGTTTATATCATATTTGGTTGAACCCTCGGATGTAAACACATTGTCAAATTGAAATAGATTAAATACATGGTTGAACAATACTTTGATGTGAAAATATGTTCCGTCTTTGTTATAGTGTATTTAAAGTATTTGATATTAAAAAGAAAATTGTTTTCATCTGTTTACAGTATGGCAATAGTTCTCTTAAACTGTAAACATTTCAAAGTTAAAGGCGCTTCCTTCATTAAAATCAACGAAGTATACACTAACCAGCACAAGGTCAACACCATAGTCAGTTATGACAAGAATATGATCTGTAACACGAATCAAATCCATCTTTGAATATCTTGTCAAGTCATTCTATCACAGTTACTCAACTATTATGTTGCCGAAGACGACTGGTTTGTTAGAAATGTGATCAACCTATTTCCAAATGCTGGTGTTTTGTGGGCTCAGGGTAGCGATTTGTAGGATGTCCCTTTAAGAAACATGGGTTTTAATTTAGGTGGAACAGTTTGTATTAACGAACGTAATTCTTCTAGGGACCGTTTCCAATAGAATGTATATGACGAGATGTGACACATATATATGTGCCAGAGAACGACACAAGAATCTGCGTCATGGTGTAGGGAACCATGTCTTACAACGGACGATCACACCTGGCCATCATTTCCGGCAATTTGACGGACCAACGCTACATCAATGATGTTTTACAGCCACACCTCATTTCGATAATCGACCAATAGAGGGAGCTGTTTCAACAGGACAATGCCCGCCATCGCACAACTCGTGCAACAGTGGATTTTCTAGGGAATTCCAATGTCGACTCTTGCCATGGCCCTGCAGGTCGTCCGACATCAACCCCATCGGAAATCATTTGAACTATCGTGATCGTCTTATCCGTGCACGTACACTACCACCGTAGACGTTATATACACTGGCCACAGCACTACAGGATGAATGGAGAGCAATACCACAGGAGAGGATTTGTCGTCTGATCCGTTCCGTACTGTGATTACAGCTCGTGGCCCTCAAAATAGATACTGAAGAAAGCGCCCCCTTGTTTCCGTTGAATGTATAATAAAGACATCTGAAATTGAGACTTTATACTACACATACATTTGTTTCACCATGTAGAACTTCATTACGTTATCTTTGATAATCTGTGTGTTATAAAAAATTAAAGACTGATATCAACACTGCATAAAATCAAGGGTTGCGTTTCTTTTTTGAGAGAGTTTATTTGATGTCAGAAGACACGAGGGTGAGATTCTATTTATTATATATTAGTTAGACCATGAGGGCCTGTTGTCAAATCGTTTAAATGGTTAGTTAGACCACTCGCGCTACGCTACGCGCTCGTGGTCTAACTAACCATTTAAACAATTAGACAACAAGGCCCGAATGGTCTAACTTATTTAGATCATGGCAACAAACGTAATTTATAAAACATCAAAAGTTCATATTATTTTTGTTGAAATGACTGCGAACTATTTGACGGCGACCGTGTCACACAAGTAATTGACATCAAAACAAAACCATAGAGCTCGTGAAATTTGCGTTAAGACGCATTCTCACGAGATGCACGTGCAGCTTCACTTTCGACATGCGCATGTTGTGATTTTGTCATTTGGGCAAGGGACATGGAAAGGATCGGACGTAAATTGACAGTGCTACCCTACGCATGTGGAACCTTAGAAAAGAAGTGGTGCTTGTAAATATGGTGAGTATTTAAAAGATAAACAAGTAATTAACACACATAGTTTTACGAAAAAGTAGCATAATCAGTTGAGATATTATTTGAAGGCCATATTACAATACATGTATTCAGCCAGGTATTAATAAGTGGCGACGTGCAGTGGCGAACATCCAATTCGACCGTTGCTTGAATAAGAACTGTTTCATACTGTTCACAATTGTAACCTCTATGTAAACATTGTAAAACCTGCGTTTGAAATGTTGTCATTCCATAACTGAATCAGGATATGAAAGTCTACAGTCCTGATTTCGATGTTTTTTTCATTTACAGGTGTCAGGGAAGCACAGTGCAATCATTTCAATGATATTACACGAATTACTTGTAATTAATACGGGTGACGGATGCCGAAATTCGACGGAGGAGATCCTACGAAATGCATTTGAAGGGTACATTTTGAAATCAAGCTGTACATGCTTTTCTACTTAATGACCTGAAAGGGCTGCTCAATCTGTAAAATCAGTTCTATGTAATAAAATGCATATTTTTGTTATGTTGTTTCTAATAGAAGTTTCTATCACGACATAGTCTTGCTCATAAAAAGTAGTTCCGACCGTGGTCTAACTGAAAATGAGGTTGGTTAGACCATGGCCCATGGGTCACAACAAAGCAGCCATGGTCTAAATAAATGTGAGAACGGCGCACCTAAGAACCTGGTAGACTTTCAGTTTGATTTGTCTACGTTTCTGTGCCACAATTGATAAGAGAGTGACAGTTTTTTTTATAAACTATTATCACGTACCAAAGATCACTTTTCAAGATATATTTATAGAACCGATCTGTGTTATTGTGATTTCTTCGGAACTTGTCTTAATTGAAGTTTATAGGCGAATTTTTTTACAGTCTTTTTCATATAAATATTTCATTGATTATATTTTCAATGAAATGACGTCAGATATCCTCGAACCTCGAATTTATATTTGTCACTGCTAATTGTACGTTAATGCTAAATGTAATATTTTGATAGTCTCAAAAAGTTCATTACACAAACCAATCATTCATAGTCAAAGGACAAAGTACAAAGATTCACATAAAATCCTTTGGCGGCCATTTTGTGTGAACATCTTTAATTCGTTTTTTGTAAGAAAAAGGAATCACATGGCTAACTTTACATTATATATTTGAATTATTACTGCTCCATTTAGTTAAATACATTGTCTGTCAATTTGAACCATTAATTTTCATTTTCCTGACATCACCTTATATTCCCACTAAAAACGTGCTACCGCCCCTTTAACTCCTAGACAACACATTGACAACTATTTCAATACTTTGCTTGATAATATGTAATTAACTTTCTCTTTCCTGTCCTTCTCGCATGTAACCTAATGTGTACATACATGTTGATACGGCCTTTCATTGTACATCCCCAATGAGACTTGTTTGTGTATTTTGAATCCTAAAATACTATGTTTTCATTCATTTTGACCAAAAGAAGTTCATACTAAAATATTTATTCAATTTATTGACGTTTTACGATTACTGTCCCAATGTTCGTATCGGTATAAAATTGATGATTTGCCTTTTCAAGATGTTTATTAGCCTACATTATGAAAATGAAACGTTTCTGATAATGGAGTCTGGAGGTCGGATAATTCAGGTTAAAACGCCATATAGTTTAGATCACTCTTACTCAATAGAGAACAAGTGCTTCAAGTGGTCCCTTTCTAAACGTTATCGTCAACATCGTCAATACAAACTAAATACTCACATTTAAAATAATCATATATGGGATCATTTAAAAGTACAAATTCTTGGCTTTTTTCTGACCGAGAGACATAGTTTTCTGACAGATTATAAAAAAAGTAGACACACCTTCTGATAAGCATAACTAAAAGTTGTTCTCATTTAAGACAAGGTTGTATGCTTGTCCCAGTTTTATTCAGGAGGTCAGATTGATTTTTTTTCAATCAATCTAGAATTATAAATGTCACATAACTTATTGATACAAAGAAATGATATGATAACTGAGGGTTTAATAATGACATTTTCAAAATGACGTTTATAGGAAAAAACCTGAGTTAATTGAATGACAGATACTAAACATTACCAATATCATAACTTGATTCAAGAAATGACTGTTGCTTAATAGTAACAAAATGATGTTATTGTTATTCCTCTGAATAAGTAAGAATGTCATTGGTCAGAATATCCCATGATTTAAACATTTATATTTAAAATGGCCTCGCTACCAGCATTGTAACAGAACTTTGGCACCGACCTTGTTTGTACTCGTCACGCGATAACATCTGTAACGTAACTTATTTAAATTGTTTTAATCGGAAATTTTCTATCTATGATTTGTTCATTCTCTCCTCACAGAGGCAGATCAAATGTTGATCGAGTCTCTGTTCTTATTAACCGAGTTAATCATTAAATAGTTAGACTTTCGATGCGTCTGACAAGAATGTAGGGTTATGACGTCACTGTGTAACGTCTATGTTAATGTATTTCACCAAACCAACTGTTTGTGACATTGTTTATGGACTATATCCCTTATGAATGTATTTCGTCAAACCAAATGTTTGAAACAGGGTTTATGTACTATATCCCTTATGAATGTATTTCGTCAAACCAAATGTTTGCAACAGGGTCTATATCCCAATGAATATATTTCAATGTATTTTAATCATGTCAACCTTTTTTCAAAATCAATCTTTTCAATTGAGTGAAATCTAAGTATTAAAATTCATATACAAAGTACATCATTTATATAGATATCACAAGATTGTACAGAAAATATCTTAAAGATCAATATTCAAATTGTAGTGAATTGTGATATTTCAAAAAGTATTTTACTGTTTTGCTGCATTTTCAGCAATATTTTGAGACCAACCTTTCAAAAATCGGACCGAAATTCAATGAAGAGGAGACATTTAAAGGCACCACTCGAGCGGCTTTTGTCCGCCATTTTGAAAGGTTAGCATTGCGAGAAAACAAATGTGCTGTAATATGCTTATTCATTAACAAAATTAAGTAATAACTACTTGATTGATAGAAGAGCAGTATATTTACAAATAATTCATAATAAAAGTTATCAGTTGCGACAGCATTTTGTCGTAGTAATGCATTCCACGATCGTAGCCTTGATGATTGGCTTCATTTCACGACGTTTTTTATTTTTGGGCGATGCACATTATTTTTTTTCAACTTGTCAAATCTGTAACAACTTAAATGCTTATCTCACAAACATATATGACATTAAGTGTGAAATTATCATGTAAAAATCATATATAATTGGACACAGGAAAGTCCTCCTGAATTTCGTTTTCACAAAAAATACCCCGCTCGAATGGTCCCTTTTTAACTAAATTGATCGAAACGACAGCACCTGGCATGTCGACATAAAGGCGAATCAAGTGTTGCCATCTCACACGCGTTTCTTAACAAATACGCTAGCCTTGAAAGCCGTCCTTGTTGCACACGACTAAATTTTCTTTTCTTTTTTTCCGAATCAGGTAATAATTGCAACCAAAGTCGGCATCCGTCGGACTAAATGCGGTAACTGAGCACGGTGTAATTCCTACACACGTGACGATGTCAACTAAAGCGGGTTCGTTAAAAGCTATTGTACTTTTGCAGAGGGTACCTTATTTGGACGTCGAAATAAGTACTTTATTGTTAAATAAAATATGTAAATATGATATCAAACCTTCGACGAAAGATTTTTTAACCGAGTGACGTATTCATTTTTCTCAATAGCTAAATTTCATTACGAATATTGGAACACGGATATAGCGAACTCTGATATAGCGGATAGGGTGAATAAATTTTCAAGTCCCGTCCCTATATGATATCATTAAGATTATATGCGTATAGCGAACACTGGATATAGCGAACTAAATTCTTTGGTCCCTTGGAATTCGTTATATATACGTGTTCTACTGTATTCACAGATGGACAAATCTAAAGATATTTGTTTCTTCCAAGATTGTAAAGTACACTGACACCATTCTCTCCAGCCAGCGGTCACTCAACTCATATCTTTTCAAGTGACCTCTGTTGCAATTTGCACTTGTTTCGATTTTTCTAACAATACCTGAAAATAAGAACTGTGCAATTTGCCCCCTTTCAGGATTTATGAAAAAATAAACACGGAGGGTTGACCAACACACGACTGAGTGGTCAGTCAACTCCTGCTATCTATGACCTTTAACATACATTAATAAAACGGTTTTTTATCTGTGACCAATCCGAAGTAAGACGTATTCTATTTATTTATATATATATTCTTCAAATGGTATTGGAACTTACAACGTTCACAAAATGCTATTGATAGGATTAATTTCAGGTAAGTGACCACAGAACCAATCCCTGTGCGTTTATTAAAGAAGCCATATCATAATTATGTGTAACTACCCTACAAAAAAGTTCTTTATTATTATATATATATATGTATATATATTTTAAATAAGGAGAGTTGGTTTCTCACGTGAAGAAAGGTTGTATATGGGAAAGAGTAAACATTAGATGGTTCGGACTGGATCAATCTTCTTTAATACAGAGAGGTGTAATTCAACAAGCATTCTAATTTGTCACAACGGTAATCACTTCCTTATGTGAGCTTACTGTTTTAGATAGCACTGTTTAGTGTTGGGCAATATTGTTTGATAAAAAATGTTTCTTTTGTTTCAAGACTCAAAGTTGAATTTTCCGACTTTGCATAAACTTTGTAGAAAGAGAAAATATAAAATATACATATACAAACTTTCTTCACGTTATACCTTATATATATATATATACATAATTTAAAATTCAGCCATGCGATTTCTTTTCTTACACAACATGAATTAAAGGTGTTCACACAATAATGGCCTCAAATGGACTTTATGTGAATCTTTATCATATGTTCTCAGTCTATGGATGATTGGTTTGTGTAATGTGATTTTTTTTAACCACTATCAATATTATTCATTTAGCATAAACGTACAATTAGCGAAAATTTTAAAATATAAAATTTTCAAAAACGTGCTACTGCCCCTTTAATTTTTAAATTTCGAAATTCCTTTTTAACATTTTCTTTCCACGGTTATGTGCTAACTCATTAAGTATTAAAATACTTGGAATAAAAAGTATCTCTTTGCAATAAGAACTTTTACATAAATCAAATATTTGAATGTGTTATCTTCTTATGTCATATTTTCAATACATGAACAATTTCGACTTCAGAAGCCTAAATAAATTGAAGAAAATATTTTGACTAAATATTATATATAATACATGTATACATTTAAAGGCACTTTCATGTATTTATCGATGCAATAGCATGCTTACCATTCAATCAATTAACATGCAAACAAATAATTAATGACATACAACATCTTAAAGGGGCAGTAGCACGTTTTTTTTTATAATTTTGTATTTTAAAATTGTCACTGAAAATTGAAAGTTATTGCTAAATGTATGACATTGAATCTCATTACACGAACCAATCATCCAAAGTCAGAGGACAAAGTATGAAGATTCACATAAAATCCATTGGCGGCCATTTTTCGGTGAACACCTTTAATTCATTTTGTGTAAGAAAAAGGAATCGCATGGTTAAACTTTACGTTATATATTTGAATTATTACTGCTCCATTTAGTTTAAATACATTGTCTTTCATTTTCCCCCTTAAAACGTGTTACTGCCCATTTAAGAGGCAGTTATGCATAATCCTGAAAACATGTGGTTGTCGGAAATGGGGAACTACAGGTTCTATCGTCCAAGGTCAGATAAGAATTTGTATATTATTTAAGAAATAGAAGACAGGTTGGTGTGCATCTATCGTTTAATAATTCAAAGCAGGGAACTATTATGTATAACAACGAGTTTTCTATTTCTGATATGAGATATACTTAAAGTGACACAGAGTATCTTTCTTAAAATTTTATTTGGTTTTGATAAGCTACAAAATATCTTATATGCTGATTGAAGTTCATATCTCATCATTGGACTTGCAAATATATCCATTTATGCATAATATCTCTTAAATGCTTGATTTTATGAAAAAATCAAGAAAACATCTCAAATACGTTTAATATTCGAAATTATGCATCCAATTAATCTGCCTATTAGTTACAATACCTAATAAACACTATCGAATCGAATATATCTTCCTGTCAGCTTATGACAAGGTTTCAAAATTACGTTTGGCGAATTTGCGCGCGCCACTCGAGCCACATAGTCCGGTTTTCGATCAAAATCCCGACTTTGAATGGCCGTATTTTCCCTCTAATGTACTGATTGACCTTTAACTTGTTATTTTCAGTAACAGTTAGTGGTTCCCGATGTAATAACATCGATTTCAAAATTTGACATATGTGATCCTATCAACATACTCTGTGTCTCTTTAACAATTACTCGCTTGATATATAAAATCTGTTGAAAATGATTGAAATTTTAAAATAAACATTTTGAAAATAATGATGCCTCAATTTGTAGAACATATTCAGTAGCATGAATATGTGATATTTCATTATGTTAACATTGTCTAACTAATGTAAAGTTGTTCCTTCTTTTACTAACTTTGATTACTTTAACTTAAAATTGTTCTGGGTTTTCTCCGAATATCTGATCTTGAGATGACCCTCTCCTTATTAGACTTTGACAAGCAACTTCGTATTGCTTTCTTTACACGTTTAAATACTGAATATTTTCAATTTCCTGTGGCCGTGCCACTGTCTTGGACACAACCATTACAAGTCCGATTCCTCATGCCAACCTTTCAACCGTTTCTACATTGGCTAGTGTACGCTTACTAAGGACTGGTTGATATGTTAAGCAAGCTACTTAGTTTGGCTCATTTGACGTGATATTGTTTAAAGCTTACAAATAATTAGGAGCCATACTACCAGTTGCAGTCCCAAAGCTTGTGAGCGATCAAAGCATGGTCGTGTGCTGTCTATCGTACCATAAACTTACCGTATTTCCTTAATAACACGCCGGGCGTCTATTATTTTCAAAAGGTCTACATCATAGGCGTCTATTTGAGGCAGGCTTCTATTCAAGGCAGGCGTCTATTTCGTAAAAAGCGAAACCGTTTAGACTATTTTGTAAAAAAAATCAGATAATTTAACAAAAAAGAAGCGTTTTTCTATATTAAACTTGGTTTACGCGGCGTTTATTTAAGGCAGGCGTTTATTATTTTCAGAAAGTCTTATGCAAGGGCGTCTATTCGAGGCAGGCGTATACTCAAGGCAGGCGTGTAATTAAGGAAATACGGTAATCTGAATCAACATGTTGGTCCTCACGCGGTAGCTTGATTTGACTGATGCTTGGTCAAGGGTAACTTAACAAGTGAGAATTCCCCAAAAATGCCAAATCTAATTATATTTATATTGTAGTAAATATTTGAAATGTAAAATGTGTTGGTTGCCATTTTAAATATTTGTATGTATTTGATATTGCAACCTTAAAGACATTGTTTAATATAAGATTAATTTAATTATTTTTTTTTATTCCAGTGTTGGTGCTCTGTGCCAGACGGAGTTCCGGCCTGACATGTTACTATTGCGAAAGCTTCGATATCTACGACCATCGTAACAATGGTCACGGCAGTGGTCACGTCAATGGTCACGGCTTTGTTAGTCAAGTACATGTTAACATTGAGTGTAGGCCGGAGCTCTGTAGCCACGAGAAGGTATATCTTTCACGTTGTTTGTCCGGAGATTTGATCAAATAATTTGATGTTTGATGAAGTTTTAAATTTTTTCAAGAACACTGGCAGATATGAGCTCATATAACATTTTATACTCAATTTAAACTTTTACATGTTTTTAACTCTCAATAATCACTCTTAGTGCTGGGCGCATGTAGGTCATCTCTGGCCCAAACTTCGCCCTTCATTTCACCTACCTACCTACCTACCTTGTCCGGAGATTATAAAACATTATAGAGTCCGTTATTTCAACCGCAGTAACATTCTCAATGCAGGTGTCGCGACACTCGAAATCGCTGCCTAGATAAGCCTTGCTGCACGGTTATATCCCAAAACGTCTACATTCCAACATTTCTACATGCCAACGCTTTTACATTCCAAAACTTCTACATGCCAAAACGTAAACATACTGAAACTTCTACATAAGATCAAGTCGTTGCACCTTCATTCATATTTGATTCATCAACCTCTAAAGCGATAATTTGCAACCTCGAGCAGATTTCTGGATGAATATTACAAGTTTGAGTGCAGGACACTAGAGAACTGCTACAAAAGTGCTATAGGCTTGAACTAGTCAGTGACTGAGATGGGGTCGTGTTGAGCTCTCTTGGGAAAACTTATGACGGTATGGGAAAAAGGTTTGGATTTTGGCTCGAAAACGGACGCTTGGGTTTAAACCACACGCCCCAAGGTCATTAGAAGACACCTTCAAAAACATGAAAATGTTTTTTAGATGACCCCTGGATTTCAACGAAGTTATAATGACTATATAAAGAAGGCCGGGTACTTGTTCCTACTTAATCGCTGTTTTCGACGACTGGTAGATTTACGTGACAGACCCATTTCATTATTAAATATTTCGTACAAAATAGCTTCAGCCGTCATATCTGCTCGTCTAAAAACATACTACCTAAGATAATAAGTAATGACCAAGAGGGATTCATGAAAGGTAGATATATTGGAGAATGTACGAGACTTGTGAATGATATAATGGATTACACAGACTGACTTTAGGAATATCCCGGGACTTCTGATATTGATAGATTTTGAAAAAGCTTTCGACTCGGTAGAATGGTCTTTCATCGAGAAGTGTTTCGACTTTTTTAATTTCGGATCATCTATAAAGAAATGGTTAAAAACATTTTACAATAACATAAATTCTAGTGTTCTTGTAAATGGATTCCCGTCAGAATTCTTCCAAATCAGAAGAGGTTGCAGACAAGGTGACCCTTTCTCACCATATATATTCCTAATTGTAGCGGAAATTCTAGCCCATATGCTAAGACAAAATAAACATATTAGAGGAATAACAGTAGGGGGTATAGAATACTTGTTAACTTAGTTCGCAGATGATACCACAGTAATTTTAGATGGCTCTGAAACCTCTTTTAGAGAAGCATTGAAAGTACTTGAAACTTATGCATCATTCTCCGGGCTCAAAATAAACATTGACAAAACTAAACTTATCTGGATAGGTTCGAAACAATATTCAAGTTTACAATATTGCAGAGAATACAACCTAGATTGGACACAGAAACCGTTTGTACTATTAGGTATTCTATTTCAACATAACAAGGCAGAAATGTCAATTGAGAAGGAAATGAAATTATGGTCGCTGAGAGACCTTACACCTTTGGGAAGAATAACAGTTTTAAAAAGCTTAATACTACCAAAACTAAATCATCTATTTACTTCCATCGCAAACCCAAAACTAGATACTGTAAGAAATTTGCAACGAAAATGTTTCTTATTTATATGGAACGGTAAACCTGACAAAATAAAACGATGCCTAATGACAAAACCTTACCAGGAGGGTGGTTTGAAAATGCCTGCTATCCTTGAAACAATTAAGTCTCAAAAAATATCATGGATCAGAAGACTATTTGTACAGGATTCAAACATAAAACACATCTTATATACATTTAACCAAAGTATACTTTCTCCTGTAGAAATGGGACCAACATTTCTTAGAACGCAATATATCCCTAAACTTATTAGCTCTTTTTGGAAAGATGTTTTCTATGCTTGGTCCGATTTACAAGAAAGAAATACATATGACAGTCACAAACTCAGCAGGCAGTACATTTGGGCAAATGATAATGTAACAATTTCAAGTAAACCTGTGATATATTGCAACTATCTGCAATCCAATATTAGATTTATAAATGATTTTTTAGAAGATAACAATACATTTCTATCCTACAATGAATTCGTAAACCTGTATGGAGTTAAAACAAACTTTCTTGAATATGCAGGTTTAATTTCATCAATGAACAACTATTTCAAACGCTATTCAAATACTATCAAAAAACAGAATGAACTGCCCTTTGTTCCTCTAAACTTAGAAATTCTTTATAGAACAAAGAAAGGATGTGGTATATTTTACTCCCAATTGTGCAAGGATGACTCAACTCAAAAACTTAACTGTGGAAGACCTATAATTCTATACCATTCCAAGCAGCTTTTAGTATCAAACACAGGTGGTTCCAATATAGAGTTCTCCATAGAATCCTTATTACAAATAAAGACATGTATAAATACAAATTGATAGATTCTCCACTTTGTACATTTTGCAATGTTGAAATAGAATCGGTTTGTCATTTACTTTATGAATGTATAATTGTCAAAAGACTGTGGCAAGATTTACTTAAATGGATTGAAAGTAAAACAGATACTTGTTTAAGAATAAATGCGGAAACAATATTTCTTGGGTTTAAAGAAAGAAGAAATAACGTTCTCAATTTGATTTTCACGCTGACAAAAGAATATATATACTCACGAAAACTTTCAAATATATTACCTTCCCTTGATGGACTCAAGCCGAAATTAAGATACAATTACCATTTACATAAATCCAACGCCTACTCACAATGTAAATACGATTCATTTATTTCATTTTGGTCATCTTGCCACAATCTATTTATATAGATACATATTTGTAAATCAATAACATTTGTTGTACCAAACAATGTATTACTGGTGAAATGAAAAGCCGCTGTACCCATGAAAAAGAAATAAAGTGATAAAAAAAAAAAAAAAAAAATTTACGTGACATGCATTTTAGGCAGAAGGTGTTAGCATAATAAATTATGTGTTTGTGGGCTGATGACGTCATTGAGTTAATTGTCTCCAAATATATTTTGTCGGTTTGGGATAATGAAAGTGTTAGCATATGTAGCTGTGGAATGATGACATCTTTGAGTTTAGTGTCTCCAAATAAGTTTTGTGGGTATAGAATAATAGAAGGTCTTAGTATATGTACCTTTGGGATGATGACGTCATTGAGTTTATTGTCTCCAAATAAATTTTGTCTGTTTGGTATAATAGAAAGTGTTAGCATATATGTTTATGGACTGATGGCATCATTGAGTTAATTGTCTCCAAATAATGTGTTTATGGGTATAGAATAATAGAAGGTCTTAGTATATGTACCTTTGGGATGATGATGTCATTGAGTTTATTGTCTCCAAATAAGTTTAGTTGGCTTGGGAAAATAGAAGGTATTTGTACATGTACCTGTGGACTGATGACGTCATTAGGTTTAGTGTCTCCAAATAAATTTTATCGGTTTGGTATAGTAGAAAGTGTTAGCATATGTGTTTATGGGCTGATAGCATCATTGAGTTTAGTGTCTCGGTTTTGGATAATAGAAGGTACATGTACATGTACCGATATTGCGGATATGTTTGTTAGTTTTATATACACTATGATGTCTTTGCCTTAAATCAAGTTTCTATTAATTTAGGTCTGTGGATTTGAACTTAACCTCCCTACTGCCAACCATGCGGAAGGACCATCAGGCTGTCAGATTGAATCGGTAAGATCTAATTATAAACCTTTAGTGACATCACACAGTTAATCTTTGAGGTATTTATATTTCCTAATTTCCTTCTAAAGTAAGGATAGAAAATACTACGCGACACTAGTATAGACTCACCATCAAATGATATGAAATTGTAGTATTGGTGAAGTATTATTCGGAAGTAAGGGGGAAAAATACTACGCGACACTAGTTAAGAGTCACTATCAACTGATGCTATGAAATTGTAGTATTGGTGGAGATGGTTAAATTAATTCATGCTTCAACAAACCTCAACTGATTACCAAAGTTTTCATGCATTCGTCATTAATGGATCTTGATTTACACGTCCATCGTGAAAGTTATCTGACATATGCTAAGAAGAAGTCCATGACACCGTTGAAAATGCCTTTTTTCTTACGTCACTAAGACTCCATTGTAACGTGGACAGTTTTTTCATTATTGGGGGTCGAATGAAATTTTCAAGCTTTCTTTAAAATTTATCATTGTTACGGTGTTTATTCCGAGACATGAAGAATGAGTCTCTAGTATAAGCGATAGAAAATAGGACATTACACTTTTCACTCAGTCTAAAGGTGGCTTCACAGTGTCCCGATTTTGATAAGCGACAGAAACACGAATAAGAAAATTTGAAATTCGTACGTTTTGACCCGAATTTGGGTAAAAAACAGTCTTCATCGAAGGCACTTCCAATCAAGACAGAAGGAAACACGATGTTGAATGAATGACGCACGACCATAAGACGAACTCAATGCGAATGGATGCACGATCATTAAGGAGATTAAGCTTAGGTCGAGTTCGATTGACCCGGAATTGATAACAATTGGTATTGATTTAAATTTTTGCCCATGCGTGAAAGGTGGCTATGTTGTTGAACTATCAATGCTCTGCCATCGAGTCTAAGGTTGTGTGGCACAAAGTAAGATAACCAGCCGTGTTGTTAGACTATTAATCTGTGGCCTCTTGGAACATAATCTTTTAAGATAATTTTCAGCTTACTTGCTATATAACAATCGTTAACAATTGGAAATGATTCAAAGCTTTCGAACTCAGCCTTTACTAGGGCTGCACGAACACAACACGGTGGCAGCACGTCGTCGTAACGGGAGTACGATGCATATGCGATGCCTCTAACCAGATGCCGCTAAACATCACGTGACTATGGAAGTCAGCTGGAAAGAGTATCATGGCTGCACAATTCGATTGTATTAAACGACCTTACGACTATTAATCATCTGGATATTTGTTTTATTCTTCCTGTGCATCACATGAACCTTTGAAAATCAACTTTGTTAACCGACGCCGTGTACATCGAGAATGAATCTCAAAGTTACCGAGACTATCGTGAAAACATCTTAATGCTTCGTATTTCAGTCGGTAGAGTTTTCATAGTATTTTTTGTTTTTTGGTATGTCAAAAATATTTTGATAATCTATGCGAATAAACATTTTCTTGGATCAATCGTATCTCCAACTTGCAATTCGTACGACAATAGCTACGAATAATCTGTTCAATGGGCGAGTTTTACATGCAAAAACAAGATGTGTTTGTGAAACACGAATGCCCCCGGATGCATCCTGCTCGCTGTGTCAAGGTCAAGGTCACAAGGTCAAATGTCATGGTGTCATCTGAAAGGTCTCATCACAAGGGATCCATATGTCAAGTATCAAAGATCTAGCTCTGACCAATCAAAAGTTATGACCAAGGTTAAAGTTTTTGTGGACAAACGGACAGACGGACGGACGGACGGAAAAGGTCAAATATCATGGTGTCATCTGAAAGGTCTCATCACAAGGGATACACATGTCAAGTATCAAAGACCTAGCACTGACAGTATAGAAACTATAGCCAAGGTTAAAGTTTTCGGAAAAGGCTCGCTGTGTCAAGGTCAAGGTCACAAGGTCAAATGTCATGGTGTCATCTGAAAGGTCTCTTCACAAGGGATCCATGGCTGCGTTCGTTTTGACTCACTCGAGTGTAATCTTGCGCATGCTCGGATGCCACTAAGAGCGAACGACTTGTATGCTCTCCTGAGTGTCGCACTTGGTTGCCTGGCTGTAAACAATATGGCCGAAAAATTTAATTTTTCACAAACAATTTATTATTAAATTTTAACAACACATGGTCTCCAAAATCACAGATATGTTATAGATTTCCTTTAACCAAATCTAAACCTCACATTGGCATGTGCTAATGTGTTAAAACAAACTTATATTTAAGTAAGTATGCCTGTGGTATGTTATAAACACTGTGTCAATTGACGTACTTCCGTTACTCTCACGACCTCCCTCCCCGATTTAGCAGGGACATTGAGTGACTCTAGAGTGCACACGAGAGTGACACTATGGTCGTTCGATTAGGAATTTCATCGCTTGTGCGACACACTCTGTGCAAAACGAACGCAGCCCATATGTCAAGTATCAAAGACCTAGCTCTGACCAATCAAAAGTTATGACCAAGGTTAAAGTTTTTGTGGACAAACGGACAGACAGACGGACAGACGGACAGGTGAAAAACAATATACCCCCGGAATCTCCGATTCGGGGGCATAAAAATCGATTGACATCATCGTAGTGATCGATATACATTGTACGAAGGCAATACGAACACAGCACAAATTCACACGACGGTACCTCAATAGTCATGCGAAGGGGAAGATGGAGACACGGATGCAACATGAAAATGGCATGATCAACTATCTGCTCACTACCCGACGTTGCCGCCGAAGGCAGAAAGACTCCTGAGGCGGCCAAAATATGACTTAAGGTGTGTTTACGAATGGCCCGATTGCTTACAATCCTTTGCGAATTAGCACATTTTCAAATTCGTGTTTCCATCTTTTGCCAAATTCGGCTTAGTGTGGAGCGCCCTAAAACATTCTTGTAGTGAGTGAGTGAGTTATTGTTTTACATCGTATTTTAGCCATTAGCGGCGTGGTTTCTTGTAGTATATATTCCGCTGGGACAGATCATAGTCGGAGACTATTCCGCAAGGACATGGTTTATTTCATAAGCAGACATAGCATTAGAACCGACGAAGTGATTTCATCAAAAAAGGCATTGATTTGATTTAAACATATTTTATTCCATAAAGAAAGGGATTAGGAAGAAGTTATCCAACTAAGGTAACATTCACCCAAGTTATCCAATTTACGTAACCTTCTTCTTGAAAAATGCATGTATACACAAAGATCAGACTAGGAGAAATAAAACGATTTTACCGATTCTTTCGTCACAAGGCATAGGCATTCAAGTAATGATATGTTGTGAAAACCGTTATGATAAATATGTATGTCATTTTCCAACAGAAAACCTCATAAAAGGATCAAAACTTGACCACATATAAACGGATAATGACCACCTTCAAATTATATCATAATAAATCATACCACTTAAACGCGAGAGCGTTAGGGATATATCAGTCTATCGCTTGATGTTGTGTAATTTGCCTTCGGCTGGTCGCATTATACCAAGCGAGAGGCTGATATATCCATATGAACCCCGCGTCGGAATGGTATAACTTATATCAATCTTTAAGATAGGTAGATTAGGAATTTCCCAAGTAAGGTTGAAAAAAAGTTGTCTTTTAAGAAGCGAAGTGTCGTTGACTGCAACCACGTGGGTCTCACCAGCCCCGACTAAACCTGCATAGATATGATTGCACGATTATATGTTCATTTTCAGTACTGTGATACACACACGTGTTGCAGAGATGACGCATGCGTGGAAAAGGCGATGAAAGCTGCTAATCGTGAGGTTTTATACTACAAAAAATCACATAAATGAAATTGTCTAGCACTGTTACAATTTTTTTCAAAATTCATTAAATATCACTTTATTCAAAATGTATAGTCTTCAGAAAATCAAACATGTCTTTACTCAAACCAGTTATCAAGTATCTGGATAAAACTGCCGACAGTCATTTCAGTGGGAACCGGTCGACAAAGTGATTCGGGTACCAAACTGAACATGGTACGATCATTATAGATCGAAATCCATTTATTTGCAACTTGTAACATCCTAACGTTTTTAGGGGTCTCCTTGTTACCTCAAGCCGTGCTATTGCTTCTTTTAAAACAAAATTACAAGAGGACTGATATTAATGATTATAATCATAAATAATAATTGTAAAGATCAACTCCACCATTTTCATTAAATATTAGTATTACATTTGACAAATTAAATGGCACGATTCATTATATGAATTCAAAAATGATCACATATGCATTCCAAAACGGTAATTATATGATAAATACTTGTTTTCAGTGAAAACCCTTAAACAGTCATACATATTCGCGGAAGCCGAATTCACACGTTCAATCCACAAATAAATACCAGTTAAAGGTCTAACAAATATTATTAACTTGTTACTGCCAGTCCGACTGCTAAAGATAAGTTTTCAAAATTACGTTTTACTGATTGATGAACGTCATTGTCCGGTTTTCGATCACAATCGCGACTTCAAACCTTCCTGTTGTTAGTATACGTCCATTAACTTTAAAATATAATTCCCTGCAACCGTCTGTTAGATAACACTTTTGTTTGGTATAGATGACCCTCGACAACAGGAGTGGCTCTTTAACAAAGACATGATGCCCAGTCTGATTAAAATCGACCGTACTCCGAGGAATAAAGTATCAAAAATATTGTCTCTATCGGGGCTCGAACCAGCCAGAACATCCTCTCCGTCTCGGTCTGAATGCACCCATCTCTATCGCATGTTCCTGTAACCAGTTTAGCGCAGACAAACCCAGTCATAAGCTATCCAATCACAACCTTGTTTTTAAATAGCGTTTAGCGGCGATTATGTATAACGAATGGTACACTGGAGTTACCTGCCCCTGCATGATATCGAAGCTTTTACTGCGCCCCTTGCGATTGGCTAGATGAACTCGCTTCAGATAATGCGGGTAATAGGGGTGCCTTCAGACTGTGATTGAGAGGAAAGCCTGGCTGGTTGAAGTTCAAACCCCCCTCGTGACAATATTTTAAATCTTTTTTTCCTCGAATCACAGTCGATTTTAATCAGACTGACATGATGCCTTAACGGACAAGAATGATTGTACTATGTCATGTATTATATTAAAACGGATTATTGTCTTTGCTAAATGATATACTTATCTGTATTCAGTTCCGTTTAGTCACGTCCAGACAGCGACAACCCTCCATGTTCCACCACCAACAACGCACCATAATTTGCCAACAACAACGCATAATAATTTGCCAACAACAACGCATCGTGATTTGCCAACAACAACGCATCATTTGCCAACAACAGCGCCAACATCTTCTCGCTACGTCTGTCAAGATGAGGTTGTGTCAATGATAAGCAGCTGCCAGGCATTGATGTCAGACGGTGCATGCCTTGTAAGTTCCTTATTAATTTATAAAGACATTATTTCAACCCTTTAACATGAGTCATCAGTAGATCCATATCCGATTGGTAATCTTAAAATTATGTAAGATTGACAAAGTCCTAATAATTAGTACCATTTCAATTAATACGGCCAAAAATAAATATCCGAAGAAATTCAGTTACCAAAAGGCACATTTCACTGATCCATAAACGAAGTTTGAATGAGCTAGGTTTAAAGTGTAGTTATGCTCCGAGAAATAAATTCTAAGTCATGTTTCCATCAGAACAACAAAAATGTAAAATCTGAAGAAGTTGAAAATCAAAACGACACATCTTCACACGCTGTGTATATGTATATATTTTCCTGACGAAAATTCAAAGGGGTTCTATATTGAAGAGAGTCGATGCATCCAGCCTTGTGTTACGCTTGATGACGTTTATTATGTCCCCATAACTTTCCGCAGGGTCACTTAGGAGTCCATGTCTGCCAAAAGACATGCGGTTTCTGCGACTATGTGAAGACGAATTTCGGAAGCGAGGGGTACTGCAAGGACACACTGATGAACAACGGGTGTGCTTCTCTTTCAACTAAAAGTTTTTGCGCCGATTCTCTTGCAATCAGTTTGTGTCCTCGAAGCTGTGGTCTTTGTGGTAAGTACCTTCTTTCAGAGGACCTTACAAGGATAACTTAAGTTTGACAACAGATGAACGATCCAAACACTTGGTCTCTTTTCTGACAAAATTTTGCATAAATCTTTCGGTGTCGTCAAACCAGTGTTGTTCAATGTTGAGACGTTTGAGTCACGTGACTTTATTACGTCATGGAAATAACGTCATTTACGTATAGAGTTCGCCAACATGTGAATGACGTCTATACATATTCCATTATTGACTTCAGTTGAGGTGAATCCAATGGTTTATTGACCTCCGAACAGTATACAATAACTGACTTAAGTTTAGGTGAATCAAGGAATTACATCATCTGTATACAAATCCTTGGGTGAATCGAATGGTTTAATGACCTTGGAACAGTAGGAGAGACCGGGGCAGGTACGTCCCCGGGGCATGTTCGTCTTTTCGCTGTAATTTTTGTTCGGGGCCATTTTAACTTAAATTGGTAATTCATAAAAGACAACATGACCATATTCCCACACTGACTTTAAAATGGTGACAGTCCAACATGTTCTTTACAAACTGTGGAAGAAAACCCGTTTTTCAACTAGTTGTGTAAAATATTAGACTTCAGTTCACTATGTTTTTGACAAATATTGACTATGTTTAGGAATATGTTCTTAATTGAGCATAAACCAACATGCCGAAACGTAAATGTAACCAACAAGTTATTTTGGTTCGAGGTCTGTGTATTTTCGCAGTAAAGAAAAAAGAGCAACCGTGGTTTGTGGGGTACGTTCGGTCATTACAGGCAGGGCACATTCGGCCGTGAGGCCGGTCACAAAAATTTTAAGGTCCTCCTCGAAACCATTTTCTAAAGGTCATCCTCCTCAAAATGACCCTCTTGAAGGTCCTTGAATAGAAGGCTCCTCTTCTCCTCCTCTTACGAATTCTTTTCGTAATAGAAAGTTAACTGAGTCCAGATCGTTATAAAATATGTTTTTTGTAAAGTAATGTAGTATTTTTTCTGTCCCAAATATTGAATACTATGAGTAGCATCTTATCTCTCTTTAATTGTTGTAGGCTGAACATGTTCTGATTGTTCGGAAGGCCGAACCTGCATGCCCCTGAGGGAAACCGAACTTACCCCGATGCGGGGCATGTTCGGTTTTTCAACTCGTTTTCTTTAATGCAAAGTTATTGGCAAACTAGTTACGTTAGGCACTTTCGACAATTATTGCAATAAAGTTAAGATATGGTTCAATATATGTACAAACGTACACTAGTATATTGCGAAAGAAACAACTCATTATTTACATTTTAGTGAAAAGGGGACGTGCCTGCCCCCAGTCTAATTAAAATCGACCGTGCCCCTGATGGATACCGAAGCTTTCACTGCGCTCCTTTCGATTGGCTAGATGAGCTTGTGTCAGAACATGCGGGCAATAGGGGTGCCTTCAGACTGTGAATGAGAGGAAAGCCGGGCTGGGTGAGGTTCGAACCCCGCTAGAGATAATATTTTTACACTTTTTTCCTCGAATCACAGTCCGATTTTTAATCAGACTGTGCCTGCCCCGATCTCCCCTATACAATTATTGACTTCAGTTGAGGTGAATCCAATGGTTTATGGTACATTGTCGTGATTAGCTCTTAGCAGCAGCTGTGAAAGTACACTCCTTCGGGGTAATAATGTATAGCGCTTCGAGCTTGTCTTAGGACGTCGAAAAGGCGCATTTTAAGTATGCACAATATTATTATTATTATAAATATTATCATTATTATTATCATTATTATTTATTGACCTCGGAACAGTTATGTTTACTGAAGCGACAATAAAAGTTAATAAACAATCGGATAACTGAAGTCAGCAACTGTTTTATTATATGACTCATGAAGCTATATAATTTTTTTTAGATTTATGTTTCAATAGTAAACCTTATGTTAGTGACGTAAATAATAAATATAATATTAGCTGATGATGCTGCTGCCCTTCTAGTGTTCAAAGAATCTGAATTAACCTTTTTCATTTCACCAACGTCGGCACCAGCAAAATTTTAAACGCTATAACTGCAAAGGGAAGCAACTCTAAAACAGCCTTTCTCGCTTTGCTCCTTGCAGTGGTGATCTTTTTTTAGCTACAGGTCATTGGGTTGTTATGATGACCTCGCGTGACATTCCCGCGGTAAATATATAGAGGATATCTGTCTTTTCTTGACTAATACCATGTTTATCTCATCGAGTGAGGTAGAAAGGTTATATTTTCACGAGTGGCGCAGCCACGAGTGAAAATATATAACTTTTCTACCTCACGAGATGAGATAAACATGGTATTAGTCAAGAATTGACGGATATTCTATTTATTATATGGTTTTACCATTGTAATTACGTCCGAAAAGGGTAATTCTAACATGACATGAAAACTAGTTTGAAAATACTGCCTTCAGATTGGTTACTCATAAACATTTTGGAGTAATTATTTCGCCGATAATCACCTCTAAATATTTACGACCGCTTCACATTCCTCCGCGCACGCATATACAATCTGCACTCAGCGACTTTCTGTTAACAATAGACATGTTTGCGACGACACTTTAAATTTCAATATCAGAAACTTGTCGAAATTTTGAAACATCAACAAATTTTAATCTAATAACGAGGTTTTTGGTTCATGTTTGAAATGTTTCTTACTGCTTCGCGATGTAAATGATCACAGTCTACAGACTAGATCTACAGATCAACGATCGCACACCTCTCATACAGCGATTCGTCAAATGAACGGAAGCGAATTTATTCTTTAATTTCGCTGAATGCTGTCACTGCCCCTACCTCTAATTTACAAGTGACCACTTTTCCTGTCACAGTCTCCCCAACCATAACACAAAATATAACTTTCTTGACAGCTTCCACTAAGTTTGAAACAGTTCACCGACACGTACGCAACTATTTTCAGAGTAACGTCCCTTGATTTGGTCAGTCCTTGTCGCTGTTGTAGGGGTGATGGGTCGACCCATGTATTTAGGTAAAAAATCGTAACTTTGTCGACATTAAAATCTGTATTCTATTGATCGTATGCTCAATAGATTTTTGTTAAGTCTATTCAAACATGTTTTTTTTCTGTATGTAATGACATTTTAATTGTTATGTGTTCTTTATGAAAGTGGACTGTACCGTTGATTTGCAAGTGAGTGGAAGCGGTCTGCACCGGTTTGACCTAATCACATTGCTTTTGCGCAAGTCAAAATAGTTCCACCTTTTTTTACTAATTAGTCATGTTAGAATGGTGATAAATCCATTCTGTTTTGTATTTTGGGGTTGTATGTCGTGCATTCTTTACCCCTAAATATAATTTCAAACCTCGCAAAACAGAATGGATTTATCCCCTAATTTTCACGCCGAGCGGCCGCTAGGAACAGCCCGTCACCACAGTAACACTGTGATGTCATATAAGCCAATTCGCCGCGTGAGACCATTGTTTTATGACGTCAAATTATATCAGTCACCGTTCGCAGTGAAAATATAAGTTATTTTCACTGTAGCTTGATAGACAGTTTATTTCACTGATAAATCCCAGTATTTCACTGCTCGCCATATAATAAATAGAGGATACTTAATGTTGTTTTCCAAATACCAGGTTTATTTCATTGAGTGTCATGGGTAAAGTTGATATTTCACGAGTGGCGCAACCACAAGTGAAATATCAACTTTACCCATGTCACGAGATGAAATAAACCTGGTATTTGGAAAACTACATTAAGTATTCTATTTATTATATAACTTTTAATGAAATATGTAATTAAAATGACTTTAAAACTGGAATGTTTCCCCTTTTTGTTCACATGGCTGAAAGTAGTTCCGGCACCTGACCAGTGACGATATAATATATCGTCACTGGTCACAGTGAAAATATAGTATATCGTCACTGTTGCCTGATAGACAGTTTATTTCACTGATAAATCCCAGTATTTCATTGCTGATCATATAATAAAAGGTTCGATCATTCTTGATGACCATCTGCCGGGTCCATCATATAACAAATATGATTGAAATTTGGTCAACAAGTTACATGTGTTGTCAAACGTAGTTTGTTATTAGGGCGGCTGTATTCCTTCAAGTATACCCTAGTTCAGACGCATGTCTTTCCACATTCTCTCCCCACAGAGGCAGATCAAGTCATGAAATTTTGATACAGCCTCTGTTCTATTACGCCGACTTTGTGCGATATAATGGGAGATGTGTGATCGGAGGTAATCAAAGTTAGTTGTGCAATATCAGAGATGCTGTTCCAAAATTTTGGCTAATGAATCATGGCGAAGGCATTGTGATATGAACCACCCTTCCCATGCGAGAAGCGTTGTCATTTGCTAAATAAATTCAAATACGTTGTAGTGCAAATCTTGTCCGCCAGGGGAAACTGCCGGAACCAAAGGATTTCGGCGTAATAGAACAGAGGCGGAATCAACATCTCATGACTTGATCAGCCTCTGTGGGGAGAGAATGGTCCCTCATGGCCACTTAAGACTTATCTTATTTTAAATTAAAGGCAACAGAAACAGTATATGAAGTATTTTAAGAGTTCGTTTCAGGGACGCATTAAACGCTGGGGTTGTCTTTTGGTCGTCTAAAGGCATTTTATTTGTTTGATATTTGAAATTTGAGTTTGTTTGCAAACAGTAATTGTCATGTAATAATACTTGAAATGTACATTTCTAACTTTATTTCCACAGCCATGAAACTGCAAAATACTATCAATAGCTTCTTGAATAGGCATTCAACAACATATTCAACTACAACCACTACAACAACTACAACCGCTACAACTACAACAACATCAACGACCTTAACTACAACTACTACTACAACTACTCCATGTGTTGACCTTATAGAGAATGATGGTTGTGCCTCTATATCTAATGTTTGCAAAGATGACCTTGCTCAACGGGTATGTCGAAGGTCCTGTAATCTATGTGGTAAGTTTTGTTTTCAAAAATGACACTATCAAACCACGATTTATTTGTATTCTTTTATCTTTGCCCATTACGTTAGGGTTATTCTTCCACTTTACACATACTGGAGGTTTTATTTTGGTTGCTTTAGATTAACTTGACCGTTATTGGCGCTGCAGGTTTGAATATTCTAATGCAAAATGGGGCAATGCTGATTTACTTTCAAATTGATTAAAATTTAATGTAACTTAGGTCATGTTCGCATGCCATTAAATACTTATATATGAGTATATTTGCTCATCTAAGCAAATTTGCATATATGAGTAAAAGTACTATGCGTTCACATGGAGAAAGAAGGCCAGGTGCAAAACATATAAGTATAACTTGTATAAGTATTTGTAAATTGATGTCTCAATTAAATTAAGACGAATGAGGGTCATATGTCTAATTTGCATTAACCAGTGACCGTATCCGTCTAAAACAAAGTCTCTGGCTAATGTAAGGGGAAGCCCGCTTGCCAGTATAAATCAGAATTCCATGGAATATTGTTGTGTCCCATAGTGCAAAGTCCACAGCATGTTAGTCTGGGAAATTGTTTAAACAAACCAACCCTCATACACGAGGTTTTCCTATCTGTGCTGGAGCCTTTGATTGTACGCATATTTCAATCATCGCTTTTGTCTTTACCAAAACTGACTATCAAAATCGAAAAGAAGTTCACTCTGTGATTCTACATTTGTAATATCTTTACCAGTTTAAATAAACCTACCCTCATTATTATCCGTTACACTGCTATACTGAGTCTAGAAAGGTCTGGTTGAGGGTCGCGTCAGCCGACCTTTCTGCGACCTATGACCCTCCAACGTTGTACGTGCGAAGGCACACTATTGTGGCTTGGTAAGATCAGTTCTGATTGGTCAACTTGGTCACGTGGGCTGACGCAACTCTCAACCAGACCTTTCTAGACTCAGTATAGCAGTGTAACGGATAATAGTGAGGCTAGGTTTACTTAGACTGTATCTTTACTGACATTAATGATGTCGAAATTCGACGAATGCATTCATGATGTTCTTGGGTTTGATAATTCTTTGCCTCAAAGATAATTGCTTCGTTTTTACCTCGTTCCAAAGAACGAAAACGTGTAAGATACATACGCTAACTTTCCTATCTTATATAGCATATCCCTGAAACAATCCTTGACTAACAGAGATAACCTTAGCCGCTTGAGTCGCGAAAATGTTACCATATACTCTCATGATCAAAAGAAAGTATGCGTCCCCTTTAAATGCCCAAACAAAAGGCGATAATATATTGCCGTGATTTGGATAATATTAAGAAATCAAATGAAAATAAATCACACAGACAAACTTCATTGGCTGATAACAATGATCGGATGCATTTTCAGTTACTCACACAAGGGGTGCAAATTTCAATATTTTATTTTCTCTTATACCGGTAGAAAAGTCTACCCGTTCCGAGTCAAAATGTTAACGCTTGTTACGTCATCGGGATTTTCAAAATAAATTCCGACCTTGACCTTTCAAATGTGCATCAGTATCCGTATATGACCCCAACGGATACCGAAAATATCCGTTGGCTATGTAAATACACTGTCCATTGTAAAATGAATAAAATAGAGCCATTGGCTCTGTAGCTCATCAGGCTTTACATTTGATTTTGTTCTAGGTTGCGGCCAATGTGGTTCCCCCCTTCGTAGGGGACACAGGGTCACAAAATCTACAATTATTAATCCTCATTAGTCAAGGAAGTTGTACACAAAGTTACAGCTTTCTAGACGTATGCTTCTGGAGAAGAAGATGGAAATAAGTGTTTAGGGTTTGGCCCCTGTGGCCCTTTTTGGGAGCCACAGGGCCACCAAAGCTACAACTCATAATCCTCACTAGCCAATGAGTGTGTACACAACAATTTAGCTTTCTAGGCCTTATCGTTCTGGAGAAGAAGATGAAAAAAGGTTTTAAGGGTGTGGCCCCTGTGGCCCTTATTAGGGGTCACAGGGCCACAAAAGCTACCATTCATAGTCCTCACTAGCCAAGGAGTCTGTACACCAAGTTTCAGCTTTCTAGGCCTTAGGCCTATTGTTTTGAGAAGAAGATGAAAATAGGTTATAAGGGCCACAGGGCAACAAGAGCTACAATTTACAATCCTCACTAGCCAAGGTGTCTGTACACCAATTTTAAGCTTTCTAGGCCTTATCGTTCTGGAGAAGAAGATGAAAATAGGTTTTAAGGGTGTGGCCCCGGAGGCCCTTATTTGGAGCCACAGGGCCACCAAAGCTACAATTTATAATCCTCACTAGCCAAGGTGTCTGTACACCAAGTTTAGGCTTTCTAGGCCTTATGGTTCTGGAGTAGAAGTCGAAATTCCACAAAGTTTACGGACGGACGGACGGACACCATGCCATGCCATAAGCTAATAATTCTCTCTTTGAAAGTATTCTTAGTTAAAAGGACTTTCTTGCTTCAAAGCCGTTCCGATATCCTAATGCAAATATGAGTATTCCATGTCATCTTATAATATAGAATTTCACATATATTAACGTTGTTCATTACCTTTTGAATGGAACAGGTGTATCACCAACAGCAAGACATATATCTGAAACGTCAATAACAGCAGTAGGAGCCATGCAAACAACAGCATCAACCATGCCAAGAACAGCATCAACCATGCCGACTTCAACAAATATGCCAACAACAGAATCAACCATGACAACAACATCAACCATGCCAACAACAGCATCAACAACCATGCCAACAACAACATCAACCATGCCATCTTCATCATCAAATAGGCCAACTACAACAACGTTGCCACCACCAACAACAGCAACATCCATGTCAACAGCAACAACAACCATCTCAACGACAGAAACATCGAAACCCACGACTCTTCCAGCCACAAAGAATATTCTTACAAATAGTTCTCCACATTCACCTACATGTGTTGACCAGCTGAAAAACAACGGGTGCGCCTTACTACCAGAAGACGTATGTCAAGAGAGCATTGCCCATATGGTGTGTCCGCAATTCTGTAATCTTTGTGGTAAGTTGACTTCTTCTTGCCGAAACCGCCGCTTGTGGCCTACAATATTGCCTAAGCGACTAAGCAATAACTTACTCCTTGAAACACAGAATATTTCGAATATTTATTTGAACCTTTAGTCATAACAATATCATTAAAGGGGGACTGAAATGGTCTATGGCCACTTTCGGGATTCATAAAAAGCTGCTTGCAATTTGAATGAAAGTCAACTTTGAATTTTCGAAATCGGACGGCAACCTGCCTAAATATGGCTTTTAAAATGATACCATAAGTTCTTCACTACGCTACGCAGATTATAGAACTACACGCGTAGCGTAGTGTGGCAGATAGATCTTATTCTAATAAGATTGAAGCCATAAAGATGTCACCTAATTAGCACTCTCCAATTACAGTCGGCACTCGCCTTCAGTCTCTTTGTAGTCAAGTTGAGACGTTTGTCTTAAATCGTGATTACAGGAGTTACTTCAAATTTCTCGATCTCCTTGTTCTTGTGCTTTCAGTAATTCCGTATACCGTATTTCCTCTAATACAACCCGGGCCTCCATTACAACCCGGGCCTCGAATATAACCCGGGGGGTAAGGGGGTGCTGACATTATACAACCCGGGTCTCGAATAGAACCCGGGTCTAACATAAATACTGGTATAATATGTCGATAGTATATACTTCACGGAAACCGTATATTGCAGGGATTGATACGGATTTTGATAAAAGAATGAATATCAACAGAAATGCCACGAGATATGAAGAATTAGATCAATAATTTTCCATGAAAACGCCATTCCTAGAAGATTTTGAAACGTCAATTCAGATCTGAAGAAATACAACCCGGCCTCCATTATAACCCGGGCCTCGAATAGAACCCGGGGGGTAAGGGGATGAACGAAATAGAACCCGGGGTTGTATTCGAGGAAATACGGTATACGTTATCTGGCACTGCAGAGGGAGCATTGTATAATGTTTCGACTATTAATTTGAGTGTGTGTCAAATGACAATTTAGATGGTATGGCGAGAGGCTAATTGAGAATCTGTTGGTATTTGTATTGTTACAGGTGTATGGTAAAATATCGAATATCTTAAATTTATTATTTATCAAACAAATAAAAATTTAACATAAAACATCATTCACCTGTCAACATATATTCCATTCTATTTGCAGGAGAAACTTGACTGCTTTCGACGATTTGAGCGGTTGGTGAATTATACTTGCATCATGGATTAAATTAAAGGAATGTTCAATGAGTGACTTTGAACAACTATTTGTTGTCATTGGTGATTGATTTTTGCTCAAGAATCAAAAGCCATATTCCTCATTTAAAGGGGCAGTAGTACGTTTTAAGGGAAATATAAGGTGATGTCTGGATATGAAAATAGATGGTTCAAATTGAAAGACAATGTATCTAAACTAAAAGAAGCAGTAATAATTTTCAATAGTTTTACTCAAGGAAGTGTAGGCCTTCCAGCCCATATTTCACAATAAATATAAATATATACAACCTGAGTCATGCCAACAAAAGCAAACACTATGATACATGAATACAGTTTCATAATATATTATATTCATGAGAAACATAGAAACGCAATATTATGTTGAAAACACATCTTAAATATATATTCTAAAATCATACATAAAAGGATATGGTTTTAACGTTTGATAAATAATTAAGTTTAAATGGTATTTTTCCAATCTCTTCTGAGAACAAAACTGTTATAAGTATATGCTGCAAGTTTCTATGCCTCCGTTTCGCTGCTGCACATGTTGATTATTGTCTTATTGTTGTAGTATGATAGGTTTGTTGTAAAATAAATTCCAAGATATTTATACTTAGAAACGACTTGTAGCCTACTGTCTCTATAGAACCATTTTTCAGTGCTTATGATGGTACCTCCTCTTCTAAAAACCACAATTCTTGTCTTGTCCTTGTTAACTGACATTCCAAACGTATTACAGAAATCGCTGAGAAGATCGATTTGTTGTTGTAGTCTGAAAACAGTGTCCGCTACATTCACTATTTCATCTGCAAATAATAATGCTGTTAAGTTCTGTAAAATTTCATTCACAAATATTCCTTTGCATTCTGAAAGTTTCATCATATCAATATATTCATTCAGGAATAAAACGAATAATGTTGGACTGACCATACAGCCTTGACGAGTTCCAATTGTACAATTAAAATATTCACTTAATCCGTTGTCAGTTTTCACACACGATCTCAACTTGGAAAACATTGATGTGAGATAGATGAATGTCTTTCCTGATAATCCATTTTTCTTCAGTACATACATTAACAGAAAGTGTTGCACGGAATCGAAAGCTTTAGAGAAGTCAATAAACACAGCCTTTTCTCTTTGATAAATACTTCTGGATTATAGCCTGTAGACTGAAATTGTTATCTATGGTTGAATATCCTCTTCGGTAACCGGCTTGCTCTTCATGAAGTTTGCTGTTGCTCTCGGCCCATGTTATAATCCTTTTATTTAGTATCTTGGTGAAGAGTTTTCCAATTACATTTAGCAAACATATTCCTCGATAATTAATAGGTTCACTGTTATCACCACTTTTGTATAAAGTAAAAAGAATGCCGGCACACCATTATGTGGATAATGTCCAGTATCAAGTACTTTGTTATATAAATTGACAGTAGGAAAGGCAAGATGTAATGAATGGAATGTTTGAGCATTTCAACGACGATACCATCAGGTCCGGGAGCTTTTTGGTTTTTGAACTCGTGAAGCGTACCTAATACGTTTTGTTCAGTTATCGGCTCATCCAGTTCATCATCACATTCTTCACTTGAATCTTCCTTTTCATTATATGTATTTACCATGTCTTCAAATTCCTCTTCTATTGTTGTTTTACTGTTATCGAAGACATCAGTGAAATGATCAATCCATATTTCTGGTGTTATATCAGGTGGCCGGTGCGACTTTCTGAGTAACTGTTTCATCTTCTTCCAAGTGTCCTTCACAGAGTCATCATTTTCACAGATATCAAAAATTTCTTTCTCCTCAAATAGTCGTTTCTTCCTTTCACATGTACTCTCGAATATATTCCTTGACTTCGTATAAGATATAAGGTCCTCATTATTATTTGTTCTCCTGAAACAGTTTAGAAGTTCATATTTTACAGTTTTCAAATGTTCGCATTGATTATCCCACCAACATGGCTGTTTTAATGTATGAACACATTTCTCCTTCTTCCTTAAGCATTCGCCACACTGTTGTAAGACATCAATAAGAATCTGGAGAGCATAATCAATATCACTTTCTACGACATCATTAATGTCTGATAACTGTCAATATCGGGGGATTCTCAATATTTATGCATGCATACGACCTATGACCTTCTCAAATCCAAAACGAGGCTAAGGCCGCTTCTTACTTTCTGGTTCGCGTAATGGCTACGTGTTGTTGGTGCGATCCTCTGGTTTCTATCGGCTAGAAATGATTGTGCCTGTATGATAGAATCGTTTCAAGCTACACCAGTGACGTAAACCTGTTGTATGACAACAAAATCGCCCCAATGGAGGTATGACTCATAAATTTATTGTATAAGAATTAATTAAGTAGATGCAGTTTGTTTACATAAGGCCTGCACTCGATGACCTGAAAGTAACTCGAAGACATCGAAGACTAGAGGAGACCTAATTATTGTTTTTCTTACCCAAATGAAATATGTATATAGATTATAATTGAAATATTCTTGAAATAAGGGATATATGTAAAGTTTAGTTAGTTTGTAAAGCGTATAAAATTAATTAGCAACATCGGAATCAAATTGACGGTGCACACAATGTGTAAACAGCCCAGTGAATCAATCAAGAAAACTCGCCCAGCGAGTAAAATACTATTATCGGCTGTGTTACCTGAAGATATTTAATTACTGCATCGTTTCTGAACTTTTCATTATTTTCCAAAACGAAGCGCTTTTAGGGAAAGCTACCGACATGTCAATGCTATTGAATGTTACTTCCGGGTGTAGAAGCGGCCTTAGTCTCGTTTTCGATTACGCGCGCTCCCTTTTCCGTGCCTCATAAATATTCATGAGGCAATATTCCCCTATACACCAATACATGTACTTGCCAAGGATTCCATGAATTTAACACTGTTTTGTTGATTCCACTGTATTCTATTCCATTTGGTGTTTGAAGTAGACTCGTGTATTTATTTCATGAGGTCTTGAAATATTCAAGATACATGATGTTGGAAAATGATCAGATATATCATTATTTAGTACCTGAAATTCTGAAACATAATGAAAAATACTTGTAAAAACAATAACATAATCTATAACACTTTTACCTAAATGAGATAAAAAAGTGAAGTCACCATTTGGGTCCATAATACTTCTCCCGTTAAGGACATGAATATGAAATGTTCTGCACAATTCTAACAGAGAAACACCAAAGTTATTGAGAACACTGTCCCTTGAATTTCTTGGGAGACAGAAATTGTCACTTTCATACTCATCTTCACAAGGGAGATAATCAGACGTGTCATCATCAATGAAGTCCATTTCACTATTTCCAACTCTTGCGTTAAAGTCCCCTGTTAAGTACAGCTCAATGTCATCATGCTTAACAGTCACTTTCAACAAAACATTTTCCAGTTCAACTATTCCATTTGTTTCTTCACTATTCAAATAGTATTTTGAACCCTCAGGGAATATATAACAGAAACATAGTAACAATGGTTTGTCAAAATTGTTTGTGTACCGTTGATCACATAATAAACAGATACAGTTCCTTGCTCCTGCACAGATACGTGTGAATATTCCTTCAAACACTTTCGGACATAATCGCATATACCTCCTGGGTTTCTCCAAAAGGAACTAGTACGCTCATGACACACTGACAAATAATAATGATCAATAAAGATATCCGAAAACTCATCTTCACTTTTAGCCCAAACTTCTAGTAAACAAATAATATCATTTATCATACAATGGATAGTGTTCTCGGCATAATAAAGCCAACGGATATTTTCGATATCCGTTGGGCGTGGCTAAGGGTCATATACGGATACCGATGCAAATTTCAAAGGTCAAGGTCGGAACTTCTTTCGAAAATTCAAATGACGTCACCGCGTTAACATTTTGAATGTCTTTAGTAACGGAGAGAGGCATTACAATATGAATGATACATTGCATCAACATTAATCTAAGAAATAACAACAAAACTGTATGGGTCTTTAGCCATATGTATGACTTCGCAGTGCTAAAACACTGTCATCACGATTTGAATTAAGCCGACCGAACAGTTTTACTCACAGGTACCAAAGGCAGTTCAAGTCTCATGTTCAAACACGTCACTTACAAATCTTCGCTGTACTTTACTTTAATATTGTTAAGTTTGGATTCGGATATCCACAGACTATCATCTAGTTTAGCTCTCCAGGTCATCAATGTTCATTCAATTGCTGTCTCAACGGAGCTAAGATAGCAACTTATTTTCGTCTAGTAGCCACATACAGTGGCCAGCGATCTCGCTGTACTCTTGCGATATTTTGCGTTGAGGGAGAAATCATTGTATTACAATGACAATAATAAAGTATTTTTTGTAGATAACCTACGCGAGTTCGACCCGCGGTTAAAACAATATCAAAAAAATATTTTTTAGCCCTTTGCAATCGTTTAATGTTCTTATATGATAAACATATATTTCAAATTTGAACAAAATCAGTCACAAATACTGTATGAACAAATATGAAAAATATTATATTTGAAAATTGTCTCAATATATTAAATTTTATGTTTTGTAAACGTGCATGTGCACAAACATGAAATTTCTCGCGCATTTAAAAGATTTTTCATGCATTTGTACTAATATCGCACACGTATATCGGTCCTCGAAAACATCCACAAAAAGGCCTATAGGCCTACATTTGCGGCGCTTAAGCTCATAACAGACAGAAACTGTCTACGTAAGCGCCACTAGCTGTGTTGGCCTATAGAAAGGGTTGACAGTCTATTGAAAAGGCTAAAATATCACTTAGACTCACGTTTAGTCTATGTTGTGTAGTTGTAATTAATGAAGAATAGACATATTTATCAAATTCCAATGTGTATTTATATCATATATACATTTGTGGCGCTTAAGCTCATAACAGACAGAAACTGTCTACGTAAGCGCCACTAGCTGTGTTGGCTTATAAAAAGGGTTGACAGTCTATTGAAAAGGCTAAAATATCACTTAGACTCACGTTTAGTCTATGTGTAGTTGTAATTAATGAAGAACAGACATATTTATCAAATTTCAATGTGTATTTATATCATATACATTTGTGGCGCTTAAGCTCATAACAGACAGAAACTGTCTACGTAAGCGCCACTAGCTGTGTTGGCGTATAAAAAGGGTTGACAGTCTATTGAAAAGGCTAAAATATCACTGTATATATTATATGAAACCTCCGTTTGAAAACGATAAATTAATCTTTTCAATGTTACTTAAACATTAAAAAAAGACTATTAGTGAGCCGAGATAATTTAATAGGCCATTTTAATATAAATGCGCCGTGTTCAAATGCATTCGACTATCACATTTAGCCTATATATAGTGGAACTAAGATGGTTTCTGACCATTTTGGGCTTCATTTTCACAAACGTATTTTATATGTATATAACATACATCATAATTTTATTCTTGCATCTTATCTCCATTAATTTAACACTGATAAAGAAAAGCAATGTCAGTTTACATGATGAAGGCACACAAACATGCAATCACGCGCAAAGAAACGAAGGGATTACACATCAATTCAACCTATAGTATTCAATAAGCATGCATGCACACAAACATACTAAATCTCGCGCAGTTCAGCACAGATAAGAGTTTTATTGCATTTGTACATATATATCGCGTTCAGGAAGGGTAGCAGAGTAATCGCTCAATAAACGATTACTTTGCTACGTCTCGTGAACGGAGCCCAGTTGTGGCGCTTAAGCGCAAACCGTCTAAGTAAGCGCCAGTAACTGTGAAAGCCTAAAAATTAAGGGTTGACTATTCAAAATATTACTTAAATGACAAAGGCCTCACTGTTATTCTATATTGCTTTAAATAATGTAGAAAAAGATATATTTATCAAATTATCAGAAACCGGCTACTTAAGCGCCACAATCTAGCCTTATATATGCTAAAGGGTTGATTTTCTATTATTTAGTTACTAACCTCCGACAAGTGACCTTAGCCTGTTAGCCATATAACATGTAATCGACTCATTCCCACAGATGTAATGAAACATCATTACCCAGAACAATCGGAGTTATCTGCCCGTCACTAGTCCACTAGGTGGCGTGACCTGTCATCCAATTAGATTTATTCACATTACAGAGTCGTTTGAGTTCAGACGTGTTTGTCTCGCTCCCCGATTGTATTGAGCTATTTAATGTGTTTTGGTTATTCTTGACTCCTTTTTCTCTCTCAAGTCTTTCTATTCTTTGTCTTTCTACTTCTCCTACGGGGTATTCATTCCTTGGGTCTGAATACTGTGTATTCGAGAAGTGTTCTGTTGACACAGCGGCTGTGTCAACTTAGAGCGAGGTGTGCACGTGGTGTCGATTTCGGTCGTGCAGAACGTGCAGCTAGTGCGGGCCGTGGGTCGGGCCGTCTCTCTCTCTGTCTCCCTCTCTCGCCTAGACCGGCGCCGCACGCTTTTCGCGGGGGCAAGCGCCTCGCTGGGTTGTGCGCCTGGTCGCCTTCGCGCTTGGGCGCCTTGGCCGCTTGGACGCTCACGCGCTGTGAGATAGGACGCCGGTGCGCTGGTGCGCTTGGTTGCTGCCTCGCTTGCGTGCCTCTCGCTCTTAACTCAGGGGAGCTTCCCGCCATGGGTAGCGTCTGAGTAGAGAGGCGACTGACACGTGCCGCCGGGTAGCGCTTGACGCTCGGGACACAGGAAGCAAGCAGACTCGTGAGCTTGCGCTTGGACAGGCGCCTGACGCCTCAAGCGCCGATTGATCAGTGCGCTCTCGCACTGTTTGGACTAGAGACGGGACGCACCTAGCGCTCTCTTCTCTCACTTGGACTCGGACAGGATCGAGGCGCCCAGGCGTTCTCTCCGTGTCCACGGCAATAGCGCTTCAGGCGTTAGAGAAACAGTGACGAGGCGCCCCTAGCACTCTCCTCACTTTCTTGCATTGGACGGGATCGAGGCGCGCAGGTCGATGCTCAAGGAGTTCGTCGGAACTCAGGACATGGATAAGGGCAGGACGGAGGTTCCCTTGACACCTCCTGTGGCACCCAACACCAGGTCGACTCGGCGCGTGACAGTTGTGTCGCCGGTCATCTCGCCCTCCAACACGTCAGTGCCCTCCTCGCCAGGCTCTCAGCTAGGGGACAGAGCCGTGGGGGATCTCCCCCCGCGCGCTTCTCCGTTGTCCTCTGCTGGTGGCCTCCAGGAGGAGGAGGCGCCTGATCAAGGCGAGAGGATGGCGGCCATCGCCGACTGGTGTGGGGTGAAGCTACAAGAAGTGGACGGGGAATGCTCCCAGTCCAAGCTGGCTCGCCTCGAGACCTTTTGCCAGGAGGAGGAGGTGGTGAACCCCCGGAGCGTGTTGTTCCCGCCTCACCGTCTCCTCCTGGCGGCAGGCAAAGACCACGACACACACGTGGCGTCGGCAGCACCGGGCCGTCTTCTCCCGCCACTGGTGATCTCAGATCGCCAGAGGGCGGGGCTCCCGGTCGCTTCTCCTCCGATCTCCCTCTCTCCCCCCGCCTTGGACAATGACATAAGGCGTGTGGCACCCCCAGGAGTTGCTCACTCCATCTCGGACGGCCACCTATCACACCTTGATAGGGAGGCCAGGAGCATCTTGGGCATGGCGAACTCCCTTGCCCACTCCTGCCAAGCCATGGCCGCCTTCGCCAAGGAGGCGGGGATGGAAGAAGGTGCCAAGGCACTGTACCGCCGGTTTGGTTCCGCAGCAGGGAACATAGCCCAGATTATGCTGAGTGCCTCTTGCATCTCGGCGGGAGTCACTAACCTGAGGCGGGACGGGTTCCTGGCAAGAACCAACCTCCTGGCGGAGATGCGTACCCGCCTCAGGAGCGCCCCAGCAGCGTCAGCAACGCTTTTTGACGGGCAAGTGGCGGAGGCGTTGCGACATCGGCAGGAGACCCAACAGCAAGAGCTGACCAACCGCCTGGCAGCGGGAGGAGGCAGGGTCTCCTCCGGGGTAACAACGCCGAAGAAGCGTAAGGGGAACGCACCCCAATCTCCTACAGGTTTCAGAACCGGCGGAGTTTCCTTTCGGGATGGGGGCCGGCCAGGCAAGAGTCGCTACGACTTCAACGCCAGCCCCTCTCCCAAAAGGACCCCCAAGAAGCAGCGTGGCAAAGGTCGCGCGTTTGGTGACACTCCCAAGAAGCGATGACTTCTGGGAGTCTCCGCGCCTGCCGCCAGCAGTAGTGTCGGACAAGGATGGGCCAGTGGGAGGCCGTCTTTCCAACTTCGTGGCCAACTGGAGACAGTTGGAACTGGACGAGTATGTCTGTAAGATCCTGGAGCGCGGGTTTCGTATACCCGTTCACATCGCCCCCCGCTAACTTGTTCGCCAGTGGAGCGACTGCTAGAGCCGGAACGGCTTGCGCCTACGTTGGAACAAGTGGAGATCCTGATCTCCAAGGAGGCTGTGAGTGAGCTCCCGCTCGAGGATCTGACACCAGGCTTTTACTCTCCGGTATTCGTGAGACCGAAGAAGGACCCGAAAAAATGGCGGCTGATTCACGACATGAAACAGTTCAACCGCTCCTACCTCGAGCGGCCGCCATATTTTCGGCTCTTATCGAGCAGGAAGGTCTCCTCTGTCCAGTGCACACTCTACGCATCTACGTGGAGAAGACACGGACATTGAGGCAAGGGAGGCGCAGACTCTTTCTGCCCCATTCCCAAACAATTCGAAGGAGATTGACAAGAGGCAGTTGGGGGTCTACCTCAGGTCGGCGGTAATAGACGCCTACAAGGCGGCAGGATTACCGGCACCGGCGCGGACCAACCCGCATGAAATTCGGGCCATCTCGGCGACGATGGCCCTTCATAGCAATTTGTCAGTGGCGGACATCATGGCCGGCTGCTTCTGGAAGTCGGGCTTGGTGTTCGCCAACCACTACCTGCGCGATGTCTCCACGGAGGACCTGGAGGGCGTAGCCCGTCTAGGGGCGCAGGTGTTTGCACGGGTGCTCCTCCTGGCATGGGGCGCAACCCGCCACGTTGAGGTCACGCCACCTAGTGGACTAGTGACGGGCAGATAACTCCGATTGTTCTGGGTAATGATGTTTCATTACATCTGTGGGAATGAGTCGATTACAGTCATGTTATATGGCTAACAGGCTAGGGTCACTTGTCTACGGTAAGTAAAAATAATGACGTTTAATCAAAAACGTACTATTTTATATGCTTATAAAATCACGCTATTAATTGTTATCATCACGTCACTTGCCAGTAGTTCCAAAACAGTCCAAATAAATTGCCGTAGGTCACTGTATTCTTTCTTGTTATTGGAACGAAGCATTATAAAACGATCAAGGACTGGTGAATTCGGTCCATACCTGTTCTTATGGACCCGGCTGATTAAAACAATATTGACCGAGGACGAGCACTCGTCTTGGGTCAATATTGTTTTACTTGTGTTCATAAAAAAAACATGTATTGACCGAATTCACCAGTTAATCATTGTATCGTGGCGTTTTATGTAGACTTTTGAGATATATGACATATATATAACCTGTTCATTACAATATTTTTTTACATTTGGTGAAGGTAAAATTGTAGAGGTTTCATGGGCCTACTTTTGAAATTGGTTCCATTCCAGTAAATACTTTTAGTAATAACGTATAAGGGAGTCATTCAAGGAACCATTATGTACAGTAAGGATTCGAATATTATGTAACGTAAGGATTAGAACCAGCTATAGCCGTACTGCAGCTCTGCTGTTCAATCAATCTTTATTTCCGGTACTGAAAAGGCCACAGGCCTATAGTACAATACATAATACATTTGATTTTACATATACTATTTATGTAACAATATGGTTTCTATATACAGATGCGTAGAATATATACATGGACAGGTTTTCGATTTCTTTGTTATCTAAACTATTTAATAGTTTGGAAAATTTAAGCATGTTTGGATGTACATAATACTTTTCTTTAATATATTTCTTTCTTATGCTACTGTAGATCGGACATACAAGTAAAAAATGATATTCATCTTCAATTTCATTTGATTGGCATAATTGACAGATTCTTTGCTCTCTACTAATATTTATATATCTACCTTTCTCAATGTACAGTTCGTGTGACGAGCATCGAAAACGTGCTAGACTTATTCTGTACTTCTTAACATTTAAACAAGATAGATAGTATTCGGTATGGATATTTCTTTTAAACAGTTGATATGTGTCACATTTGCTTGAAAGAGATAGTTTTGCCTGCCAATTTTGAAAATATATATCTTTTAATCTTTGACTAAATGTTTTTATGAATTCTGGATATATTCCATTTTCCTGATTGTGCCAAATATTTCCAAAGCCAGTTGAGAACAATAGTTGTTTTACATCTGTCACCCAATTTTTATGTCCATTTCTATCAAATAGCAACATCATATCATAGCATTTCTTTGGTAAGCGATATGAGGGCATATATACTAATTTCATCCAATACCGAATTACCTTACAATAAGAGTAAATATATAAGGGAAACCTGCCACATTCACCATATACCATAACACTTGGAGTATTCTGTTTAACACCTAAAAACTTTTTACAGGCATATAGATGAACCATTTCTAATTTTGCAAATGTATTCAATCCCCAAATTTCTGCCCCATACAAAAGAATTGGACTTATCTTAACATTAAATATTTTGAAAAAAGAGTTCATATTGAGATCACCTAATATACGAAGTTGTCTTAAGATTCCTAACAGTACTTTCTTCGCCTGCACAGCTGCGTACTTTGCATGTAATGCCCAGGATAATTGGCTTGTGAAATATACACCAAGATATTTGTAAGAATTTGTAGTTTCAAGTTTACATTTATTGTAGTACCATCTCTCATGTTTTGCTAACTTTCCACCATTCTTAAATACCACTACTTTTGTTTTATCTAGATTTACTGTTAGTTTTGACTGCATACAAAAGTTTTCGAGTTCATATATTTGCCTTTGTAGACCCATAACTGTACTTGATATCAAGACAATGTCATCCGCAAATAGTAAAAGAAATAATTGAAAGATATCTGGATGTAACTGGATACCGTGTGTGCAGATATTTTCGATCTGTGTGGCCAATTCATTTATGAAAAAACTAAATAAAAAAGGACTCAGTACACAACCTTGTCTGACCCCAATTTGTATCTCAAAAGTTTCTGATAGAATATTCTTATTTCTGACACACGCTTTTACATTTTCATATATTTGTCTTAATAGATTACTCATTTTTGGGCTAAGACCATGTTTATTTAGAATATTCCATAATTTATTTCGTTTCACCGAATCAAAGGCTTTAGCAAAGTCGACAAATAAAGCATAGAATTTCCCCCCTTTAACATTTAGATATCTCTGGACAATACTTTGTAGGATAAACATATTATCAATGGTTGTATAACCTTGTCTAAAACCTGCTTGGCATTCAGTAAGCTTGTCCATTGTTTCGCCCCAGAAGACTAGTCTCTTGTTTATGATTGAAGTAAAAATTTTACTGAAAATACTGAGCAGTGTTATCCCTCTATAGTTGTTTACATTGTCTAAATCACCATTTTTGTGTAAGGGGATAATTATTCCCATCGACCACTCTTTTGGAAAGGTACCTTTTTCGAGTATCAGATTGAATAATAAATCTAAGTACGGGGTTAAAAGATCAGCTGAATATCTGAACAATTCGGGAATCATATTATCTACCCCTGGCGATTTCTTGAGTTTCAGGTTATTTATACTCTCAAATATTTCCTCTCTAGTTATGGGTGAATCAAGTATCTGTTTTGTCAGTTCACAATCTACGTCAGAATGATTGATAAATACATCATCTTCGAAATCGTTATGGTCACTGTCTGGTATATTTTCACATGAATACAACTTTTTGAAGTGATCAAACCAGTGTTTTGTATCAATATTATTCACGTCTGTAGGTTTTACATTGAGACGTTTTAGCTCATTCCAAAATCTTTTCGAATCATTTATGCTATTTTCAATTATTGATTGTTTGTTTCTGTAATATTCCATTCGTTTTCGTTTACACAAAGAATCATAATCATTTCTTGTCTTATTATAGTTTTCTAATGAAGTTAAATCTTTACATTTTCTGAATTTGTTCAAAGATCTACATCGTTGGACTTTCAATTTTCTGCATTCTGTATCATACCAGTCATTTGCATACGAATTAGCTTTCTTAACATTTCTCTTCATATCAGACGCAGCTAGACTCAGTGCCTCAACAATATACTTAATGCTTCTATCAATGCACGTAAATGCGTTATCTACTGATTTGTCAAAAAGATTCTGTACATCATCAGATAAGAGATTTTGTCTAAACTGTTCCAGTTTATCCATATCCCAGACAAACTTAAAACCAGTCTTACTATCAGTATCGCGCACATCTGCTTGATGTGAATGAAGCGTTCGTAATTGTAGAGTGAGCGGGAGATGAGACGACTCGGCTCTGGATGGTATGTTGAAGTCATTAACGGAATCGAATAAAACTGAAGATGCTATTATATAATCAATTACGCTGGCACCATTAGGACCGATATAAGTAAAATCACCAGTTTCTGAGTCAGAGCCGCATCTCCCGTTCATCATATTAATATTTAGTACAGAACATAAATCAAGCAAGTGTGTACCGAAATTGTTTACTGTCTTGTCGACGGAGAATCGTTTAAGATTGAAGCAGTCAAAAATAGATTCAATAAATGAGTAATTTTCGTTTTCTGTAAATTCTAATATATCGTCTTCAATGAAATCTGGTTTTGTTCCAGTTCGTGCATTAAAATCTCCGCCGCACAAGATGCAAACATTCGGTAACTCTGAGATTATTTCTAATAAGTTATCATGCT